>JAHLJT010009436.1:149716049-150316049 GCA_031308135.1 Acheta domesticus | reverse complement strand
GGGAGTGTTACAGAGAGTGAAGAACGGAGGCGTGAACATACGGGAGGTCGCAGGCACAGATGCGGCCGAAAGAGTAGACATGAGTGAATGCAAAGGCGAAGATGAGAGCGAGGGTGACGGCGAAGATGAGGGAAACGGAGCAAGGGAGTGTGAGAATAAGGGTGTAAACAAGGAAGAGGGCGAGTGTGTGGGCGAAGACGAAGGCGAGTGCGAAAGCGCGGGCGCGAAATCGTACAACGGTGAGCAAGAAAGGTGAAGGAAGATGAGGGTGAAAATGAGGACGATAACGAGAACACAGATAAGGACAGCAGGGAATGTAATGTGAAGGGCGAAAATAACGGGGAGGGAAACAGCGAGAGTGAGAGCAGAGATGTGGGCATGAGAAAAGGTGAGGAAGATGTTGATGGTTGGGGTATGGGAGAAGGAGAGTGAGTGCTTACTAAAGACGTGAGGCGTTGCAGGACTTCAGTTCAGAGTCTCAGCACAGAGAAATGGGGGAACTTATAACATCTGGAAAGTACGATCAGAAAATCTGACTTGTCTGTGTTAGTTCGTAAATCACGTTTTTGTGTTTATTACTGATCTGAGATCTTCAAACCCCAGACAACGTAAATATTTCCTTTTATTGTCTTTATTGCCGCAGAACAAACATCCAACGCTGTGTGAAAACCAATTTATAAAACTAATTCGTAAAATAAAATATGGCTATTCTAGCAAAGCTCATTGAGTTATAAAACAAATTAAAGCTAAAGGATTGTGTAATAACACCAGAGAGTGTGTTTTGGGATCTTTCTGAGTTCATTTTGCCAACAAAATGCTAAATTGCATGAACATCGGTTTTCAAACATTCATGTTTCCACTTTTAATGCAAAATTGACATCAACTAGAGTAGTGCATAAGTATATTTTACAGTGTAGAGAGTCTTATACTGAGAATTCGTATTCAGTTCACATTAGCAAGAAAACCACTTAGTAGTGGGAGTTGTATTTTAGACAGTTGCTACTCATAAGTAAAGCCTGTGTAAGGAAAATACAGAGGTGTCCCAGGTAATAAAATATTCTACGCACTGTGGGTAAATTACGCTCTATAATGACTGACAGAACAATATCTGAAGATACGTTTCATCTGCTTTTGTTTTCTCACAAAATAAACTGGTGTGCTACAGCATGGCTCAGACTTCCGTATATTTATTCCAAATGTATATAATTCCAGCTCTCCGAGCAAAACTCTCACTCCTCTGTCCCAATTACATCTTACGCCTATTTACTAAATTATAAAGGTACTTTTACAATTGCATACAAGTATAGGCACAAGTGTCATTTTTTGCAACCCAAATATTCTCATGAGCGAGTTGTATGAGTCCATAGCATCTTCTTCATACTACTTGAAAAGAGGCCGTTTACACTCGCGATTTGTGTCTAGTGATTTTTCTCAGTATTTTCTTAGTCTTGGTGTCCAGCAAAAGTACAGAGTTGTCCATTATTTTGTTATTAAATGATTTATCATTAAAAGTAGCGACGTATGTGGCGTATATGTGAGAAGTGCAAAAAGTAAATTCACAGTTCATTTATTGTGGTATGGCTCTTGCAAGAGAAAGAAGAAATAAGTGCAGATAATTGCAACGAGAATTCTTCAAAAACTATCTATGAACGAAATCAAGGCTATACTTGTAAAGGTGCTCATTGCTACTATACTTGCTACTTCTATTGTAATAAAAAACTACCATATTTTTTCTTACTTTTTAAATATTTTTACGTGATAAATTAAATGTTTCTGAAGAAATTTCTTGAAATACTATAAACCATTATTTATTTTTCAGAACACACTGTGCAAGAAATCTTGAAAAAACGAATGCAAAGCTAATCTAGTAGCTCAAAAGCAATTACTAAATTGTAACAATTAATGTATTAAAGATTGCTAAAATGAGAGAAAATAAAATAATTGATACTGCTAAATAATTTCGTAATACAATTGACACTATTAACCAATTAGCACATTTCCACTACGCATAAACATAATTGAGCACTAGCATGGACACTAGCAAGAATGGAATATGTGCTAAACGCAAGAAAGAATTAAACATACCTATAAAAGTCGCAACTGATATCTATCATCTAAATGTGTTCATCAAAATTTGTTACTGCAGTAAAAATGATTATAATTTATTCATTACTTCCCACACCCATAAATAGTTTCTTTATAATTAATTAACTTTATGCAAAATGTTGGAAGATACCTATGTAGAAAATTGTTCAATGAGCACGATGGTAAATGTTTAGTAACTTTAATACTGCTATTTTATTCATATAGTTTAATTATAATTATAAATTGTTATTATTAAAATATAATAAGGGGACTGAGTAATTTTAATATGGACAATTCTAACCTTTTTTGAGAATGTTTGGATTGAACGTTTTAGAAAATGCGCCAATTTGTGTTCCCTTGTACTACAGTACCTTTTGGAACTTCGAAAACATCATTAAAAAAATTAAGTTTTTGGGTCTTCAAAAGTATTTGAGCACGGAATGCATCTTTAATGAAAATATTAACGATGTGGTAGTTGTTAAGTATATATTAAAGTAATTTTTGAAAAATCTAAGATTTTTATCAAAATGGGGTTGAAAACATTCTTCTCTATGCTCACAAAATGTTAAATAAACAATGTAGTCATTTTTAGAAAATTGTGTTTATATATTATCGAAAAATTGTCACTATTTGACTCTAAATTCCCCCAAAACTAGAAATATATTTATAAATACGCATTGAAATTTTGTATTCATTTTTGAAGATTAGAATTAATTAATAAATAAATGTATTCAACAATTACATATTGCAATAATTGCTCATTATTGTAGATTCAACATTTGAAGGTGGTCCAAAGTTTAACTTCCGTGATTTTAGATGGTTTAATGAAAATTGTACCTAGGCTGATTTTATACGCGTAATTGCTCTATTTGCACAAAAAATAATGAAATTATTCAGATCCATTTTTGAGAAAAGTTTGAAAATGTACTAGGGACTTTATGTTAAGTACACCCGAAAATTAAAAGACACTGTTCAAATTTACAGAGCCTCTAATGTGGCTAAATCTATTGGATAATTTTCAACTTGGATAAATCCTTATCAACAATTCAGTCATTAGTGCTGTTGATTGATTGACGGGGAGAGGTTTTGGAAGAAGAAAAAAACCACACCACGAATTTTCAGAATGTGGATTTTGACTTAATATAACTTTCAAAAAGCGCATATGCTACGTATACGAGCAAGGAAATTCATTATCAAAATTTTCAAAATATCGGCACATTTTCCAGTAACACAACAATATTTTTGTGTGTTCTACGTTTTTAATAAAGCAAAAATTGCATTGTTGTGAAATTTTGTTTGTTATATTTCGTGTTTTGTCATTGAATCAGGAAAAGTGAAAAATGGTGTAAAATACGTGAACATCCGCTGTTTTTATGTTAATGCAAGTGCATGTTCATGTTCTTCCCTTCTGTTCTTTGGAACAAGAGACGCGCGAGGATTTGTCTTTGCGCTTTGTTTAAAGAATACGAAATGACAAAGAAAGAGTGTGTCAAATATATCATGTTTAAATCAAATAATAGTTACTTAAATAAATTAAGCGAGCCTTTGGCGTACGAATGGAATGTTTCTGGGCGATGCGACGAAAGGAACAGAAATTTTGACATAAATAAGCCATATACACTTTCATAGAAGTTACTTACATTGCTTCTTGACACCAATTCATGGAAAATAACACGTGTAGACTCGTGATCATTTTCAGTATGTGAAGTGGTCGTCATATTGGTTCATGTCGCTCACGAGTTTCGTTTAGTTCGCGGTATCCAGTGTTTTATTTAATATTCGTCCCGTAAATTTCTACTTTACTCTATATATAATAAAGTAGTGCTTTCCTTCCACAAAATACTTTATCACGATGAGATTTGGTATTCTACTTTATCACGATGAGAGCGCCTATGCATTATGGTCACTTGGGGAATGGAATGATAATTTGATAAATAGGTGATTTATTAAATTTAGTGAAAAATTAGTATAAATGATGATGGAGCAATGGCGAAATGATAAGCAATGGAAGCAAAGAAATCCCGAGGAAACCAGCCGCAAACCCATATTGTCGATGAATCGATTGAAAATCCGTTCCCGTCGGTGGAATATATTTTGGTTGGTTGATTGATTATCTTATCTCCAGGCGCGTCAATTGTGGTCATTATTTCCTTAAGTGTCCTGTCCTATGGCTAGATATGCCGCTACAGGCCTTGGCCTATCGGCGGTGACCCGGCCTCTCGGCCATGGGATAAGTGGTTCGTGTGGTTAGGACAAAGACACCCCTTCACCGTATATATTTCCTTAAGTGTATTGCATGCGAAATCCCGGAAGGTGGCGGTAACTCTGCCCCGCTGGATCGTGAGGTCCGACGCCGGCCTACTCGTTAATTTGCGGAATGTTCCCTCCCCAAATAACTTCATCAGCGGAGCACCGCTCCAGCCGGAACAAGCTCTAAGCTCCCGACTGGTCTCCCGGCATATGTGGTAGTGTTGTGATATTCTCATAAGAGCAAAGAGAGAAAAAGGGAAGAGGATTAAAATAGAAACATTGCGCCTGGTCTCTGACCCGTTTGTTAAGAAACTGCTTCAAAATTCGCCTGATATTGATAAAAAAAAACACGAAAAACCGCCAGTCAGAGCAACTAACCGCTAGAATTAGAATTACCCTCCAGACAACGGCTGCATTTGACCTAATTTTCTCGTTAGTGTCGAAAGGCTATCGCCACTGGTTCTCGTACTCTAGGATCTTGCGGTCAGACACACCAAAGTGTCCCCAGAGTCATCTTAACCAGTGAATATATTTTGAGTTTTGGAGAACTTTGCAAATGTCTTTGTGAACGCGCCTAGGTTGCAGCTCGTGCGCCTGGATATTGCTCCCCATGCTACGCACTGGAGCGGCCGCGCCGTCCAACAAGTGGGTGCCCCGGCCGGCGCGGCGGGCGCGGCGCTGGGCGAGGAAGTGCACACACGCGCCAGGGCCCACACGTTGCGCATTCGAGCATAGGAGAAATAGGCGCTGACGGGCACAAGTACTGCATACTACTCTGATACTACTTTCTCCTTCTGGAGTTGAGATCTCGGCTGTCAGGGTGACGCCGCGTACTAGGTTGTATAGCTACACAATCTGGTGCGCGGCGTCACCCGGACAGCCGATATCTCAATTCTGGCCGCGGAAGCCTACGACTTAATTTAATACACCTCTACGGGGAGGGTATAAAGACTACAGAGATTTCAATTCTGGCCCCGGAAGCCTAAGACTTCCTTCTGGAATTGTTTGTACTATTTCTTTGAAAAGATGCTCCGCTTAGTCTGTTGTCTTGGTGGGCATGGATTCTTGGGTACTGTTTGTGACGATATTAGTGAACTGTGATGTGTATTGTCTCGTTGTTTTTATTTGAGTAGTCGTGGACTCTGCGGCATTAAATTTATAGTATTTTTTAGTTCCTTCCATCTTTCACCCTGCCATTTTTCTGTTTAAGTGCACAGGAAGGGAACACAGAATATTGTATTTTTTATTTAAAAAGAAGTATTAGAAAGATCGTATATTTATTTTTATTGCTTATCCCCAAAGTCATTTTTATTAAAAATCATTATTAAAAATAAGATGTGCTGTCATCGATTCATTGATGAATCGAGCTTCTGTGCCGGTTTCCAGGTGATCTTTCTCATTTTTGTTTCTTTTTTATGTCACAATGTGACTTGTTTATTAAGCATCGATGCCATTTTCCATTGAATCAATCATGAACCATTGAGATTTTTCTCCCGATTTTCCCTATACTATTTCTGCCAATTAATCGATTAATGTTGCCTTATTTTATTACGTGACCCGGCTCATGACATCAGGCCTAACCACGAACAAGATAACGACATTGTATCTGCTGTACCATAACGGACGTGATCTGCAATAATGGCACAGCTAAAAAATGCGAACTTTGAGTTAATACACTCTTCATAATTGCATATTGGTCTACCTTCCAACAGCAAGAGCAACATGTAGCAACATGTCCTACAGTTCAGTATTCCTCCAACAAATCGTAGACGTGTGAAATTAAGAACGATGCATTTCGAAACAAGATGAAAACTTGAAACTCATTTATCTCAACACCAGATTTTTTAGTTGTGCAACTATTGATTGCAGCCCACAAACAATATGTGAAACTAAAATTGCAGTGCGGGTTGCCTACCTTTCATGATTGCTTTGTTTAGATTATCGTACATTTTGATCGCATTTTTACCAATTTAACATTTTAGTTACCTCTATATCTTTGCTATTTTATCTATTTATTTCATTTCCATGTTTAGATATTAATTCACATTAAGGTGTCTGTTTGCTCAACTGGCTATTCGAGGAGGAGTCTCGTGGCCGAGTGAAGGGCTCTAAGATGAAGATTGATAGTCCAGTCTTTTCAGCATTCCGCTGCGATGCCCGCAGAGTATTCTTAGCCCGCCTATTTCGGAGGTGCTTTATTTGAGTGCTAGCGCCAAATATACCTTTGACGGCGCGCGAATTCCACGGCCCGTCTGCGCGGGGCGCCTTCCGTAAGAGGGGACCGCCGAGCGACCGGGCGCTGCGTCGCGCCGCTGCACTGCGCCGCAGCGCGGCCGTCGCGTCGGGAGCCGCGGAGGCTGCAGCGCGGCGCGGCGCGCCTGGCTCTGCGGTGGAGCGGTGGTGCGGTGGTGCGGTGGTGCTCCTGGCGGCGCAGCGGCCGTGACCGCCGCCAGAGGCCAGGCCGATCGATCGCCGCAATCGCCGTTTACGGCCCTTCGAAGGCCCCCATTTACAGCGCCTCCGCCTCTGCCGCCGCCGCCGCCACGGCCGCTTATAGCGCTAGCTGTTTCCGGGCGCCTCCGCGTGGTATTTCCAGGCGCCGTCCCCCGTGTCCCTGCCGCCCCCGCCGCCGCCGCCACCTCGCCGCTTTTGTTGCCCCTGCCGCTTAGTGCTGTAGGGAATCCCCGCTTGCACCCTTCACGGCACGAGGAATCTTTCTGCGCAATAAAACGCCATCTAGGTGCGTGATAATGCCCGTGTTCGAGCTAAGATCTCTGCTTTTCCCAACAATAATGAACGCAAGGGAACGAAATTCTTGAACAAAATGCCAGCCTCTACGCACAAAGCACGCGAGGGTTACTCGTTAAATGTTCGGGATTGATGTTTTCTAAAGTTCCGTGGGAACATGTGCAGGACTCATACCGAGTGCTTTTTCATTGGATATTTTACTAGTCGATACAAATCGTTTTGATGAACTTGTACTGAGCTCCTTACAATAACAATGCCAATGCGATCACTAACGAAGTGCTGTACTGAAACAAACACATGCACACACACGCGCACCTACAAATACATAATGTGTGGGTGTACATGTGTATATTCCCACACTTTTACATGTATACTGACACACACAGATCTCAAAAACTTCCATGTCTCAGTGACTTCGACTTAAATAATATTAAAATCCCATATCAACGTTATTCAGGAAAAATGTCTGCATGCTGTATATGACGATGGCGTATTAAGCGAACATCTTCTTTTGAACCTCCATAGTAAGTGGTTTGAGCTGTAATGGATTTTTCGCAGTGAAGGTTGAAACAAAGTTGTGAACAAAAAGAAAATTCAGCATTTTAATTTTTCCAAAAAAGAAACTAGAAAAAATTAGTTGCAGCTCTGACTCCATACCTGATCCGATTTGTCGTCGCATTCGTAAGTGCGACACGGGAAAAAACGGAAGGAAGAGAGGGTGTTGTTGGCATGGCCATAAGAATTGCGCAATTTGTAGCCCAGGGCTCAGTTACGAAACATAGTGATGACATTAGAGTGACGTTAAGAGAGCGCGTGCGGCTGGACGGCCGTTACGAGGAACTTGCTGGTTATGATCATTCGCTGTTATTCCGAAGGGAAGCTTCTTCTCGTACACAGATTGTGATTGAAATACGCTCTATAACAGGAGGTAAAAAATATGATAAATATAAAATACAATATTAGAGCACATAATTAATACAATATTAGAGCACATAATTAATATAATAATAGTTATTGTGCCATCAATGAAACACAAATTACGAAGTAATATAACAACAAACACTTAAATAATTACAACAAATATAAATTCTAGATTAGTAAGAAAAGATTGGGCGTAGACACGACTTTCAACTTCCCCTGATCTTTATATCTTAAAGTAATTTTTAATTTGGTATGGTTCTCGTCAATGACACTGCGTATTCCACGTTACCTAGAACAACGTTTTGCAGTTTCAGAAAATCGTTATTTACAACTGGACATTCTTGTAGTTCCGTATGCATCGTAGTGTTATACCGCAAATAGTATAATTTGAAATGTTATACCATACTACTTGGGCTCTACATTCTGTTGGAAAACGACCTCTTGCGCCCGATCGGCTAGCTGCCATCTATCACTGGGCGCTGGAGCACTTTCCACAATCGGTCGCTTCTGCTCGAGCGCAGGTGACCGATCAGGCGCGGCGAGCTCGCGAGTACTCGGCCAGAGTACTCACACTCGCCGTGTACGTTCACTTCACGCACTGCCCCAACGGACACCACATTCACTCACGGACACCTATTGCGTGGAGAAACTTCCCCTTTTTGAACAAATTCCTCTGCCGATTCTTTTACAACTTCTGCCGCAAGTAATACTAGAATTTGTGGGTATTGGTCGTCCGGGTACCCGGGATCCGTATATGCGGGAACTACGGGTCAAAGGCTCTGAGGCAAACGGGTACCCGTATTCATTTCGATATTCATATCGTATGGGGTACACGTATCATACGGGTCGCCTGTATCATTGTCCATTTTGATACAGAAGATCGAGACGGATTCCGTTTAAGGATTGTAATTGTAAATTGACGTGGAACTGCACAACATTACCATAAAATAAGTGGAACAGGCACAAACGGTAAAACTAGTCGAAAGGCCTCTTCTCTCGTACACACTTTTTTCTCTGAAGATTTTTTATCGAAGTTCGTTTAGGTGAACCAAGAGCATTCCAACTTCCAAGAATCAATCATCGAATGGGGTTGGCATCGTTTGAAAACGAGCGCCCTTTTGTGTCGCCGAGTGGTCCTACGCGGGCCGTTGCGCTCCGTCCTCGCCGCGCGCTCTGGGGAGTCGGCGCGGCCCTGAGACGTGCGCAGGGCGCTTGTTCCCGCAATCAAACGTTTCTCGGAACGGACCGTGCTGCGACCATGCGAGAGGTACTGCAGTAATTGGCCTCGTTTTCAGTTCTCAGGTAGACGGAAACGTAGTTTTTGTTTTGCTTGTTCGTTTATTCGAATGAGGAAAGCGATCGTTTTCTGATGTTTTGTTGCGACTATTGAGATATGTTGATGAGATATCCCTGATTTTCGTATAATTGTCAGATTATTTTCCCATATATCAGATCGGATACTTCACATTTACTCCGACATCAATGAACTATTAACTTAAGAGATACGTTTGTACTATCGACTTTATTACCATGTAGTAGTATATGGTAATAAACGGCAAATGCGCGAGGAATTCAACAACTCTCAGGTATCAAATGTGTAGGTAGATCATACGCAAACAACACACAAAATGTATTTATATGTGTATCGCTTGCTCAACACATATTAAATGATTCTCTGGTATCAAAAGAATTCCTATAATTTTAATTGAATTTAACTTAAAAAGCGTATTACACATAGACAAAAAATGATTCATAATTTAATGTATTAGAATTATTCCAATCATTTTGAAGTATATCCTACCGTAGTAACATAATGAGGTTTCTGCTTTCCTCGCACGTTCACCTGCAGTGTTGCATGGTGTGCGACGTACGCCAGATGGTGCGACTAATCCGGCGCTTTCATTGAAGGGATAACATCTTTTCTTGCAAAATACTAAAAGGGAAATACCACGTGAATTTCAAGCAAAAGAGGCTAAGAAAGCTAAAAGAGGTTCAAGCTAAGAGAGGTCCAATAATCATTATTTAGTTGTCAGAACAAAATAATATTGGTGCCGAGCATCTCTGAGCTTCATAGTTGCGATGGGTATTCAAGGGCCTTACCTTTAGCGCTCTCAAGGTGGGACACCGGGCGGTGGCCAGCTTTTATTTACATAATGCAAAGGTCTACGGACTACTAAAATTATCTAATTATAGAAAGAACTTCAGGTAATAAGTACGATCAAAATGTATGAATGAAAAATCAAGAAAATGTTTTTTCTAATTACATCCGAGCACCTCTCATGCAACTTTTTAATGATAGGACGAAAAAAAGCGATCTGAATAATTGTCTGCCTTCGCACCCACGATTGTGAATTTGAATAGGGAGAGATCCAATGCAACATATTCCACGAACATTACGAGTTGAGATGTCGACCAATGCAAAGCTCTAATTTGTAAGTGATTATGTATATGAGTAACATATGGGCCTTTTGAATTTGCACGTGTGTAATACTCTGTTGAATATGACAAAAGATACAGACTGCACTTTTTCAGACGATACGAACATACGGGTGCAAAGAAATACCAAGATTTGCGTAGTATTTGAAATTTATGGGAGTTTGCAAACAATGTTCTTCGACATGCGAAGCTTTAATTCTTTTGACTGAATTAATAATGAGAGGTTGCATAGTTCTTGATCGTTCCATTCATATTTCATGTCTGACTCGGCGAATTTTTTAAAAATTCTGTGAGAATGATTCCTCGCCAACGATATTATAAGAATTTAGTAGATTACTCTTTCTCGCACAAAGCCTCGAAGGCGGAATTTGCTTCTCACCCCAGTGATGGAATTCGTGACTTACGGAAATCATTCCTTTAAATGGAATATAACCCTTATCTCTTCGGAGAGATTTCAAATTTTTTGTGACATAAAAATAAGTAATTGAATTACTTTGAAAATACTTAAAAATACTACGCTTCAATAATAAATACACATTTTCTACATGCTAGTTTTGCCCTTTATTTTTGTTACCGTAGAGTAAAGGTATTTCTAAATGTTTTCTATTAAATGTGTCATACAATTTCTATTGCTTTGACAGCTTCTACTTAGAGTATCGTTGTGCAATTTTGGTTGTAAAGAACAAAATCTGTAAGTGATATGTCAAAAGGTTCACAATTAGCCAGCGCAGGCAACCAGCATCACACATGCAGGGAGAGAGAATAGGGAGAGGAGGAAACTGTCGTAAACCGTCACTGACACGTATTGACAACGGCGCGATCCTTAGCTACTTTCTCAGACATCACTTGTCGAAACGCCTCTTTCTGTGGATGTTTAACCTCTCTAATCTAGAACAAAGTTTAATGCAAATATTAATTCCTGGGTCAAATTATATGAGTTGGAGACTTTCCAGTGGAGGCGTTGGTAGTTCTGTTGCAATTTTTTCGAAATCCTACACATTTAAGGATATTCAATTAATAAGTTTACACATAAAATATATGAGCATTTTACAGTTTTGAAGGACAGCGAATTTGTGCGTAAACTTCTTTCAGTTTGTTCATGATTTATTGCATTGTGAACACTGTAAAATGAAAGATGTCTATTTTGGTGTATGCAAATAGCCGTCCGGTCTTCACGCTTTGCGTCGCAATATTGTGAAAAATATTGCCAATGTATGAAGAGCGTTATTAACGAGGTCGTAGTGACCTGTAATAGAACAGTCGATGCTCCCGTCAAAGAGAATGGAGGGTATTTTTAGCATATTTTGTAAAGAAGACGAGCAACATATTGTCCTTCAATAGTTTTAAAGTACAAGTCACAGTAACATCATTAATGTTAGTGTTAGGAAATATTACACAATTGTGCATTGGTAACAACTTACAAATAAATAACAGTACGTACTAATTAATCTAAATGAAATTTAATTGTGTTTATTTTTTTAATTTAATTATTTTTCTTGGCAAGTTAATATTTTCTGAAGATAAAGTTCAAATATCCACCGTTATTTGAAGTGAAATTATGTAAAACGCATAGCTTTGAAGTCCTTTATTTCGAGCCTTCAAATATTTAAATACTAAGGCTCATAACATAAAGCAAAATATTATTCAGTCTTACTAGATATACATGCGCCAGGAATGAGACGTACATGCGTCAGGAATGATATGTTGGTAATATATCAAACAAACCACAGCTAATGCCTTAAAAAAAGACAGTAGTTCGTTCAGGTTCTTGCTCATGCTCTCGTGATGACTGGATTCTAGCCTCGACGGTGGAGGATTTTTGACACTAGCTACATAGAAGGACGGAATTGAGCCGCTCTCCGGAGGAGAAGTGTAGAGGCCGACTGCTCTAATCGGTAGTTTTACGTGGTTTCTCGAATCAATACCAGGTGAATGTCAGAGTAGTACCTAAAAATGGGATCATGGACGGCACGCTCTCTCCTTTCTTTTCCATGTATCCTTATCTCTTACACACATTTACACTTACATACACTACACTATCACACATGTCGAGAGGCCAGTCGGGAACGTAGAGCTTGTCCCGGCTGGGACGGTGCCTCGTTGGTGGAAGATACTTGGATGGGAAAATCTCCCTTAAGCCGACGAGTAGGTCGGCGCCGATTTTCTTCACCCAGCGGGGGAGCAACATCACCACCTGCAGGCATAAAATATTCACTACACTAACAAGACCAATGGCCATAGCAGTTACTTGCCCGGAAGCATCAATAATTAATTAGTTAATTAATTAATCAATCGAGGTGCTAGCGAGGCCATCTGGAAGTGATACATACACCCACCACGCGCGCCCAGGCGACCGGGCAAACGATCGAGCGGCGGAAGGCGACCTGCAGTGTCCTTGTGTCGATTGGGTTGCGCGGCAAATAGTACGCTGTGTATAATGAAACAGATTGAGCGAGATCCCGTTCGAAGTTGAAAAATCTACTTACGTGATTTTGTGACAATGTTTAATCCCAGGCTCCACTTCTGACAAACCACAGTAATATTAGTAGCTTTGTAATATCAGTACTTACTTGGATATCCGGGAGACGCAGCGTTCAAGGCACAGGTGCCAACGTTTCGGCCGCCATTCTGCGACCTTCATCAAAGCGTAGTAATGCATTACCGCGCCATGATGAAGATCGCAGAATGGCAGCTGTGCCTTGGACGGCGGCGTCTCCCGAAAAGCCAAGTAAGTACTGACTCCGGCCGCGGACGCGTACTCTCTCGCAGTAAAATTGCATATCGTTTTGATTCTTTGACCTGACGTCTAAAACATTGAAGTCAGAACGCCCTGGTAGATGGAGGAAGAGCGTGGCAAAGCGGATGATGAGTTTGTGTTGGTTAGCTCAGCGAATCCAAGCATTGATCGCCGCCTCCAGATCGCTCCTGAGCAGCTCCGGGGGGCAAGAGCGAAGTAGGTCTGCGACTGCAGTCGAATGCGTCGCCCCCCTCCCCTATCCTGCTCCCAGCGCTTATACAACGCGCGCGTGAATTATGCAGCTCGTCCTCTGTGTGCCATTTGTATGTTTCATGGCGAGGGATTGGAGGAAGACAGCGCGCCCGTCCGAGAACAAACGGATAAATAACTCAGTAATCAATTTGCGCCCACGTAGAAAAAGCGTCTCACCTCGTGTTAGAAGCCTTTTTTTTCACTTCTTGTAATATGCAGTTCAAGCTGTTGCGAATGAACGTCAATTATTATTTAGTGGTTGTTTATTATGCTTTATAATAGTTTTGACTTTGTGCCTGCGTAGTCATAATTGATTTCACGTCCCCAAGTTTTAATAGACGTAACATCAGCGTCTGTCCAATCACTTCATGATTTATGTGGTGGTCATTATACAGACTGCACACAATCATATCCCATTACAAAGATGAAAATGTGATATCCTCAACAATATTGCTCGTAGCATTAACATGCAATAGTATTAAATCAATTTCATGAAAAGCGCACAGTAATTTCATTTCATAAATTTGTAAATATTTGTTTTAAAGCGCCGGAAAAAATGAAGTTGACAAACGACGTGAAAAAAGCTCCGAGAACGGTTGCTCAAACGGCGAAACGCATTGAGAATGAATGATGGAGAGAAGATAGCAGGCCACATTTTTAATTCAGCGTGTTGAGTCGAGTAACCGCACTGCAGTGTTAAAGAGGAGTTCCGGAGATTGAGTTGCCGCAGCGAAGTCTCGCCACCGATGATAAAGCGCTGGAGGAAACGAGCAGCCGGCGAAAGCGAGTGGCCGGGGGGAGGGGCACAAGAGGGTACGACAGCGGAACCCCAACACTGGCAGGGGCGGGTAGGAACAGAAAGGCAAGGGTGCAGAGAGGAAAGGAAGAGAAGCGGTCGGAGAAGGGCCGAGGAGGGGCGACTGCGACGGGGAGGAACCGAGGAGTGGACCGGAAGAG
The DNA here is from genome assembly GCA_031308135.1 of Acheta domesticus. NCBI lineage: Eukaryota > Metazoa > Arthropoda > Insecta > Orthoptera > Gryllidae > Acheta > Acheta domesticus. The sequence goes on along the minus strand of JAHLJT010009436.1, from coordinate 150,301,663 downwards.
GGCTGGGAAGACGCGGGGAAGAGACAAAGAGATGACGAAAATACTAAGAAAGCCAGAGGTGTGCAATTACTAAGAGTTGTGTGTACTGAAAGTAATGGTTAAATAGACAAAATTTCTCACAATTTATTTAGGTTCTGGACGCTCACTCTTTAAACAAGAGAACATACGTTCGCATAAAACAAACTTTACTTTGATCATGACAGCATTATTTGGACACTGACCAATAGCAGTGTAACCATTGCAGTACTACCGTTGTTCGTTCATTCCTCCTTGCTAGTCAAGAAACCTACTTCTCTGCAATTTTCATTGTTGTGACTTATTTATGGTAGGATTTTGTTCGTTTTCACACACGTGTAGAAGGTTGTCGCTTTTTAAGGGATAACTAAGATGTTTGAATATTACAATATTAATTTAAATTAATTGTAAAAGTACACTTACTATATTCCATCAGTGAGATAACAACAATTCGGTTATTGTGATAATTTCAATACATCAATGTAAGTTTGTTATACAACTGTGTGGGAATGTGTAAAATTGGCAGAAACTCCCGAATACTATTATACCTACATAACGCAATTAGAGGAACAAAAAGCCAATCTTAACCACTGGGGATTGTTAGGAATTTAACATTCTGTCGTCTGTTATAAACAATAAAAACATGATTTGAGTAGGAGCCGTATATAATATATTTATAGTTTTATGATTTTTGTATAAGAGTGTAGGTAGTTAGTGCCTTATTTTACGTGGCGAGACTCGGGCCATCAGGCCCGCTCTTCCGTCTGACCACGCAAATTTCGCTACGCTCCTTTCACCTAGCGGAGAAAGAAGGTATTATCTCTGGCGACGAAACAGGCGATTTGAATTTAGCTCAGAGGCGTCATTCAGCCTTGAGGATCTTTTACATGCAAGTAAATCTGCTAACATGGGCCAGCCGGCTTTACTTTCCCTCCGCGGAAGGCGTACGAAGGATGTTTTCGCCCTTAAAAATCCACGGCCTCGATCGGGTTTGAACCCGCGAACTTGGGTATGACAGTCCGGCACACCATCACCGTCCACAACCGCCGAATAAGGTATTACTTAAAAGTATGAACAGCATATGGCCGATAATCATAAAAAACGATCTTGGTTAGTTACAAACCTTGAATATGGCCTAACTATGTAAACTTTATACCGTTATTTTCTCTGCATCAGCTCAAAGACGTTAATAATTATAACACTACTTATAAAATGTACTAAAGGAGTAACATTACATATAAGCTAACCAAACTCAAAATATTTTATTTTATTTTATAAAAAACAAAGAAATAATTTTAAAGTAAAAATCATAAAAATAGATTAGTATTAATTTTCATAATTTATATTGAATTTCATGGGCAAAGTAAATCATTTACTTCAATGTTACAAAATTTTCGATAAACATTCAATTGTAACTATTAATAGATATGCATAAAGAGCTGGAAGTATACATTTCCTGATTTGCGCATTGAGCAAGTGAAGGATTCGCGATGGAGAGTGGGAGAAAGGAGATCCAAGAAATGAGGCAGAGGCAAAGCGACGAAAAGCGAGTGGAGTGTACTGGGGAGGGCAGGTGGCGTTTAGTGATGATATGCGAGAAACAAGCGAATGAAACAAGGAAACAGAAGCGAAGCCCAACGGAAAAGTTTGGAAGCGTAATGAAGTTGTCAGAGTATACTAGTGCTTGCTGTGCGACAGTACGTTGCCGTACCCTACTCCAACCGTACATACGCCTCACATTGAGATACCAGAGTCACGGAACTTTCAAGCGGCACTCCCAGAACTCTTCGTGGATACCGGAAAACTGTCCGCGCGGAAACCATCGACTCCCTCCACTTCTTTTTTTGCACCAAGGGAACTTCTGTTACTGCTTCTATTCACCATCTCAATTTAAAGAGAAATTACTACTGCGACGTCTTTACTTATTTTAATAACCTAATTAATTTCTTTCCCCACGTTGGGCAAACTATTGGTGTTAACGTTACTCTAATTTAAAACTTTTATTTAATAAATTTCTGAATTCATGAAATAACTGTTTCCCTCATTTGCTTACTTAATTTCAATTTGAAATAATATCCGTATCGTTCCCTTTGCTGCATCCGTTCTAGTCTGTGGCTGGCGATAGAGTCAATATTCTTACAGAACCATGGCTTTCAATGCCAGCTTCCCGCTCCTACAAATAATGTCCTCATAGCCATGACATGGAGGAATATAGAACAGGAGTGGAAACTCGTGTGGCACCATCTACAATAAGGTACAGGAGTTAAATCGACAACACTGCATTCTGTGGCCAGAATGGATACTTCTTGATCGCTGAACCAGCTGGCTCAGGTGCACGGTACTCGATCTACTTTTTGGGCATACAATGTAAATAATAACCTCCATAACAGCACGTACTCCGAAATTAGCGCGCTGTATAAAAAAAACAAAATTTGAGCAAGGGAAAAATAAATTGGCAACTAATAAAAACAAACTTTTTTCTGTATAGTATTCATAAAATTTATTCTGAAAACAATCTTACATGATTACAGAGGTACAATACACATACAGAAGAAGAATTATATGGTAATTTATACACCATCAAATTACTATCTAAATAGATTTTGACATACAAATATAGTATCTGTTAATAAAATTATAATTGTATCTCCATCATCTTTTCATATTATAACACAAAACAAATGAATTTTATCAGTGGTAAAATTGGCAGAAATGGTTTCATATCAAGATAAAATTATTTACATCTTGGATCAGATGTAGTTTGTTTTAGTATCAATTTGTCATGACTACGAAACTGTTAATACATCACATAATCATACTAGAAATAAATTGTCACAAAGAGGAAATATTTGATACCTCTTGGATCCGAGTTCATGACTTCCCTTATGCAGACATCTCTATCAATTGAGCTAAGGATCAAACACTGCATTCATGACACTTTTCTTGCAAGGAAAATAAAATATACCTGCATATTTGCGTGTGTTACCTGTATTTTTGTGATAATTCATGTTCAATAGTTAAAATAGTTTAATTAAACCTACAATTTACTTAAGAACCTTAAAACAATTACATTAGGAATTCGTATAAATTCTGTAACAGCAACAGTAACATATTTATACATTTTATTAATCCTAATTAAATGGCTTTAAATGTGTAGTTATTGAATTACATACACAGACAATTATTTTGAAACCATTAAAAATTACTACAAACCTACAGAAATTCTTTCCACTAGATTGTAGACAGGAGAAGATCTTCTTATATACATAGTTATACATCCAGTAACATGTCATTCAGACCTTCTGATCTTTTAACCTCTTCCAGATCTGCAGTATAGTTTGAAGAAGCTATACCTTATATCCTAATATGAATATTATTAGTTAAAAACATTTCTTGTAATTCATCACATTTTCATTCAAACCATGTAATTGGAAGGTAATAAACTGTCATGATTTTAAAAGCTTAAATTCAACAAAAAGGACTGCAAAGTATTTGTTGTGGAAAGCTACTGAAACAATTTGTATAAATAAACACTTATTTATTGGGGATGGAATACTACCGTTGCTTTGCCTATTTATTTATGAATCAGTGGTATTCAAGTGAATTACTCAAGGATATTTTCATGCAATTCAGATCTCTTCTTCTCTTTACTTCTCCCGCTGATCGGATTCTATGCTTCAGTTTAAAGAATTTGTGCCTCTGAGTCACCTGTAATGAAAGCATATATTTGAAATATGTAATGCAGGAAAACCACAAAGAAAATTCTCAAGCATCAAGGTGGTACATTATTAAAATTCAGGCCTATAAAATAATGACATCAAACTCTTAAGGTATCTGAAATGTTCGGAACGATACATGAAATTGCACAACACTAGACGGAAATACCGTTCAATTACAGTAACTCATCATAACTCAAAATATTTCACTCACCTTCCCGTCTCGGAGAAGAACCTGAAGAAACTTTATTTCCTTTATCCTTCCGAACAACATTGGCACATCCTTGGGCCTAACATTTAGTCATTGTCATCTGCAACACTTGACGTACACCGCCAAAAAAAAACTCGCAAACGAAATGTCACAAACAAACACGTTGCCATGAGCATCGCCGTCTCTTCAGCAAAAAATTAAATTAGTGGATGAAATGAATGGTAGAAGGTTCATAAGCTCGCACCGCTACCTGACGAGCAAATTAGCGAAGCAGCGTTTGAAATTACGCATGTACCTTAAAATAGATGTCGCCACGTGGAAACGACGCTAGCGAATCCTCTAGGCCATACTCTCCAACAACGAGAGTTTCCCCTCCTGTTGTATATTCCTCCATGGCCATGATTCCCAAATGAATAGATTTCAGCCATCAGGCATGGAATACTATACTTGTTTATCGGTTGTCCTAACGACGCGTATTATTTGGTTCTAAGCGTCATATATGCATATAATTACATCGTATCTACAATGCTTGATGCCATTTTTTCAATTCAAACTAAACCCGGGGTTTTCTGGATTATCATATTGCTTCTCATTTAAAGATAACTTGCAAGCAAAGGTTATTTGTCGGGTACCACAACGTCGTGATAATAATAATAATAATAATAATAATAATAATAATAATAATAACAACAACAATAACAATAATAATGTTAACAGATTTGTCAATCCCAAATTAATTTAATTATTGAGTTTGGTTTCTCAGGAACAAGATCACTACCTGGATACAGAGACTATTGCGGAAAATATTTCCGGCGTAATTGTCTCACCAATAACGAGACAGCGTGATGACAATTAATAATAATAATAATAATAATAATAATAATAATAACGTAATAATAATAATAATGAAAATTTATCTTCACCTACTTAGTTTCAATTCTTATCGCCACACGCTCTTGGTCCCAGCAAAACTTTGTGGAAGTGGAGAGACGGGACGAAGGGACAAATGCTTGGGTAGAGCGGTTCTGAGGAGGGATGGGGTAGCTGCGGCAGGAAGGGAGCAGCTGAGGCGAAGGGGGCGAGTCGAGCCGTCCATCACTCGCAGCCGTGACGCGGTGGCAGGCGCGGGGCGCGCGGCGGCGATGGAGGCGCGCACGCACGGGACTTCGCGAGTCGCCCTCCTCCCCCGTCAAGCGTTATCACCCCCTCCGCACCACCCCACAGCGCCTAACCCTCGCCCCTCCCCCTCCGCATTCCGGCAACCCCTCCCGCGCATTGCCACGACCTTGCCTTCCCCTGCCCCTCCCGCCCTTCCTGGCCCCTTCTGCACCCCGCCACCGCCGCGCCCCAGCCCTTCCCCGCACCGCCTCGACCCCCAACCCTCGCCACTCCTACGCCGCATTCCGCCAGTCCCTCTGCGACGTCACCCCGCCCTTGCCTCGCACTGTCCGCGACTTTCCCCGCCCCTCCTCCTACCTACTCCACGCCACACCACCGCCTTGCATCGCCCTGCTCCGCCCCGCTCCGCCCCGCTCCGCCCCGCTCCGCCCCGCTCCGCCCCGCTCCGCCCCGCTCCGCCCCGCTCCGCCCCGCTCCGCCCCGCTCCGCCCCGCTCCGCCCCGCTCCGCCCCGCTCCGCTCCCTCCGTCCCGCTCCATCCCATCCCTCGCCTCCGTCTCCGCCGCCACCTCCACGACGGATCTGGGTCAATAGTGAGCGCGAGCGGAACTACGAGCGCCGGGCCGCTGTCGTGACGCCTCGCGCCCAATTAATGCGCACGTTCTAGATGTTCTCGCGAGCAGCCAGAAGCCCCGGGCCAGAGCGCACGAGGCGCCCGTTGCGTTCCGTGGCCGAGCCCAGGAGTCAGTCCCGTGCGAAAGCACGCTCTTGTTGTTGTTGTTGTTTTTCTTCTTTTTTCTTACACTTCGTTTAATATTTTCTTATTGAAAAGATCAGGTATTATGTCTGATGTGACATTTTGGATGAATTGGGCTTATAAAACCTCATAACGGCCATAGTAAGACGCCTACAGGACTTTGAGGTAGAGATACAGAGGAGAATACTCAAGATATCTGCAACTTGCTGATTCTCAAGCTGAAAAATTATGGTCATACATAGCTACGTAATACATACCTACTACAAATGATACTGGAAGGCATAATTGGGGTCGTCATGATATAGGAATAAGAATTTTATCCTGGCAGAGTAATACGTTTAACAACGTAGAGTGCATTGCTAGTCGAAATTTCGAAGAAGTAGAATAGCAGAATGAGTCAGAGAAATCCCAGAAACAGCGTTCACGAATCGGGCACTTAATACAAAGAAATTCAATTATATATAATGTATCCTTTTTTTCAGGATTCCAGAATCCAGCATTTGCTTCGCTATATTCCGTTTATATCCCTATAGTGTGTTAGAAATTATGACATTTTTTGCTGTAAATTATATCCACAAGGGATTTCAATGAAGTTTTTAAATTAAGCTTGTTTTAAAAAATTAAGTTTAATTCTAAATTTATTTTCAATGTTTTCCCTTTTCCATTCAAAAGTTTTCTCTCAGGTATTTTAATATTTGAGCCCAGTTTCAGAGATTTGTGTCTTGTATATCGTGTATACAAATATTTTGGTTGGTATTTCTTTATTTGTCGAAGGAGTAAATTAATTCTTGGCACAAAATGCATTCAGTGTCACCGCAGAAGTATACTTCTTCATTTTTTCAAAGATTTTTCTTGTCATTACATGTCGAAAAAATAGACATTCCTTCAGTGTTGTTACGTTAATGTGTACTTCATATTTTACTATTTATAAAAACTCATCAGAAATTCTACTTTGGAAACTAACGTAAACGCTTTACAATCATCACATCTTTATATGTGCACATTAAAACACGTTTGCTGCTTCAATGAAATAATGTAGTATCATTGAAAAACATTTTTACACGAATAGATCTGAATGCTTATTTGAAGAATTAATTTCATGGTCTACATTCGATCATCCCGCCAGTTACGGCATTGCATTCCGCCGGGGCAATCCACGTGCAGATAAATTAGATTTCAATTATAGTTTCCATTCGTAAGCCGCTGCATGATATTTCCGTAGGACGGCATCGCGCGCTGCATGGCCGCAGCCGGGACCGCGAACGCAATTAGCGGAATCTCCGCAGTCGATCTGCGCGGCCGCGGACGCCGTATCGACAGGCGAGGGGCGAGCGGCGCCCCGGCCGGATTCGGCGCCCAACGCAGCAGGTGGCCTCGCACCATGTCTTTAAATTTTACTTTCTCGCAACCGCGTACGCAGAAGAGAGAAAGTTATGTTAAATCTCTTATTACAGAACCCTCGGTAATGAAAAAGTGAATAAATCCCGTTGCTAAATTTGGAGGGGAAATTCCTCTAACACGTGGGGTAGCCAGACTCCATGTTTAGTTGGTCTTTGATATCGAAAAATCGAATGACAGCAAAACGTGTGTCCGTCCGTCTGTTCACCCGATTTCCTCCAAAATTAATATTTCCCAACTGGGAAATATGCTGCTTGAATTTGAAAACGATATTTTAATTTTGAGGGGACTCTACATAAATCCCCTGGGACATTTTCGAAAGTCTCATTTTCGTTAAAAATTTAAAATTTTCGGAAAATTGCAAAAATTCAATTTTTTTTCGGCGTCTTCCTAAATTAAAATTATAAAGAAAAAGATTTTCCTCGTAATTAAATCTGTTCCTTGAATATAGATTTTGAAATAAGGTCTTATACAACTTTTTGAAAATTTAAATACTTTTCGCGTTATTTCACGTGAAAATGCTATTTTAGCACCACTAGTTTCAAAATAAAACTTGAAAGCAGCTATAAATGCTCCCGGGTGTGTTTAAAGAACTCAATAAAATTTATGAAGACATGATATTCCAAACAATATCCCACCATATTTCCGGCATAATGGAAAGGTTCTTCTCGAAACTATCTAGTTTTCCTGCCCAGGACATTTTTCAACCAGATAACATTTCTTATCCTCTAAAAACACGAATCCGCTCCAGACTCTCAAGGACAAATTTTGCTCACCTTAAAGTAAAACCTGCAACTCATATATTCCTATTGTAATATTTTAAAAAGTCTTTCCATTAACAGAAAAGAAACAAATTTTGTACTGCTGGATGGTTGAAGAGGATCCCATCGAGGTCACCATACTTCTATGAATTAAAGGAATATAGCGAAATTTGCAATATATGTGAAAGTTGTTCATAACTGATCTGTCCAGTAGATAATACACTGAACCAGAAAAAAAATTAAATAAAAAAGACAGTACTGTCCTAATTATCAGATGTTTTCTTGGGTGTGTAGAAGATAGTGTAGGGAAGGCAGAACAAGATTTTCTGAATAATGGAGTGAAAGATAAAATAGAAATACAGCCGTGTGTATTAAATATTGCATGTATATTGCAAACAAATATACGGTATCCATAAAACATGCAGCGTGTGCCTTCCCCGCCTCTTCTTTCGTTCTTTTCAATTTTTACATGCAATATGTGTATTTATCCATATTACCGCACTGAATGGCTGTCCTGTCTATAACATCAGGACGACAGTGATTTACGGACCCACAAAAATCACATTCAGTCACAATGCTGAATCTGAGAGAGTGTATATGCGTAGATGGGGGTATGTAGAGGTGGATAACATATGGAAACTAAATAGTTCGACAGTAATTTAAACAATTTAAAAAGTTATTTTTCTACAAGATGTTTCCAAATAAATAAATTTTCGATAATTAATAAAATAATGAATAAAGTTATAAAACTGTAAAAAATGAAATTTAATACATCAATACTCATGTATGTAACTCCATATTTAGAAAAGTTTCAAATATGAAGTTCAACATACACTACTGTTTGTGGAAATTGCAACACCGCGAAGGAGCGGCATTGAACGCATCGCATTTCGTGGATAAGTTTGTGACATTGAGATCGCCAGGTGATTACCCATTGAGATCGCCAGTCACGTGGTTGCGACGTAGGGACGACTTATCGCACCATGTTCGGGTATAAATAGAGGCGCCTTGGAGAGGCTACAAACAGTGACTGGTCGACCCTTGGCTCGCACAAGTTGTCTGTAAGTCACACCATGCCTCGTCGCCGACAGCGAGTGCAGTACGAACACTTGACGGACTTCGACCGGGGCAGGGTTGTTGGGATGCGAGAAGCTGGGTTGTCCTACCGCCATATTGCCACACGTCTGGGACGAGCCGCCTGTATTATCATGCGAACATGGCGTCAGTGGTCTGCGGAAGGTCGTAACCACCGCCAGCGTGGGACAGGGCCTCGCTATCACACTACGGCGAGGGAAGATCGACACCTCTACCGTATGGCCATCACCGATCGCACAGCGACATCCACCACGTTAGCGCAGCAGTGGAATACAGTGACAAGTCACAGCATGTCCGCCAGCAGTGTTCGGCGCCGTCTTGTGCAAAGGGGCTTGATTGCTCGCCGCCCCTTGTTGCGCCTTCCACTGACTCTCGACAACAGACGCCTCCGACATTTGTGGGGCGTCGAAAATCGACATTGGCGAGCTGAGTGGCAGCAAGTCATCTTTTCCGACGAGTCCCGCTTCAATTTGTCCAAAAACGACGGTCGTATACGTGTTCGACGACATCGCGGTGAACGCAATCTGGAGGGATGCATTCGCCAGCGTCATACCGGCCCAACACCCGGTGTAATGGTATGGGGAGCCATTGGCTACCACTCACGGACCCGCCTTCTCCGCATTGAGGGAAATCTCAACGCCCACCGGTACATCGAGGAAGTCGTGAAGGCGGAGGTCGTGCCCTTCGTACAACGCTCGCCTGGAGCGATATTCCAGCAAGACAATGCGCGACCCCATATCGCTCGCATCGTGCAACGTGTGTTCAATGAACACCAGATACAGCTCCTTCCGTGGCCGGCTCGTTCACCTGACATGTCGCCAATTGAACATGTGTGGAACATGCTTTCCCAGAGGCTGGTCCGCCAGGCACCTCCGCCAGTTTCCACCGCCGAACTCTGGACGCGGCTTGAAGGAGCATGGCAGGACCTGCCACAAGAAGCGATACAGACTCTTATTAGCTCAATGCCGCGCCGTGTACAAGCTCTTGTGGATGCGCGTGGTGGCTTCACAACTTACTGACTTGGCATGTATCCATGTATTTGATGGTACTGCAAATGAAATAAAGTAGTGCCTGTGGCTTGGGTGCACAGTACATTGAATATCATTTCCCTAGATCCATTCGTTCTTGGTGTTGCAATTTCCACAAACAGTAGTGTATTTGCCACGTGCTTTCCACCAGTCCTGAAGAAGTGAGAACAGTTATAAGTTTATGGTCCGACTTTCTTACAATTCTAAGTTTATATTTCATATGTGACATATAGTTCGTTGCTAATGGGATAGAATAGCAAGGTCGAACTGCCTGCGTTTGAATTAAGAAATTCGGCAGCTGTGATCGATCTGTTTCATAATAGCATTTCCAATGCTAATTTCAGTTAGATGATAGAGGCCGATATAATAAAGGACGGCAGTCCTTTGGTCCTCATGTGACGCATTGACCTCCCCTGGGCCTGAATTTAAGGCTAGCCCATAAGCTACCTGCTGTGATCTCGTATTTGAATGCAGCACGCACATTGTGATTGTGATTGTTTTATTTGTTTCAAAGTCATTTGCGGAGTCTTTATGTCTGAATTGACACAAAACCTCCTGATGGGGCCAAGGGCTACCAGCGGTGTTCCGGCCTTGCGGCTAAGAGTTAAGGGAGTACATGTGGTTAGCACATAAACATCCCCATGCCGTATTCTGGTCTCAATCTGAGAAGTGCCCTTTCTCGTCGGCACACAGCAACAGATACTGGTACATTGCAAGGAAAGCGGACACTATAATCTGCCCCGACCGGGAATCGAACTCGGGATCGCGTCATGGAAAGCGAGAATGCTGAGCTGTGAGCTACCCGTGGGGCTTATTTACGAAGTAGCTTCACGAACTTGTCTCATTGTACACGGCTTAAAGTAGGTTATTTCACATTGATTTCATTAATTTACTTACAATTATTCGAGTCTCAGAACTTTCAATATAAGGGAATCATAGAAAATAGTTTTTATTTAAGAAATGATTCGGTGAAACGGGGACTATAATTGATTTGAAATACACAGCCTTTACATTTCTTTGCGTATCATTAATATAATTTTTCCAAACTAACATATACCCGATAAAAATAGTTTTCTTCTTCTGTTATCTTCCTCCAAAAAAAACATCTTCGTCACGTATAAATCATAAATCCATGCAATAATACAGGAGCGGATCCAGACATGATTTGGTGTGTGTGTGTGAATTTATATATATTTATATTTATATATATATAATTTATATAATACTGCAATACGATATTATCCCTTTTAATAATAAATATCTCTTCTTGAAAGTTTCGTGATAAGTTAAAATTAAGATGCTGATTTTGTTGGAGGGAGGGAAGGAAATTTTCTCATTTCCCTCCCCGTGTATCCGCGCCTCAATAATATTTCTAATTAAGAGAACAGCTGCTCCCTTGCATTGTCGAAGCCGACCAACAGTCTTACCCCAAAAATAAACAAAGAATGTTGCAGCCCCCCCCCCTCGTCCAGCGCTACGCTCGCGCCCCGCCACCCTCTTCCACCTGGCGGCGCCATGACGCAACAAGTCCATATCGGGCGGCCGCCACGCATCGTCGCACCGCGCCGCCGATCAATAGATTCCACATGAAGCCGCCGGAGCGCGCTGGATGGTCTTTGCGAGCGACGCTCAATTGTTTGCGTTCGCGATGAATAGGCGCCGTCAATTTCCTGATTCCTCTGCGGAAGCACGCGCTCCCCTGGGCACAATGGGGCGGCGAAAAGCAACTGTCACCAGAGATAGTTTACACATTCCGTCTTGTCCTCACGCCAGGAACTGTTTGTCACGGGAATAGATGTGGAACTTTTATCCTAGTGTTTTCTAGTTTTATCGACGTGAACAAGCGAGTACAGTGAATTGAGAGTGCAGTACGTCGATATCCCCGGAAAGCGCCAATGGCGGCATTCAGATTCGAGATCATTTAAAACATTGCCTTTCTTCTGTGATTCGGAAATCGTACAAAGAGTGAACTACATGGCAAAATCTAGAATTACACCCGTATGAAAATATAGCAAATAAAATAATCAATAAAACCAAAAAAATAGCCAATTTAATACAGACATATTTGCAAACATTTTACATTACAGATTACATTCTACACTACAGGTGACATTCTATAAACTTTATTTTAACTCCAATATGATAACCTCTCATTCTTATATAAAATAATACCAACAAGCTTTAAAATGCCATTGAAATTTAACGTAGAATACTAATTGGTACACACACACAAAACTGGCGTCCGACGCCGCTCGTTTGACAACACGCGATCCACAATACTCCGAAAATAATTCGCGGTATTCATCGCATGACACTCATCACTCAACGCTCATCGCTCAACACTCATCGCGCGACTCTCCTCGCACGGCCCTCATCACATCAAATCGAGCATATCATGTTCCTGGTAAATTTCCAATGTTATAAAAATTTAAACAAATTACCAAAAATATACGTTATCAAATTTTACAACTATATGCGTTAGTTTCTTTTAATTAAATATTTTCGTGACACAACGTTCTAAGTCAATGTACTGAACTGGTTGGATAATAAAAAGTACAGATTTACAATAATATAAAGTAAAAATCACTAGTTCTAAAAAGCACATACTTTCTCGCCTTTAGTAATAGATATGTAATACTATTTATACCACAATTTCCCTCCGAATTGACACATCTCAGTCATCAATTTTTGTAAAACTCATCACAGATCGAACAACAGTGGTGCAAAAACTAAATATTTTCAAGCTAATAAATCAAATTTGACAATTATAACTTCTTTTCGTAAAGATAAATCATGTCTCAACAATATGACGTAATTCATAAAAATTATCTCCCGAGTCATTGTTGCCAAGCCATTGTTGCATTCGAATGTGATATTCCCTGAAGACTAGCAATTTTTATTTAAAATATTTCAAATCGTTCTTAAGTAATTTCCAAAAGATTAATTTGTAAATGTTCAATAAAAGATCGAATGTAAGAAACGTACAAAGAATTATGAAATAATATGCAAATTCTAACTTAGGATGCATCCAACTGCCTGGAATTACGTTCACGAAGCGCAGTAAATTTGAAGCGGGCGACAATGTTTGTCGCCAAATTACACAAAAAATACTCATATTTTCAAAAAATTCAACATTATCTCATTTTAAGGACTATTTCTGATGAACATATTTCATTAAAAAAATGTATCTTCATAATTGTAACTGTAAGAAGACGTCGACCTGCACCATTCCTTTTATGCTATCTAAGGTCTCAAGTTATTCAAAAAAATTGTGCCGCTCTTAAGAAAAAATGGACCCGGACGTCTCCCGGACAGCCAAAGACATACTTACTCCGGTCGCGGAAAGCTACGCTTTCCGTCCTGCCCGTCTGGGCAGATGTTTTTCCGTCATTCAATTTTTCGGTGTCGAGGGCCCACAAAACATGGATTCTGACTATTCCGAGTGTTAGAGGATTTTTTTTCTAAGCTTAACATCTAGATTTGTCCAGTTTTGCGTTGCCAGTGCCCTGTAATAAGAGTTTTCTGCCGAAAATTCGTCGTTTTCTCACGCATCAATAAACAACTTTCTCTTTACTACGTAAGCGGTAGCGAGAAAGTAATAAGACATGATGTTCCCACTGGGATCCTCAATGGGAAATCAGGGAGAAGGATGACGGGGCTTATGATTTGGGGAACGGAATTTACCTTTGGGGAATCTGGACGGAATGGAGTTTAGATGAAGGAGTGTGTTTTTTTTTAGTGAGAATGTCGGATGAAGTGGGAGGTTATGGAGATTGTTGAAGAATCTTTCGAAGAGGCGGGCGATGTACTGGGTGACTGGAGGGAAGTTCAGGTCTTTGAATTTGTGCATTTGAAATGTACCAAGTTGCATTTAAAACAGTGCGGAGAACTTTATTTTGTAGGGTTTGGGTGTGTTTTATTGTTGACGGGGTGTTCGTTAGTGAAAATAATTTATCGCACCCACGCTTTCTCCGCCGACGATTGGATGCTTATATTCGGGAATGGAGATCTATCTGTTCGACAGAGGAGCCCCTGGAGACGGCAACCGCGTCGTACGTCACGGTCGTGGGGTTGTGTACAGGCGTCGCTACAGGCGCTGCGGGGGATCAGGTGGCGCGCGTCGCGACCGGTCAATAGCGAAGTGCTGCAGAGCCTGTCGACTGTTTTCTTTTGGGTTTCGTTTCCGACTTGTTTTCTTTTCATTCTATTTGCCTCCCTTTTTTTCTCCTAACAGCAAAACAAATACAGTAGACTCGGTGCACAGAAAAGTAATGAAGTTCTTAGTTGAAAAGTGTTGGTCATTTTTTATTCTGTGAGTACAATGTAGTATCATTGATTTTTCCTGACAGCTTTAGTCTAATTGTTTTACGGTTTCGTTTTTGTGCGCTTCTTTATATCTTACGCATCTTCTGTATTGCACATAACAATAAGCAAACCATGAGTCGTTCTACACTAAACTGAGAAAATTAATGAGTTTTCTTTTGTGAATGCATTATATCATAAATACTACCTACAGTTCTTAGTTGCATACAGTACGACAGTATACTTATATTTCCTTTTTTGTTTTTGTTGTTGTTCTCTGATTGATTAATGAATGTTTCATTTGCTCACTAGCCCCGTAAGTACATGTTATTCCCGACGGAAATGGCGGTGTTTCCCCCCCCCCTCCCCTCTGGATAGGAGAATCCCTCACTGCTCTCCCGACATGTATAGTAAGGTAGTGTACGAAATTGTGGGTTTATGTAAGGGGAAAATGGTGCAAGAAAGAGAAATGAAAGATCGCGGGCAGTCATTGGCATATTTGTTAGAGCTCCGGCATTCGTCTGGTTTCAATCGGAGAAACCACGGAGACCTACCGATCAGAACAGCCGGGCGCTAGTATTTTCCTCCAGACATCAGCTGAATTCGAAATAGCTATCTAGCTAGTGTCGAAAATCCTGCCATCGTTGGGACTCGAACATTAATTAATGCTCTGAGCTACATAAGCCTGTTCTACTCCAGATCTATACTTTTTTCATGCAGACCAAACATGTTTATCATACTGCTCTCATTCCTGAGACTTCAGAGAAGTAATAACGGCAAAAATTTAAAAAAAATGGATGTAATAACTAGAGAGTTTCAATAATCACAGAGCTTTTTCATTATATAAAATATACAAAAAAATTATATTTAAAGCTATAATCATAAACTATTTTTCACATTACGAATATGCGCTAGAAATTCACTTTCTTCCGATTTTCTGACCCTTAAACACATTGATGACGGCACGTCTTCCAAAATCAATACTAGCCTTCGAAATTACAGGTCATAAATTGTCATTCACAGAACGCATCTACAAATCTTGGCGAGGCTTTGTACGATTGCGCAGTAAGCAAATGTTTACAGTCATCACCACTGTGATTCCAGGTGTCGTGTTACAGCGTGACTAAAGCTGCTTGTGCGAGGAGGCTGCGCGCTTCCGCTGAATGAAATGTTTACCGCTCTTATCTCCTCCGGCGGCGGCGGCGGCCGCAACGAGGTCGCGTGAGCGCCAGCTGAGTGGGGCGAGGGGTGGGCGGGACGCGCGCCGATTCGCTTACGTAAGACTCCTGAGCCCCTTACGTGTAATACGCGGCGCCTGCCGGCAGCGCTTCTGGAGAGCCGTCACTCGGCGCTGCTGGAGGGTCGCCCGCCGCCCACGCCGCCGCCGCCCGCTCACTCACAAGGGCCAGCGCAGTGGTACGGAACGAAAGAAACCCCGCGCGAAATCAATACCTCTCGCGCAAATTTGCGTATTTTTTTTTTTATTTTGAGGGTGACTCTCCAATGCCGAGTATAGGTGGGGAGGAGGGGAGGGTATACTTAAATTATTATTTGAGGTGACCATGAAGTATTTTTTAGCTCATTACAAGAGTTTTCGAAATGTAGTAATTTTCGTAATATTAGTAATAATAATAATAATAATAATAATAATAATAATAATAACAATTCTTAAAATTGAATAATAATTATATAAGTATTAAGTGTAATAAAGTGTTATGTTACGAATATCGAACGTTTTATCCTCTTTGTGAAAAATCTATTTAACTACACTTTTCGGGTAATTTTGACTATTCGTCTACACAAAAGGTGACATATTCATGTTGATGGTAGTTAATAAGAGTCCATGCATTAGTTCTAATATTTATTACATGACCTTTAAGTTATCCTTACTTGATACTTATGTGATCTTTGTTAATAATGGGTCGTGGACTATTAGAACCCTTCCATCGTAATAACGCTTCTTAAGACACTGATTTCAGTATCATAAATTCGACTTTGAACAATTAAAGTTGATAAAATGTCTTAGGATACTATTACCCGGAAACAATAAAGTTCTGCGTGATTCGTGGGAAGGAAAGTAAAAGGCTTTTATTGTTCAGAGATAAGAGAGAAAATAATATGGTAATGGATAAATGAATGCAAGAGAACTCAATTGTCAGGAATCGACACAATTAGTTCAATATCGTTATATTAAATAGACTTTATTTCTTGTGCTGCGTAAGTTGTAATTTATATAAGAAATTATTAACATTTAGGGCGGTTTGAAAGAGTACAGGATTACCCCAAAAGAAGAAGAGAATTCACTTAAAACAGTTAAAAATTAATACATATGAATTAAGTTCGATATTGTTTGTGGTAATTACAATAAGCTGTACGATCAACTTTGTGTGATAAGTAAGCTGTACGTGCTGGTAGTAATGATCTACATAATTTCTTTTGTGATGACACAGAGAAGTGACGAAAGACACTACTACTTTGAAAATCATTATGTTTATTAAAAAAGCATATCAAGTAAATAGATGATAAAGCAATCACACAACACACGGCCCTTAAACAGTCTGCTTCATTGACGTAAATCGTCCATAAATCGAAAATTGTGAGCTCTAGCAGCTTAAAACTTCAGTCGCGACATATGTTCCTCACCCCTAATTTCAAAATGAGAGATTTGAAACCTATTACATTTTTGTAGCATGGACTCTTTTGAATATCCTGACGCCGTGCTAAAGATGAAGCAGTGTGGATTTGGAATTATATTAAAACACCTTCCTCAAAACCATACTAAGCTTCCCTTCATGCAAATGCAGGTGAAAGTGGTGGTATTCGATATTCCTCATACGCGAGTTCCTGCACGTGCACGCTGGTGGTTTTGTCTTCCACTATTGGATCTTGCTGAGGTCTTAGTCCGTCGCGTGGAGGTGCGCGCCGCGCCAGCAGCGAGTCGATAGCTGCTCGCCCTCGCCCTCCGCAGGGCTTCGCGCTGCGGCTGCACGTGTCGCCCTTCGGCCGCCCTCCCACCTCTCCCGCCACTCCCACCCCCACCCTCCCACCGCCCCGCAAAGGGCCGCCCGCATCCGCGTCACGCGAGCCCCCACCTCAAGTCGCCACCGCCTCAAGGAGAATTCCACCTCAGCAGCCACACACAACTGCCTTATTAATCAGTGCCACAGGCAAATACTCCATTTGTGGCAATATTCATTTCATATTCTCCTATCAAGAATATAACTAGTTACGAACCAATATGCTATCGTTCCTTAGTTTATTATTTGTAGAAGGCATAACAATTATATATTTTTGTGAAGACGTTAGTTCGCAATTACGTGGCGTAATATCAAACTAATCATTTCAGTCGTTTTCACAATACATTTCATTTGCTTTCACCATACATTTCATATCACCAATTTATTTATTTATCTCACCTATCTGACATTTATTATGCCTTAATGAAAGTTTATAGTTCTTCAGAATACACTTTAATTCATTGATAACATGCATTCATCATTGAGCGTAGCATCAATGTGAATGTCAAGCTACAAAACTATTATTCACAAATTGCTAAATCGATAAATGGCAAACATAACTGTCAAGGTCGGTACCTTAATTGATTTTTTTATTTCTTTCAATGCTATTGGAAGAATGATATAAATGTCAGTAATCTTGACAGGTAATATTTCACCTTTAATATATACGGTCCAGTAAGAGTCACAGTTCTGGAGTTATCCATTATCTAGTCTGATTCTTACATGTCCCGTTTAATTCTCCTCGAAGTTTGTTTCGTGACCTAATTTTTTATTTGCAAGCCTTTTAGTTATTAATTCAGCGAGTTATTCGAGGGAACCACTAATTTTAAAAGTTTCGCTACAAACGAGAAAAAGGGGACCACACAACGCTTCGAATTTTGCATCTTTCATAGACAATAAAATACCAAAGCTTTGTGAAATAATTTATTTTTATTTTTCTGATCACATTTCAACGCTGTACACGTTTTGCATTTATGCTAATAAAACGTTGTAACTACGAAAAAGTGTACGCGATCGTAAATGATTTTCATTTTATTAGGACAGTCCTCAACCCAACATTAGTTTCTTACATTAATTCTGCCCATTGTACTACTGATATTAAAGGTATCTTACGTTGTCGAAATGTTATTTTCTGTCACTTCTTAGCATTTCTACCACCTTATTCTCTTTCCCCTTCTTCCTGACGCCTGTTTTATCCCGTTTCCTCCGTTTTGAAGATCCCTTGCTCTTCTTCTGCTTCCCTTTTCTCTTCGAGTGCCTGATCTACGACGTTTGGCCTTCTCCTCCACGTCACGTCGTCGATCATATGCATTCCTTCGATTCTCATATCCCCCTCCCAGTCGACAGGCTGCCGTCGCCCCGTCGCCCTGCCCCGCACCATCCTCCATCACCCTCGCATCGACTTGGCGTCGCCTCCTATTTACGCGGTGCGATTGTCTTTCTTCTCCCCTTGTCCGGAGGGGATTCCCCGCGCTAATTCGCGTCTCCCTCCGCGCCGCGCCGTCCCTCGCCTGCCTGCCCGCCGCCGCCGTAAAAAGCGCCGCGTAGTGGGAGCGGGACGAGGGGGCGCCTCGCCGCCGTCCATCACGTCGTCCTTCCGCCCCGAATTATCTCCCCTGCCGAGCCCCGCCAAAGGTCACACGCGGTGGCGCGGCCGAACCCCTCAGGAGAGGGGACAGTGGATGATGTGCGGAGGAATGGGCCCGAACGAACAAACTATGCGCATATAGGCCAATTCAAATTACTTTTAAACTCATACCATATTTTTTACTTTCCCATGTACATACATATAAATATATGTACTATAGGGAAAGTTATGTAATGTTGCGCGGGAAAAAAAAACCGAAATTTTGACAGAAAAAAAATTCATTGCCCGGCCCTGATAACTAAAAAGTGGGTGAAACCAGTTGCTACATTAAGGGGGGGGGGAATCGCCTAACACGTGGTGTTGCCAGAATCCCTGTTTTCTGGGTCCTTGATACAGAAAAACCAATTGAAAGCAAAACGTCCGTCTGTCCGTCCGTCCGTCTGTGAACACTACTAGCGCCTAAACCATTAGTATGATTTCTTCAAAAATGAATATTCCTTGGCCAATCTGGTTCCACTCGAGGCCCCGCGATTTTGAAAAACTTTCTTCAAAATTTGGGTGTACTTTACATGAAGGCCCCCGGACTTTTTCAACAATTCCTCAAAAACGGCTCAAATTTTTTGCTTTAAATTTCTTATAAGAATATAGTAAAATATACTTAAGGTGAATAGCTCCGATTTTTACGGTTAACTATGAATTTTCCAAAATTGCAAAAGTTTGAATTTGTTCGGCCTCTTCCCACAACTATAATATGAAAGATAGTTTTCCTTCAAATAAAATTGCAAAAGCTTGAATTTGTTCGGCCTCTTCTCACAAATATAATATGAAAGATAGAGAGTTTTCCTTCAAATAAAATTTGTTCTCCATAGTAAGTTCTTCCATTAAGATCATGAACAATGTTTTGAAAATTTTAGCAGTTTTCGTGCAATATTGTGTGCAATATTTGCAATATTAAACAACTACAAAAACAAGATTTTCTCGAATGGCTCCAAATTTTTCTTTAAACTTTTGGTAAGGATAGCGTCTAATGTACTCTATAAGGTGACATAAAAGGCATGTTGCTCTATTTTTTTTCAAAAATTACAAACAATATCATTTTTCTTATCTCTCACGTTGTTAATATTAATATTAGTGGCGATTTGTACACATTGTTATTTTTATTACTATATGTACTTCAAATAATGTCATATAAAGTTTCTCGAAAACTGAACAGTTTTTTGTGAAAAGTAGCTAGAAATTCTGCATTTTTAGAAAGGCTCAAACGCCATTTTCTCTTAAACGGCTCCAAATGTTTTCGTTAAACTTTTCGAACAAATAGGGATAAATGCATTCTTTCATATGACGTAAAGTTCTTTTTAGAGGATTTTGTTTTTCAAAAATTACACAAATGTAATTTTCTTGAAAGATCACTCATACCGTTAATATGCATATTTACAGCAATTTGTAAACAGTATTGAACTTGTGAGTGTAAGTGCCTCAAATGAATTCAAATGAAGTTTTTCGAGAACTCAAAAATTTTCTGTGAAAAAGAGCTTCAAAGTTTGCATTTTCAGTAGCACTTAAACGCTATTTTCTTAAGAACGACTCCAAACTTTTGAATGAAAATTACCATTTAGGACGAGATTTTATTATTATTTAATTATTTGAAAATAATATTTTCGTTCTACCATTAGGAAACAAAAATTAAGAAAATGTCATTAAAATATACTTTGGGCGGTGTTATATAGCAGCTAGCAAGAGTGCGTATCAAGTCCGAATAGCTAAGCGAGACCGAAAGAAATAGAAAATACGGGAAAGTCTGTGCCATTCTGTAGCACCACTAGTTTTAAAATCATCTCAGATCAGATCAAATTTCGTCATTGTCTTTTTTTTGTTGTGAAAAAATATCAGGTCGTTTTTATCTTAAATTATTATATTGAAATATTACAAATTATTTGCCGAAATTAGTTAGATCAAAGTCACTCTCTGGAGAAATCTGAATCTTTATCCTACCGATGGCATTGATGATTGTCACTGTTTTTGTGACGTTTTATCGTCGAAGAACAGAACACGTAAAGAAGATCCTGTTTTCGCTAGGGTAAATTCATACCCAAGGACTGGAGTTTTGATAACAGTGCGCTTTTTTTCATAGTATGAAGAATAGCTTAAGGGAGTAAGAAATGGAAAATTGAAATAGAAAACATCACCCTGCTAAATATTTTTAAACATATAATTACGTAATAATAATAATAATAATAATAATAATAATAATGTAATGTTAGGATAAACAATATATACCTACGGAAAATATTAATTATTTGTCAACTTTGATGTGTCGTAAAAAAATTGCATTCCAACCAGTTCCAACCTTCCTTCAGTGTTCCGACAGACGCTCCTGGGTCCTACTTCTGCAGGGTCGTATGAGCGGTGACAGCAAGCGGCTGGGAAGGTAGAGGCGTGGGCGTTGCAGTCGCGGCGGCGCTGCGGAGGAGGATGCGCTCCCTGGAGCGACAGCGTGTCATTAGCCCCCCCCCCCTGCGGAGGAGGCTGTGGCGCGTGCGGTGGCAATTCGGGGGCGTCGCAAGAAGGGTCGGGATCGTTGCCAGCCGAGGGCGACGCGCGGGTGGCTTCCCCGAAAACAACTTTAATGAAACGAGCGCAAGGGAGACGGCGCGGCGGCGCGAATATGCGAGGTGCGCGGGCGAACGCGGGGAAAGCACGAGTTCCCGAAAGTGGCTGCGGGCGACGGGGCGCACGGACACGAAAGGGGGCAGTGAGTAGCTCCAGAAATGCTAGAGAAATCCAAGATAGGTTTCATAAGTTTCTGGCTCCACTAACATCTGTTTTTTATACAAAAAAAACTAGTGGTGCTAAAACAGCACGTACTTTCTCCCCCGTATTTTCTTACAAAATTACGTGAAAAGTACTCAAATTTTAGTAAATTGTAATAAATCTATTTTTTACAATTTCAAAATCTATCTTTAAGGAACAGATTTTATTAAGGTCCAAACTTCTATCTTTAATATTAGGAATATTGTAGGAAGAAAAAGTTTTGAACTTTTGCAATTTTCGAAAAAGCACAGTTTTTAACGAACATAAGAGTGCTCAATTCTCTTAAACGTCCTTCACACTATCCAACAACAAATTTTAATCAAAAACAACGGAGCCATTTCTTTTGGAAATTTGGAAAATGTCTCAGGGGCTTTATGTAAAGAACCTTCAAATATAAATATTGGTTTCAAATTCAAAGGCCCGCGACATCAGCTAGATCGATTGGGTAATATCAATTTTAGGGATAGGGAGGTTTCACCATGGGGTAGAGATTTTTTCTAAATTTAGCAACTGGATTTATCGATATGTTCGTTACCAGTGCCTTGTAATAAGAGTTTTTCTGCCGAAAATTTGCCGTTTTTTTCGCCCAGCATTACATAACTTTCTCTACTCCGTTGGGACAAAGTAAAAATCATATATC
Source organism: Acheta domesticus (assembly GCA_031308135.1). Taxonomy (NCBI): domain Eukaryota; kingdom Metazoa; phylum Arthropoda; class Insecta; order Orthoptera; family Gryllidae; genus Acheta; species Acheta domesticus. The sequence goes on along the minus strand of JAHLJT010009436.1, from coordinate 150,279,206 downwards.
TTTTCAACTTAAACATCCTTTACTCCTGCTTTTCACATCTGTATATTAATTTTTTTAGGTCTTTGGAAAATGACTCCAAAGTTTTGTTCGCAAAATGGTCACAAATTTCTCTGACCTCATACTCACCGCACAATTTTCTTCAGTTTTAATGAGTGGTAGATGTTGCTGTGTGCACTGTCTGAACTGTAGTGTGATTGGTCCAATTCCTTGACATCACAGTCCTTCACAACTTTCTTTGTAATCCGAATAGTAAGCACAAATGCATTTTGAAGAAGGTAAATACTGTGAGATTTCACGCGCCGCATCCAAAGGTGGAGGGGAGAAAGTAGTCCCTCCTCATTGGCTACTGCTCGATTTAACAATATTGGTCCCAGCCAAACGAATAGTAATGCAGCAATACCAGAGACTACGTCTGGGTGCCCTATATACAAAGGGGAAACTGTTCGTATTCGTTGCAGCACATAATGCACTTACCCAAGAAGTTGTTTCCAGAAAAAGAAAGGTATGGGAGGAATATATCAGGATCACCACTACACGAAACCCATGGGGCGTTCCTTACAAGATCTCTTCCGTCAAGGGTGTGATCCCTGAAGTACTGGTACTGCCCTCCATTCGCATGGATGTTGGGCACAAATAAACCTGAAACTACAGAGTTATTGATTCCTGAACCCTCTTTTCCCAAATGATAATCAAGATAATGAAGATCAACACCATGCGAGCATGGTTTTGCATGTTTTGAGCTTTGACTGTTGGACCATGTGAAGCAAAAGAAATCAACCCTGTCAAACTAGAGATGGTTGTTTCAACGGTAAAGATGCGGAAAGCTCCTCCCATAGACGGGATTGACCCTGAGATGCTGAAAAAATCACCACCGCATGTTCGTTGCAAGCTGTTAGATATTTACAATAGATATTCAGCATTTGTCTGTTTTCCAACACCCTGTAAGGTTGCTCCTAGGCGCTTTTCAGAAAGGACAATGCCAAGGAGGCCAAGGCTTATCGACCGATCTGCCTATTGCCAAAGGCTCTAGCCGAATAAGATGGTAAAAAGTGCCCCCGCTTGGAATCGAAAAGTGAATCTTTCCTGAGGATTGTGACCACGAAAAACATTTTTTCATGGACTTTTAAATTCCTGCCCCCCTCACATCTGCCGTAATAACGAAAAACGTGTTTTTTGAACTTTATTTTTTTCACTGACTCCGCCGCATGAATTTTCATGAAAAATAATGGTTATTTATGTAAAATTTACTGAATTTTTCAAAAATAATTTTTAAAAATTTATTAGCCGCGAAATTCAACCTTTTAAATGGGTTTGAAAATTTTGGAATTTTTTTAAAGAGAGTTGTTTTTCCACCGGGAGCACGAGAAAATTCTCAAATGTTGCCCTAAAAATCATCTATCTTCTGGAATTTTTCAGATTTTTATGATTGGTGCGCCATGTCTAAAAAAATTAAAATACGTATTTTCGTCCCATTTGGCGTATTTTCATGCATATAGAACTTTATAGAAACATGTAATTACAATATTATTTTTTTCTAGCCACAGTATTTGCAACATTAAAAGGCTAATATCAGTAAATAATTTTGTCAATAATATTTTGACCGTTGGATATAATCGCACCAGATGGTGAACAATTTTGTTCAGTTATTTTTAATAAATTGAGAATTGCGAAAAATTATCAATTATAAAGAATTGACTTTAATTTAAGTGAGAATTTCTTGAGAATTTTAGATGCTGTGGTGTATACTAACAAGATAAATAACTGATTAAACAGATTTTCTATCATATTAAAAAATACTTAAACGCTTAAATATCAAAACAGTAACTTACTTTTATCTTTCTACACTTAACTTCGCCCTTTTTATCCCTTTTTCTTCAAAAATAGCATCTTCATTATTTTCTTTTAATCATTTCAGTAATATTTGTTAGTATGTGACGGTAATGGAAAGCTGGATTTTTCCAGGGTGGCCACTATGATTGACGAGTAGAGGGGTAGCTGAAGGTGGTGGGGAGGGAGGCAGGAGGCGGCGCCCCCGCGCGTCCGCCCATACCAGAAGCATTAGCCTACCGCATCATACGTGCTAGCGAACTTGATTGAGAATTAATTTGCTTTAGTGTCTTTGTTCGGTAGTGGAGGAACACCAAATTCATGTGATGGCCTGGCGCTGCTCGTATCATCTACATCTTTTCCACTGTCAATTATACCCGTTTCCTCAGTATCATAAATAGCATCACTGTTATTGCCAGCAGTAGCCACTCGCCTAACCCTTTGCACTCGTAAGCCAAGCGCATAATACACCTCCGACATCTCTTACGGCTTGTTAGAGATGCCACGAGAATAATGGCTACTAGCTCGTATCAGTAAGTAATGTGCTCCGGCCTACCACTCGTAGGGCATGTCTCAGATGCCATCCCAAAATCCCTATTTAACTCGTTGGGGATGCCACAGATGCCCACGTATTTTCCTGATAGGTAAAATAAGGTTTTCATTGTTGAATCGATTTGATTTCTTTGGTCAAAAAGCAGTAGAACTGTATGTGTCGTATGGGGGATGAGATTATCCTGGTTACTCTTCTATTTTTAAACAATGGTGCAATAATGTGAAAACGAGCTGGAACGGGGGAATGCCGAGTATATTATTTTAAAATGTGACTGAAAATATTGTTACCTAAATTAATATGTAATTTTAAAAAACTGTCTCTATAATTTATAATTATAATTTATTTGGAGCTTGATGATGTCATCGAATAACAAGAATGGTGAACCTAGCACAAAGGTTAAGTTTACAGACGATAGAAAATGTATCAAATGTATGAAGTTCATTCGCAAAACTTGTGGAAACGAATCTACAATTAGAAATGAAAGAGAAGACAGAATTGTAAGAGAACATTAATGGCGAGGTAAATATAAAAAATGTTTTGTGCAATAATTGTAGAAAAAATTATTTTTCAATTCCCCGGATATTTTGGGACCATTCTATGCCACTGAAAACGATGCTACGATTATGACAAATGTAACATCCGACCCACATGGTCTGAACAACTTATTGCAGGAAGTACAGGAAGTACAACTTATTACAGTACAGGAAGGAGACTTTTGCTTAGTAGACAGAGGTTTTAAGGACGCCAAAAAATATTTAGAAGATAAAAAAGTACATCGTTCTAATGCCTGCACTGAAAGGTAATCGAAAGCAATTAACAACTGAGGAATTTAATTCTTTCCGTTTCGTAACGAACATTCGCTGAGTTGTGGAAGCAGTTCACGGAGTCATTGCTAAAAAATATAAACTCTTGCATCACCAATTAGACAACAAATTATTACCAAAGGTAGGCTTGTATTGTAAAATAGCATGCTATTTGAACAATTCTTTTGGTCCAAGAATGATTTCCAATATGAGCAGAACAGAAGATATTGTTCAACGAATGTTACTTCCACAACCTACAACTAATACCCTGGCAAACGAAGTCGAAGAACAAAGATGGGCCCGACGAAAAATCGATTTCAAAAATGTAACTCTAACAGATATTCCTGATTTTCCAGAACTCACGGAAGAAGATTTAATTTTTTTTCTGAAACATATCAATTAGGTCAGGTTATTTCACATTTAGGAGAAATATTTATAGAAAATAACAACATCGATTTACAATATTTAAAATTAAAGCCAACCATCCTCAAGTTCGAAGTCCGTTCACGGCACATAAAAAGAAAAAACTTATAAATGCTTTGTGGAATACAAACCTCATACCATTGGATTTTCAAGAAAACTAAAATATTGTTGCGATTGTGCAAACTGTCTTCGTACAAACGGATGTTGCTTGCACATTGCCGCCATAATTTATTACTTGTCTCACGGAAGATACAATGGGAAAACAATAAGGCCAGCGAATTTTTGAATTTTATTTTTGGATACGAGGATACAAATCCTGTAATTAATGAAGATAGAATATTACATATTATTAATATGTTTAGGATGCTTACTACTAACTTACATGCTATGCTTCTTCTATACAGAGACGAGGAACCTCTGTTAGTTGTCAATTTCAGTTAATTTTTTCAGGAACGGAAATTTGTTTTGAATTTCGGTTGGTGGTATAGGATTTCGGGCGAGGTTGAGTGCATTATTGAAATAGAATTTGGAGGCAAGGTAATTAATATGGTTGGCTAATGTGTTTCAATGGATAGTTTTTTTTGTGGAGTTGGTCGTTGGTGACAAACCAAGGGACGTTAGTGATTATTCTTGATACTGATTTTGGAACATTTGTATTTGGTGGATGTTTGTTTTTTGCGGCGTTAATCCAGATGGGGCACGCCTATATTATTATGGCTGTGCTCTGTGGTAGTGAGGAGGTTTTGTTGATAATAGGTTTTAGTTGTACTTTTATTTTTACTTGACAAACTTAGTTTGTAAATGTTTCTTTCCAGTTAATTTTCGTGTTTCTGTTGAGTCCAAGATATTTAATTGTGCTCTGTGGATGACAGATTATTGGTTTGTTGTTTAATGTGAAGGGAGTTGGAGAAGTGTAAGTTCTGAGGGTAAATATTTTTACTGAATCTGTTTTTAATGGGTTAAGTTGGATTTTTAGTTTAGCGGCCCAGCTATCAATTAGACTTAGATATAGTTGCATTGTGTTACGTATTTTGTACAGATCAGGTCCTGAGCAAAATGGCGCCGTGTCGTCGGCAAATTGGGGGATTATTTGGTAAATCTGGGTAATTTTCGCAATTTTGGGCGATTTAGTATTTTGTGAGGATTGAATTTTAATTCTTTACAAAAAATTTTTCTAACCAATTCACGATTGATTCGTAGTTCACCTTCATGACGTCTAGCTGACCGTTCTGGGCATCTGACTACCACTTTCATTCGCCTTTATTTCTGGTGTCGTTACACTGCGTTTCGGGCCAGGCTTCTTAGCCATTATGTTTCCTGCCGATCTGAATTTCTTCACCCATATGAGGATTGTATTGCGGCTCGGAACAGATCCATGTCGACCAACATTGAACCGTGACCGAAACAATCGCTGCCTAGCTGTAATAGACTCATCACTTCTCTGTCATAGACAAACAATCGACGTTGCTTGTCCCATTGCTCCATAAAGACTGAGTAAATGAAATGGCGTCTTTTATAGAGCAGAACTATCCCACCACGCCCACCTCCCACCACTGCACTATCAGTTCTACGCAGTTCAAAACCGTTCCTGTCCTGTGTCACCCTGTACATGAAAATACGCCGAATGGGACGAAAATACGTATTTTAATTTTTTTAGACATGGCGCACCAATCATAAAAATCTGAAAAATTCCAGAAGATAGATGATTTTTAGGGCAACATTTGAGAATTTTCTCGTGCTCCCGGTGGAAAAACAACTCTCTTTAAAAAAATTCCAAAATTTTCAAACCCATTTAAAAGGTTGAATTTCGCGGCTAATAAATTTTTAAAAATTATTTTTGAAAAATTCAGTAAATTTTACATAAATAACCATTATTTTTCATGAAAATTCATGCGGCGGAGTCAGTGAAAAAAATAAAGTTCAAAAAACACGTTTTTTCGTTATTACGGCAGATGTGAGGGGGGCAGGAATTTAAAAGTCCATGAAAAAATGTTTTTCGTGGTCACAATCCTCAGGAAAGATTCACTTTTCGATTTCAAGCGGGGGCACTTTTTACCATCTTATCCGGCTAGAGCCTTTGGACAAGACCTTGAACAATCTACCCCTAGCTCGCCTAGAAAGAAATAAGAGTAAAGAGAGAAGCTTTTCACCAAAACAATTCGCCTTTAGGCCCGTCCGATCCACCAAAGACGCTGTACACAAACTAACGGCCAGGTTGCAAAACATGAGTGATATATGTTCATATGGTTGCAAATTATGAGATGTGTATCGTTCTGAACATCACTGGGGCCTTTCACAAAGCATGGTGCCGTATATTTTTTAAATAACGAAAAACTTGAAGAATTGAATAGCTACTCGAATATGCTGTACCAGAGCTTCTTTCAAATCCAAGTCGTGGTCATAAAGGAAGGTAGAGAAGAGGTAAAGAACCTTCACGCGAACAGTTGCCAATTCTGGTCTCCTGTTTTGGAATGTTATAATAAACACCCTTCTGACGCGGCTTCTCACGTCGAGGGGGACGGCCGTAGTCTAAGTGAACGATCTGACGTTCGACTCGCGTGGGCATTCGCGCAGAGAAACTGAGGCTGAGGCTGCGGAACACCTTGCGATTGTCCAGGAATGGGCGAAAACAAGTTATCTCGCCATTGCGGCTGCAAACTCAACCTGCATGGTTATCATCACCCACATACAGACAAGATCGGAGGTGTCTCACACCCTGCAAAGGCAGATCGCAGATTCATAAAGTGTGATGATGCTAGCATTCCACACGTTAAGGCAGAAATTTATTTGGTGTTCATGCTTGATACGGGGTTATCTTTTAGGCAACATGTCAAACCCAGATGCTCAAAAGCCGTATCGTTCGGGGGGAATTGCCGGAACAGAAGCCGTAGTTAAAAAAGACTCGTTTGGTAGCTTTTTTCCTATCGATTTTGTACAGCGGGCTGGGCGCACTGTGTACATGACTAGGAAAAATACATAACGCCGGGCTCATTTGATTGAGAAAGGCTTATATGTTGCAACGGTTAGCCTTGAGACTCTTACGAAGCATGCACCTGGATCTGACGGAAGCTCGCGCTTTGGACGTTAAGCGACCTGAAAGCTCCTCGTAATACTGAGATTGGCAGAGATGGTGAACACGTCCTCGTGGCAGACGTCCTCTGAAAATGGCGTTTGCGATGAGAGGCGGCCCCACAAGGTGCCACTCTGCCAGTGTACAACCCACATGTTCGAAAGACCAAGAAAAAAGCACTTCCTGCCTTCACGGCAGCTAACTAACAGAGGGGTAACAGTGCAGCTAACAGTGGTACTAACTGGCCACGGTCAGTTCAATGCCCAGTTGCATCGTCTGGACATGGTGGGCTCCCCCCGCTTCTCATGCCACGAGGAGGAAACAGCCCTATACTTAGTACGCAACGTCCCTCGGAGGTCGCGCCCAAGACCCCCGATGGAGTCGGCATTGGGCTCGCCGACCTCCGTCGACGACGAATCGATGTATTGTCAGGCTAACCTTCCAAGTTTTGGAGAGACTGCATAAATAGTTATCTATAAACAGATTTAGGCTACCGTCGATCGACGGGCAAGACTTTATCTTTCAAGTAAGTAAACTAAACCTGGCTCTGGTTTCATCAGATTCCGGGTCCCCGCCCCAAGGGACGGTAACATGCGGGAGTCTCTCCCCACCAGACGGTTAGAGAGGCAACGCTAGCTCCCCTCTGAAGACATTAATAACTTGTAGATATGTAAATAGCTTAGCTTGTAATAAATGTAAATAGAACAGCTTTCACTTGTAGATATGTAAATAGACCTTTCTTTCAACTCACAACTCACAATTTGTAAATAAATTGTTTGCTTAATATTGTTTGTAATTGAAGTAGTATTCTTGTCCATTATATATAATGGTGTATAATGTTGCACTTGCGCCCTCCTTGCCAATGCGCTGTAAAGCGAAGTTAGGAGGATAGGGGTCAGGCCAGGGTGCCTCCGGGTGCTTCGCCTGCAGAATAGCACAGCAATTTTGAGATTAAAGAAAATAATAATAACAACAACAATAATAATAATAATAATAATAATAATAATAAACTCGTTTCAGCTTGTCAAATTCTAAAGAATTCACAAAATACAAAAAAGAACGATAGGGCCTGTAGACCAAAGGCAGATTTTTACGCCCTAAAAGTTATCAACACGTGATCCTAGTGATATGAACACTTGCCAAAGCATATAACGTCTTTGGCCTGTGCACACTATTGAAGCCAGCCAAGACTGTTCGAATGACGGCGGACGCGGAAGCCCTCAACATCAATCAAAAAAAGTTTTTTATAATGATGGTATTAAAAAATACAATGAACATTATGAAGCGAAATTGCAGAAATATCTTAGAGACAAAAAGATGCAGAGGTAGCGGAGCGAGCGGGTGGAATTGAGCAGTGAGAGGTAGGCGAGACTAGTGCTGAGTGGGAAAGAGGGAGGAGCAGCAGTTGCCGATTGTAAATCGGGCGGCGCCGTTCGACTGTCGAGTTTAGCGAGCGCGCGTTTCCCGATATCTGACGGCTTTACTCCTCTCGACGAACTTTGTGGGAGGAAATTACAATACGATTTTCTACACAAGATTTTTCTTTTTGTGTTTGGAGTTTTGTACTAATATTACTGTGGACAGTACTCCTTACAGACAGTAGACAAAACTGTAAAAGCAGTCCTTAATTGTTCTAACAACCAAAAAATATTGTTACATTCATTATTTGCACCGCACAAATTGCGCTCTTGACAAGTAGACATTGAAGCACTGAACATGTGATTTCGGTGTAAAACAATTTGTATTCAGATAAATCAATGTCGATCTGTTTACTGAAGGAGTGCATTTAAGAGTCTTATTTACTTTTGAGAATTATTATTAGTCTCATTTTTCATTTTCTGGGACAGGATTTTATCTACGGAAACGAAATACATCGCAGAGCACGTTATATCCGACCCTGTTATTTCCGTTGTTAAAACTAATTGACGATTTCTTCTGCAATAGTTGCAGAAGTGAGTAAACAAAATGTTCAATTTGAGAAGGGAAGTCACTTATTAGGCTTAAAATTGAAGGACAGATAAAATTAACATTATAAAAAACTTAAATTAAGAGAGTTTATTAACAAAATTCAAAATAAAATGCTGGAATCAATCCAATATTCAGTAGTTCTTTTTCAGCTTATTAAAACAATTCCCGGCAGGGTATGTAAAGATTATGCAGTCTGGCACAAGTGCGTACACGCGCTTTTAAAATTATGGAAGAGGGACAACGACTCACTCCTTCACAAATGTTCAGTTGAAAAGTGTCTCGAAGAAGTTCGATAAGTGCTTGATGGAGACAGTTGTCATCTGGCAGCGGAAGTGAACGGTCGTGGACGCTGCTCCGTTGTGCTTACCTTGTTTGTATCACTACGGGCAGAAAGTAAGCGAGATCAGAATGGACAAAGTGTATAGTTAGTTACTCTGGTGTGCGTAATTTCTGTGTAGTTTTCAGAAAGTGCACGGAAATTGAACCTTTTTATTGCAAATTTGTAAATGATTGCAGTGTTCTGTGAAACATTAGTGCAAATGAAATAACGTGCTCTGACCTCGAACAGCAGCACACTCGGACAGCAGCAATGGAAGTAATGAATGGAACTTCGCCGATACTCAACAGTTTATATGAATATCAACAAAGTGTTATTCAACAACAAAAGCAATAATTGAAAGAATAGCAACTACAGTTGCAGTCATAACAGCAACAACTAAATCAACTACAGCAATTTCTGAAGCAACATCCAGTTTCCGTTATCATTAAGCACTACAGATACTATCGTCAGAAGGCCAATAGCTAGGCACAACAAACCAGTAGTCAAACAGACGTATCAACAATGTCATCTATTGAAGGAATGTGCGGTAACACATCGGAGAGGCAAGAAGTCGTACCGACACGGCGGAAATGAAAAAAATAGTGAACCTGTACAAAGAGCTTTAAAGAAAATGCCAGCTCCAGAAAGCATTACAAATTACAACATATTCGAACCTCTCTCTTCGAAAGAACTTGAAAACAACATAACAGAAACACTTGAATCCTGCGAAGGAGCTAATGGTTATAAAATTCCACCCATCTTTTACCAGGAATAAAAGACATGAATATTTTTAAAAAAAACTGCATTGAAGAAGTATTAAAAAAAGAGGAATACAGCTACAAATTACTTAACAGTGACAGTGTCAAAGTCACTGTTAAAGGGTTAATTGGGTTGTGGTCATTGAAATGTTTTCCATGCATGAAGAAGATTTTAAAGACGAAAAATATCGTGTTCTTTCCTTATAGATAACTACTCGCTTCTAAAGAGTGAAGCATTTTACCCGCACACGAAATCATCATATGCATCATCCGCAGAGGGGCCATCATTGACTTTATGCGTAGTGTCAGCTTTATAATAACGACGAAAACATGACTGGCGTGCGCGCTGCAGCCTATGGAAAATCCATATGGGATTGTACCGGGCAGGACGCTATGGAGCGTTGTCCCTCTTATAATTGAAGACCTCAGGTTAGTGCGTGGCGCCGAGTACCAGTGTTGTTGCATCGATAACAAAACAATTTCCCAGACGGACTCTTATTGGTATCACTTGATTGACTCTTATTGGTCGTTCTCATCGTCGCCTTTGGGGAGAGGGGGTGGGGGTGGCCATTTCGATGCATGTCAAATGTTACCGTACGTCCCGGGTGACGTTTTGAGCATGACAATTGTTTGCAGCAGCGAACTATTTTTCATCGTTAAATAACTGCAACAGGGTCAAAAATTTCACAACAACGTTTAATTTCGGATCCAGATACGATGACCAGATCGTCAATAAGAATCCTAGTCGTAATATATTCCAATGTCTACAAATTAAGTGCAATATTTCAAGCGACAGATACTGATTAACCAGGAAACTAAAATTAAGAAAAGCACAAAGGTCGGAAGGCATTCTAAATATACACGTTCAAGGCGCAGGGGAATTATGTGACGCTCAGTTGTTCCTCTTATAATTGAAGACCTCGGGGTTCTAACATGCTATGCCACTATACGGAAGTTTTGAGAAAAAGGCAAGTAAAGGTTTAGACATTGCATTCTACAGATAGGAATAAGGAACATTCATTTATAAATTACACTGCCATCTTGAGGTGAATCTTTCAAATAAAAACCTAACATCTAGATACATCTATGAGGCTAAAAATACAATAATATCTCAATTTCATCATAAATGTGGCATAGCATGTTATTGTCACAGAGTCTTCAATTCTTCTTTCTCGGAGGGAGCGGTGGCTTCCTCTGCCTGCACCACACCACGTGATACGTCATGTACTCTCCGCTGCCCCACGTCTCGCCAGGTGTCTTCTCTCCCACCTGGACGGTGGGCTGTTCCATTGACAGCCACCAATAAAAGTTGTGGTGTTACACCTTGGGTTTTGTTATTTCATGCTTTTCAGGCGTCCTTCTCCCTACCTGTCTGTGCTTCGATCTCCCGCGCGTTTGAGAAATATCATTCGTTGATCTTTATGAGGAGCGTCCGTTCTCCTGTAGAGCAGTAAACAAAAGAAAAGATTAACGCAAAGTTAATGCTTACCAACACCCACTGCGAAATTGTTTTCAAAAGTTCGCGCAGTACGTCGTAATGTGTACAACTGCTCCTTTTGTTATTTCGAAACTACCTTAGCTTGGCGCCTCCGAGTATTTTAACGTAAAATAGTTTTATTTATGCCTTGCAAATTCATAATAAAAATTATTTATGAACATACAATAGTTTCCCAGCCCTTTCGTTTTCGGACATCGAAAGTTAAGTGAAAATAATTCCATTAAATATTTGTTTATATTTTTCTTTCATTACAAAGTTAGGTATAAGTATCATCATTCTGAATCTTGTCGTAAAGATTCCTGTAAATGCTGGGAAGAGAATATAACAATGCACAGAGTTTCATCAGTGTTTTCGTAGGTGAACTGAAACCATCAAAATAACGTGTTTTTTCTAGAATTTTGTCAAAATATTCTTGAAGGATGTGGCAAAGAATATTATTCCAATCAATTTGTCTTGTCGAGAGGAATCAGATAAGCTACGGATCACCTCTGAAAGTGCCCAAAACGCATTTTAGTTGCTTAAACAAACAAACAATAGATTTTTGAGATGTGTCTTAAAATATCATGAGTGGATTAACAAAAAATTAAATTACACTCCAGGAGAATGAGAATGGTGGACCGGAGGGAGTCTAACCGTGAATGGTAGACAGACAGAGGTTACATGATTACTATTTTCCGTTTTATTATGTATGTAAAATTCTAGCCTCCGAGCTATATCAACCTCATAAAATCTCATATTTGTTCAAAATATACGTCCCGGCAAGTGCTCGTCGAACTGAGTTACTGAGCTACTTTCACAGCCATGCTTCGTCGTCGTTTGAAGACTTGGTGTCACATAAGGAATGGGTAAATATCTCTTCTCTTTCGGTGATTCTCTGATCTGTTCCTCATCCGCATTGAAGAGGTGGAAGGAAAGTGAAGAAGAGGTTGCGAGACGAAGTGGGTGGAGAGGAGATGATATCTCGTGAAGAGGACGGGATACGGCCGGATAGGGGAGCGGGGGGAATGGGGGGGGGCGGGCGGGGCGGGCAAGGCGGAGGCGGGCTGCTAACGGGATCGAGCTGGTAAGTGGATTGACGCGGCAGAGGGGGTCGGGCGGGACGGGGCGGGGCAGGGAGGGGAGGGGCAGAGCTGCGAGGGGCGGGTTGCGGGGAGCGACCGCCTAAGCAGAGGAGCGTGCCCAGCCCTCTGGGCAAGGCTGCAGCTGCGACAGAAGCAGCCGGGGCGAGCTCATGTTGACTTCGTGAGAAGCTGGGTGTTTCTGCTTCCACTTGTTTTCTTCCGCAGCACGTCACGAGGATGCTATGATTGGATAGCGGTGACAAATCTGTTTGGCAGGAACCACAATCACAAGCATGATCCTTTCATGAATCAGTTTTAGATATGAAAGTTTAGTAAAATGTTTTATATCAGGTTCACTTGATACCCACGCCTACCATTCAATAATATCCACACATTTCATTAACACCAATACTTGTTTATTTTAGTGCCTCTAAACATTGGGCCTGACTCGTAAACCGAGATTTCAAAACTATATTTGAGATGTTAAAATTGAATCAGTAGAATTTACAAATCTGTTAAATACTTTTTGTACACGTGCCGCCTAGTAATTCCTATCTCAATCGTCTTAGATAGTGGAGAAGATAATGGAGAAATGCATTTACGCGAAAGTGAATCAAGAGAGTTATCACTACTCACAACAGTCCCACACCTCTTCGAGGAAAACATTTTATTCATGAGAGAAAGGTATCTTTCTCATTTAACTGTCTTGGTTGACAATCCTTGCTAGAAAATAGGAGTTCTCACAAAGTTTTGAACCCATATTATCGATTATCATGAATTACATTCTAGATGCTACTGATATTCATGAGGAAAACCTTACACCTCAATGTTTCAGCATTTAAAAAATGTTATTATACAAGCATATAAAAAATGTCACATTGTGCGTCTGATAAACACGATTTCTGTGTTTTACATGTAAAACAAAGTCTGATGTATTAGTGTACAGTACGTTTTTCTCTGATAAATAATAGTCTTATGTATTATAGTTAGTTTTTTAGATGGACAATTCGTTACATAATTCATAATCAGTCTTTTTGAGCTCAATTTTTCATAAGGTCTACTGAAAGCTCTAAGTATGCACTAGTGAAAATGCGTTTCCCACAAATAGTATTTTCCCCAAAATTGGAATGCTCTGAAACTTCAAGATATTCCTTTGTATCGGAAAATCTCTTTTTGTTGTGAATATAGTTATTATAATAATAATAATAATAATAATAATTATTATTATTATTATTATTATTATTATTATTATATTATTCAACCGCAATAGGAAGTCTTTTGACTGGTTTATATTCCTTTAGATTCAAAATAATCTCGTAGATAACGAAGGATGTGAAAGATGCCCACAGTTAGTAGTCTAGACGTGCATTAAGACCTATGGTGTGCTACGTTTCCTGCCAGGTCTCTGTATATGGAGTCTCGAGCCACAATGACTGCTAGAACTACAGAAAAGTGTTCATACCGCATAGAACATGTTCTTACAACTTTGTGAAAGTTACATAACAGCTACTAGAAGTAACTACAGATCCTGTCGACAATTTTCTTGCGTTCGGGATTTAATAGAATAGGACATGCTGAGACATATGATCCTCCTGAGGTTTGTTTCTACGTGTTCCTGTCTAATACAACAATGACTACCGGAAATTTTGAGAACCGCTTCATTATAACGTTGGATTTTCAATGACTGGTCATGGGCAGCTATTGCAACCATTTCAGATTCTAGCTTAATTCTTCCCCTTTTAAGCCACATAAAAGTGTGTTATTGATCATTATTTTATAAATTCATTTAGATATTGTTCATGAAGCGTTTATCTTCACCATCTTTATTACAATCTCTCCTGTTCTTGTTGCGAGTAGCGCGCTGCCTGAGGGAGAGCCCGAGGGTGGCTGTGAGCGCGGGGGCGGGCGGGGCGTGGAGCGCGGGGGCGGGCGCAGAGGGGCGCGCGAGGGGCGGGAGAGCGTGGGGCTGCGGGGCTTCGGTCGCCGAGGGCGTGAGCGGGCGGGCGCAGTTGCTTGCGCAGCCATGAGCCGTCGCGGGCGCGGACGCGAGCGCGACACCCCGGCCGTGGACGCAGCGGTCGCCGCCGCCACCGCCCTCGCCGCCACCATCTCCCCGGCCGCCAGCCCGCGCCGCCGCAGGTCAGTCTCCGCCCACGCCACGCACCGCCCTAGGCACTCGGCCCGCTTGCCTGCACGGGCTGCACGGGTGCGACGGTGCAGTGGGCTCTGCTGTCTGGCACGTGCTGGGAGCACTTCTGAATGACTTGAAACGGATCACGACTAGCAAATAATGGCTGGAATCGACACGCTTATTGTCAAGCAATGCATCATTTAGGATGCACAGCATTTTTGCGAATATGTTTTGGGTATACCGTAGGTAGTTAAGGTGGTGCAGCTTACGGTGTCATCATTTTTCATCGGCATTTTTTCGCTTTAGAAACGCACATAGTGCTATTAAGTAGAATCATTATTACTTGCAACATTGTGAAATGAGTTTCACTAGAGTTATGTAATTGTTATTTCCTAGAAAGTGGAGGGAATGGGCATGTTTGGATCTTTATTATTCTTCATTGTAGACTTCTAGTCTTACACTTCCTTTCTATTATCTGTATGCACTTTCATTCATCTTTCTCACTAATCTCAAAAAGCATAGAATACTTCACGTGTAGATTGTCCCATATATATGTACTAAAATGTATCGTGTATGAACATATATTGTTGCATGTTTTGTGTTTCCATGTACAACTTGCAGCTGAGATATTCAATGTATTCGAAACGGTCAAATTATTAACATTTACTATTTTGCTCTCTTTTCTCAAACGAAATTCCAGTTTAATGCATACGTTTTAAAATAATACTGGATATTAAGAATCACACAACACGAATATCTCTGCTGCAAAATGATTAATATGTTGATAAATGTGTTGTATACTTCTTGTCATAAAAAATGAACAGTCATTCAGAGATGCATGTGAGCGAATTTGTTGGACAACGCCGGATGCAATGTGAATGAACACCTTCAATATGCTAATATTTAACCAGAAATGACTCGGAGGGAGGATAAACATCGCGTCATCACGTGCCAAAATATATATCCAAATGTTACGTATGTGTACAAAAATGCAATATTACCATATCTTTCTTAAACGTCTTGACAATGTATTGTCCGATAAACAGAAGAAATTGAAGTTATATTTTAAAAAACCTTGAAGGCTTTCACCGCCGGAACTACAATTAAATCATCTTCCGGTCTGAAGATCTGTGGTCTATTAAAACCAAGTTTCCAGACACTCCACCTATGTTCATGTCTGCCGCACTAGGAGACGAAACGTATGCAAACGTATTACATTCCAATAGACCACTACCCTCCAATGCTGGAGATAATGTGTTTTGTTCATAATCTCAAAAATACGGAAATAATGAACTAAAAACATTTTCTCTAGACAGTGAAGTAGGCCACTGGCGTGATATTTGCAGCTTCAAATTACCTTTAGAACAAGCTTCCCCCATCGGGCGCAGTCCAACCTCGTCGCAGTGTCGCACTCCCATCTCTGAGCGGCAGCTCAATTTTTGTGTCTCCAAGTATTGTTGTGGTGATGTTTGATCATGTGTCCCCGAGCAAGAGTAAGAGGACGTGGGATGAAAGGAGCAAACGTGGGAGAATGGAGAGAGAGGAGAGGAAATGAGGGCATGGGTTCGGGGCGCCGTCTGACTCCCTGAACGCCCCGAACACCCGCCCCCACAAGCACGCGTGACACCCCTGCCTGCCCCGCCACCCGCCCCGCTCGCGCCCCCGCTCGCGCCCCCGCTCGCGCCGCCCGCGCCGTTTCCCAGCGCCACTTGCCCATCAGGCACATCTGGGCCAACTCCCCAAAATAAGGATTCAGTACTCACAGAGAATATTCGAGAAGGACGCACTATTCACAGAGAACACAACTTAGACCACAAATTTGCTTATCCTAAAAAATTCGTAAAAGCTTCAAAACATATTGCAAGTAGACGAATTCATGTATTGAAAACACACATTATCAGATATTTATATTGTTTGGTTCATAGTGAGCATTATTTGTAATATCACAAACTTTGAGTAGCATTTTACAAGGGAGAGTCATTTCTTTCATAAAAAGGGGACTTAATTTTAGGGTCTCACTTTTCGGCCGATGAAAGGGTATTTTGCTTTTATTGAATTAAGCGAGCAAATGTCGAATCCTTCTTGTAAATCCCTCTAGCCAATATTCGAATTTTGATAAATTGAATTTCAAAATATTGGTTTTATTCTCCATATTGTTCCGGATGTGCGGGTGGAAAGCCTAGAAAGGCTTCTATCATTCACTTCCGACTCTTTCTCTGTCTCTTTATGACTACCTGTATCTAATCTCTTTAATCCAAACTTTGCTCTACTCCTGTTTTACTTGACTTCTTGTCTGTAAAATGATTTTCTTTAAGTCGGTATCTTTTTCCTCACGGAATCTGCATTCTTATTAATCCTATCTCCGTTTCTTCTTTGATTAAAGTGTTTCTGCGTTTTTGCCTTGTGTTGAAATAACTCTTTATAGCTTTATTGATGTACATCGTTTATATTTTATTCCTTGGTGTTATATTTAAATGTTCTCTAATATTGCTTTCCTACTTCTCACTGTCTGAATCATGTTTCTATAAACGTATCTCCCCCGTTCATGTTTTCTCTTTTATCTGTCATTTTCGTCATTGTTGTTTTTCTCTTGTTTATGTTGTTTTTTTCCCTGTAATTATTTCCCCCTGTATCGATTTGGATCCCTGATCAATGATGACGTAGCATGTGTCGTATTTCAGTGCCAATGTAGTCGACCTCCGGTATACATTCTCTTTTGTTGAACACATAATCCAGTATGAAACATAAAATAACAACCAAACGTTTTCATTACTGAATATTCTAAACAGTGTAATAAGTATTGTTGGGCAACTACAATTAAAAACATTTAGTATTATCATAAATTTCACAAGCATACAAATTAATATAAATGTTTTGGAAAATATTTTAATTTCGTATAAATATAGATATGTGCAGTTTGAATGATAACTTTATATTTAAAATTTAATGTAGTTACAGAAATATTTTATTCAGATGCGTAATGTTGAATTATCAGGAACTACTGTTTTATATACCACTATCATTAAATATCAATACCAATACTATCCTCCTGCAAAACCTTTTGCATTTCTATATTGACCGACGTTTACCTGCACTGCTTCGCAAAACAAAGGAACTCGCCTCGTTTAACTACCCTTAATCATAAAAGACCACAATAAAAACCTTTGAAATAAGCATGCATATTCCTGAAATACTATTTGCAAAGAAATTCGTGATATGGAAAACATTTTTTAGCTAATTAGGTCGTAATTTGTCTCAATTTACAATTCACCTATCTGAACATTAAAAAAACTCAATGTATAAGTGAAGTAATGAAATCTTCGTATGTGTTAATTAAAAAAGAAGAAATAGTGCTGGACATATCACGAATCTCCAAATGAAGTTCAACTCATAAGTGCATTTTAATCTTTGTACCATTACCTTCAACCCCTTGTGTTGTAATTTCCCTACAACTAGATCAAAGTAGAAAGTAGTTTTATTGCGCTATGAAAATAGTCAATTCCCTTGTCTCCTGTGTCACGACTGATAAATGGGAGAGACGTAGCAACGCTTGCTGATACTGAATGGCATTAGAGTGAGAGTATGAATGAAAATAAAACATTGAATTCCCGAAATGTGCCACAGTAGTCTCTTAGCTTACAGTTTATTGTAAATGAGTAAATTTGGACACCGAACCTCTGCAGAGAACGAAAGGTAAGCAACTAGTAAAAGCAGTGTTATTTATCTTAAAACTTTTGTTATATTTGGTCTTAAGTAATTTTATTCTGCTTTATTATTCCAATACTTGATGCTATTAAATAAATAATTTACCGTGATTATGATTATCAGCATAATAATTATAATTATAAATAATATCGTTTGGGCCGTTGTAAGAATGCAACAAATCATGAATGACAGAATCTTTGCACTGATATAAATAATGTAGATTTTGCGGTGGCACGATGACAAGATTTTGGCTCAAGGTAATGTTTCCAACATGTCACTACAGCTTCGCTAATCTGCGAGGAGGTTCGTCCATTTAAGAGAGTGCATCCAAGAGCTTTTATGAACTGTATGGGATAAGAAACCATAAATCTTGCGTGAGTGGAGATTGTCCCAGCTCTAAAACTTGTAGACAATCGCTATATATGAGGTGTAAAATACACTTATAATAAATCCTGACGTTAAAATAGATAATAAGATAAAGATTCATTTGATTTACATTGCATTAATGTTTGATACAAGAAAATATTTCATTTTTACATTGAATAATGTATGCTTATTAAAAAATATAATATGGAGAGATCTGTACATCTTTCAGCCTAAACGATACCATTCCAATCAATATTTTATTTTTTACTGTTATTTTTACAATATATGTTTTTTATTAAAACATGATATATTAACACTATCATAATAAATAAGGTACATTCTGGTATGATAAAATTCGACACATTCCCAATATATTACGCATCATAGTTTTCAAATTATCTTGTGATGTTTTTCACATTTATTAGCTAGTGCCTTATTTTTATGGCTTAACTTTAAATGGCTTATTCGATGTCTACAGTTATTCACTTTCTTCCACGAAAGTTATTCATTAACACAGATCTCTTATTGACCTTGTGCCTAGTTATCCTGAGGTTTTGAAAAAAAGATATTTCATAAGAACTGGTTTGGACGCAGTAAGTCGTTCTAAAAATCTGTCAATTTGTCGGTCTATTTCGTATTGTCGGATATGTTCCTCACTGACTTTTAATTCAACTTTTTAACTTAGAATTAAAATCTTTGACTTAGAATTCAAGAAAAGCTACAGACGGATATATTTCTTTTTTATAATTAAAAGATTTTCAGGTTTAGAACTGTGCTATATACAGAGACACCAGTGAAATATTTTACACAATCTACTTGGTGTTTAGTATGAAATAAGATATCGTATGAAGTACTTCCAAAAAAATATTTAATGGAATACTCTATAATACAAAAATTATTTGCTAATAGATATTCAGACTTTTAGAGCGCAAACTAATGAATATGATTCCTTATACCCTTCAAAATTAAAATAACTTTTTTTGTTTGAAAGTGAATGAGACATATGAAAACGGAGTTAATGAAATTATTAGCTGAACTTGTAAAAATGTGTACTCCAGATCATATGCAAGAGGAAATGAACCTACCACTTTCTTGATGTGAATTAATACTGAACTACAATCTACTAAATACGAGTACTTCTATAACGACCTTTGACCTGTCACAAAAATAATCAGCCCGTCACATTCCCAGCTAACTTAGAAAAGTGAAATGTTTGAATGAAAAATAATTCTTAATGACTTTATATATACTTTTTTCGTAAAATATCCCTTCCTTCCAATTGTCTTAATCTCCATCGTAGTTTAAACGTGAGAAAGTTTAAACGTGCGTTTGTTAGATTTCCCCAACTTAACACTATTAATATTTTCTGAAATTATGGGTCTGACTTCTTCTAATTTGTTATTCGGGAAAGCATTGCAGCATGCTTCAGCAAAGAGGTAAAAAATTATTTCCTTTAAATTTCTCTTCGCACTTCTCTAATAAAATCATGGATCTTTTTTACATATCTCGGCAATTCGTTCTTAATACAAGTTTTAAAAAAAATGACAATGTACGAGAGATTTGCTCAGTGGACGGGACTGATGCGAATACACACAAATTTCATGTTGACACTTTAAAAGGCAAAACGTGGTGGGTGTGCATACAATTTTTTTGAAAGTAGAAAATAAATGACGTTCGAATATATACATGGGATGTAAGAATTAAGATAATTACACAATATTTACATCGTACTATCCATTACCCATCCATTCATTTCCCATTACCCATCCACTCCATTCGTATATCACCAAAAGTCATACTTCACGTAATATTCAAAAACAAATTTCATTTGAATCTAAAAAATTATGTAATTCAAAACTAAAAATTTACATTATAATTATGCATTTTTCACGTGCTTCACTAAGCATTCAATGACACTTCACCTTGTCTGTACTGCATGATTCCTGGTGATTTCTATTTCTAAAAGCTTTCCTTTGTTTTTTGAAAACAATTTCTCTTCTTCTCTGATGTGACGTAATATTTACTAAGTCTATCGCATCTCGGAACTATTTAACAATCAGTACTTTCGTGTCTTTATTTGCTTCGATTTCTCAATTATTTCACTTACTTCATTCCTTCCCGTGCCTTGCGTGTTTGAAAAAATATATGTGTGTATCACTTCCCTTCGCGTGACATCGCTATTACACAAAGATAATTAGGGGCCGTCCGTAAATTACGTAATTCAAATTTCAAGTATTTTCAATACCTCCTCCCTCCCTTGTAACGCACTTCCCTATCTCTATGTAACGCAGCGTAACGCCACCGCAGACCCTCTCCCTCCCCCTTTAGCGTTATGTAATTTATGGATGGCCCCTTATAACAGACCTTATTTAACAGGGTATTTTAAAACATGACATAGTAGGACTGTGGATGATTGTGGTAAAAAAGTGCGACCTTATCTTTCGTGCTTTGCAATCGCACAGACGATAAAAATTGAATTGAGTATCGTCATAAAAATTCTTGTAGGTCATTCTATGCAATAGGTTGAGCATAAAAATGATCGAGCACAAATATTCCAAATATTAAGTGCTCCTCACTTTTAATTTATCTTTTTGTAACCGGTTTCATTTGATTGTTTAATTGCACTGCATAATTTTCAAAACTGAATCACTGTTGCAATGCATTAATGTCTTGACGCACAAAGCGCGTCATTGGAAAATACGCCTTTTGTGGCAATTCTTTCGTAACAACAGGCAGCCCAAACTTGCTGTTTTAATGACTTACTTTACATTGACACTTTACATTGACTTACTGAAGATTTTCGGGCAGTGCTTCATTTCTGTATGAAATGGACATGAGGCTCAGGCAGCATCAATCACTGAGACGTCGAATTCGTTGTTTTCTGTAAAAACGAAACCAAATAAATTCAAAAAACAGGAAAAAAAGTTGTAGCAAGCTCAAAAATAGGTGAATTGACACTTCATCTTCTTCGTATCACGAGCAGCAATTATAATACGGTTACTATTGGCAAGGGCTCAGCATCTCTCGCAAGCCTTTCATTGTAATCTCCACTCGTCAGACACACTTTTCCTCGTATCTATCAATCCTCTACTTTTCTGTGTGTTGTCATCTCTTTCGACACTCAAAGTTCTCTCCGATCTTCTTCTTACTTCTTCCCACTGCGGTGAGTTGTCACACGTGTTGAAGGGGCGGGGCCTCTCTTTGATGTCGAGTGGCGGGCTCCTCCACTCCCTCGTGCCTCGCTCCTCTGCGCCCGGGCGGCGCGCCCTGAACTGCCCCGCCCCTCCCCGCCCCGGGGGCGCTGGGCGGGCGATTTCCCCAGCGCGAGCGATGTGCCCGCAGCCCACGCGCGCCGTCGCCCGCCACCGCCGCCCGCGTCGCCCGCGTCGCCCCGCCCCAGCCACCGCCCTCGCAGCCGCCGCCCGCGCAGCCGCCGCCCTCACCTCCGTCGCCGCCGCCGCCGCCGCTGCGGGCACCAGTGCCTGCCATGCCCCACCAGCCGGCCAGGTCGGTGCCCGCGGGCTTCAGCCCGCCTGCCTGCTGACGTTGTGTCGTGCCTCGATGTTGTATCCGTGTTTGTGTCTGTTTCGGTGTCCGAATGTGTTCTGTGTTCACGTGAGGTCTTGTGAATATGAGACAAAATGTGATGCATACAAGTTAATTTTTAAACTACACAATGTGCATATGCAAAACACAGACCACACAATCACCAGAGCAAGTGTATTTCTAATCTGGAGCCATCGGAGACTGCTAATGTGGTCAACCATATATCCATAGCCCTAACCTGGGCTGTTTTGCTCTCGAGGAGGCTCGCCGAATCACACTGTTCCTTGGATGTGAATTACCGCGCTTTCCGGGGTGCGTCACTTGACAATCAAAACTGGAGGTTTCCAGTAGAAAACCTAACTGCCCTGACTTTTCTGTTCGCTCTTAAGTGCGCCCTGACCCTTGCCCCCAGTTGCCGCTGTCACAATTTGTCCTCTTAATATCATCTTTTGGCAGGGATGTAATTGTGTCACGTTCGTCGAGTTTCGTCCCTCAGAGTCATTTAGTAAAGTATTAATCCATTCCGATCTAAACCTTGTTCCGTACAAGAAATAGCATTGACCCATGTCGAAACATAAATTAGTGAAGTGTTTATTAGTTTTTATCTGCACTAAAATAATAATAATAATAGTAAGTTAATTTTCAATCATCGTGGATATTTTTACTTACTACTATTTATACATAAATTTCTACGATCATGTTTATCACATTCTAAATAGAAAATGTGCATCACATTCTAAATAGAAAATATATCACTGTTAAAATTACGAACAAATTGTATTAATTAGATTTCTTTCTCTATTTTTATGTTAGGCAGTCTAATACTATACATTTGAAAACCAAAAGGTTAATAAAACGTATAGTATTAGACTGTCTAAAATAAAACTGGACAAAAAAATCGAATTAAAGACTCAAAGACAGTCAGAAGATAGTGATAGAGCTTTGTAATTTCTTCATGTTCTTAAAGCAAGAGTCTGTTTAGAGAAACCGTTCCACGGTATCTCTTCGTTCACTTCGTTTCAAATGAGCTGCTGATAATTGAATGCCGCCATTAGGGTTCAAGGGTGATCTCGTTCTTTTGGAACTAGCCAAAAACAACGAGAGCCAAACCTCTGCTCCACTACTCGTAAAATTTACCAGGGAAGCCAGACTCAAGAACCTGATCACGCGGAAGAATCTGCATGCAAAATAGGTATTTTTTCTCTCTTAGATGTGCTGTATAAAGCCTTAATGTCTCATCCATTTAGCTGTGTAAAATTATATGCAAACATTTGTAAATTATCAATGTAAAATATGTTGAAAAATATATTGTACAATATATGCAATTCCAAACCATTAGTTTAAAATTATGGAACTTGTGTTTATTTATTATCATCTACTACGTCGAGTTTATTGCACTTGTGCGCAAGGTCGAATATTAAAATACTATTCAAAGCACTTTGAAATCTTCACATTACCAATGCAATTAATGCATGACTTGCATTTACTAATTATTTGCAAGAAATACTCCACATAAACGAATATGTGCATGTTCTGATAAGACAATGACGCTACTTCGGGATTTGTAACACTTGGTTTGTAGTTTCACTCACTCAACATCATTAATGGTTGGTAAGTTATTTTATTAAATTCTTCTGAAAGGATATTTTGTTAGAAAAATAATGCATCCATTCTGATCCAAAAATTCTGATCACGTTTTGTCATAAAATTTTGTCATAATTCTGTCATTTTCTCCCTACTCTTTATGACTGAGCACATTATTCGAAGGTCACTCAACGTTCTAAATTGAAAATAACCTGAAATTTGTGACATTATTATTGAAAAATAGGAGCACATTTTTCTTGTCCGGAAGTGAGCTAATGATATATTTTTAATATCAAATCCTTTGCAATACTGTAATAAGGCTTATTTAACCACCAGTGGCGGCGTGTTCTCACAAGAAGTGGTGGTTCACCAGTGGTGGATCGGGAGATGGCGACGGGTACGGATCATGCCCCCTCATCCAGCCAATATTGTTTTTTTTTATGTTGTAATTTCATTCATATAATTCAAAACAATTACCACATTATGATGGCCTTATATACAAAAATATACCCGTAATTAATATACTTTCTTAAAAATTTTAATTTAACATTTTTTAAAATTATTTTTAATTATTTAAAAAAAAATTGAGTGAGTCCGAACTAAAATTGACATGGCCATGAAATACATTCTTGATCTGCCTCTGAGGTAAACTAATAAAATGTGCTAGTTATACCAAACTAGATTCGTTCTACGGTTTGCAATATTCTGAAAACGCAAAGCGATTATCTTACATTTAAAATGTATCAATAACATACGGCAATTACGGTAATGAATAGGGCGGATTTCTATGATTTTACTTATTTTTGTCCGTTGCTTCAGTACATAGCTAAGAGAAATTTCTTAACAATTGGTTAGAGTATGATGCTACATAGATTAATATGCTTGTGCATATTTGGCCGATTTTTCCTGTTGGTGCATATTCTTGTAATTATAGGCACATATTTTGCATATTTCGCTAAAATAGAGACTTCTCTATAACACGTTTTATCTTTTTATAGAATCAATTTATTCGTGAGTTTTAACATTCGAAAAAGCTTGTCATAGTTGGTGTTTTTTATAGATGATAAAATACTTGGGAAAATGTAGAATATTTCTTGTTAAGATATTTTTTAAACCAGTCAGAAGAAGTACAATAAGACATACAATGCACTTCACAAAGGTGAATAATATTTACTTCAATTATTTCTCTCGCGAATTAGGGTAGACTATATTATGTTTGGACAATACCGATTTATAGGATTCTTTTGCAGTCGTCGCACCAAAATAAAACAGAAAAATACGGAATAATAAATTAATATTTTAAAAAAATTTAACTTCCCGCCAATTGTTTTTAAAAAAGCTCTCCAAGTTACGTATATATGTCAACTATGCGAGATACGCTAAATACTCTGTATGTATATGTGTGTATATATATATATATTATATATATATATATATATATATACACATATACATATACATGGGGGGAAGGAGGGGAAGTGGTGAATAACTCAGAGGATACAGGGCTCCTGAAACATCCCTGCCTCGTAACTTAGCTTAAAAAAATTGCTCTTCACTCTGTCTACAGTTTCATTAAATTGTTTCCCAACAATGGGGAGAGAAATTATGAGTACCCAACACAAGCAACATTAACACATCTGGAAAAGAACAGCTCAAAGTAAAAACGAAACCACACAGAACATAACAAGAATGAAAAGATCTCAGGATCTGGGGGAGGTTAGCGGACCTTTTTGAGCGCGTCTTTTTTTCTCTCAAGATAACAAAACTGTCATGGAATATTTCTTCCCTCTATCGCGTCAAAATCGCACTGTACAGTGTTGCCTTGGTGGAGAGAAAATCGAAGAAGCAGGCTTGCCTGGACTGCTGAGCTCAACATAAGCCATTCTCTTCAAAAAGACCGAGCAAACTGAAAAAATACTGCTTCACAATATATTTGTACGATCTTATGTAAATTAACTACCTAAATTTCGCCCACTGCTATAAAAAAATTGATAATGTAACTTAACATTAACTAATATTGTTTGGCAAATGTCCTCACCTTTGTTGGTAAGCTTTTTGCCGCAACATCAGTGAAAGTGAAGGTCTGCCATATTCTTCAACTTTTTCCGTTGATATTCGCAAACGGAATTCTTAACAACAGCTGTTCGCGTTTTATCTTGCTGCTGATACAATGCATGACGCTACTATACAAACACGACTACAGTAACACCCTTTTTAAACGTTTGCCAAGTCTCACTTATCACTAGAAGCATCTCGAAAGCGACTGACGGGCAGCTGGCGCGCGAGACGATCACAAAGAACAATGATTTTAAGGTGAAAAAATTCAAAAAACTTTCCATGACGAAATGAACATGTCTGTTATTAAAATACAGTACCTATATTTCCATAAAAACTCATTGTTCTTATTTAATTGCCTCCTTCTTCATAATTTCAACCTTTATTGACATTTTCAGGTAGTATCATGTCTAGGAAATGATAAACTCCGAATCTTATGAAATCTCTGTAAAATGTGAATCAATGATTTTATCCTTAGTGATTGGGAACCCTAATCCTAGGGGTTCCCTCTTTCCCATTGCACGTTGATTAACGTGTAAAAAAAGATTCGCATGATTGGAGTGGGATAGAGAACGACGAAGATAGGTCACTATTTCAGGGAAATATTTCTGCCTTTTGTAAATATTTTGCCAATGAGCAGGAATATGTTTGAACGGCGAATTCTTCCCTTGTTTTTGTCTTGATATCGATTGATATTACGTTGTTTTAAATAATTATTTTATTCTTGTAAATAGCAATAAAGTGCAATAAACTGACAAGACTTTATTGGTTAATAATTGTCACTTAGAGGCGGACAGCTCTTATACTCCGATTTATACATAGTGGCGCCTCAAGGCCACGAGCTGGACGAAGAGGGAGACATTGTCATCCAATCGAGAGCTTCGTTACGATTTAAATTGTAGATAATGGAGCTACCGATTGGATGACAATGTCTTCCCCTCCTTCCCGTTCGTGACCTTCAAGCGCCACTATAAATAAATTTACGTATAACAGACAAGAATCTTTGTATGCTAAATCTCTTAATCTGAGTAGTTAATTCAGTTGTTGCAGTTTTAACTGAACACGATTACATCCAAAAACTTTGGGTTTAAAATGTTTATTTTTACTCACAATTGTCAATTTGAAATCTGACTGATGTATTATTTCATTTCAATGGATCATTTCATTGCTTTAAAGGAGGAAATGGAAATTAATGTAGCTAAAGGGTATAGCCGAATAAGGTGGTGAAAAGTGCTCCCAAACCAAATCTATAATGGTGATGATCATATGAAAGAGAATTAAAAACACAGTAGATTCCCAAAAATCAGCCTCTTGGGGCCATCTGTAGCAGAGATACTACATCGGAAAACGTGTTTTTTTATTTTTTCTCAGCTTCTATTGCATATATCAGGCTGAAAACAAAATTGGAGAGACGGAAAAAAAATACTTGAATTTGAAGGTATTTTTGACAACTAATTTTGACGCCAAATTCAACTCGAAAAAAAGTAACTGACTTCTTTAAAAGACTGTCATGGGACAAATATGTTAGTGACGTACTGCGACTGTAGAGCAATTTGTTCAACACCGCGCTAGTTTCTCTTGTTGTGGTGCCCGCGAACTCTAGTAAGCTAGTTACCTTGCACGAGACCTTGACATGACTGAATAGCCGATCGCATGCGGCGGCCTGCGTGTTTAAGCATTCAGCTCTCTCTCAGGTCCTCTATTCGTCCCGCACGCCCCTCGCCGTCCAAGGTTCTGTCAGGGCTGGTTCAAACTCCAGAATGAACCCAGGCGCGGCGTTTAGGCGAGGGCACTGGGTCGCGCCGCGAAGCGCTCTCAGCAAGAGAAATATCTTGGTTAGAGTACAGTCTCCAACCGAAATGAAAAATTTTAAATAAGATTTACTTCCACTATACAGTAAATGAAAGCTACATTTCACAGGAGGTTCTCTGAACCAATGAACCACTTCCATGCGCCGCCCCTGTCAATCTCACTTGAACAGAAGTACAAATATTGCAACAGTACTGTGACACGCAGAATCTCCTGAAACGAAAGTTTTGAAGGGCTGGAAATGCTATCACTTAACACTTAAAAATTAATACTATAGTATTTATCACTGTTTTAAACATAGAACTATACAAGGTAACCATGTATATAAATGAATTACCTACGAATACTAATATTTTTTCACTACTTTATTTTTGACTCCTTCGTTGCGAGTTTAGCCTCAGACCACACTTAATACCCTTTGAAAAATATGAAGTTGGGCGCAATTCGTGTGAAAGGCTCATTAGTTCTGGGATAAAATGTATTTCATGGGAAAAGATTGTCATTTAATAATATGATAATAATATAATTATTATTTCACTTAATTATTTTGATAAATATGTAACATTTGTAGAACACGTTCTTCTATTATCACAACAAATTTGGTATGTGTGAGAATTTTATAGTGGCTATTTCATTTATGAAATTATAGTCAACAGCATTAAAGAATTGCAACCATGCCTATCAATTAGAGACGACGTACCATGCATAAATTATAAGTTCTTGACTATCACCGGATAGGAGGTGATAATGTTAGCACACTAGCTTTGTTTACTGACAGACTTTATATAATAGCGCTAATTTTTAATATTACATGTGCATCTTCCTCATCATCAATTATTATTGTGCATCAATTATTGTTTCCGGTTTGAAAGCAAAATGTTGCAGCCAAGGTTTGGTTCGGCTTCTAATGATGAAATGGACCAAATTATTTACGAATGTAAACCAAGTAACACAATTAACAACAGAAAATATGTTTGGAAACCAATTAATAAGAGAAAACTTGAGAACGTTTGTAAAGAAAGGGACTGCAAATTGACCGTATTTAGGACAAATCAAGAATAGCAAATATTTTAAAAGATTGGAGAGATACGAGAAAATTTCATGGACAAGAATACAAATAATGTAAACGACGAATTAATCATCTAAATTAAAAGTTAAAGAACAAAATAGGTTTCCTTCAAATTTAAACTTGAAAACAGTATATTCAATAGTTGTGTCTTTAAATAATTCCATTGTCTTTGATTATGTATGTTTTCCTGTTCGTCTGATGTTATTTACATTTCTTTACAATACAATGTGAATAAATGTTAGCCATGTACGAATAACGTTTTATTAAAATTATATTAAGTTATATTATTGAAATTTCATTTGTGAAATAGTCATATTTAATTCCGCTCCTGCTTCGGAAATTATCTGTGATAATGTAGAGGAGAACGTCCCGGAGACATCCCAAAGCACTGACATCAAATTACTTAATTTATTTTGTTTCGTTTATCTCTTATGAAACACATATTTTACTTTACTGAATACAATTATTTTCTGTAAACACGAGACTTAAATGACTCCTGCGCAAATTTCTTGTTTAACCATAGATCTTTTTTTCTGTCTGTCTTTGTGCCTGGCTGTGTCTATGTCTGGTGTCTATCTGTGTCTTTCTTTCTTTCCTTCCTTCTTTTCACTCCCTTCGAAGCCAATATACGGACGTCAAATGCGGTAAGCAAGGACCGCTTACCCAAACCGTTGTTGATCGTCTTCTGCTGTAGAACGCAATGTCAGGGAGAGTATCGTCGCTGAACAAGGCTCCAGGCTGTACGCTGATAGTGCCCACTTGCTATAAAGATGGAATCTTTAACAAACCGAATTCAACCTTTGATAATATTGTCAGATCAGAAGAAAACTGACAGTTTACAAATTGTCATTTTGCAGGATAACGGTTTTGTTTCTTCTGGAACCGTCTATTTCGACACCAAGGGCAAAGTGTTTTACTCAATAAAATTTGTACTTTAAATATTTACTAGTGAAAATAAACTAATTTGTAAACCTGTATCTCAGGTAAGTGAAAATGATTATTAAAATATGTCACTTTTGTTGTACATCGATAATATACATTTTTAAACATTTAAAAATTCAATAATAGAATTTTCTAGTCAAAGAAAGAGAGAATTTGTTTCCTTCATGTATACACGCAATTTTCGAGATTAGAAAAGAATTTAGAGATTAGATTGGAAATCGATATAGTTCGTACTTCGAGTTTATTTAGACTCGCTACTGATCATACAGTGGTTCTAATTGTTCTATACAATTTCCACCGACCCCAGAAAGGAACACAAATCCCGAAGCTTCTCGCTAGGTGAGTTTTGAATTGTCAGAATTTTAATACACAAATATGACTTAATAATTCTTCATAATTTGACATAATATTTCTTCATAATTTGACAAACCAAATAATTTTCACCGTAAAGAAGAGCATAAATAATTTTGGCCAGTTTCTCGGACCAAAAACCCCACAGTGCGTCTTCTAAACCAACATTTGATGTCGCTATCTCCCAAACGATAAGATTTTCCCCAACTTCCTCCGCGGAAGCTTTTTTAATTGACCTTCTCCGCGACCGGAGGGCGCTGCGGTGGCCCCTCCCCCATACATCTTCACCCTCGGAGGAAAGCGCGCTTCGTGCAGGGTTGCGCTGTTCCCCCTTGCAGGCCTCTGCTTTAGGGCGCGCGATCACGGGATGGGCAGTTGAACATTCGTCTCTCAGACTTACGCACTAATTAATGATTGATTTATTGATTGAAAACGAGCTACAACAGATCATAACGCACTAATTGCAGTAGCTCCATACCGTGAACAATAAACATTTAAAAATGATGTACTATGTTATTAGATAATATATGTAGGTAATGATCTTACATTTTCCTCGTTCCCCCAGAGATTTCTACTTTTTGCAGTCGTGCCCTTGTCAGCGACCTTTGCATAATTTGCCTTCCTCATAACGCCGTGGAGGAGCTACTAAAGCCATACTGCCGGGCATCTGCAACCTAAAGCTATATCGTTGCTAGTAACTTCCTTGCTGCTGTCTCCGTCGCCATAGGTGTATCTCGGTTAGTTTGCTTATAACTGCGAAAGGTCTTAGCTCCGTCTCAGCACGTCCTCAATCCCCGATGATGGAGAAGCAAAAACTGTAATAAATAGAAATAAAGAAAATTACGACTACTACTAACACATAGATAATACACATCGGTTTGTAAAACGAATGTACAGGCACACATTCAATAGATATAAATATGTTAATGATACATCATTTACTTTCATCTTTAATAAATACAAGAAAATTATTATCACACAAGATTTTAGCATCAAATTCAAAATTATGATGAATAATTACTAATTATTGAAACTTCTCCGGACTTCACAGTTACATGTGAGTTTGTGCCGGTCGAGGGAGTGTTCTAATAACAACTTCACTACTTGGAATCAAGGAAGCGCCTTCAGCGAGCGTACATATTGCCTGCTCCTCAATCCCCCTAACGTAGTGGTGTCAAGGTCTTCTGCTGGTGACATTGGCTATTACACTAGCACAGTATGTGAATATTTTCAACTAAAATGTTATAAGTGAATGTCAAAGTGTCCCATCACGTTAACCGACAATGGTGAATATCAGCTTATAAAATTCTCTTGGTACGTAAACCCAAAATTCTCTGTGAGAAAAGCCTCTAAACCAATAACTGTTAACTTAGTATAGTGGAGTTCCGAGATATCCGTCACGTTTCATCATGAGACTTTGCTAAGGATTTTTGACACCGTTGGGTACTAAAATAAAGGCTGAAATAGAGATACTGGAAACCACAGCTGTGGCGTGCATTCCAGGTAAGCTAGGTAAGCTGCGCTTACCCTGAAAATAAATCCGTTAAATGTAATTATTATAGAGTGAAATTTCGACTTACACCATAATGAGAACTCAACTAGGAGTTTAAATTTCTGTCAAGGAAGGGTACACTGCCTTGCGAAAGCGCCCGGCCAGAGCGTGGCCCTACATCGAGCATTCAATGCTGATGCAGACGGAGACGGAAAGCGAGTGAAAGAGACGGAGGTACTAAGCGCCGCCACCCGGCCCGAAGTGAGCATTGCGATGTTCTCCATCTAAATGCATTAGGGAGTTCGCGCATGCGCTCTTGACTTTTAGGAAGCTCCATTTGATTGTATGTAGCTCTCTGGTAAGCGCAGCTACCCAGGCCCGCCGCCTACAGCACCACCCAGGGTGGCCCTGAAATGAACTTGCAGACGTGTTCGCATATGACACAGTGGCAAGCGCCGCATAGTGAGTCTGGTGTTGTAAGTGATAATACGAACTCGTGATTTTTTTTTCATCTGTGCGTATTATTTCTATGTGTGTTCTTCCCGTGTGCTGTCTTTTGTGCTTCGTAGAGGTAAGGCACTGAGCTATGGAAGAAAATACATGTATAATTGATACATGTATAATTTTAAAAAATCCGTTCAATTGTCGTACTTTTGTGGAGAAAAGTGATGTTATTCGAGTAGGGAGGCCTGTTCCGGAACTTCCTGACTTTAGATGTTTGCACAAAGAAAAGGGAAGAATATTTTCGCTATTTTAATACTAAAAAGTATGGTCTCACTAATGGTATGATTAAACTAAGGTAGTAGAAAACTTAATAAATTATTTTGCTGGCCATGTTTACTGTTTTCCTATGATCATAATCTATGGAACAAAGAAGGATATAACAATTTGAACAACCTTTCCAATGCAATAGCAAAACACGAACGTTCACAGTCATTTGCGTTCACTCGTTAAGCTGGCCAGTTTTGGAAGTGTCCGCATCGAAACTGAACTTGATCTTCAGTTGAGATCAGACGTAATGCGACATAATGAGACAGAAAAAAATAGAGACATATTAAAACGCCTAATTGACGCAACTTGTTTTTTAGCAATGCAGGAATTGCCTTTCAGAGGGCATCGTGAAAATGAAGAGTCGGTTAACAAAGGCAATTACATTGAACTTCTAAATTTGTTGAGTACGTATGATATTACATTGTAACATCACCTAGAATTTGCCAAAACATTTAAAGACACTTCCAACAGAATTCAAAATGATTTGATTTCTGCCATTTCTTGAGCAAATCTATCAAAGATGATATTGCCACGGCCCAGCACGTTGCGATTATTTTAGATGAAACATCCGACGTAATTAACAAATCACAATTAGCTACTTCTCTTAGATATGTTCAGGAAAAACTGTAGAAATTCAGGAGACATTTATATCGTTTGTGGACGTAAGGGCGGATAAATCTGCCAATGGATTATTTAATCATGTGGAACAAATAGTAAAATTCGGCGACAAATTGGTTGCTCAGACATATGATGGAGCAGCAGAATTTGCCAAACAAGAGAGGAGAATGGAGTTTATTTTGAAATAAATTAGGTAAGATTACTTGTTTACTTTCAACATTATTTATCCAGTAGATATGATGTAATAACAAATATTTGTTGTTCCTTATGCTTTACTTCCAATGTCATAACAGCGTATGTACGTCTTCAGTTGCCATTTTATTGCGGCTCATTTGCGAGTGGTACGCAGGAAATCGTAATACAGTACCACCTTTGTTCTCAGTTGCTTCATCTGTGATACTTTTCGTTTTCTCCCCTGACAACATAGGCTTAAGAGGGAAGAGGGGACACTTGTCTCCAAATGTTTCAAGCTTCTTCGAATTTTTGCAAAGTAAAATGTTAAAAAATTATTAATATAAAATATTAAACAAGATTTAAAACATATTACTATCGAATAATTTCCAAATGGAAATATGTGAAAACAGTGTAATGAATAATTTCAGACTCCCCCTAGCCATTCCGCACCATATAATCTCCTAAAATTTCTTTCACTCATCAGACGCAATGTCGTGGGACTGAGGGCACTACCGTTGCGGAGGCCACTTCCTCGAATCGGTTCCGACGCGTGAGCTTTGCCGTATCAGCACAAAGGACAGTGTTTCAATTCGGCGTTCATCACGTCCCGACAGACACGAGGAACATCTTTTCGACATGTGGATCGTTCAAATGCCAACGACTGTTGGTGACTGGTAGTTCGTAGAAAATTTTGTGCGCATATGCTGGGGACTCGCATTCTTCCAGAATAATAATAATAATAATAATAATAATAATAATAATAATAATAATAATAATAATAATAATAATAATAATAATAATAATAATTTTGATAAATTTAAATATTTATATACAGTTACTAAATGGATTTTCGTGTTGTCTCCTCAAACACATCAAGTCGCACCCTTGCTATTTACAGAGCTTACCCATAGGAATCGGTCACCGCACGCCCCTGAACCACAGGTAGAATGGGCCGGTGGCACATAATGATATCAATAGTGATCCTAACAAATTTCAACGTCGAAAGTAAAGCAATTTGAGAAAAGCCTGAACCTACAGCTAAATGCCAATCTCTGGCTTCATCGTGCTTCCTACAGTCAATCAATGTGTCACTTATAATTCTGAAATCTCTTCTATTGTTTATTACAGAATTACTCTTTCTCCACTGAAGAAAAGAGTGCAATATCCAAAACACAATATTCTATTACAGAACAGAACGTTTGCCTTAGCAAGTATATTCTGAACACTTAGCGAATGTACAGGAAAAGCCAGCGTTTCCTCCAAAACACCAAACAATTTCTTTTTCCGCATTTCTCTTCAGGGTAACTACCGAATACGTATTAAGACGTCATAGAGTTCACGGACGTGAATCCAACTCTCACCCATTCGGTATTTATTGCGACCCTTTTTCAAGATCCAGGAGTAATAATTGATCTTGAATATATTAAAAGGACCCCCATTGAATATTGTCAGCACCTGTTGGTCCCAAAATTTACACTCATGGGCTGGAGTGCAACAAAACAACCTAGATGCCCCCAGTTTGATAAATCAGGGAAATCCAAGCGCCTTCAGCGAGCGTACATATTGCCTGCTCTTCAGTCCCCCTAACGTAGTGGTGTCAAGGTCTTCTGCTGGTGTCAGTGGCACGCGTCGTGGCACCGTAGCATGCCACGAGCTTCTCTGCACAACTAGAGTTGGGAAAGGAAACTATTAGTTGCCCCGCCGTTTTGCAATAGGGATGGCGGCTCTCGTGGTGGGGTAATGAACTGCGTGGAGGGGCGATTAAGTCCTGGCACTTGTACCACGGCGCTCGTGGTATCGACCTTGACAACACTGCCCTACCGCCTCTGGAAGTTACGCTAAACACGTGGAGGGTGTTAGCGCTCTTCGCAAGGTATCCATGCCTCCATTCGTACACCAAGTGTAGTAACTTTCACTCTATGCCAGCAGTTTAGAGGCAATCTTAAGTTTACAAGCCATCAGATACGAGCGCAGCTTTGAGGTTTCGGAAGACATTTATTTTGTATTACGCGCGTGAAAGAGATTTCCTAATTAAGTGACGTTTAATTTGTACAAACTATTAATATGAAATTGCTTTACGTATATAAAATAAGCGCATTACGAAAGGTCTGTGCGTACTCCATGTTCAGTGTTATTACGTTTACTTCCACTTACGTGCAAAAGGGGTACGTAAGCGCATGAGATCGAGAAGAGTCGGCCTGACCCTGGTCGCCGGGCGATTGATAGTGACCTCCGTGTGACAAACGCGTGGGCGGCGTGAGTCGAAGGGCGTGGCAGGGAGCATGGTGAAAACGTGACGGGGACATGGCCAGGAGCGTGGCGAAGTCGAGGCTGGCGATAGAGGCGTGGCAAGGGTTATAGCAGAGGGCTTGGCGGGGACGAGGAAAGAGGCGGCGGGTGGCGGGGGAATGGCAGTCATGGAAGGGACGGGGTGCCTGCAAAGCGTGGCAGTGGCCTCGCAGGGGGGCTTGGCGGGGGACGAGGAAAGAGGCGGGTGGCGGGTGCGCGGCAGCGAGGTGGCCAGCGGGGCTGACAGCGCGTGTGGCGCGCGCCGTGTGTCGCAGGCCGCCGTCGGGAGCCGCCGCCGCGGGCCAGCAGCCGCCGCCGCCGCCGCAGCCGGCCGCTCCGCCGCCGCCCCCGCTGTTGGTGCGCGCGCCGCCGTCCAGCGACGAGGACGAGGACGAGGCGTCGGCCGGCGACGCCGACGCCAGCAGCGGCGAGGGCTCGCCGTCGCCGCGCTCCGCCGCCGCCACCGCCGCCGCCGCCGCGCAGGGCCTCGGCCAGGGCTCCGGCCCCGGCCGCCGCGCCGCGCTGCTGCCCGGCGGCCTCGCGCCGTTCCTCGATGGGTGAGTGCGCCCCCCTCCCGCCCCCAACCCCACGAGATATGCATCTATATGCGCTCCCAGCTCCATTGCACCAGACGTGGAGAGCACTGGTGGCAGGAGAGATGCCATCAGCTGGAGTTACACAATAAAATCTCCCCTCTGCACAGGTGACTACTTCATCAGATGAGAGATAGTAGTGAAAGGGGCTCTAGAACTTGTAAATTAGATAAATTAACAATAAACTTATTTACCTTTATCCATTATTAACTTATTTACGTTTATTTTTCTGTGCACGTGATTGAAATACGAGTCGGTAGTTCAAATTGTTTGACGAACTAGCTCTTTCATGTTTTTATAGCGTCGTAATTAATAAGCAGGCAAATTATCGTGGTTCGTCGCCGCTCGGCTGCAGTTGTAACTATTTCGAAAATTTAGTTCAGGCTTCGCATTAAATAGGACGTAGTTCACTACACGAGTCCAAGTTATTCAGTGATCTATACGCGTGCGGTGGCGGGAGAGGTTTTAATATCTTTGTGGCTTACTGCGAAGTCTCTACATGTCTGGCGCATGCAATAGCAAATGTAGTGTACTGCAGTGTAGTATAACTCAATGAAGTTGTAAACTCCCGCGGCCAATTTGAGTGGTCGTACGCAGTGATGCCGCTCCTTAGGCTGGTGAACTACACGGGCCAACGATGCTTTGCAGTTCGAGCACCCAACAATTTAACTTGCGCATTTGTACTTGTTTCCTGATGGATGATGTGGCCTTGACATGCGCGCTGGAGGTGTCTCCTCTCTCAATGATTAGTTACTGTCATGTTGTTATGGAAATGTGTCTTTACCTGATTTTATATATTAAGAACATTTTATTCATTACCTGTGAGAATTAAAATGGATTTGGATACCTGTTAATGACGGAGTTTATGAGAATCGCCATTTCAGGCTCTGTAATGTTAACCATTCACTTCGAATATGCACATAAAATGTCCTAATGTGTGTACATTATTGTTTTGGGAATTCTATGTTTGTGAAGAATTACGTACAAAATTTTCTCTTTTTCTGTGTTTAACGGTCACACAAAACTCAACAGAAGACCATTTATGTAATTAATACTATAAGATTCTGTTGTTTTCCTATGTTTTTATTGTCATTCAGTAATACATTTTAATCCAATTATTAAAAGCCAACAAATAATTATTTGAAAAAATCTGAATATCAGAAAAAAATATTGGATTTCATGTCTTTTCTTACGTCGTACTTGCGGTATTTTATACTCAACACAAGTAAAAATTATCTGAGAACGTATATATACTCAAAACCTTTTGAAAGTTGCAGCTAAATTTGTGAAAAATGTTACAGAAATAGTTAATATAGATATCGGATTACTACGTATGGTTATACGTTCAAATTGAGAAGATAGTGTTACGCAGTAATCCCAAAATAACACGAATTCCAAGGGACCGAAATAATCGGAGTTCGTGTAGTAAAAATTCAGGTTATCCGAATATTATAAAAGACCGTATTACCGTAATTCTTTGCCGGGACCGGACCGCAGTTTTGTTCGTGTTACGGTGAAATTCGTGTTAAGCGAGCTCGTTTCAACGAGGGTTTACAGTATTTTCAAGAAAAACTACGTCGTTGCATTTCCGAATAGTGTGTACAAATGTATATTTTTACTTTAAGGCGAATCTAATTATTCCTTTCCTAAACCGTCGAATAAAATGTATTTATGAAATAAAGATCACTGGTTGTTTTTTTAGTAAATGATTGACAATATTTTCGTTAATGTTATTTGCACTACTTTAATTACTGTAACTTCAAATTCTGTGTATTATTTGTTGAAGTCAGACGTACGCATATTTTAAGCAAAATATGAAATGGAAGGCTAATTGATGTGAAGGCCTCAGCAGATCTCACTTGTTTGTCCATATGAGGTGTTTATTGTGGAAGGTACACAAATGATTTGCTCCTAACGCTGAGAACAGTTATATTGCATTGCTTTTAATAATTTAATTACTGATACAGTAATTTGTAAATGTAAGCTGTGTAGAACTGAAGGAAGAGGTAGCAGGAAATCCTTTGAATTCAGCTCATACACCTTGGACACCTTTTGAGGTTATTTCATTAAAAATATTATATACATGTTAGCGCGTATTCAATGTAATAATTTTTATTTTAGTTGGAGTGTCATTTTAAATAATGAACTTTATTTTCTGGAGTTTAAATTTACAACTAAAATATTTGAACTTATTAAAAAAAATTATGGGACCATCCAGTGTTTCTGAAATGTATTACAGGGAAGTTTCAAACTGCAAAACATTTGCAAATTACATGAACTTAAAAAATATATTTTTGCTCGTTGAATTTCGATACGGTATGTCGTACAAATGACAAAATGCATGTTCTCGTCCTTAATGGAAAGTATCGTTTAATTCCCATAATTCAAAATCTAATTTGTACCATGCTCCGGCTCTCAATGTAATCCACCAATTTGTATTAATTGATACAATGCACTAATGAATACAAATTTAACTCAATATAATTTGTTCAATAACAGTGGTGGCTATTCCTAACATCAATATAAGCCTCAATATTCCGCGATAATTAAAAGTTATTCGTCGAATTGAACATTCTTTCTGATGAAAATACACCAAGCTAAACTTATTAGCGACATTCTCGAAGATATAAAAAATATCGATTGTTCTATCAACTACATCAAATGGTTTTATTTACTTGAATATAATTATTAAATTATCAGATTAAGACATAAATTTCCACAACATGAAAAAAAATGATATCTTTTCTACAGCTAAGTCAAACATATGTAGATTAAAATGAGGACATACAACTAATGGTTTTATTTACTTGAATGTAAACTAATAAGTAAATTTCCATTTTATGTCATCATAAATTTCCACAATATGAAAAGATGACATATTTTCTGCAGATAAATCTAACATATGTAGGATACGATTAGGATATAGAAATGAACAATGCATTTGTAGCGTTGCCATTGGATTAAATGATTTAGATAAACTCATCTCGAGAAAGCCTTTTCCACTTCATACCTCCCGAAGCAAAACAATCAGATAAAATACGTTTTCTGTAAATAATTAGGAAATGAATCGAATGTATTTTGGTGAAACCACCAACTCTCCCCGTGGTTTACTGGGAGGGAAGATGAAAAAGCCGATTTCTTCCCAGCCATTCCATCGTAGTGTTACTTCACTTACGAAGGACCTCAGATAATACAGTCGATGAGTCACGCCCGGCCAGTTCCCAGCCTCCCTCTGGAGCGATTTGCACCGGGCAGACAGCACGTATAGCAAGAGATAGTAGATTTTAGCAACTGCTAAAAATGCAAAATGTTACCAAACACTGACAAAAATTAGCAATTGTGTGTTTGACGGTCGATGCAGTATATTTCTGAAGATTTTTCAATCTGCGATAAAATACGAAATCATTGTGAAATGCGAAATGGTCGTGAATTTGCAATATAATTGTTGAATTGCATTTTATGGTTTCCTTCGTGTTTGCTCTCTAGTACTAGGGATGCGACATTGACAGCACATCAATGTTTGAAAATTTAATTTGACAGTAGCCAATAGTGTAGAAGCTGAACGATTTTTCAGTCAATATCCTTTGTTACTGACAGAAGAAATAGTTTAAACGAAACCAACATTGATATATGCAGTCAGTTAATTTACCTCATATTGTTATTTTTATTTTATTTTATATGTTGATATCATATTTTACAAATTGATATTAGGTATTTATGTAAATTGATTTCATTCAACAAAATATATGACCTTGTTGTGTTGTTTAATAAGTATTTTAAATTGCAAGACAGTCCTTTTTCTATCCTTTGAATACTGCAGAAGCCTGTAGTTTTAGACATGACAGGAATCAATATGTGGATTAAAAACTACTTCTTTAAATATTTGTTGAAGTTCACAAATTAAAATTATGAAATTAGTTTCTTTTATTTACTGACTTTAATAGGAAAATCTAAAAACCATCAAATAATGTTATCTCAAAGAGACCTCCCTTAATAATAATGTTCTAAACAAATACTACAAAAGGCTCAATTTTAATTTTTATAGTGCTATAAAACGATGTAGCCTTGCTTCCAAACTGCGATTTTAAAAAATTTAAGTGCTAAATTCTACCAACACTACGCCCACTAGCTTTCGCCGAAGATAAAGCGAAGATAAAGCGAGGCGAGCCCAGTCCACGCCGGCCGCGGACTGCGCAGCCTCTGCCGTGTACGTTGCGGCCGGCGTGCCGTTCGAGAAGCCTTGATCCCACACAAGCGAAATATAAGCCCATACCATCAGAACAGACCTGATCCCAATAATAGTATATTTTTCAACGAGCGTAGAATGATTGCTATTATTCACGAGTTGATATTTGCGACACGAGTGGGGTTAGGAGCGAGTGTCGGAATTTCTACAAATGAATCATAGCCATTCTACGCGAGTAGAAGACTATACTTTCTCTACAACTTTAAAATTGTTATTTTAAAAATACTAACTGGGTGCCTAAACCTTACAGAACAGCTACAGAACACTCAATGTTCTCTGACTCCAACAAACACCAACTCGCATACTGTTTCGTGGCTCACCTGTCTTATGACAGTTGCAACCTGCCGCGGCAGAGCATGCAGCGCCTCCGTAGGCGACTGCGAGAACCCTCTGTCGTGTTTAATGAACTAAGACGAATGTGATTGCTCGACAGCCGTGCGAGAATAATATTCTCGCACGGCTTGTGGAATCTGCGTCATTACTAGAAGAAGACAGAAAAGGCTAAATGCGACCAGATGACCAGCGTCTGGCTTCAATGACTCCGGCGCAGATATGATGTGGGTGTAAGCGATTTCGTTGGTGTAACGGTTAACGAATCGGACAGTTATACCCAAATTCAAACCTCATGGAAGCCGTGGATTTTTAAGGACGAAATAATCCTTTGTATACCTTCCGTCAAAGACGAAATATAGCCGGCTGCCCCTTGTTGTAGATTTATTGCATGTAAAATATCCGAAAACCTAAAAGAAACCTCTGAGTTAAATTTAAATCGCTTGTTTCGTCGTGATTCCATCTTCCTTTGTGCTTAATGTCTAAAGGAGTGTGGCAAAATTTGCTTGGTCAAGCGGGAGTGCAGACGTGATGGACTGAGCTTTGTCGTGTAAAATTTGACAATCATTGATTGATTAATTGATTGATCACTTCGCGGTAACTATTTCTTTGTCGAGACCCGCATCCTCCATAGACGACAGACCACCCTCGATCAAGAATGTCTTCGTTCACAGGGCGCAGAGTTTGCCTGGCGTGATTTTTCGGTTTATCTTGCCACGCACAAGTCCAACTTTCCATGGTTCACTGTGTTAATGGCATAGTTACATATTTTGTCAAAAACGATGTTCAAATTTCAAGACATGTAGATATTTCACTTTATTGCGAATTTAGTGCTTGATAGCGTCACTCTGTATGACAATTGTTTCGGTTCTCCATTTTGAAACTTTACTACATGTCGCGTACATATTTCTTACGGGTTTACAGCCTCTCTCGACTCCTAGTGATATCTTGTCTACCACAAACTCTCCGCCCCTGAACATAATCTTCTCCTTTCCTAATAAATGTTTTATCTACAAGAAATACGTAAAGGAATAAAGAATAAATTACAACAATTTAACCAAACTTCAAGCTGTGAGAGTTCGTGCATTTTTTAATAATCAATCCTTGCGTATCAAATAATAATTGCATTCATCACCATGGACTAACTGTATAAGAGAAGTGCTCATATAGGACATTCATATTTAATCACACTTTGAAACATTCTCCCAATTCATATGTAAAACAAATTGTGAATGTCTAAATATCTAATATCACGTGTTGTCTCAAGTTGTCTTTCATTTTGTATTGCCGAATGTCGTCATCCTACTTGGGATGGTTGCGTCACTGTTCTCCGCTATCAACGTTGAATGAGGAGTGACGCCAACATCTACACCCTCCCGGAAGGAGCGTCTCCCAAGGGATTGGGCAACCGCGTCGTTTGACGCCGTTTGGAAGGTGTCCAGAGGTGTTAATTTGGAACGGTCGGGCAGGGTCTCTGCCGAGCGTTATAATACCAGAGTTATTAAGTTGCTGATCACGCGTTGGTAAAATGGCAGTACTGTTGAGATCTGCGCTGGCATGCAATTCCCACAGAAACTTCTCTGATAACCATTATCAATGCTGATTCCTGGCGCCTCCTTTTAATACAAGTTTCATTAAATCCCACTTAAAATTTTCCATTCATTTTCTATACTTACTTTTTATCATTTTGACCATCCACTTTCAGTTGACAGACTGGATTACCCTCAGATCGCTAGTATTATTAATGAATGAGAGTTTGAATGAACTAAATATGAGTTTGCGTTTCGTGTTTAGAATGTTTCGTCTAATCACTATGTACGATGTATACAGAGAATTGAATATAGAATGATGTCCATTTCTCTCGAAAAGTTTCAAAATTTAACCACAGGTTGCTAGGGGCATATAAAACAATATAATATAGTTTAAGAACGATTCAATACAATTTGGATCATTTAGAAGTAACATTATATATTAAGAAACCACATAACAAAAATAAAAGACTTCAAAAGCACACGCAATCTCTAACAGCAAATTCAGCAATATTATAGCATGGACTGGGGATAAATTAATATAATGTGCCTCCAGGTGACATGGGATTGAACTGAATGCGGTTTGTGCTGAAAACTAAGCATCTGCCATTTTCTGTTGAAATGTCGTTCAGTATCGCTTTAGTAGAAAATATCCCAAACTGGACTGTGTAGAGAGAGAACTCGAAATCCTACTTCGGATAGTTCTGAGATGTGATTCGACGAATATAGTTATGCTGCGTTTTTAATTTCGCGTTTCCCGTAAACCCTTGCGAATACCACGGATGCTTCCCTGCTTGGTAATTCGCGCGCGCAGGCATCCGATGAGCCCTTGCACATCCCGTACGCGCGCGGACGCGTTCATTCACGCGACGAGTATCGGCACAGAAGGCCGCAGATGCCAGGGCGACGACACCTGACATTTGGCGGGGCGCACGACCGCAGGCGCTGCGTCGCACCGCACGCGCCCTTTTACGCGCCCGCCCACTCAGCCACCCTCCCGCCCGCCGATAAACCCACCCACCCACCCACTCGCCCGTAAACCCTCCCAGCCACCCGCCCACCCGTAAATCCACCTGCCCGCACGCCCACCCGCCCATTGACGCGGCCACCCGCCCGCTCATACACCCACCCACCCACCCGCCTGCGCATAAACCTACCCAACGGTCCATAAATTCTCCAACCAACCCGCTTGCCTGCCCGCCCAACCGCCTGCCTACCTTCCGCCCGTTCATCCATCCATCCATTAATCCACTCACCTACCCATCCACCCAACCATCTACCCGCCCAGACACACACCCCAACCTAACCGACCCCACCACAACCTAACCGACCCCACCCCAACCCTACCCAACCCACGTACCCACCCACCCGCTCGCCCGCCTACTCACTTACCAATTCCCTGCCCGCCCGCTCGCCAACCCACCTATCCACCCATCCACCATGCGTCATCCCACCTGCCCGACCACCAATTCTCTGGCCCACCAGCCCTTCGGCTTGTTCTCCGGCCCGCCTGCCCGTACCTGTACGTATACATGCCGGCTCGCTCGCAAGCACACCCACTCATCAGCCACCAGCTTGCTGGCTCTATTGCCGTATTCACCTGGCTTCCCCGGCTCTCGCCCGCCCGTCCCTTCACGTACGCCTTCGCACCCGCGTATGAACGCTCGTCCATCAGGTTATTGCCTGCGAGAATAACACGGCCTAAACCTTTTGTGATGAATATGGTTCACATTGCTAGTCAATTTTTTCGAACGCCATAGGCGATTTGTATTTATACGTAATGTAAAGAAAAAAAACGTTTTTTACGTAGTAAATAAGACACAGTCCATGCTAAATATTGCGATAAAATGAATATTTCTAAAAGTATATGTAATACATGGTGATATAAAGATTCATATTTACAAACATTTATAATTTTAATGTGATCAAGTTACTTTCACAATTATGATCCAAACAACTAGATGATATAATGCATTTATTGATGCTTTACTTCTATGTTAATTATCCTAATAGATTTTACTTCGCTCAAAAATATTGTAAAATGAACTTAACACTAACATAAATCTTCAGTCTATTGACTTCAATTCAATCACTACCCACCGCCCTATTTGTTACTTTTTCTAGCCCATTTTATACCTCAACATGTCATAATTACTCTTTGCTCATTCGGCATTCTTTAGGCTTTTTGAAGTAAACCAAATGATGCTTTACGCGTGACACCAAGTTTACGGTAACGATGAATGTTGTGTAGCGTGATACGGATTTTTTATAAACATTCTGATGGCAAGTATTGATATATAGCTCTGAGAATAGCTAAAACGTCGGCAGCCAAAGTTTAAAATCATCGCTGGTTTTCACACCTCTAAAATTTTACTGTTGGAGTCAAGAAATCTACTATTTTCTCTGTTTATTATCACTATATGTAACTAGTCCTATCACTAAATATAACTAGCAAATGTAGCCGAAGGCTTCCGCCTTCGAATAGAATGAAGCCTTGGTGATCAGGAAGGCGCCGCGCCCTGTCGCCTGCGTTCCGGTCGTCTCCCCACGACATTTTTCAAGGCTAACTCCCTAACTTCCCGATTTAGCAACCGTCTTCCCGTGTTTATTTTTCCTGCGCTACCCAGTTACTCAGCTTTTTCTTTTTCCAATCATATTTATTTTCTGCTTTCACAGAGTGCCGTATTCCTCTTTTCCGCGCCCTTGCGGTACCTCGTGCTCTTTGCGTTGGCTTTTCCCTGAAATCAGAGCTCCCCGCTGGCTCTCGCGCGACGCTGGCGCTACTGGCGGGGGAGGGCGGAGGCGCGCCATCCGAGGGCTGCGTGGCACCGCGCGGAACGCTTTGAGCGCGCGACGCCGACGAGTCGTTTTAACCGCAGAACAAACAGCGCGAGTGGGTTTGAAATTCTAACCAAGGTACATTAATGTAAATTGAACGCCGAGTTTGCGTAGGGGAGTTTGCGAATTCCGAAATGTAAAAGGTGTGTTGCTGTTTCTTTGGTTATGCTCTTTCGAGTAAAATTTCCAAATGTACACTTCGAAACTTAATGCATAATAAATAATTGTAGAATTTTACTCAGCGTTGCGCTAAAACGTTAAAAAGAAAATATTTCAGTAAT
Source organism: Acheta domesticus (assembly GCA_031308135.1). NCBI lineage: Eukaryota > Metazoa > Arthropoda > Insecta > Orthoptera > Gryllidae > Acheta > Acheta domesticus. The sequence goes on along the minus strand of JAHLJT010009436.1, from coordinate 150,234,207 downwards.
AATCGTTACATATGGTGTTTTTTTTATTTTACCATTGCTGGTATCAGAAGTAGTGACTCATATGCATTTGTAGCCTATTGAAAAAATTAACTCTAAATACCTATTCTGAATTTTAAACTCGATGTGAATGTTTTACCAATACAATAAATATGAGTCTACAATAGTAAACACTTAACTTTGTATTTTAAATGGTTGAAGAAGAGAACGTTACACCTATGGATAGTTATATGACACAAATTATTGTTGCTAATTATCTTCATTTCGTTCATGATTCGAAAAGAATTGAAATTTTGAGGCACATCAACGAACAAGATGAAAAGATACGTGAACAAGATGAAAAGAAATTGATCTTTATAGTTAATAGACATCAAAATGTCAACAAAATTTAGAAGTAATGAGTTTTAATCGGGAAATTCGAATTTTCCGTGCTTGATTATTTAAATAAATATCTATGAAGGGATTTTAACATTAAATAACTTCGTGTTATAACAGAATTCTTCGTGTTTCTAACATCGTGTTACAACGGAATTATTCTAGTTACTTTGCAGATATTAGTTTTTGGCGCCAAATCAAATATTTTGAAATAGTCTTGCTGTCACTATCGTCTCTAGCAATTTTGACTTTGGTTAAGTCAGTTTTTAGTTTGTCACATGCAGCAGTGCTTGGCCTATTTCACGCTAGTAACACACATGGTAATGGAACAGAGTCATGAAATAATCAAACTGCTTTAGGTGGTTCACATATTTCTTTGGTCACGGGGTAAGCGTTTTTAAGTCAGTTTTTGGCAAAATTAGCTTAAGTACTGAAACTACAAGTTAAGTAGCTATATTTTATTTTAATGAAACGGCCGAATTCAAATCTTGCCTCCTTAACGAGAAAAAAACATTGAGAAATGGCGTTTAGCGTAGGAACAAGTGGTGGCTCGAAAATCTAACCCTTGTTTTCTCCAAACTAAGATTTTTAGACATAAGAACTTTTACCCTGTGACCACAGATTTGTGTAATAAATCCCATGACTACACTGAGAGGAATTACCTTTCTGAGAGATAAAAAGTCTTCCCACCCCGGCTGTAGCAATCCGTCAGGCGGAAAAACGGTGGCGTACATCTGCCGCAATGTGCGTGTGCGCAGCAGCAAATCAGAAAGCAGGTTTCTGTCCCATCCCACCTCAGCGCTTGAGGTTGGGAGGCGAGAAGTGGAAACTGAAGAATTGAGGAATGCGAGGAAATTACTTCCACGATCGGGCGATGGCAGAAAAGAGTGGCTGTTAGAGGTAAATTGTTAGTCTGGGATCTGAGAGACAACACGACTTGAATGTTATCGCACTCTCTAATGTTATTAAAAATAAAATTTACTTTGAATAATAATTAAAACTGTCTAGTGATAGACAATTCGAATATTGATGAAGTATTACTGTCAGTCAGAGGCGGGATTCGGGGGGGACAAGGGGGGGCAACTGCCCCCCCAATGTTGGGACATATTTAAAAAAATATATTTAGACATTGCATTCAAGTTTATGTAAAAAAATTACTTTTTTCTGTATTTTCAGAAGAATTTTAATAATAATTAAGGGAATAATAATTTTATTAAGCTAAGATAATACCATACTGCTTAAATAAATTGGCAAACTTTAGTTCAATATTATAAAACGCGCGGGATAATGTTCAGCGTTACTGTGAATATCCCGTATTAAAAACAAATCCTTCAATTATATTTTACTTTTAAATGATATTTACTTAGAAATTAAACAGTTTCATGCGTAAAATCATGGTAGGTTTGACAGCTTGTACTTCCTACTCAGTTTCAAACTTACGCGAAAGAGAGAACGAAGTCTCTGTTCTTTCGGAGCCCTCAACGCATCCACAGTACGTGTCCTTTCGGCACTGTAGATCAGTGGGGTCAGTGGCGGGCTTTCTCACGCCCCGACACTCACTCACACACACACACCACATAAATCAGCCCAGCTTATCGGAATGACCAACCTCACAGGCGCTGAAAGAGGTGTCAGGAAACAGTGGGCGGCTTGCGGTACGATTCATTATAATCGGTACTATTCACACGTAATTCGTTTAATTCACACTTGTGATGAGAAATGTCTTGTAAATGGCGTGGAAAGTTGATTCTTAGGATTTTTCTTATAGACCAAAATAAATACTCTATTATTAATAATAAAATTAAAAATGTCTTAACGACAGCCGTGAGTGACAGGGACAAAAGAGAGCAAAATAAATCAGTAGTTAATTATAATAAGCCTGTTGTCCACCCATATGGTTCTCTTATTTTTAAATTGTTTTTGCGGGCTGTGAAATAAATGTTTGTCCAACATGAATGCGGACCACTGTCCTAGTCCTCAGTCAGAGGGCTTTCGGTATAGGTGACGATGACATCTCTGCGACGTCATAAGAATAAGAGCTCAGTTGAGTTCTTGCAGTACTGGCGAACGCACGAGCTTTTATTATAGTGAAACGAGCCAGATCAAGAAAGTAAGAAAATTTCAGCTCTTGTATCTGACAGGTGAGAAATTAATGTTAGTTCATCGCGTTTAGTTCAAATTAGAATTTAATCAATAGCTAATGAATAATACAAGTGTTATTGTTTACTGAAGGAAATGTGACTTTACCAGACGACAATCTCATAGATACTTTGTTCTCCTAGAAGTTATAGCAAAATAGCAAACTTCGGTGGCCGTTGACTCACGTTATTCTAGTATCCCCTGGGTAATCGAAAGAATAACATCTCTTCGTTAATGACGACAGAGTGTCAAATAATACGTTAATCTGCTTTGCTCCCTACCCAGGAAAAATGATCACGCTAGGCCACTGATAATAACTTCCCTTCTCTGTTATTATAAATGGGAATCTGTTGTTTTAATCTAATGTCGGTTGTATTATTATAACAAAAAGGTTTTATAACGAAAAAGTTTTTTGGTTTTTTTTTTGGACAACAGAGCAACATTTACTACGATAATTTAAAAAAAGGTTTATTATTGCTATGAATCGTTAAAGTTCGTGCATGGTAAAGTTCGGCAAACTGACAGTTTTGTCCACTTTCCAGAATGTCGAATGTTTTTATCTCGTCGATTTAACATTACGTAGCTAATATTTATGTACTTCAATGCACGCAATTTGTATGTCATTAAAACTGTAAATTTTAATTACAATTCGAATACTTCAATCATTTAATTCTAATACTTAACACTGATCATTATTTGTAAAGAAAATTATTTGATCGTCACTTTCCTCAAATAATTTAATTTCAATATTCAATTTTATACTTAACATGTGAAAAATTGCTACATTCATGTAATTATTTTATTCAGAAACAAGAACAAAATAGTGAAAGCAAAATTTTTACATATGTTTTGTCAAAAAATATATTAATGTGTAAAGTTAAAGTGTACCATCACACAAAATTTGACATTAATAATTATGTATCTTTATTCGATTCTAATAACTAGACCGCGGGATTTCATGGAATTGCATGTCTGTTTTTTGTTATTTGTTAATTGTGACGTTATGGTAACTGTGAAGATGAAATGATATGGTGATGATAGGGGGTGAAAGGACGAATAGAAATGCAAATATGCCCAAGGCGGGAGTCGAACCCGCGATTCTTCGGTGCGAGGTCGCTAAGAACTACCGGCGTATATTACAGGTTTTTGTCTAGAAGTGGGTCGAAGTCAGTTATTTTTGTGTATTTCTCTTTCGAAAGAAACGTGAATTGGGCCAAGACAATACCAACATAATATTTCCGATAATATTCTGATAACATTGTTTTCGCTTGAATCGATTTACTTCCTGTAACTTTATTCGCGCACATGAACTTAGTGAATGGGCTGAATAGTACGGCGTCTTGTAACATGGCCATTTGTTCTCTCGCTTAATATATTTTCGTTCATTAAAATGGAATATATTTACTTTTATTAAACGCCTTTTGTACTACACTGTAAATCAGGGTTCATCAAAAAGATGAGTCGAGAGCAAAGGGCCATCGGCATTGCGGACTCGGCAAGAGCCGGACCTCCGTCAAGCTGCAACCCCCACTTGTCAGAAATTCAAAATTAACTAGCCTATAATTTTGAACTAACTATGTACTAATTTTGTACCAAAATAAAAAAAAATTATACTCAACTATAAACCAATAAAAAACGACATTCAAAAGTGGGGGTGCTAGCTTGACGTCAACCTACAACCCCCACTTTTCAGAAATTCAAAATCACCTAACCCATTGTTGTCTACTAATTATGTACTAATTTTGTACCACAATTAAAAATTTTGTACTCACCTATAACCAATTAAAAAACGGTTGCAAAAGATACACTTTTTGCACATATTGCCGAATTTTTTAAATCCCCTTGGAGTCACACTTCGAAGTTGAAATGTATACAGCGGTTTGCTACTATAATGACCTTTCAGATGTATTTGTTTCAAAAATTTATCTGGTCCCCCAACGGAGATAATGCAATCGAAAAACAGAAAAAAATTGCGTGTGGCATGAAACAAAAGTGCCTGCCAAGCCACCCACACTAGTCACTAATTCAAATCCAACTAGCCAATTATTATCTTCTATTTGTCTACTAATTTTGTACCACAATAAATAATTTTGTACTCCGTCCGTCTGTCCGTCTGTGAACACTGCTAGCGCCTAAACCATACGTACGATTTCTTCCAAAATGGATATTCCCCGGTCGATCTGATTCTAGTCGAAGCTTTGAGATTTTGAAAACGATTCTTCAAAATTTGGAGGTACTTTATATGAAGCCCCCCGGGGATTGTCAAAATTTTCTCAAAATGGGCTCCAATTTTTTTCTTTAAATTTCTTGTATGAATAGAGTAAAATACCCTTATTAACATGGAATAGGTCCGATTCTCACGAATAACTCTGAATTTTCGAAAATTGTGAAAGTTTGAATTGTTTTCGGCGTCTTTCTCCAACTACAAAATTGAAGACAGAGATTTTTCTTCAAATAAAATTTGTTCTGCATATTGAGTTCTATCATAAAGGTCATGTAAATGTTTCTCAAATTTTAGTAGTTTTCGTGCAATTAATTTCGTGCCTGCAATATGTGCACTTTTAAAAAATTACAAAACAAGATTTTCTCAAAAACGGCTCCAATTTTTTTCTTTAAACTTTTGGTAGGGATAGTGGTAAATATACTCTATCAGATGACATAAAAGCCATATTGCTCTATAGGTTGGTTTTTCCAAAAATTACAAAAATGTAAATTTTTTCACATGTTTCTCACGTCGATAATATTTACATTAGCGGCGATTTTTTCACATTATTATATTTACGAGTACATATGCTTTAAATAATGTCAAGTAAAGTTTCTCGAAAACACAACCGTTTTCTGTGAAAGTAGCTCAAAATTTCGCATTTTCAGAAACGCTCAAACGCCATTTTCTCATATATGACTGCAAATTTTTTCTTGAAAATTTTGTCACGGATAGTACTAATTACACTCTTTAGTATGGCGTAAAGTTTATTTTGAGTTTTTTTTGTTTTTTCAAAAATTACATCATTGTAATTTTTTGAAAGATCTCTCACATCTTTAATATGCACATTACCAGCAATTTGCAAACATTATTATATTTGTGAGTGTAAGTGCTTCAAATAACTTCAAATAAAGTATTTTGAAAACTCAATAATTGTCTGCGAAAATGAGCTTCAACTTTGCAATTTTAGTAGCGCTAAAACGCCATTTTCTCTTAAACGGCACATAATTTTTAAAAGAAAATTGCTATTTATGACTAGGTTTTTGTATTCTTTAATATTCTAAAATTAATATTTTCGTTTTACCAATAGGAAACCGAAAAAATTAAGAAGATCCAAAAAAAAATGTACTTTTGGCGGTGATAGATGGTAGCTGGCAAGAAAGAGTATGTGGCAAATCCGAAGAGCTAGCGACGACCCAATAAAATAGAAAACTAATACGGGAAAGTCTGTGCCATTCTGTAGCACCACTAGTTCCTTTTCACGGCCCGGCAATTAATTTTTTTCCGCCGAAAATTGGCCATTTTTTCGCGCAGCATTACATAACTTTCCCTATACTACGTATATCACTCCGTGTATACGTACGTATACGGGAAAGTAAAAATGTATCGTTGAATTAACAATTCGGACCGTTCAAGTAACAATGCGGAATCTCACCGCTGTGTGCAACTAAGATAATTAATAACATTCAATAATAATTAACAAAATTGAAAGCAATGTGTATAATTGCAGCACAATTAATTAACTTAAAGCATGTAAACGAATATTTTGATATTTATAATAGCGCCCAAATTTGCCCCCCCAATAAAAGATCTGAAATCCCGCCCCTGCTGTCAGTGTACGAGAAAAGTATAGTGAGTGTGTACATCTGCAACTCATGGATACAAGTGGTGATAACGATGAAGATAACGATGGCGTAAAAAACTCTCAAGATTTTTTCTAAAGGTATTTAGTAATCCTAACTTTGCTTCCCTAATACACGTAGAGTCAAACTCTCCTTTTTGACTCATCGTATTTTTGTTGCATTGAACATCCCGACTGAAAGGGTAAATTGAGTAGATAGAGGGAGAGTCCGATGAAGAATACTGTAGTAAATAATGTTTTACTGTGTTGGTTCTTTGATATTGACCAGTCTAACATTCGTGAGTTACGAGTACGTTGCAAAATTTAATGCTAGGGAAGTTCACCGCCTCTGCTTGCACGAATGAGTAATGGAGACGGAAAGCAATCCGCTGTTTTATGAATTATTCGATGAATCTTCGTAGCTGAGTACGACAGCAAAGCGGAGGAAGTCTAGAGATAGGTGCGAGGGGAAAGAGTTACCCTCACGCACGTACCCGCTCCCACCTCCTGTCATCCAGCCCGAACCCCGCTCCTATCCCTGCTCCCATGCCCGACCCTACTCCCCACCTGCTCCCACCCGTGGACGCCGTGTAGACTGCTTCCTTACTCCCGCAACTGTTCCCGCCCCCATCCCAGCACCTGTCTCTGCTTCAATCTCCGCCTCGTTCGAGGCTATGGGTCTCGCCCATGCTTTCTCTTGCCAACGTCTCCTCCCACTCCCACCAATACCCATACTCCAGCCCACGCCACCTCACCCGCTCATGCCCCCTCTCCAGTCCACGCCCCCTCTCACCCCACATCCTCTTTCCCCCGAAGCCCTCTCTTCACCATGCCCCAACCTGCCTATAACCCGTCCAGCCTACGCCCCTTCGTACCCACGCCCCCTCGCAACTACATCCCCTCCCGCTCACGCTCTCTCCCCCATTCCCCCTCAACCCCACGCTCCGCCTCCCCCCCCCCACGCCATCCCCCGCCACGCCCCTTCTTCCTCATACTCCCATTCTCTCACTCAAGCGTCCGGCTTCTCTCCCGTTCAAGAGACCGTCGTCACTCTCTCACCCTTCCTCAACTCTAGCCCGCCCCGCTCGGCTCCACGCCTCGGCGCGCCCGCCCTCATCTCATCTCGTCTCATCTCCGCCGCCGCCCGTGGGCGCCGCGTAGGCAGCTCCCTTACGTAAGGCCGCGCTGCCGGTGCGCGCGCTATTCCGGGAGGCGTTATCGGCCCGCGGGCGACCTTGCGCCGCCCCCGCCCGCACTCCCCCCTCCCGCCCCCCGCCCGCCAGCGCCTCCGCCGACGGCGTCTGTTTGGGTGCCGGCGCCTAAACACCGCGCGCACCGCCTCCGTGAAACGATGCCTCACAATTGGGGCCCGCGCCTGCGCTCCCAAGCTTTAGCTTTGTGCTGGCCAAAAGGCGTGCCGCGAAAATGATTTTGATGAGAATATGAACACGCCCAACTTTATCACTCGGCCTAACATTAAACAATTATATTACAAGTTGATCAATTGAAACATTATGTCAGAAATTGTAATATTTTCTTATTTTAGTAGGAAATGTAGGTTTGTTTACCTTTGCCCAATATTTCTATACAGAGTATTAGTCCCAGTATAGAACAACAAGCTTTAACCCAGTTCTTTATTCACGAAAAAAAGACACTCATTTTTTTTCAATGAGAGCAATATTGCTGAAAATCCTTTTTCGCAAAGTAAAGTTGTTGAATAGGATAGGCTCGTACAGATAATGAACAGTAGTACAGACAGTAAATTACGAACGACCTAATACAATGGTTCTTCTGCAATAAGGGTTGTCGTAATGTTTTCCACGACCAATGTGTGTGCCGCGAGCCGAATAGATCTAAGAACTACAGCAAGCCTCACGGCGGTCTTAGAAGCAGACCACTAAACATTACACAATTATTTTTCCCACGAATATTAGCCTCTATTTATACATAGAAATTGATATCACTGACCGTTCGCTCCACCTATTGATTGATTACTTGTTCTTTCAACTTTTCAGTTGGTTTACGGCGTTACATCATTCCTGACAAATTATGAATTAATGAATGTAATTATGGTATACGCTCGTGTTTGCCTTGACGCCACAGTAACAGTTTGCAAACAGCCATGTCCTACGGCACTCGAACCCGCAACCTCGCATTCCGCGCAGAGATAACCTGCGTCTTCGCTATGTAAGCACAATGAAAAATGATCACCGATTATATTCGCATAATCATTTTTCTTTATGTTTGGACAATGTTTATTTCAACAAAGCTTTTGTGTTTATTCAAACTCATTTAAACATAGACACACACTTCAATAACATGCTTAATATAAATTAGGTTCCTCAGGAAAATGAAGAGGTCTTTCTGCAGGAAATGCTTATGTTAGACTCACATATATATTTTTAATAAAATATTAATTTTCTTTAAATGTTCACACTTAAATAGACGAAAACGTTTTGCCTCTTTTATAACTTATGCTCAAAATGTCATTGACTTTATATCGGTCAGTAATTCAATTATTCTTAATCAACGAACCATTTATTTTTAATTAATTACAGGAAAATAAACACTATATAATATCTACAACAATGGTAAACGATATTTATTGATCGAGAGTTTATTACATGTTGCAGAAAGAATATATCGAATGAAATTCCGCGAATGTCTACAGCGTGCAGATTCCACAAAATGAAAATAACCCGCTCTTCACGAAATAAATAGGTTTATGCAACTCACGTTCGAATTATCCTCTCTCTTAATCAGACATTTCACCGTCATTTTTACGAACTAGAGAGAGTGAAATGTGTTATTTGACAGTTCTCATTAAATGCTTTTAGACGTAATCGACTTTTTCTCAATTCTTTGCAATGTTTCTGTTATTGAAATCCCAATGCTGAGATGATTGGGAGCTTTTAATAAAATCTTCAATGACAGCGTGGTGAACACCAAATCAAAACAATATAAAACTAATATATCCCTAGGGCACGATAGGTCCCTTTGTAATTTACCAACAATTTTTATGGAATATTGTAGAAATATTAAAAAAATAAGTTAATAATTATGCATGTAGCACGAAATTTCGTTTCACATTCTTTTGAAGTCTTATTATCCTCTCCTAGTATGGATATGGTAACACACAGAAGTAAGCAAACCTTGAAATATCAAGGTTGCCAAACGACCTTGCAATATTATGCAAGTGACTGTTATATTCCAAACGTATCTCTGGTAAGGCCATTTGCGATGATTTATTGCTATTTGCCTAGAGCGAATTTTCCTCAAGGGAGCTGAAAACATCTAAAAGCTGCAAGTACTGTAATAAGAATGATTACACTGTTTATGCAATAGGTAAAAATCTTGGGTACAATGGCAATATGAATTTGCAGTAAATATGGGAAGAATGAGGATCTAAAAGTACTAAATAATTAATAAATTATTGAACTTTTACAAATTCTAGAATATCATGATTCACTTCTACCCTATTCAATTTGCGTCTACAGTGAGATAGAAATCACAGACAGAATATTACTAGCAAATTACATTCATAGTTTTCGTTCCAAAGTGGTGGCGGCTTTGAATTTCAGGAGGACAAACGCACTGGAACTCGTATTACCCTCGTATAAATGAAAAGTGTACTATAGTTTCCCAAATTTCATTTTCAGTCTTGTATCACAGGATGAACTAAGAAATTAACTCAAATTTGCATTTTACCATATGTTATTTCCGTATACATCCGATACATTCATTATGTATAGTTGCGTTCATTTTCTCATTTGAAGAATCACGTAAGTAAAGAAAATGGTCTGAATATCATGAGGCTAATTTATATAATAATTACTCTGTTTGGGTCAATAAATTAGGAAACAAACCCACTTGAGATGGGTGCATGTAATAAAACTAATGAATATCATGAATTACGATGAAACCTAACATAGCAGGTTTCAACACTTTTTTCTACTAAACGCATTGCGAGGATGATGTTCAACATGTTAGTAGTGTCGACTTCGAGAAGAAGGAAATGCTTATACCGAAAATTAGATCAGTCTGATCTCGATCATATCCACATGTGCCATGTTTATTGCCGTACATCAAAATAAATTTATCTTTACCTTAACTGCATTTTTATGAAAATATTTAAAACAATCGAGATTAGTCGCTGAAACACGTTAAGCAAGCACATAAATTTAAAAAATAAGTATACTACATAAATATGTAAATATTTATGGCCGAGTCAAAGGGCTGTAGATTATTAACTAGGGAAGCTACAGTGCAAAGTAGATCGCTCCGTCAATTCTCCATTAGAAGCAGAAAGCAGAACCCGAAAATCCCTCACTCTAGCAATGTGTACGAGGGGTATTTAGCTGTGCTGAGTACATTAAAGTAGTTCTAAAACTACGCGTTAATTTAAAAAAATCCACGTTCGAGTCCCGTCGGTGGCGTTTTTTCATCAGCGAAGAAGCTGAGCTGCACCCCATCAGTGCATGGATGGGAACACCAGTGGCTGTCCGATTTAATATATTGTTCTCTCCTAAGTTTTCTTTCGATAAATTCCAGGGGGATGCCTCAGCAGTACCGCTCATAACAGGCAAGGGAACACGCGCGATCCTTCCTTCATCTGACTGAGGCTTCTTCAGTCCTTATGATTGGACGATGAAGTGGCTACCCACTTGGTCTAGTAAGTCTTCGGCGGCACTGAAAAGGCGGTCGCTAGGCCACAGCAAAATCTGGGCAGTACTCACTTTGAAGGGTAGGAGAGAGGAAGCGAGGGAGAGGGAGAGAGAGAGGGAGAGAGGGAAAGGGAAAGGGAGAGGGAGAGAGAGAGGGAAAGAGAGGGAGAGAGAGCAAAGGAAGAACAGATATTGAAAGAGCAAATTTTTATTTCAGTGATTTATTCCGTTTACCCAGTCAGACCATACGTCTCTCGCGAGTACTTTCTAGTGGCCGCTCACCTGAGAAGGATGTGGGGGTGGAACGCGAGTTGGTGGGGTTGGAGTCTTTGCGAGACGTAGTGCTTTGCAGCTGCCTGCGCTCCCATCAAATTATTCAAATTTCATTCGCGGGCGACGGCGCGGGCACACTGACGCTTTAGAATCGAGAGATCGGCGCGCTTTAATTAAACATTCATCTCTTGGATCGATCTTTCACATTAAATTTTTGAGAAATTGATGTTTTTAATTAAACGTCAATCTGAAATGTTAATGTAAAATTCAATATGCCGTAAAAAATTGATAGTGTGGAATTTATTTGCCTAAACGTACTTGAGCGACTTTGTAATTACCCAGATTGCTACACAAATGTTTAAAAAATAATAATATGTAAATGTTTAATAATTAATTAAATCCTTTAAAATATTTATATCATAAATGTTTAAAAAATATTTTTGAAAAATCATTATCAACTAAAGAAGAAATAGAAATGTACAAAACGTACATTTGTTTAAAATTTTGTTTATTTCTACAGAAAAAAAACATCAAGTTGTCCACGAAAAGTGCTTTAGACCTTTCCTCTCTATTGTCTGACAGTCTGCAATATCAGTAAATTACTATATCCACCGAGGAATTCACAAATACTTCGGAAATCATGTCATATGCTTCAAAGGGTTATTTTCCTCTTTAGTAAGTCTGACATCTAAATACTCGATTACAATCTATAATACGTACTAATGTCGAATACGAATTGGCAAAACTCCCACGGCATAGTTTCGATAAAGTTTCCTTTTGGTAAGGCGGTAATAAAGACCAAATTGTGAGCGACATGCGCACGTCTTATTTATTTTATTTATTTATTATTTACTTATTTCGGTTTAGAGGCTCTTCAACCTCAACTTCAATTTCATTGAAGACCATGAATGAACTTCAGAGTGGATGGAAATGGTGAAGTTGGTAAGGATGATACAGAAGGAGAAGGGGAAACGAGAAAATGCCGAGAAAACAACTCAATTTTTCCACCACGAATTTCACCAAAGACCACCAAGGGTTGGTCGTGAATCAAACTTGGACTCCAACAGTGGAAGTCGAGCGAGCCAAAAGACTCCAGACCTGCTTGTCTCTAGGTATTACAAATCAGGTTTCAATGAATGAGTCGGATTCAATAAATAATAAATAAAATAACATAAAATGATATTTCTCATGGAATCAAATACATTTTATTCGTAGTTTACGAGTTAAAACTCCGACAGTCACAAGAGTAACATTTGTTTCTATTTTACCTTCCCAATCGAGCCTATTAAAATCCCCCAGGCGGTAAATGATATCGACTCATGGCATCATCACAACAGAGGAAACTAAATATGTCTGGTTTACAGGCGAAAATGTAGTGTATGAGGAAGGGAACTAAAAGAATTTGTAAAAACTACAGAATTCACTACAATATTCAAGAGGAAATAATAATTTTTAACATCTACGTAAATCAGAAATAGAAGGATGATCATTAAAACAGACTCTCCTCATTCGTAATTATTAGGACCTTAAACATTATCTTTCTATAAGTGTAGGAAAAGAAAATGAAAATGAACTCTTACTCCTATCCAGAACCTAGTTATGAGATGCCATAAAAGTGTATGTCACTTCTGGCACGTCACTTCTGTACATCCAATGACATGAATTGACAATGCACTTTTCTTGAAGATCATTTCAAATTATGAACATCATTTGCAAGCACCAGCAGCACACTGTTTTTCAAATTCTAGCAACATTTTTGTGAAACTCACATCACAATAAAAACACAAAACTCAATTAATTGGACGCAGAACGATCATCTTAATACCTTTCCTGGCCTCTAAATATGATATCTTTACGAAATATCTTCGCTGATAAAGTTTGTTATCAAATGAGTAATTCGGAGAGCAACATTGTATTATGAACTGCGAACTACAGGTGAAAGGAGAGTTCTTGTATTTAAAGACATTTGAGTCCAAAGAACTCAACTCTATTTTACGAGAATATATCATTCATATAGTTTGAAATTCATTCGCATGATTCCACAGAAACTACCAACTATCGCGTATCAACATTATAGGATTCATTAGTAGTTCTTTTCCTTATCTTTCTTGATCAGAACTAAGATCGCAATCAAAACAACTCAGAAGAAGTGATTCTTGTTACTTCCAATTGTCATTCACAAATTATTTACACAAAACACATCTTGAAAATTTAATAAAATCGTACTACCTAATCAACAAATTTGAAAAAAAAATATATAGTTGTTCCTTTTCACTTTTCATACAGTATTTCAACGTGAACGTGAAGCGGACGTCAATTTTAATTATTTTTCCTCTTGCACGTGAGTTGCTTTCATTTGTTGTTGTTGTTATTATTATTATTATACTATATTATATATTATACTATATATTATATTATACTATTATTATTATTATTTTGGCCGTCCTAGAACCATGCGAACAAGCTTCTTGTACCCACCGAGTCCCATTCATTTTCTTCCGGGGGCAAGTGCACGTGGCATTTAGGGGGGTGATCAGCACTTTTATGCCGAATCCATTTTTACACCCCAAGGTTGTTAATTCTGGGGGATGAAGTATGTGATGATGATGATGATTATGATGAAGGGTGAAGGGACAATCACAAACATGCAGACACGAACACAAACGACCATGCTCGGGGTGGGACTCGAACCCGTGATCCTTCCATTCCAGATTGCCGCGGCTCTTCTGCCTTAGCGATCTGGGCTATCCGAATCGGGTGCAGGGTGAGACATGTACGAAGAACATTCTTTTTCTCCTCACCCACTCCGCACATTGGAAAAAACAAAAAAAACAAATCACCTCAAATATATCACGTCATTCGTGACTTCAGAGCTTTCATTACATGACGGACATAAATGTTTAATACTTATAAATAAACTAGTACACCTAATTTTTATTCACTTCTGTTCGCATGCGTCTGCTTACAGTGAACGTTAATTGTCTCGGCAAAGAATGTTCGGATGTACAATATTATGGCTATGTAGTACTACGCAATACAAGCTTGAACGGAAATGTTACAAATAAAGTGTTTCAAATGTTACAAATAAATATGTTTCAAAATATTCTTCTATGAGGTTTCGTTAAGAAATTAGTCCCAAATTCATTATTCAGCTTCTTTTATTAATTGGAATTACCACAATTTAATTGAGTTTCAACTTATTTTTATGACACAATTAAAGCCAGTAACTGCGACTGCTTAATCAACATAACAACTGGGGTAAGGAGATTCCTGGTAGACAGTGTTTTGTTCCACTATCTTCCATCCAAACAACTGTCATCAAAAAGTTTGTGGTCCCTCCTGAGATATAATTCCTACTTACCATGACATATTTTACCACTGACATTGTCATATTTTGCCACTGACCATGATTACTCATTTACTTACGAAGTATTTATTTATTTATTCACGTGCCTTGCACATCGGTGGTGTGTTCCGGCCCAGTGCGCCCGCGTCGCGGAATCAGGAGGAGGGGCGCGGAGCTTCTTAGCAGGTGCGCGTTATCGGCGCGAACACCTGCGCCTTTATCGCCTCCTCCCGCCGCCGCCCCGCCCCTCTTCGCACGCGCCGCCGGAGGAGGGGGGCAGAAGAAGACGTCACGATGCAGAGAATGTCCGTAGTCCTGGATTTGCTCTGCGCTGCAAGTGCGGTGGGCATCCGGTTGTTTTCTTGGTTGACCGGGTGCCGCCGCGTTGAAGGCTGTTGTTTCGATCATTTCGTGATCTTCTTGAGGGCTAGTCTGCGCCGGTGTTGTTTTTTTTCCCCCTCCAGTTACCCTGGAGAGGCGGGAATTTATTCAAAGGACGGATACAACTAAGCTGCAGCCGATTTGGCTTGTGCAGCGCGGGAAGGGCATATCTTAAATGCACTAACTTATATCTAAATTAAAACAATTTACAATGTCACTTTGGGCGGGGCGGTGTGGCCAGCGCTCGGGTTTAATACGAATGAGGGGGTCCAGTGTGATTGTCTGAAGTAGCCGGCCAATCAGAAGGCCCCCCGTCAATCCGGCGGCCTTCAATAGAATGGGCCCGTCAATAGAATGGGGAAAAGTCTTCCGTTCTTTTCTGGGGTATCTTCCGTGAATGTGGACAATGTTGGTATATTTGCGTTCTGATCAATTAGGAGAGAATTAAGTATAAAGACATTTGAGTTTGTCACATTTTGTTTTATTTTATTGATGAAATCGTGTTTTGCCGACGGTTGTGAAATCGACTGGAATGGGTCTTCACGCTGCGAATGAGCTCGCAAGTCGCGTGACGTGCGGCAATCGCTAATGACTGTCTCAGAAATCCGCAGTTTGAAATTTATCTTTTGTAGAAATTTCCTAGAAGGACGGATGTGAGTAATTACGGTACAGAATTCGTACAGAGATAGCGGAGAACTATTGATGCTTTGATGCACCGCTGCAGTCTAGCCGGAATCCCTTTCCCTTCGGTGAACTCTTGTAATGGGAGAGAGTTGTCTGCAGTGATACAACTCTCTCCCATTAGAAAAGTGATAACAAAAGTAAACACTTGATCTTGCTACTTGTGCGTCCGATAATGATTATTTTGTCATTAATTTTTCTACTGAATTTATTTCCAAATACATGCACAGGTAAAAATTATTGGTTTACTGATATGCGTTGATACCTGTATTCACATTTTTATTTATCCCCTGTTTTTTGTAATAAACACAATGCTGGAATGAAAAAAGTTAAACTACATATAAATATATAATATATATTATAGTATTTAAATAGTACTAGTTTTATAAAGGCATTGATAATGAAATGGCTCGCGCTTTTGTTAAAAGATGTGAAATTTTAATCAGTATATAAAATACATTTCGTGGAATTTATTACAGTAGGAAATAAAACAGTAGATGTGAACGTAGCACAAATAAAGAAAGCGGATAAACTGTTGATCGCTGATTAATTTTAAAACTCTTTAAATAGTTCATAATTAATTGGTGGCTTATACCAGATATTTTCAAAACAACTTTTTACTTTATTCGCAAAAAATATTCGACATTTTTTGTTACGTGTTCGTATCGTCCCTACATACACGAGTTAACATTAGAAGAAGAAAGCAACGTTCAGGCTGTTTTATTACTTTACTAGAGTAGAATCGATATGTTCCAGTATTTTCCATATGAAAATCGTATTGGATTTGTCTAAAAATTCTTTGTGGGGACTATAAATAGTTATTCGAGGTCAAACTCATAAGCATCTTCAAACATGCGATCACAAAAAAATCAACAAGAAAACTTCGAAGCTCATATTGTAACAGCAGAAAAGAGACATTGAAATTTTGAAAAAAAAGACAACAGAATCCGAAATTTTCAATGCGAAATATTTCTTACATTTACCATAAAGAAGGGACAAATTCCACATCTTGAATCATTCAAATCTATAAACTTTCAAATCCTTAATACATGAAAATTTTATTTATTGTATGTGAGGGGATCTCCTATAGTGACACTTTTCTGAATGAACGGATGAATTCCCGAATTTGACGTCGAATTCACAGATCTTATAATACAGGGCGACTATTTTATTAGTGTGCCGCGATTGTGGAAAATTCTGCTCGGCCGACGGGCCGTCACTCACCGGGGAACGGTGTGCTGAAACCCGTTGGAAACATTGCGGACGGGAAGGTTTCAAGTTCTCGCCTTGCAAATAGCAAGCTTTTCAATCTTGTTGAGTAGTCGGTTTGTGATGGCTCGCTCAAAGATCACTCTCAAATACAAAGTGTGTGTGTATGACATAGTAACTAAAATGTGTCAAACCGTTATGTGCATCAAATCCTGGGACCATTCTTCAGATTGATGACAAATGAAGAGGTAATTGCGATCATTTTCAACAGGACTCCGAAACAGCTCACTCTGCTTCAGTTTCCTTAAGAGTTTAAATGCCGTGTACAGAGACAAAATTATCATGTGGTTTGTGGCCTAGATGCTCTCATCTGACTCCGTGCGATTTCTATCATTGAGAATTTCTGAAAGTTCGCAAATATGCGATAAAACCCCATTTGGAAGGAGAATTACAGGAATAACAGCACAGTATACATGAACAAACCTATGAAATACCACAGGTCATTTTTACCGAGTGAACCAGAACTTATTTAGAGGTCAAGAATGTATCAGAGTCGCGGTGAGCACTTCGAGCATCTTCTATTATGTGAGATCAGTTTAAACTTTCCGATAGCGAAAAGCCACCCTCCCTCTTCGGCGATTCTACCGCCCTCCCTGTCTCAATTCCCCCGACATTCATGGCCTCGTTCGCCGAGGCCAAATTCCCGCGTGACCGTCACATTTTTAAAATGGTCGCACTGTACTTTACGTTCTCGCCATTCTTCGTAAGAAGAGAAACTATTGTAATCGTGCGCTGAAAATTCGAAGCAAAAATCTTAATTCTTAATACCCTGGAAGCCCTGCTTAATCTTAATGCGCTGGAAGTGAAAAAAGTCGATAAATCTTGTTCCTATTTGTAGAAAATTACTTCCTTTATCATTTTTCGAACAAATCCATGCTTTGTGGGTCCTTAACACCGAAATATCGATTAACGACCAAACGCCTGACTGTCTGTCTGTGGTCAACGCTAGCGCGAAAAACGTTCATTTTTTTTTCAAATCGTTAAACTTAAAGTGCGGTCTCGATTACAATCGGAGGCCATGTGATGTCCGATATGTCGCATAACTTCCCAACACGACTGAGCGGAAGAATTTTCCGCAAATTTACAAAGGGTAAGAGAGAGAGAGAGTGAAAGAGAGAGAGAGAGAAGAGAGTGAAAGAGAGAGAGAGAGAGAAGAGAGAAAGATATCGGGGGAGGAAAATATATCACCTCAAAACTAGCAAATGCCGTTTTCAATATTTGCTGTATTTCATGACCATTTTCTGTAGACCATTCCATTGCGGGTTCACGGGTTTTGGTCCAAAAATAATAACATAGAATATGTTATTATTTTTGGACCAAAACCCGTGAACCCGCAATGGATTTGTTTTCAATATTCTGTATTGTATTTACTACACAATAGCTATTTCACACTAGAGCACCCACAACGAGAGAATTCTAGGCTGTGACTTAAATTTTCGTGACTTGGGTAGTCGTCGCGTTGCATGCGAAGTTGATGACATTTCGGCGATAATTGGCCGACGTCTTTGACACAAATGCGTCGCCAATATATCTTGATTGGCGGAGATATGCAAACCAAGTTGTCAACTATCTACTATACATTAAAAAAATGGCCAAAAATGCTCTTTGAAAAATTAAATTTGCTTTCCGAGTAGGTGATAAATAGTAATTATTCTAAATCCTTCTCAATATCTTTCTAGAATTCAGAAATCAGAACCGGAGTTAATATAATGATTGTCCTTATAAGATATTATTATTACCGTTAACATTATTATTATTATTATATTATATTATTATTATTATTATTAAAGGTACTGTTGTGATTATTCTTAGGCTATTTATGTAATAGAGAATTTTCTTGCGAGATATTTCGGAGACTAATTTCTGGTCACTTACAAGACTCATTCAAAATAACTGCGTACTGAAGTAATCTAGGGCCTCCGCATTCAAGTAAGTTGAGTGGAGCAACTGACAGAAGGGGGAGTTTCTGCCTCCACCGTACGGGCGGGTGCCGGGAACGCAGCGCTGTGGGTCCATTCCTCTGTCTCGTCGCCGCGCGCCGCGTCGGGCAGTGCCAAGTAGGCCAGGAAGACGCGAGGGCGGGGCCGCGGGCGCGGGAAGCCCCCGTCAACGAACAGCCCGCCCCGCCCCGCCCTGCCCCGCTCGGCCCCGACCCGCCCCGCTCCGCCCCGCCCCCACCGCTCCGCCCCGCCCCGCCCCCCCGCTCCGCCCCGCCCCGCCCCGCCCCGCTCCGCCCCGCCCCGCCCCGACCCGCTCCGCCCCGACCCGACCCGCTCCGCCCCGACCCGACCCGCTCCGCCCCGACCCGACCCGCTCCGCCCCGCCCCGCCGGCATCAAAGGGTTGCGCAATGCCCGAACGAACACGAGCTCTAAATGGGAGGCCTTCAGTTGGAGATGATGCTTCACCTTTCGGAATGGGAGGAAGCGTAATGTTGCCTGCAGATTCTTCGGCTGACAACTGAATAATGAAGTGTTGGTCATTTATTTCCTTCCAACCCGACATGATGTCATATCAACCTTGGTTAGGTTGCATTTATTCTATATGTCTTTTTCATCTTTGGCTCTAATCACACAAAACGTTTTAAAGACAAAATATTGGAACTGTTTTTGATACAACGATCTTCATGTGTTTGTGAAAGATTGACAATATTTCAGAAAAATACGCCATATCTATTAATATTTTGAACAAGCTTGCTTGGCATTTAAAAATCTTATTTGGTGAAAAATTAGCAGGAAAATGAGATATAAAGTGTTAATATTGAAGGTGAATGACAAGTTTGAGTAAAATTAATCTTTTCCAATCTTTGAAATTTTAGTTTTCAATGAAAATCGGACCAATGGCATTGATAATCTTACTTTCTTCTATTGAAACATAAACATGATTATTTTGGAGATGGATCGGAAAGTTTTGAATCAATTAATGTTTGTAAAATTGATTCGATTTAGTTCAAAATTATGCGAAAACAATTCAATCTTTGGAAAAATATGATATAATTAAGGATCTAATAATTGAAGAGTAAATTTCAATCATAAAACATCTCTCAATAATGTACAAGGTTGCGTGCAATGTTGCTGTGCCGTAATGTGCGAGTTAATGTGCGGTAATGTGGTACCTAATGTGCGAGGTCGTCGGAGAGGACTTGGAAAATTTCTGTATTGCAATATTGAAAAACATCAACATTTTTTAAGTAAATAGGAAGTATTTACATCTATTCTTCTAAATTTTAATTTAAAAGTCCTTTACTTCATTCAAACAAAGAATTGAAACGAAAAAATCGAGACATTTTTGGAAATGTTTGAAAATATCCTGGAAGCTTCTTCTGAAATAGGTAGGCCTAATCCCCAAACTTCAAAGAATAGTTTCAAACTCGCAAGCAGCTCAACCGGAGAATATTCGAAATCCAATAGGAGAATCAATCGAAATCGGCTCAAATGTAGAATGTTCATCTTGGAGAAATCCGATGTACAATTTAGAAGCTAGTATTGTTAATAGACAGTGAGGCAAACGGACGGATAGATAGACTTCTTGAATAAAGCATGTACTTCCGTTAAAATATTGTCATCCAAGTTCTTGTAGCATTTTATTACCTTCACTCGAATACGTATACACACTATACTAACAACAACAAAAACAACAACTTGGCTAAACTCTCAGGTCGTTCAAAAGACTGGAAAGTGCGAAAAATTTGCTATATTTGGAACAGCCCACATTTTGCGCAAAGTATTGTAAAGGTACCGACAGACACTAGATTTGCTCCTTAGGTAGCTGGTTTGCAACCTGGAGTAGATTTTATTACTTAGCCGACTCATAACATCTTTAGTCGTGATGTAGTGGAATAATAATTATAGTAATAATAATAATAATGTATGAGAAATAAAAGTACTGTAGTTCCTACATTTTTATTTATAAAATGACGTGATTAATATTTCATTATTGTAGAAAGCGATTTTCCACCTGTGTTCCTATCGTCTTTATGACGTACATTTGTTACTAATAAGTTATTTGGCTTTAAATTCATACATCAGAGATTTGTCCATTTGGATCAGAGGTTGGCCAGAAATCACGGCGCGGATGCGCGGGTACGAAATAGCTGTGGCGGCGGGCGAGCGGAGGGAGGGGACGCTGAAAGTTATTCCGGGCGTTAGGAGACGCTCACTGCGCACCACTCGCCGTTTCCGCTATCCGCCACCTTGTCCCCCTCCGCCCTCTCGCCGCCACGACTAACCCCTTCTTTTGCCCTTCTTCTAAGCCTACCATCCATTATCCACCATCCACCGCACCGCACGCAGCCCGCCGTCCACTGCACACCGCTCACGGATCACATTCGCTCCTTCCGCGCATTACTCATTGACCGCCGCACACTGCCTGCTATCACCTCCGCACTCTGCCCACTAAGTCCCTCTGTCCCCTGCTTCTCTTGCACCTCTCCCTCCACTGCCCCCCCTGCCCCGTGCTCCCTACCGCCTCTTTCATTTTGGCCTTTTCTACCCCTTCTTCTCCCTCTGTCACCTCTGCCCCCTCTGCCTCTTCTTCCCCCTCTGCTCTCTCTGCCTTTTCTCCCTCTGCCCCGTATGCCCCTTCTGCCCCCTCTGCTCCCTTTGCCTCCTCTGCCACCGCCGTCTCCATGCCACCCATCGACCACTGCCCACAAGTCAAGTTTCCACTACCCACGTCCTGGGTAACTATCCGCTAGCTGCCAACCGTCCACCACTCAATGACCACAACCCACCCCTCACTGCTCGCCACCACGTCTGTAAGTGGCCAATCACTTGCAATGTAATTTATGAGCTATGAAGTTCGAATCATCGCGGGTTATTAGAACCTCGTTACTTGCAGGAGGAAGGCGACGCATTCTGCCTGTAGTTGCTTTTGTCAGTTGTTTTTCCAAATATAAATTTCAATAGAGTCAATCTCTAAATCAAGAGCTGAACGCGACTTCCTCTCCTAGCAAACCGATTCACCTGTGACGTGAACCTGTTTCTTAAGGAACTAAAGTAAGCAGTTATAAGTAGGCAACTAACCAAATAGCAATATAAAAGTAAATAAAGTCATAAGCCATATTAAAAATTCAAATAATAAAAGAAGATTCAATTCAAAATGTCATCAAGGTAATAAGATCTATAAATACTCCGTTTTGTTTTGTACTACTCGCAGAAAACTATTGAATGTGCTTAAGCGTAAAGAAAATATTATAGATGACGGTAAAAGAGGAAACAAATGAGTCTATTCGCTTATTCAAACGGGATACACCGGATGTCATCTGAACGACGTCAACGTTGAAAACCATTGACTTACAACAGATTTCAATGTTATGAATCTATTAATTTATAATGTATCGAAGCACGTGTTGTGTATCGTGATCTTCTTGCTTATTTATCGTATTCCTACGTTGCATATTTCGAGGAAGAATTGTGATTTGTTTTGTTTTTTATGATGTACAGTTCAAGACAAAAAATCAAATATTTTGTTTGATCTTCCAAAAAATTAAAAAGTATAAATGTAGAGAAAAGAGTTGTGTAATTGCAGGAAAGCAGTATAACTACAGAAAATGATTCTGAAGTTATACTGCTTTACTTAGTGATTCTCAATGTCTCAGCTACAAACATCGTTGATAGTGTTTTCAAATTTTCGGGTCATACTGGGACGATCTTCATGTGTGTTGGTTGAAATTATCCAGTTATCTCTTACGAGATTATCAATTTCATCTGTGATTGCAGAAGATCATTCTGTGATTGCAGAAGATCATTCTGCGATTGCAGAAGAATTATTTTTTAAATCTTCCTTTCAATTTTATTTCATTTTACCTCATTCGTATAATACTCCATAATTACTACTATTTTCCTCCTCATGGAGCTTTCTGTGCTTGTTGAATTGCCAACAAAACATCCAAGAGCCAGTACGCGGTGGGATATTGCACGCAATGCTCCAAATTTGCATGCAAAGAATCGCTTCATATTACACAGCGTCTCAGCTGCAGATAAATTAAGGAGTTTTGAAACATACATGATACATTGAGTAACTAACCATAACTCCACTAATGTTTCAAGAAAATTGCTGCGATGCGTTTTTGTCACATCCATTCGGTATTTTATCAATCGACGTTAAATTACATTGCAATCCTATAAAATTAATAAAATCTATTTCATTAATAGTTAAAATCAAGGATATTTTGATAATCAGAAGTATCCACAATTTTATGTTATACTTGTGGCATGCAGCAGAAAAATGCAATAGAAGAAAACTTCACCAAATGGTTTTTCCAAAGAATCTCCCGACAGCTTTCATTGTTTTAGATTTTCCCCACGTTCCTGGGTATTGAACAAAGCCATAGGCACCTTCCACATGGCCGAAGACTGTATTCTTTCAGTTTTTGGGCACACTGGAAATAAATAATATAGATTCCAGCATTCAGAATGTGCTCTATTCTTTTCATCTGTTTCATTTACTAACTTCAGTTGTTTAGAATTCATTTACTAATCTATCGCATTTGTTGTTTCTTTTTTTTTTTTTGTTTGTTTTTTGTTTGTTTTATACCTCTCTAATTAAACACAGGAAATATGTCATCATTCGAATTGGTATCTGGGATCCCACACGTGTTGGTCTGTGCTATTCCGAGCTCTCCCTTCTATAAGTACTGGAAATAATCCCCTCCATGTTTAGTTTCCATAATAGCATAAGTGGTTTCAGTAATAGAACTGCACTGTGGTCTAAATTTGTCGCTAGCTTCAACATTCGTCGTTCGCTTACGCAACTTGTAATCATCTCTTGTAAATAGTAGCTGTTCATGACCGGATGTTAACATTTGCGAGGCCTATGTTTGTTGCACATAAGCGAGGTAGTTGATTTGTGCTCTCCTCAACAAAATCGGGGAAGATTCCATCAAGGAGACTTTCAGCTTGTAGTTTTGAACCTCTTCTAAACACCAGAGTCGAGTTTAATTCTACGATCGACAACCTTCTGTATTCACCTTAGAAATTAACGATTGCTACCGAGAGAGGGGAGACGAAAGAGAGACAGACAGATACAAAGGTAGAAGAGTGTACAGACACATAGACAAACAGAAAGGTCAGGAGTCAGGCAGGCAGGCAGGCAAACAGACAGACAGAAAGGCAAACAGATGAGAGAGTTAATTTTCTCGTCTTCTTGTCAACCAGTAAACAATGAAAATTCTGTTTTACATAAGTGGTATTATACACTTGAAATGATGCAACAAGTGTGTATTCTTCTCATCTACAGATGAAACGTGACAATTGTTCTTTTCGCCTTCTAAAAACACTTCATGGAGGCATTTCATTGTAATGTTATGTTCTTGTTAAGGTTTTTTTTCTGGAAAGCGGAACTAAATTTAATAAGAGAAATTTCGGCATGCTAAAAAGGAAATAATAATATTAATAATAATAATAATAATAATAATGATGATGATGATAATAATAATAATGATAATAATGATGATAATAATAATGATAATAATGATGATAATAATAATGATAATAATAATAATTATTATTATTATTGTTGTTGTTATATACATTTAACCAGGGCTTGATTTCTGAGGGAACACGACGCAACGGCGTGAGGAGGGGAGAAGTGGCTCAGGGCATGAACTGATATCACCGCAATACCTTTGACCGGAAGGTTCTAGGTTCGAATCCTGACGGTTTCAGGATTTTCGACACTAGCTAGGTAAGTCTTACTATCTAGCTAGTCACTGACCTTAGCAGTTGACGGAATCACTAATCAGTCAATTGAAACATGAAGGCATTTACATTAAAACTAAAGTGAATATACGTAACCTTGGTTTACGACGGGGATAGATCATTATGAATAGTTTATATCCCTACAACTGTAATTGTTAACTTACGTATTACCTATTTGTTGACATCAGTATAATTTTAAGTGGAGTATGGATAAGAAAAATTGAATTGCTTCTTCATGCTAAATTGCTCAGTGCCTGAATACATTATTGTGAGATTTTGTTCAGAAATGTGTTATATTGACTCCAGCGTTTGAAGCAAAATGTACAATACATGCGAAGAAAAACATTGTATCACATTTTTACTGTTTTAATGTTTCTGGCATGTACCCCCCCCCCCATGTGCCTCTGCACGTTCCCCCCAATTGTCTCCCTATCTTCCCAACATATTTGCTCACATGTTCATCGTATGTTCCACTATTTATTCTGCCGAATGTTCCAGAATGTTGCTCGAAATTCCTCCACGTGTTCCTCCACATATTTCTCAACAAGCTTCTGACCCTATGTTTTGTGTTTGAAAATTAAGCGGGAAATTCAAAACTTTAAGTGTTTTAAATTAAGAAATGCTTTTATAAATGTTACGGTGGATAGTGCAGTGGTGGATGAAACGAAAATTTCTGAATACATAGTATCGGCGATCCTCACAACCACATAATCACACACAAAATAGTTGATACACTTATAAAAATGTACAACGGGAAGCTCTGAAAAGCATACTGTGAAGAGCATGTAAACTCACTTGAGTATTCCAAGTGCGCCTGATATTCCACCTATGTTTATCCTCTTAAATCCGTTGCAGGATTACGGGGGTAATTCCTAATCTGGTAGTACACTTCCAGAGTTTTGTAAGTAAATAGGGGTTCTACTGGGCCGAGGGGTGCACCGAGAGGGGTCAATTTGATTTGGATGGGTACCAACTATACAAGGATCCTCCAAGGAGTTCCGTGTCTTTTAGATATACATCCGAGATGGAGGTCACACAAAACTCTGGAAGTGTAAACATTACCTTAACTACACTCAATAGTCGATCTAAAATCACTACAACCAATAGTCATCCTTACTGTCAAAATCACTTTTTAGCTAATTTTCTCTGCCAATAAGCTAAAGCGGCCAAACCAAAACCGGTTGGTTGCAATAAACACAGAATAAACATTACGCTTGACGATGTCGTACCACTACTATTCCGTGGCTGAGTTGGACGTGGTCCACGCCATGCGCTTCAGCTGGGGCGGAGCGGAGCAAAGCGCGGAGGGGGCGGGGCCATGAGCGACATTCGCGCGCCTCTCGCTGTCTCGGCTCCAGTGGCGCGCGCGGGCGCGAAGGCGCTCGCATCCGGCCGCGCCGCGGCGGCGACGTCACCGCACCTGGGCGCGGGGGCGGGGCGGGGCGGAGGCGGGGCGGGGGCGGGCGCTGATAAGGCGGGCGGCGGCGGCGGCGGCCCCGCCGCGCCAGTCGCGCAGCGCGTCCCGAGCGCCATGCTGCACGCGTCCGACTCGCTGCGGTCGCTGGGGGAGAAGGCGGCGATGGAGGCGGCGGCGGCGACAGCGGCCGGGGGCGGCGGGGGCGGCGGCAGCTCTCGCTCCAGCCGCGAATGGGCCATCCCGGTTATCTTCCCGCGCCGCCTCAGCCTCCCCGTCTTCAAGTCCAGGTACGCGCCCGCGTCGCGAGCCGGTGGCGCGGGCCGGTGCGGCATCCGCCGCGGGCCAGCGGGTTTTTGACTCGCTGCCGAATTTCTATTTTTCGCCTCCGCTTTCTATTTCGCGATGCGCCGCCATTTCTCCTTGCCCCTGGCAGCGGCTGCCGGCGGCTTCTCAATGGTGTGGTTGGTATAAAGTCGTCAGTCCGATGATTATCGCATCCACCGCGAATTCCCCGTCGGAATGGTTGGGGTAAACACGTCTCTCCGATTGTTATCGCTTCCTCCGCCAGGTTTCTGCCTAGTTGATGTTCTGCTGTGATTTCTTCGTGGGTTTGTCTGATTTCCTTAATCTGCTAGTCGTTGTGGTGTTAATAAAGAGGCGTCTTACAGCTGAAAGAGATTTCGTATCACCTCTTTGTTTATTTTTGTCAGCGGTCAGGTTTGACAGTTTCATACATAAC
Source organism: Acheta domesticus (assembly GCA_031308135.1). NCBI lineage: Eukaryota > Metazoa > Arthropoda > Insecta > Orthoptera > Gryllidae > Acheta > Acheta domesticus. The sequence goes on along the minus strand of JAHLJT010009436.1, from coordinate 150,207,403 downwards.
GTTTGAAAGCAGACAATTAGGTTTTTAAACTTTGTTGTTAGATTCTTGTGTCATGTCAACACGTTTTGGATAACTAAGTTCACGTCTAAGTGAATTCTGGAGACGAAATTGAAAGTTGTCTAGAAATTTTCCTTTGATGTGCTTCCTAGAGCATTTTCACATACTAATTATGAATTCGTTATTAACGTTGTTTCATGACACGGAGGAATGCATGAAATAGTATACCACAGACAATAATTATATGAAGGGAATACCGTTTCTAATGACACGCTCTAAAATGTGTATTGGTACAATTTCTTTTCTTTTCATCTCTTATCACTTCAAAGTATATTACTGAAGTACACGTGTCAAAACATTGAACGCTGAAAATATTATCCTCCTTAATTTTTTCTCTTTTAATTAATTTACTTCTCTTCTTTCGTCGTTTCAAACGTATTTGCTTTTCATGATTTACAATGATATTTCATATGTTTGTCTTAATCAGAAAGTGCAGAGTCTCCAGAACACGTGATTTCCTATCTTATCCAACTGTCATAAGTGTTGACATAGGTCAAATGTGTAACTCGTGCGAGTAATTTATATCAATAAAATTTTGGAGATATCGCACTAAAATCACTCTCGTCTGGCATACAATCCCTCTTGGCTTCATATTTGCTTGTGTATTTCTTGGACCCTGAATAATGTTAACGCATCCTTTGCGTCTTTAACACAGATTTATGCAATACAATACTGTGTATGCCAGAGGTAAAATATTATTTGTTCTGTTAAACGTAGGAACACTCCTTCATGTAAAAAAGGCTTAAGAATTTTATTTTCTAGCATTCTTTCTGATAACTAGAACCTTATTGAGTATTTCCTTGTTACAGAGTTCCTTGTTAAAGTTTTGTCAAAGTTCTACTTTTGTTGATATATAAAAAATATATAATATTTAATTTTTTTGATGTGACTTTATTATTATTATTATTATTATTATTATTATTATTATTATTAGATATCTAATTCCCGATTAAAGATATTATGAGTCGGTTTATTATAAAGTATACTCCGAGTTGCAACCAGCTTCACAAGGAGCAGATCTAGGGACTGTCGGTGCCTCTACAATACTTTGCGCAAAATGTGGACTGTTTCCAAAAAAGCAATGTCTTTCACTTTCCAGTCTGAGCTTTTACGTCTCACAGTCGGCTTATCTCGATTTCCAAACTCTTGAATTTAAGACGTTTTTCTGCTTCCTTGGTTACGACATTTTAATCACACGGCACAGAAACGTCGACAAGTAGACACGACTTTCCTCCAAATCCCGTTCGTTTGCCCCTATCGTGGGATCAGTTTGAATTTGTTGGTCGTACAGTATTGTACACAGTTCAACAGACGCACCAGTTTTGGCGAGTGTTCGTACCACTTGGAGCTTGTGTTCGGAACTTCACAGGGCGATACAGATCTGCCAGTGGAGGGAACTATACACCCTGTCGGGTGTTTTAAAGTATTCTATCTGTACTAGAATTGGAGAAGCTGAGACGATATGTTCAATGCTTTCTACTTGTTCCTGGCAAATGTGGCATTTATCATCTTGCGAAATTTTGAGAACCGTTTAATCAATGTTGTGTTCTCAACGCCTTATCTTGGGCAGCTGTTAGAACTGCTTCCGATTTTGGCTTCATTCTTCCTCTTTTAAGCCACATAAATGATTGATCTTTATTGATCTGCATCTTGTCCATTCTTTTTAGATATTGTCCATGGAGTGGTTTATTTCTGCACTATTTCTTTAACATTTTTTGTGTCTCACATTTCATGTTAAGTAGCATTAGAAGTTCAGTATCTGTGCTATTCGGCGGATCTTGCATAGTTTTCTTCGAAATGCTTTTGCTACACTTACAATGCCTCTATTTCCCATTCTTCGGTCATATTTCATGACCTGCCTCATTAGTGGGTCATCGTGATGGCTTACTACCTAGGTACTTTCCCATACCGACTATTGCATTGTGCCAGGAGGCTTCAATTGGTCTGAGGCCTCTTCCTCCCTCCTTATGTGACACATACGGTCTGTGTACATCAGCTCGAGGGTGAGAGACATGATGCATTGTAAGCAGTTTCCTGTTTTTTCGATCGATGATTCGAATTTTTTGCTCAGTCCAGTCCACTAGTCGGAAACTGTACTTGACTACAGGGACCGCCAAACTACCAATTGCAGATATTTTATTCCTGGAGTTCAGAGAGGAGTGCAGGACAAGTCTGACTCTTCTGTAATACTCCCTGCGAATTCACGCTTTCACTGTGTCGTTCAAGATTGTCTCACGTCCTGCAGTGCCCAGATATTTGTAAGTTTTCCTGGCTCAAGATCTTGAATCACACTGTGCAGAAAAACCTCAATGTTCTCTGTCGTCATTTTGCTTCTCTTTAAATTGATTTTTGCACACTTGTCAAGACCAATTTTCAGGTAGATGTCATTGCTAAAATCATTGACGACGGACATATTTTTCATGACCCTCTAATAGAGAATGACAGTTTTTCATGACCCTCTATCCAATGAAGCAAATAGCACCAAGTTACTTTTCGGATAAAGTCGTATTCACTGATGGGAGCACATAAAGATAATAAAGTAGTAATGCTGGCTTGTCTTCCCTTCGTTATCTCGTATTTAAAAGTGAACGGTGAATTTAGTGTCAGAGACTGATTTTATAAATAATCTAATGTATTATTTATTTGTTTTTCTTAATAAAACATACACGATTGAGCAATGCCATACACAAATAAATACGTTTAAAGGAATGGTCCAAAAGGATCAAATCTCTGGCGACACGTCCACGCAAAGCATCGACGTGATGTTGTGGAGACACGCCCACGACGACAAGTGCAATGACGACGTATTGCCGAGGAAAATAATATCAAGAAAATACTTAGTCGAGTTAGTGACAGGGGATGATTGATGACTGACGATTAATGTATTGATCCTATGTATGTAATTCAAGAGTTATAATATATTCGTTTACAGTTATATGTTGAATATTAATTTCTTCTCTGCAAGAAAGAAACATTTTAATTACGAAGTGAAGCAGCATCGACGTAAAGCTAACGCTCGCCTCCAAATACATTGGTAGTACGAAGTGTCAACTGATTTTTAATTAGACTTGGGTGAATCTCAAGAGTGCATAGAGATATCGGCACCGCTTCAATGACGGAGAGAAATTCATTTATGAAGATGGGAGATGCGTTACGCCGTAAACTAAATTGACACATTCCATAGCAATCAATGCTCACCTGCATATTGTATTGTCACGATTGAGATTATGGCTGTAAGTAGTGGTTTTTCATAATTTCTGAGTTCATGATGTACTAAAGTAACACTGACACTTACATGCACCACACTACCCCACATGCCAGGAGATCAGCCGAGAGCTTAGAGCTTGTCTCAGCTGGACGATGGCCCGCTGATGGGAGATTCTTGGTTGGGGAAAACACCGCTAGCCGACGATACGTCGACGCTGGATCTCACCATCCATCGTGGGAAGATGACCACCACTTCCTCCCCCTCGGGTAAAACATGCACTGCACTTACGGTACTAATGAACCATAGCAGTTGACTAGCCCTCAATCACTAAACCCATGTTGTCAAGGTCGATGCCACGAGCGGGAGTCCGTGGCTCGAGTGCCACAACGAAATCGCCTCTCCACGCTGTTTACAAGCCCACCGCAAGAGATAACGCCATCTCTATTGTAAAACGGTGGGGTTACTAATAGTTTCTTCTCCCGCCAGTGGCGCAGAGAATCTGGTGGCATGGCACGGTGCCGCGAGGCATGCCACTGCCACCAGTAGGAGACCTTGACACCACTGCGCTAAACAATTAATCAATCATATATCAATAAGTTGGTCCATAATTTAAAAGACAGAAAAATCTTGAAACAACAGTTTATATATTAAATAAAATACAAATTCTACACAACGTTTCGGAAACAGCTAGTTTCCATCATCAGGTGCCAATGTAAATAAATAAAATATTATAAAACAATGGATAGGTACAAAACAGAAGATTACAAAAAATTAATGTACACAAGTCAACAATGCACCTTGCAGAAAATTTCAAGACGATATTATCTAACAATATGAAAGGAATTAGAGAAAGAGAATTTATACCTATCCATTGTTTTATATTTTATTTATTTACTTTGTCACCCCGTCTTTTAAATGATGGACCAACTTATTGATATATGATTGATTAATTGTGAACATATAGACAGAAACTAAAAATATTAATTACAATTAATCAATCAATCAATCGCTTGCCTAAGCGCACGAGCGCGGAGCGGCAGGAGCAATCGCGGGAGGAGCGCGGTGTGCGCGAGGGGCGGAGGCGTCGCGGACGGCGCGCGGAGGGCGCATTTGACTTGCAGCGACCCCGACGCCACCCCCACCCCGCTCCGTCCATGCACTATTCATACCCTCCTCCCCCTCCCCCTCGCCACGTGCGCCATCGCGCGCGCGGCGGCCTCTGCCTGCGGGAGCGCCTCAGGTCGACGCCCTTTCGGCCCCGAGGGCTATCAGCATTTCTACGAGGACAACCGGGGCGAACGGACGCCATCCGAATTTAAAAACTGGCCCCCAAAAAACTATTCGATTTCATTTATTCACAGCGACCCAATGACGCACAGGTTCGGTTGAGAGGGAGATTATCATTTTCACACATTAATGTTAGCATCCCAGAGTTCCTGGCATATTCAACTGGCAACGCATCTCTTATTGTACTAAAGAGTGTACTGATATTGTGCTGAAAATTCTGAAAAAGAAACCGAGAGAAAAAAGACAAATCTCTATTTTGAGCAGAAACGCGCATACTCTCCCATCCACTGTCCAGAGCGTCGCGTTGGTCGGGTGGTGCTGCCACTACCACCATCCCTTTCTACGAACGTGTTCGTAGTTTTACCACATCTGGCGGTCAACTAATGGATGTTGGGTACCCCCCGGCCGTCGGGGGATAATGAGGTGGTAGCAGACGATGAAAAAAGTGCAAGTCTGCAAACAAGAACTGTCCGCAAGACACTGAAGTTTACATGATGATGTATCGTCCGTGGCCCTGGAGCCAGCGGTTACGCTGAGCGGTGGGTCTAAGCGAGGACCGCTGTTCGGGCAAGCCTGCTACAGGCGAAGACGTCTGCCGGGCTATGCTTCTACTAGTGAAGTTCATGAGTTGATTGGAAGTCGGAGCAATGTCGGCATTTAGTTCACCATTCGATGCTTCTTCTTTCAATAGCAATCTGAAGTAGATCGCAGTATGTGGTGGCGACATCACTACCTGGGCCAGGTCTGCCCAAACAGTGTTTATATGACCGCCGCCAAGGCAACTTCGACCACTCGGGTTGCCACCCGGGGCCGCACGCAATACTTCAAGCTCAGTTCTGGCACTTCTAGGTTTGTGGAGTGAGGTGCAGCAACACGTCCGTTGAGAAGATATATTGGAGGAAAGATGGATGAAAGGATTAATAGGCACTGACGATACCTTGAGCTTATTCTGGGCCACTGTACTCTGAATCCAGCTCATTGGTTAGGCGTGGCCACGCCTGCCCTTATCACAATGCCGTTTGTTCGTCCTCGAAACGTCCGTTTCAGGGTGTCGGCGAAACTTTGAGATCAGCAACGGAGCGAAATTATTCTTGAATTTCTTTCCGGGTTTCGTTCAATCATTCTTATTCCGTTCAATAAACCCTTTGATTTAATTCGATGAGAATGGTACAGTAGATTCTATGATTTAAATATGTCCGTGGGATTTCCTATTCTCAAGACCGAATAAAAATGATCAGTTTTTCGCCTCGATTTGCAATTTCTGTAAATAAAACATTCTGATCAAGTAACTGATTGCATTACAACAGGAAGATCATATTCAATATGCTTTCTTAATAAACTGTAAATTCTTTATAACAGCATTCAAATGCAGCATTTGTGCTAATAGCTTTAGGACTTAGGTTGTAGATTCCTAACTAATTAGTTACATTAATTTTGCTCGTATTCAATGAGTGATGAAATTTAGAATATGTTTTGAGGGATAGATGGTGGTTTTCAGTTGCTTCTCACTGCATAATCACAAATTGGAAACTTGTAAATCAAATCTTTTGTCCCTTACCGCCGCATCCGTGTGCCATACGCGGCCAGACTTGGATTTTTTGGCCAAGAGAAACTAGCCATAAAATATATTACTCCTTACGTTCTTGCATTAATCAATAAATAACCAAATATTGTGTGTGAAAATGCCTGATCAGCGGCAGCTGGAAGAGATAACTCTCCATATAGAAAACAAAAGTAATTCCGACAGGGTATCATTCTTGACTGCAAGAAAAATTTCTATTTTAGAATTAACAGATAATATAGCATTCTATCTGCAAGAATGAAACTACTATTTTTCTTTTTTTAAGAAATGTTAAGAGCGAGGAACATTTTCAACGCCAGGAGAGTAAATTATGTTAATCACGGGATCTCCTGTAATTTGAAACCTAGTGCATATACTATTTTTGATGTGAAATACTATTTGAAATTCACATTATTGTTAAGAATAAACCATTTCTACCCTCAAAAACATTAAGAACACGAATTTATTTTTGTCTTGAGGACTTCAATCTCTGGAAATACGACCCTGACCCACACCAGACTTGAGCTGAATTGTTGAAAATTTTGTAGCTTGACTTCACGTCGGTTCTCAACATTACCAACAAAATTTGACTTCCGTTTCGCCGCCAGGGGCCGACACAGCAACGATCTCAATCATATTTATCCGTAACTTGCATCGTTCCATGGCTGAGCTGATGAGGGACTTGATTAGAACGGGAACTATAAGAGGATTTAATTTTGATTGACACTTAACGAGGGTTCATTTACATCTCGCGTGCGTAACACAGTATGCCGAGGATTTTCTTCATTTTCAAAAACCTACCGTCACTATTCAAGTTTGTACCCACGAACGTGCGTATTGGACGCGAGTGTGCTATGGAGAGATTACTGTGAGAAGGGACCGTTCTGACAGCTACTGGTTGGCCACTGTTGGCAACGTAACTGTAGATTGTGTCCAGGCACTAGTTTTGTTATAACTCATTCGTTTTGCAGATAACTCATTTGTAAGTTGCTTCATCACTATCTCTTGCACTGGCACCGCCCAGCATGACGTTCATTTGTTTCCCGATATGTCAAAGTGGTCCCTTCATTGAGTAACTTCTCTATAACTTTCACCCCACTAGCTTCCCGTATGTGAGCAGCGTGCCTCCGGGTACGCGACAAGATTTCGACCCGATCGAGCTCGAGCAGGATCCCACTGGCCAGTGATAACGTATCTTCGCACGCCCTCGCACCTCAACAGGGCTGCCGCGTGCTCCTATCGATCTGTTATCGGCAATCGCGTTTGCCCCACTCTCCTTCCTCCAGCAGCAGAGGGAAAGACTTGAACCGAAGTGCAGCGGTATGGAGAATTCCATGCGATGACTATCGACATACAAGTCGTTTGAGTGTTATTTTCTCCTTCCCTCAAGCGTTCTCCGTGTATTGTAAACGCTTCCAGAATGAGTATCAAATATCACAAGGATGTGAAATTTTAATTCCCGAATTTTACGATCACTCTAGGTTTTTCGCAAATACTTTCAATTCTTCCCCAACCCTTTCTTCCCCCAAAAAATTAATTCATAAATGTAACCTTCGCGGTTCCAATTCTGTATTTTTAAATATTTAACTTCTTCTCGTGTTTTCTCCGCTTTCTGTATTTTACATTTTTTACGTTTAAATAAGCACATTCATTTTGTCATGACTTACTGCAAGTTTCCTGAGCTTTTCTAAATTTAAAAATACAGATTTTACACGTTTTTTTTTAAAATTTCAATGTATTGCATCTCAAAATACGTTTCCTTGTCAATAAACGAGGTTTCCTTTGTAATTAGTTATATAATGTATTGTTAATGTTGAGAGAGATCTATTTTTTGTTTTAAATCGTCAGCCACACATTTTGTCTGCCTGTAAGTTTGTTTCTGACGCGGTCGTGTCCGAACTCAACGTTCGATTTTCTCCGAATTTGACACAATGATCTTTGAAGTCACTAAGGTCTACTGAAGAATAAAGGATTCGAATGATTTAAGATATTTGAAAAGTGATATGTATTTGAGAAAATTTAGTATTAATCTCATCTAATTTAATTTGATACCCTTTTATTCATCTTGCTGCCTGATGTTTTGTAAGAGAAATGAAAATCGGTTAACTATTAAATCTGCATTTCTAAAAGTTCTGTGAAAGAGTGAACATGTTTGCAATTTGTTCTGACTAGGCGCAAAGGCATGATAATAGGCCCAGTCGATAAAAATCTACAAGGTTATTCAACCGTATAGATTTATGGGTTAATTACCATTCAGGCTGGGTTTTAGACACTTCAGCCTCTGGGCTGGAAAAGGCATTATTTGCCATGGCGTCTTTTTCCCTAACGTAACCTATATGACCCAGTCATATGGATACTCGTACATGAGCCCAACTTGGAGATACATAACTTTTGCTAAGATTCCAAAATCACCTGGCAGTGGGCGAAAGCCAAATAACTACAAAATGACATTTTAAGTGTAAAATTAGACATACTGCGTGTTGCGCAGGAACGAACTTTGTCTCGGGCAGTTGATTCCCGCGAATGTTAAAACAGTGTCTCTCGAGAGTAAACAGCGTCAGTTACTTCATACATAACCCTGCTGTCGACGTCGACATACTGTTTTCGGCGTGACATCCTCCATCTCCTCTAAGTGTTTATGATGTTTCGCTGTTGGGAGGTAGCCGAGGGATTCCTGGGATGCTGTTCTGTTTAGGCTAATATGGATGTGATTAGCATTTTCATCTCACTGTGGAGGTTCCATATGATTGATTGATTGTTAGTGATTCCGGGCGCGTCAACTACTAAGGTTATAGTCCCGTAAGTGTAGTGCATGTTTTTTCGTCGTGAGGTTGCGGTGATCCTCTCCCACTGAATGCCGAGATTCGGCGCCGACCTACCGTCGACCAGCGGCGTAAAAACGAAAAAAAAAGAAAACTCGACCAGGCATCTCCCTCCAGCGGGGCACCACCGCCCCAGCCGAGACAAGCTCGAAGCCCCCGATCGGTCTCCCGGCATGTGTGATCGTGTGGTTCATGTTAGTGTACGTGTGTGTGTGTGTGTGTGTGTGTATGTGTAAGAGGAGAGGGTTGGACAAGGAAGAGAAAAGGAAAGATCGCGCGGAGTCCGTGGCCTGTTTGTTAGGTTATTGCTCCGGCATTCACCTGGTGTTGATCGGAGAAACCACGGAAAACTACCAATCAGTGCAGCCGGCCGATAGAATTCTCCTCGAGACAGCGACTAAATTCGACCTAGCTGACAAGCTAATGTCGATTATCCTGCCGCCGTCGGAACTCGAAACTAGGACCTCCCGGTCAGAGGCACTGCAGTGACATCAGTTGATGCACTGAGCCAGTGGAGGTTCCAAATAAGGTATTCACTGAAAATATCTTCCTCACATTAAAGCAAAACATCCGGAATTACGTTTTTATATAAATCATTTTCTGTGAGCATTTAAAAATTAATTTATTTTACATTAGATTTAGCCAAGTTCTACATAGAACATGTAAACTCACTCAATGTTAATATTGAGATTTGTCTTCTTATGTTAACTGGAACCAGTGTCAAATTTCATTTACACGTAAAGCTATTGGATGAAATAACAAACACACTGATCCATTGTCCAACTTTCGCAAATGAAATAATTGTTCGTCTTTTGTTGCGCTGCGTTACCGGAAGAAGATAAACCATCCGCCCACATTCACTAACAGGAACATCTCTAATAGCGATGACGAGATCCATGTGCCTTCGAACGCACTATAAACACAAGTCCCCCCTTCCCTGCCTTCCAGAATGAGGATTCTGCGCTCCTTCGGCGTGAGCCATGCCGGCGACGGCACCTGCGCGCAGATAAGGCGCCTTATCGCTGGCGACCGTTGGCCAGGCGAGTGAGCAGCCTCGCGCAGACAGCACACGGTGATTAATCTCGCTGAGAATGTGATCGAGTTTGCCAACAATGTTCATGTAAAAGGGAAGCCACTCGATAAGCAAAGAAAGAGCATTAAAACATTTTTTTTTTATAAATGTCTAATTTAGAATGACATCAGCCATATTTCTTTCTTCTCTCCATTTGCTATCCAAGTGCAAAGATTCGTTCACAAAAGCAGATGAAGATGGTCTGAGCGGTTCTTTTTTATTTTAGTTGCTAGACAGAGACACTATCGTGCATGCGTGTGTCAGCGTTCATAAAAATGATTTTCATGTTTTCTATTCTAAATTAAACAATACATGATACAACGCAGCACATGTTTGCACATGATAAAATAAATAACAAATGGTAAAATGTACGAAAAGGATAACTTTTAAAATATAAAGGACGATAGAGGAGTGTCCTCCCAAATGGAGGACGGTTAGGAACCCTAGTGATAGTAGAAATGTATTGACATTAAAAGAAAGAAATATTCGCGGAATAGAATTAGATGAAATATTGAAGAATTTGTCTCACGATAAGTAAATTTTACTTCTGAATGATTTCAAATGGAGGTGAATGAATGAGTCAATTTAAAGAGATTCTTGAAGAATGCCGTTAATTATGAGTCAATATAGTACATCATTTTGTTCGCAATTTGAAACATTATCATATTGAATGAATTATGTTTCCAAAATCAAGTACAATGATCGGCAAATTAAACGTGGCATAAAAAAATCTTATTCGGTAAATATACGGATGTTTGCTTGTTGTAAATGAACGCATGACAAACGAATGTTGAAAAAGAAAAATTAAATTTCTGAAAGAAACAACACTTGAAAAATATGTATCCTCTCCGGTTTTTTAATATCGTCTTTGACTTTTGTATTATATGCCAGGAATTCTTTCTTTGCACATTTTTATGTGACAGAAAATTCTTGGATTTCATGTTTCCTACTTTCTGAAAGGTACTAACGCTTCCAATTCCCTCTAGTGCTTCCAATTAGTATACTGTACAATCATAATAAATTTTGTATGCAAAAGTACTTCATTGGCTGAAATAGTAATTTGGTGCTATTTGTTTCACTGATTTTCATAAGTTACGTATAGTTTAACTAATAAATAGCTTTACAGCATATACAATTTTATCATAGGTGATAGAATTTGTAACCTTTTCACCATTTTCATGATATATCTCTCAAATTTGACTTTTATGATTACATCCGAACCTTGAAATATAAGAAATATTGCATCTACCACCAGCGCCTCATCCTATTCTCGGCATGAAACAGCGTATTTCCTTTTCTTCACCTTAAGGTAACCTCGAGCGGCCTTCTTCAGTTGTTACGTTGGTTGTCCTTAAGCAAAAAATGATCAGGAAGACAAAAGTTCAATTTGTGGATTGCTAACACAATGTTCGGCCTTGAATATTGATTCCCTTCCTTTGCAGGATATTAGAACAACTATGTGCATACTACGTTGTTTGAACTCTATTTCACTGAATATTGTAATTTGAATTTCTTCTGAGATTGGTTGTACAAATTTTGCTATATCTTGGATCTCTTTCCTTTCATAATTCCCACTTTTCTTCATCACAAACTTTCATTCATTGGACATGATTTCCTTCTAATAGTAGGTAAGTCTTCTCCATCAGTTTGTGGAAGGACTATTATTGCTCCTTCCATAAAAAAAACTTTCTACAGACAAATATGAAAGGCGAATTTGTTTGATCCATTCGTATTATATTTGATATGGGCCTGTTTCTATACTTCTTATATCTTCATTTTTGCTAACAATGTGTAGATCGTTCTAATTTATTTTATTCAATTTGCAATTGCTCAGTGATGTGTATAGAGTGCTACGTGCAGATGCTGAACCGCTGACCTTAGCTGCCGGTGGCCGCTTAATAGCTGGACGGAGGCGTCGAGCAGTCTGTGGGTGGCGCAATCAGATGCTGAGTTGCTGAATGGACTCTCTGAATAGCACTGAACGGTTAAGCAGCGATGCTTAGTGTCCGAGCAGAGGTGTTGAGCACCGCCGCTGAGATGACACGGCAGGCGCTTAAACGTTGAGATGAGACGACGATGGTCACTGAGTGGCTGAGCAGGGGCGCTGGGCTGAGTCTTGGCGGGCACTGAGTGAGTTGGGATGCAGAGTTGTGCCTTGACGTACACTGAGTGGCTGAGCAGAAACGCAGAGCTCGGTCACCGGCAGGCGCTTGGAGGCTGATCTATAACAGCTGAGTGACTGAGCAGAGGCGTTGAGTTGAGTAGTGACGAGGGCTGAGTGTCTAAGCTAAGGCCTTGAGAGAGAGGCCTTAGCTGGCGCTGAGTGGCTGCACAGAGGCGCTGGGCAGAATCGCTGAGCTGAGTGATCGGCATGCGCTTCGAGGACGAGCTACCAGTGCCCGCGCAGAGGCGCTGGGCTGAGTCTTGGCGGGCACTGAGTGAGCAGGGCCGCTGAATTGCGCCTTGGCGGGCGCTGAGTGCCCGAGCAGAGGCGCTGAGCTGAGTCTCGGCGGGCGCAGCGTGGCTGAGCTGAGGGGCGTTTGCAGGAGCAGCAGCTCTTCGGGCAGCCAGCAGTCGCTCGCGCCCATCGCCGACGAGGAGGGCGAGGAGTCGGAGGTGGCGGTGCCGCCGCGGAGGCCGCCGCCCCCGCGCCCGCCCTCGCCCACGCCCTCCGTGCGCAGCGTGCGGCCGTCGAGGCCGCCGCCCCCGCCGCCGCTAGCGCGCTCCGTCTCCACCCCCGCCCCCCACCGCCGCCGCCACCGCGCCCACGCACCAGAGTGAGCCACGTCTCCGAGCGCCCACTGTGCGAAACGCCTGCAGGAGGGATCCACCATGCGACTTTTGACTTTCTCGCTTCGCTTACGCAGTAGAGAGAAAGTTATATAACGCTGCGCGAAAAAACGGCAGAAAACTCTTATTATAGGGCCATCGTAACAAAAAAGTGCTAAATCCAGCTGCTAAAATCAGACAAAAATCCTCTAACTTATGGTGTAGCCAGAATCCATGTTTTGTGGGTCCATGATACCGAAAAATTGAATGACGAAAAAACGTCTGTCCGTCCGTCTGTGAACAACGCGAGCAGCTAAAGCGTTCAGCCGATTTTTCCCAAAATTCATATTCCCCAATCGATTTGGCTGATGTCACGGCCCCTTGAATTTGAAACCGATATTTTAATTTTGGAGGTACTTTACATGAAGCCCCTAGGACATTTCCAAAATTTTCAAAAAAAGGGCACCATCGTTTTTATTGATTATTTTGTTGAATAGTACAATGCACATCTAAGAGAATGGTGCCGCATTTTCGTTGAAACTGATTTTTCTTAAATGGCAAAAATTCAAAATTTTTTCAGCGTCTTCCTGCAACTACAATTATTAAGATAGAGATTTTCCAATAATGAAATCTGTTTCTTAATGGCAGATTTTGAAATAAGGTCCTGTAGAATTCTTCGAAAATTTTAGTACTTTTCGCGCAGTTTTGTGTGAAAGTACGGGCGAGGAAGTACGTGTTGTTTTAGCACCACTGGTTGTTATTGAGATCGGGAGCTTCCACGGCCGAAATCAGATTGATTACCTTGGGCTGCCCGAGAAATGTCTCGTTGGGTCGTGGGATGATTTATCCAGCGTTTGCCTATCTCTACGTTGCCCACCGGAGTGAAGTGCATTTCAGCGTTTCAGCGCAGGTGGCGCACACAAAGTCGGGTGAAACGTTGTGTAACCAGCCCGTGACGATAGTGCTCGCTGTGCTCCAAATCTAGAACTCTAGTTCATTTTTCCTCCTTAAATGATTTTTAATGAACTTTTCTCAAAATACTGTGCCTCTTTTTCTTAATTCATGACTATTCGGATTTAAAATAATACCTATCCGTACACTTGAATTAACGTCATAAATATTTACAGAAACGTTTATGTGAAAAAATAATATTTCAGGCATTGGAATATTCTAATCAATTCAATATTCACCTGAATAAGAAAACCCTCCTGCAGAATTTCGCACACTGGGTGAGGGTTCTCGTAACTTAATTGTTGTCGTGCGCCTCTCGTTCTTGTGTCATTCGTTTGTTATCGTCTCTTGTATATTCGTAGACATCATTCGTCTGTGTTGGCCTATTTTTGTCGTTGCTCCTTGATGTTGGTAGCCATAGAATGTGGATTATCAGTTTAATAATTGCGATATTCACGACGTAAGTACTCTAAAGTACTTGCCATTTTCTAATTCTGTGATTAAACTTCGTATTGTTGTGTTTAGAATCAGTGTTTTGTGTCGTTTCTTCGTTTGTAAATCTCAAATTAAATGACTTTTTGTGTATAGTGAAATTTCCACTTGAGTTGCCAAGGTTTTTTTATTTTGTGTATGACTTTCGTCTGTGTCCATCTCATTGTCGTTGTCTCATTGTTGTTTCGTTTGATTTTGCCACATTGCTTTTGTGTAAATTCTACTATTTTTGTACTGTTTGGAGTATTTAATCGTGTTTTCTCTTTCAGAAAAGTAAGATTATAATTATTTATTAATATTATTCTCGCTTCATCATTAAGTGCTTCAAAGGAAAATTATGAGAGGAAAATTGGAAAAAAGTGTAGAATGTTAAACAGTTTCACATACACCTTGAGAAATGCTCACCTAAAAATTCACATATATTTGTAGATATCTCATCCAAATGTGCTCGATCAATTAAATAAGGTTTCAAGGACTTCACAAGATTCTTCACAAAAATGATGTGATTTTGTGGGGAGATATTTACAAATGACTTAACTTTTTACGAGAATATTGAATTTGTAACTTGGTAATAATAAGATTAATACTTTGTGACAGAATATTCTTTCCGCCCAATCCTCGAGAAATACTAATTGAAAATCGAAAAAAGGATACGAGTGGTTAATTAATATACTTTCTTCACATAAGAGGTTACGTTCTTACAAGAAATAACTAATCACAGATTGTTTGCATTTGTATTAGCTCTCTACTTGTAGGACGCTTGTCTAATACTACCGAAATTCAATTTGGAGAATATAAAATGTAACATAAGCCATAACATAAGGAAACGAACACATCGATTCATGTTGCCAATGTCTGCCATTTCACAATAGGATGTCTATTCTTTAAGACCGACTTAAGTTTAAATCTGAACGTGGGTGTTGCAATTTTTCTGACGGAGATTGCGGCATAATTTTAATGTGTCAATATTTCATTGTGGTAATAATTCAATTGCATTCAACGTCGTAAATTTTAGCATTTAAAATAAATTAATTTTCTATAAAAATATAATTATCCACATTTCCCACGTCAAAGGCACCGGAGGAAGCTAAACTTATCCAATTGAACTAACAATTTATACACAGTTCGATTTCTTTCTTTTGTGCACAGATTTTCGGTATGAGGCTCGCGTTTATTAGTAACTCCAACCACAAGTTTCAACAGAGCCATTGCTATAGGGAAACAAAGTGGGTGCTATTGATCGTTTTCTCTCCAGAATAAGTTACGCTAATGATTTCGTGACATCTGATGGTGGCCCGAGGCGTCAGCCACTAGTAGGCAACCTTAATATCACTGTTCCAAGACCAGATTGAAATCCATTTTTCTTTGAGTGGGCATTGTGATATCTAGGTTTCGGACTTTTAGATAAATACATATTTTCTTCCTTTAATCTGGAGTGTTAATACTTAAGTGGAAATACAAGTAGTGCCCCGTGGTTTACATATACCGAATTGCATATCACCGAAAAAAGAAATATTTTGATTCAGTTGCATTAAAATAAATATTTTCGTTGAAGCAAATATTATTACATACTTAGCTCAATTTTATATAAATAAGTGAATATTTTGAGAATTTTAAAGTTTAATACTTTAAAGATTTTACAGGGTCGTGCCAGTTTGGAAAGCAATAGTTGATCGTACATGTTACTGTGGAAAATCCCGGGATTGGATGGAGTGAGTCTGGCAATTCGTCTGAGGGATATTTCTAACACTACTGTCGATTCAGGAAATGAGCGGTAATATACACCCATAACATGAGCAGCTTCCAAACTTTCTCAGATTGCACTGACGAGAAGTGTAGAGTGATACAGAGGATGGCGTCACGTTTTACATCGAGACTTCTCTCAATCTTGGTTACAGTTTTTCATATAGGTAATAAATACATATGTTCGTCGTTTTAACACTAATTTTCACTTTATAAGCACATCAAAAATAATTTTTTTAGTATTTTTACCGCCTAAAAGTCCGAGTCCTAGTGATATCCAAGTGGCAAGCGGTAATGGCACCATTGCCCTTGAACCACTGTGTCCGCCGCTGCCTAGCCGGTGGAGTGAAGGGCCACGCCGCGCCGCGTCGCGTGGCCGGCCAGCGCCGCCGCCGAGTGGCGAGTCGGGGCGCGCGGTGCAGTGCGCGCGGGCGCTGAGAGAGCGCGCGTTGGTTCGCAGCCTGGCCGCGTCGCTGCTGTCGCCGGGCAGCCGCGCGTCGGTGCCGCCGGGCGCCGCCGCGTCGTCCATGTCGGTGTCGGCGCCGCCCACCCCGGAGCCGCAGCCCGCGCCGCCCACGCCGCGCGCGCGCGCTCGCTCTTCCGCATCGACGAAGCGTGAGCCCCGCTCCTCCTCCGCTTCGCTCCGCTTCTTGCTCTTCCGCTTCCCACTCTGTTCTGTCTCTTGAATCTCGATTGAATCTTATCGTTCGCCGGTCTCCCACTTCTTGCCGATCGCGATTAAACGGGTTCTGTGTCCGTGAAGAACATACGCATCTTATTTTTTTTTTTTTTCGAAATCGAGACCGAGTTCTAGATTTTCTCGAAAGCAAGTCCAAGTCCTATATTTTCTCGAAACCGAGTCCACATCCTGTATTTTCTGGAAACCGAGTCCAAGTCCTATATTTTCTCGAAACTGTATCCGAATCCTATATTTTCTCGAAACTGAGGCCGAGTCCTATATTTTCTCGAAACCGATTCAAAGTCCTATGTTTTCGGAAAGAATGTCCAAGTCCTAGATTTTTCGACACCAAGTCCAAATCCAAAATTGTCTGGAAACCGAGTCCGAAGTATATCGAAACGAGTACAAATACCAGCAGATGAACAAACACAAGAATATTTATCTTTGTCGAGAAAAGGACAAAAATTAATTTTATTTATTTCTCGAAAATAAGAATGTTCCATTCAGGTAAAAATAATATCTGCTTCTTCACTGCATTTTTTAAAATAAAATGTCTCTCATAACCTTAACTAATCGCATTTCAAGCCATTCAAATCAGTCAGTAGTTAGAACGCCAACATTAATTGCAGAGCAGCATATTTTAATTGAATGGCTAGACTAACATGTACATCTTTTTAAAATGTTTGTAGTATTGAATTATTTTTTTTATATGTTACGGATATAAAGTGTAATAGTTGTATCTTTCCGCCAGCTAATGTCTAAACTAAATTTCAATGTTGTTTTCTTCTAACTTTATAATTGAAGAAATAAACTTATCAATCAGATGAATACAATGCTAAGTAATAATTTTAAGTTTACAATATTGAGTTTTAAATGTCCACCCTGTAGAAATAGTTTTTGAAGCAGATTTTACTGTAATATATTATTTTATGATATTGAACTTCGGTCTTCTAATATGTGATTATAAATGAAGATTTAAAAAAACATTATTTACATTTGTACTCGTAATAATTTTGATATAATCGCAATAGTGGTTTCAGAAACGAAATAAAATTTCGTTTGAGTCTTTCTTGTCCGTCAGATAGCTTCTGGTCTGATTGTTCTTGAGAAAGTTGAGAGAAAAGATGTACCCGCTTTTCATAGGGAAACCGATCGTATCTTAGATGGAGTTTTTAAAACTTCCAAGAGGGAATCGTTTCCTTTTCTTTACGAACTGCCCCATCTTGAGACAGCTCTGAGCTTCCTTCGGGAGACTGCGGTCTTTCTTCTGTGTCTTTTCCTCCGCGGCAATTTGCATATGTTTCTTTGCCATTCCGTTTCTCTTTCCATTCCCGGATCCTCTTTGAACGTCTAGAAGTGCCGTATTTCACCGCTCCTGCGTGCTCTCCTTTTCTCTGAAGACTTTCTCAGAGCGCAATATGAAACGGTTGCCGATCCCTTAGTCAACTTTTTATCCACCTGGCGATTCAAAAGGCGCGTTACGTCCATTAGACGCCTGAAAGGATATTCCCAGTTGAAAAGACTCTGTTGGCCTTTCTCTGCTACAAATCTATCTGCTTCTAAATGCTGAGGTGGCGGTGCTGAGCATTATTGGTGAAAATATGGTGAAGGGTGGAATAATTATATTATTTTGCGTAATATATAAGGCTTTTTTCTACTGTAAGTTCTTTCAGCATTTTCCACGATATTCTTTTTGATTTTACATTAGTGTTTCAGCTCGTGGCAGTATTTTAAGTGACTGATCAATAAAAACGCAACATATTTACTTTGTTTATTAAATTTATATATTATTGGTTTTGGTAAAATAGTGTCATTTTAGTACTTAAACTAGCATTTAATCCAGGGTGCATCGTAGCGTTTTTCCGATGTAGTGGAATTCCACCATTTATTCTGAATCCTGTATCTTGATATTTATCGGTGAAGGTACTGTAGCAAATATTCATTGCATACTATAAATTCATCGACATTCTTAAATGTGAATATGGTTTGATAGTGTATATTCCAAAACGATTCTTTCGAACGCCAATACTTAAGTAATCTTGTAAGAAGATAAGTGACACCTAAGAATGATCTCGAGATCATACAACAGCAAAGAAGGGAACGTCGTACCATTCGTGATAATTGAACTATCACCATCAAGAAGTAGTGAAACTCTTTTCCCTACATCCGAAAAGGCTAATCAACACACTGAATTTCACAAACAAACCGGTAGAAACTGCAAACGAATATGGAGTTAATGTTCTTTCCATCGTACAGGTAACTCCTGAAGAATTTGTAAAATCAAAATAATATGCTGCATTCTAGCAAAACGTATCGTAATTGCAAATTTTGTATGATGAGCTACCTTCTATGCAAAGTGAGTGCAGCAGCTTTATTTCGCCCCCCGAGCAACTGTTCTTGGCTGCCGCAAGGCCGCTCAAGGCAGCCGAAGTGGAGCTGAGCGGAAGCTCCGTCTCGCATGGCGTGGAAGGTCAGCAGCGCATACTGTTAGCGGCCGCTCGCCGCCCCACCCACCCCCTTGCCGGCGCGGGGCTTCCGGCAGCGCTGTCCGTGGGCGCCGTTCGATCCCCGGCGCCCGCCGCGCCGCGCCGCGGCTGAAGGCGAAGGCCGTAACGACGCGGTAGCGTGACTCGCCGGCGCCCAACAAACTCCCTCCCGCCGCTCCGTCGCCACGCTCCCGACGCCGACGCCTCCTCGCTTTCCTAGGCTTCCCTGCTTTCCTCCGCCCGCCCGTCTTATTAGGCCTACCCGCTTTTCTATGCCTGTTCGCTTTTCTACACCCGCTTCCTTTTCTACGCCTCCTCGCTTTCCGAGGCATTCCGGCTTTCCTTCGACTCCCCTATTTGCTATGCTTCCCCGTTTTCTACACCTCCCCATTCTTCAGCACGTCCCCATTTTCCTACGCCTCCCCATTTTCCTACAGCTCCCCACTTTCCTACACCTCCCCACTGACCTACCCCTTCCCACTTTCGAACACCTCACTGTACTACGCTTCACCATTTTCCTACGCCTCCCCCCTGTCTTAAGCCATTGACCAACGCCTCACCACTGTCCTACGAGCTCCCCACTGTCTTGCGCCTTCCCACTTTCCTACGCCTCCCCACTGTCCTACAACCTCCCCGCTGTATTACGCCTCCCCACTGTCCTGTACATCCACACTTTCCTACGCATCTTCACTTTCCTGTGCACCCCCACTTTCCTACACCTCTCCACTTTCCTGCACCTCTCGACTTTCCTACCCATTCCCACTTTCCTACGCCTCCCCACTTTCCTTCTCCTCCCCACTGTCCTACGCCTCCCTCTTTTCCTACGCCTCTCCACTTTCCTTCGCCTCCCCGCTTTCCTGCGCCTCATTTTCCTACATCACTCTCAAATTGTATCCCGTCCCCTAGCCCTTCTCCTACCCTAAGTGCATCCGCACCACGAAACCTTCCCGCTTCTCAACTCTTCTCTACACCTCTTTACACCCCTTGGCCTCCCCCACCCAAACGCCTTCTCAGTAACGTGCATCCGTGTCCCTACCCCTCCCCACGCCCCAATGTTTCCACTGCCGCACTCATTACAACATGCGCGATGCGGCAAATCTCTTTGCTTAGCGTGCTACTCAAACTCCTAGGAGGATTGCTTGTAATTCATGGATATATGCTGTGTGAATGCTAATTGTTTCTATTTACCATGTACCGGAAGGTACTCAGTAGAAATTCTCCTGCGCTTAGATACTCTTCACAATAAATAAAAAAATTAATAAGTTGCCAGATATAAGAAATTCGTTCAAAAATTTAATTCTCGCATATTGACAATGTACAAGTAATACTTTCCTGTACATATCCGTGCTTCAGGATTTGAGCACGAGGTATGACTGTGAGCTTAGTGAACCTTGTTTTATATAAAATGAGGCGTTGTAGTTGTCGAAAGTGTAACAGACAATTAGTGTAATATTCATATAAGTGTGTTTATACAATAATTTTATGCCATACGAATATATAATAGAGAGATTCTACTACGTATGATGTTTACTTTAAGAGGATCTGAACTTCTGTTATGATCCTCACACTTCTCAATTCACCTTCAGAAACGACAACTGGATGTGGTACACAAAGTGTTCTCAAGTGCTATTTTTGTGTGCTATGAAAGTGCTCTTGATTAGCTTTGTTGTACAATACATGAACTGTTATGCCTCTATTCTTTTGTGAGTTCGTATGTGTTCTCAAACTGGAAATAAATTTCTTCTTATAGCTTTTCTTTTGGGCACTTAATTTTCGGCGTTCTATTGACGCTTTTACTTATTTCAACCATTAGAACATCACATGGATTGACGTCATAATATAATCACGATAGGTCTTGCCATGATCCATAGACCTGTACTTACTATGAAACATTTGTTATTGTGAGGACATTGGGTCAAAATATTCCCCGAAATATTTTTTTCTACTCAATGACAGTGACACATCTGATTAATACATGCACAATATTATGCGAGTTAAATCAGATGACTAGGGTTTTAATAATATTTAAGAATTATGTAGGAATTAATGATATGTGGGATTTCGAGAATCTCTCGTGATTTTCATTTGGGTATGTTGTCTTCAGGGTCATCGTGAAGTAGAATCTACTTTCTTTCAGAGTATTGAAGTATAGTGACTTAGTTGAAAGAAGATATTTGGGAGCTGATTAGTTAAAAGAATATATTTGCACTGGAAGCAACTCAGTCCAATGCCGAAGCCAACGAAAGGAAGTCTCAAACCCTCATTTCCTCTATTATCCCAATGAGAAGCAACGAGTGTGTACATACTGTACGCAACGTGATACATAATTTATGAAGAATATATGCTCTGTAACAATACTGTGTGCTGCTTACACACAAGTATTCATCGCATGAATAATTTGATAATATCTCAGTGATCGATCACACAGGACTTCAGTTGATTGAGGATATGGAGTGATTGATTCGGAAAGATTTCGGATGCATTTTTCAAGTACTCCTCGCCCAACTAGGCGTGTATGATGAAAACCGATACAGATTTCAATAATTATACATTAAATGTGTGACCTTACTTGTTTTTAAGCGACCTAAAAATAATTGAATTAAAAATGCATGTTGTCAGAAGATAACATTCAATCACGTCGAAAGTCATGTTCCATTACGAAAAATCGCCTGGTGAATATGCAATTTTACGAAGCTGTTGAGTTCCACGGGTTGCCTATCACGCAGGCGTCGTTCGTGAAGGAAACATGCTTCGGAACACTTACACAAAAGTAAAGTACTTAATACTAACATTTTAGAATTTTGAAATGAGTTTTGCAGTATCTATTTACTTAAATATCGTCTCCCTTAATATTGTTGTTCTATTTATTCCATAAGATATTTTTTTTATTTTTAAACTTATGTTTCTGTTTATGTTGTTTTTATTAAGAAAGCCTTTTCAGTACATTCTTTTCAACAAAATGTGTGCCCAAGATTCATTTGTATAGATACCTTTATGGTTTGTAGTGCCAATAAATAAGACATTATGTATAATAAAAGTGCTAAGTAAAAAATGAAATACATGTTTTCAAATCTAACTTTCTGTTGCTTCACTTTTTATTATCTTTTCTGTAATCTACATTATTAGAAGAGCAACATTAGTTGTAAACCAGCCGACCGAAACGGGTGAGGTCGCTAAGCCATATATTTAGTGGAGATCTCGGTTTTAGAGGTCGCGGGTTCGAGGAGTGGCCGTTTCGATTCCCACTGACACGTGGTTATTCACCCGTTACCTGTGGCTTGATGGGCTTTCCCACTCACCACACATTACTTTTTGAAACATCGCCTTTCAAACCATCTCCTTTTAATCTTGCTCTGCCTGGGAGGCATATACATTTGCGTAGGGGACAAATGTGTGTTGCACCAAGGCAGTGTCATTCCTTGACCGCGTGTGTTGTAGCATGGTGGTTAAGGCTCAATTGCTCGGTTAGCTCTAGTTGAAGGAATTAAAAAAGTGACGGAGACAGGCCACTGTTCCGGAACCAGCCACGCACGAGTTTACCGAGTTGTGTGAAAGGGGGAGGGGGGCACCAAAGACCGGCGAGTGTAAACGGTATCTTCATCCAAAGATGTGTACACAAAACAGTTCTGAAACTAACCTAATTGTTTAGTACTTCTCAAAGCATCGAAGAATGGAAGCTGAGAGCAATAAAATCATTATCCTTACAAGTTGCATAATTGCGAATAATATTAACAGGATTCTAAACCTCCGTTGATTTTAGTAGTCATTACAGGGTTTTATTTTTCATCGACATCCAGTATCGAGAAACCTATCTTGATTGCAGGGTGATTGCCTGTTGAAAAAAAATTTTTTTTTTCGTTACAGAGCATTTGACTTACAGGAATTTTCTATTATTCATATTGGAAACACACGTTAACGCAACTTACGTAGAACAGGTTCAAATATTTCAATACTGCAGCTGTTCGCGCTGAGACCCTATATTTACGGTAGAAAAAAATTTTATATGACGTTCTTCTCTTTGTTCGATTATGGGACGTAACTCACTAATAAGGATACTCCGTTGACGACGTAGCGTGTACATGGCCGCCAACCTCTCCCGAAGGTTGGCTTTCTTTGGAAATGATAACTCAGTCGTAGTAAACACATCAGTATATTCTACTATGAAAACGATATGCTTCATTAACTGTGGAAAACTAACACACACACTCACAACGCAATAAAAATGAAAAATTAAAGAAAAAATTAACTCAACTGTGAACACTCTTAGAGTCTGAATAAATAATTAAGTTTAACACTTGCATACAATAACGTTGCAGTTCAATACGAGGCTTACGTATTCAAAATAAGTCACATTTCCTCACATTTTCAAAATAAGTCGCATTACAAATTAAGTAACATTGACTCATTCTTGTATATTAAGTACATTAACGTATAGTCCTAATCATTAAATCATTTGACATCTGAACCCAAATTTGTACGTCGTTATTTCATTCAAAAACCGACAAATTACGATAAATATTTCATAAATTATTAATCGCCTTTCTTTCAACTACTTGTTGAGAGAACATAATTCACTCTTATCGTACTGGTACCCATAGATTTCTGCTACTTTAGTAATCATTTGCTTTTGACCTTGACTACGAAAAGTAAAAGTTTTGGTCCGGTCATATCAATCGTACCGTTATGCAAGAGTGTAATTACCATTGCCTGCGGCTCATTGACCTCATAAAAAGTTTAATACTTACGATAAAGGTTTGAAGAATGACGCACAAAGTTCGCTGTTTCCCATTTTCTCAATTGCGTCGCGGCGTTTGGCTGCTGTCCAATGTCCTCTCCTTCCAGGCTCCCATGCTACACCTGGATGAATCCACGAAATGATGTAGCCCGAGTTTTGTGAGTCCAATGAGACGAATACATTGTAGGAAATATTGTAAGTTAAAATATTAAAGGCAAAGAAAGAGAGAGAACTGGAAAATTCCGGGAAATGATCGCTTTTGAAATCGTCGCAGCTAGTGGCGCGTGATTCACCAGGCGTTCGGTGTCCGGACCTCTGAGCAGTCACAACACTATGTTTTTCATTGAATATATTGAAATGAAGAATTTTCTGCCAAAGTTGAAGTGATCATGATTACTTCTGGCCGCAGGGAACCTCGCCATAAGCTAGGAGTTGCTGGTCGTCAGGTGTCAGCGCCGACCTTTCGTAGTCCTCTCTTGATATTCCTTGTCGATGTAAACGTAACACTTCGACAATTCACCGACCTTTAGATCGATTTCCCAAGCCCTCAAGAAGACTCTGAAGTATTTTTCTTTATCACCTTACTACGTACTATATAGTCAAGAGAATATACTTGCAATTCTGCGGCGAAAATCGACGATTTTTCGACCAAAATCTCGGTTTGAGGGGCCGTGGAATCAAAACAGTGGATAAATATTTTTCCTGTATGCAGGACATTGCTTCATCTGATTTGTTGTGTCGTCAGAATCTATATTATGTGAAACCTTGATACCGAAAAATCCATAGACGCCAAAATGTCTGCATGTCCTGGGACTACCTGGGACTAATTCAACTGACGGACGTTTTAACCCTCACTTCAAATCGCATTGCAGTAAAAAAACTAAAATAGCTACTTGTAAACACTTTTGCAAGTTTGTGCAATATTGTAATATTGCGTAGCCGTTCCAAATATTGCGAAAAAGCAAGTGCACGATAGGTTTGTTTGCCTCTCCCTGTCATGAACGTACTGTCCGGCTATCTCATAACGGGAACTCGGTCGCATCCGCCTCGCGGGATGTTTGTGCGGTCTGTCCCGAGGCATCGCGGACAGCGCAGTCCACATCGCCCTCCGCCGCGCAGCCACCAACCGCCCCAACGGCCGAGACCTCCGCGCCGCGCCGCGTCCAAGGCCGAGGGGGCGCCGCCGCAGCCGCGCTATCGCTCCCATCGCCCCCCCCCCCACGCCCACCTCCCCTCACCCACCCTCTTCGACCCACCGCCGTAGGAGAGGCGAATCTGCAAGCACACCTGCATTACTGCAGTGCCTAGAGATATGCGAAACATGAATATACAAAAGTACCCACTTAACCTTTACTCAAATGAATAAATATAACAAAATTAGAAGACGCTTCACCGCTATTTTATGTATTTTCTGTGTGAAAGGTGTTTTGAAGCTTGAAGAAATGTCATCTTTTCCGCGGCAAAGATGGACTGATGTTCAGAGCTTTGTCTCTCAATAACGGCATCAAAACATTTATTATTATTATTATTATTATTATTATTATTATTATTATTATTATTATTATTATTATTATATTTTATGATTGTTATATTTAAATGTAAATCGCTACGTCATCTTAATTTTTCTCGCATTTTCAGATTTCTGTAACAGATTCATTAGTTTCCATTAATTGCGAATTCACCAGTAATCAGGTCTAATTTGGACGAATATGAAAAAATCAATTTTGTGACAGTTATTAGAAATGTTGCGTTAAATTTCTTCGTTGGATAAGCTTTTACTTTTTCTTAGTTTTCTTACGGTATGCTAAAGCTATCCTGTAAATGTATGTGTATGGGGTAAAATTTTAAAAAAGCTCAAGGTTTTTTGATGAATTGATAATTACGAGATCGTATTATGAGGGATGTATTATTTAAGAACATTTTATTTCCAAGTGAAATAATAATTTTTATATTTAAAGCATTATCTATGATATTTTGTATTGCAATATTCACAAAATTTTGTTTTGTCTTTTGAGGCTCTTTTTGAAATAATTTATACTTTTTCATTTAGTTATTATCCTTATTTACATACTGTATCCATTTTGTGTAACGCATGTGGAAAATTTACAGTATAAATACAATAAGAAAAATAAGAAATACAGTTAATATTGTTTTATTCAGCCCAAGTGCCGTGAAAGTAGGCAATGAATGGGTGTTGTTTACTACTCAAGAAAGTGCGTAAAAGAGGCGCAACGTCCCCCAGGTGAGTGAACACACGACGACGGTTGCGGCCAAGTAGCGCTGCCAAGTGTTACTTCACGCGAAGGGGGCGTGGCGTTTATAGAAGACTCCTCTCCGGCCCGTGCGGCGCGAAATGCATTGCATGGAAGATTACGTTCTTACATTTCAATTTCTTTTGTTACAGCCACAAGCACTGAACGACATGAAATAATATATTTAGGGCTTTGGATTTTTCCCTCTGTAGTGCATGTGTTGTACTTTCCTATTGTAACCTTTCTGTAGCTCTTCATTTTGTGCGAGAAATCACATGGGTACAGCTGGGAATAATAAAGATTATTTCAAACATCATTTTTGTTACGCACATAACCGTGGCACTAGCAGAAATAGCCCTACTAGCAGTGCGAACAGAAATACTGCTTCACTTATTTATTTGGCGTTCGGGATTTCTAGCGGGAAGACTGCCCTTAGGCAGTGTTCCGCACCCGAGTTTTCGACCCAGGTTTCCTTGAGAGCCTACCTCCGACGCGTATCTGGAAACCTTATTTAAGCAGGCGCGCCTCATGGGCGATCCCCTGGTGCGCCTGAGATTTGACTCTCACTCTCTCCGCTCAGTGTCAGTCTCAGTTAACCATATCTCAGCTATGGTTGGGTGAAAGTGAGATTTCGTTAGGGGTATTGTCGGAGGGATTTAATTTTGCCGGGCACCTGCCAAGGTTCTTTTACATGTCACAAGAGTGACTCGGCTACTGTGGATTTCCGCCCTTCGAAAATCACTGTTCCATCGTAAGAATAGAGGAGTTACTTTAAGAAGGGACCGCCCGGGAAACAAATGGAAGTCATGCAGGGCGACGGCATTGCAAGAGATAGTGATGAAACCATTCACAAACGAGCCAACTGTAAACGAACGCACTGGCAAAATGAACACATGGACGTATCTTGTAGTGATATTGCAATCAGTAGCTGTCAAAGCGGTCCCTTCTTATAGTAATATCTCTCTCTGCCTAGCGGCGACATCTGCTCGCGAGGCGAGGAGCAGGTCTCGTGGCGGCGCGGGGCGGCGGCGGGGCCGATGCGCCTGGCGGCTGCTCAACGAGCGCGGCCTCTCGCCTAATTGCGCCGTTGCCTCGTTGCGTAAGGGACGAAAGGTCGCCGACGCCGACGCCCCTGCCGCGCCAGCGCCGGCGCCTTGTTGACACGCGCGGCGGAAACAGCAGAGGACGCGGCCTCGCACCTGCGCCGCCCTCTCGCAAACGCCGCACTCCCTTCCACTGCATCCTTCACCCACCTGCCCGTCCTTCCGTTCATTCTTCGCCTCCGCGTCGTTTCCTCATTTTTTTATCCCTCGTCCCCCTTTCTTCCTTCCACATACCATGCACCACCCTCTCGCGTATGTCCCACCTCTTCCGCTTCATTCTTCACCCGCTTGCCCGTCATCCCGTTCATTCCTCGCCTCCGCGTCGCATTGTCATTTCTGTATTCCCCGTCTCCCTCACACCCTTCCATCTACCATGCACTCCCCTCTCGCGAATGCCCCACCCCTTCTACTTCATCCTTCACCCACATGCATGTCGTCCCATTCATTCTTCGCCTCCGCGTCGCTTCCCCATTTCTTTATCCCGCGTCTCCCTCACTCCCTTCCATCTAACATGCACCACCCTGTCGCCTACGTCACACCCCTTCCTCTTCATTCTTCACCCGCCTGCCATTCGTCCCATTCATTTCTCGCCACCGCGTCGCTTTTTTATTTAACTCCCGTCCCCCTTACTCCCTTCCATCTACCATACACCACCTCTCGCAGCTCCTTCCTCTCCATTCTTCACCCGTCTGCCCGTGGTTCCATTCATTTCTCGCCTCCGCGTCACTCCATTTTTTTTAATCTCCCATCCTCCTTACTCCCTTCAATTTACTATGCACCGTCCTCTAGCAAATCCCTCCTGCTTCATCCTTCACTATACTGCAACTAGGACTTCCTCCGGATTTTCTTTTCTTTTCCTCCTTTATTCCTGCTCCATTCCGGTCTCACTTCTCTCATTTATTCTTCCCCTTCCTGCCCCTGGAAAGCCGTCCACGCATCCCTCGATCTCTCTCTTTCCTTCTCTGCTTTCTCTTTATCCCTCTCCCCTCTGGTCGCTCGGCTACTCCATTTTATCCTTCACCTCCCTCTCATCCCTCCTCATCATTCTTCGCTATGCTTCTCCTTCCCCCTCCTCTCTCCACTCCTCCCTCGCACCAATGCCCTGTACAACGCTCTCTCCCTCTCTCTCTCTCTCTTTCGCTGTGCTCGCCTAAATGACAATGACTTTGAACCACCTAAATTTTCTGTGTTACCGAGGCAAAATGAAGCGACTGCGGTATAGAGCTCGCGAAAAATTGAGGTGAACCCAAACGCGGAGCCACTGGGTATGGTAGCGTATGTGAATTCGAAATTTCTGCACCAATGTATTCTTAATTTGAGTTCCAACGGTGACGGATTTCCACTCCAAGTAGGAGAGTGGATGTAGCCAGGAGTGGGGACTAGAATTAATAAATTTGGAATTGTAAAGGTGTCTGCTCGAATGGGTTGTTTCCGTGGTTTACTCCCACTCTAGGACGCTAGAGTATTTCCTTCAACAATGGACTACAAATGCGCAATTTTGCAACAAACAAATGTGCGGTATGTTGCCAACAAAAGGTGAAAGTGTGTATGGTAAATGTACGTAAATACTACATATTTATGTGCTCTGCCGTTTTAGGACAAACGAATCTCGATCCTTCGAAATATTTGAAAAATTGCTGACACAGGGTTGAAACGAAGTAGAGATACAAGTACTGACCTTCCATTTTTATGGTGGTAGTTTGAGCATTGGGAGCGCATGGAAGAAGCAAAAAATATTTTGCAGAGAAAAAGAGTTTATTTCGAATACAAAAATCGCTTCATGCCAGCATAAAACCATCGAATAAAAACTCTAACTGATCATCAAGCTTCGTCAATCTACGTAACTAACTAAAAATCGTGAAGACTGCACAAGTCTGAAATCACAGATATACTCTTTGCGATCCACCATGCCATTATTTTAAATAAAATTTCGCAAATTCCACATTAAATGCAAACGAAGCATTCAGTAAACAGGAGTCCTGTCTTAACGAGACCTGTAAAACCCCGATTTTAATGAGAGGGCGAAATTTTTTTAAACGCAGAGCGCGTCAGCGAGATAGGAAAGCGGCGGGTGGAAGGAAGAAACCTGGGCGTAATAGGGCGCGCGCGAGACGACGCTGTATCGCAGCATCTCTCACCCCTTTCCCCTCCTCCTTCCCCTCCCGCACCTGCCGCTACGGCGCATCTCATCCCGGCCCTTTGCGAGCGACGCTATATTAAGGTCGCGCCGCGGTCGCTGACCCGGGGGCGCGGCGCGGCGGGGAGCGGGACGCGGTGGGCGGCACGAAACACAGTGGGTCACGACGCACGGGCTGCGGTTGGAAGTCGATCATTTAGCGATGTGTAGATAGTTTACTACATTTTTACAGAACGATACACTAGTACACAATTCATTGAAAATTCTGTGTTGTTTTCATAAACAGGTTTTATACACTTTATTCCATTATTAGATTCTTGTTTGTGGTTGACTTTCCTATGGTTGACTTTTCTCTGTGGTTGACTTTTCCTTTAGATTAAGTAGTACTTATGTACTATTTCCGTTGTATATCATTTCAAATACATTATTTTGTAAGCTATGTCATATGTGATTAGAATCTTTTGAGCGAAATAATATTTTCTGGATAATGCTTAGAGATAATTCAGAAAATATAAAATAAAAATGTTCCACTATTTCACGAAGTAAATGGAGACAATTCATATCCTAGATTGAGTTTGCATATTCTTTATTTTTATTCTATTATGAACTTGTTCCCTACCCAAGACTTTATTTACATTGTCTTTAATTCTAAAATCTCCCCTTACTGTGCAAAGCAACTACACCAACACTGTGGCTACTTCTTTACATACACTCTTATTCAAGTATTCCCTCTCCGTTAGCTAATTTCAACCCGGGTGATGAATCCAGAAATTTTATTTTAACCATAGATCATTATCCACTTAATACGAGAAACGACTTGCGTAAATAACTGTAAGTTTATGTAAATTCTGTTGAGGAAGGCAGTTAAAAAATTATAAGAATTCAGCACTTTCGTTCCAAATATGATGTTATTTGCCACATATTTAACAATGGCAACTTCTCATCATTCACAGTACCATTTCCACATACATATGCACATTCATGCCTTTTAAAACAATAACATACAATGATACTCTTCAAATATAGAAAAACTGGGGATGCTTTTGATATTTATGAATTTACGTAATTCAACATATAAAAGTTAATTTTAGAATGAGTGCACAGTTTCTAATTTTACATCTATTTTTATCATAATTATATTTTGCCTCATTGAAAACAAAACTACAATCTCGTGAAATGTTTTTAAAGCACAATGAAGAGTTCATCCTACTTTAACGATGGTCAGCTCTTTACATAGACCCTTGTTTCATTCCTTCCATCATCCAAACTACTGCTCACACCTATTCTTCCTACTCATGTTTCCCCTTATTTAATTTTATCTCATTAATTTAAAATTTATTATTTCCGAAAATACATACTTGGTTGTTTAACATCATATTTTACAATAAAAACTAAACTTATCTTAATTCAAACCCACTGCGAATCGATACACATCCGTCGCCCATCAATTACCACCACCAAATCTTATTCCTGCCTTCTCTTCCCCCCCCCAAAAAAATCTCATCCTAATCAAAAACCTTGCTTTCCTTTCCAGTCGACTGCTTAAGTGATTTGCATGATTCATCCCAATGTGCAAAATTTGTCAATCAAATATAAATTCGTTTATTTAAAATTAATTTAATTATATTAAATGATTCGTATTTAATCATAGTTTTCATAAAATTAATCCTCGCTGTTCTAAATCTCATATTTTAAATATTGATTTTTGGACGTCATATTCAAATTCAACGAGTCATGCAGCTTGAAAACACTTTTGAATCTTCGTGAAATTAAATACTATTAATTTCTTTGACTTACTGCTTATTTTCGTTTATCCACTGTGCCACTGTACAACGCGAGGAGGGCCAGGCGGGGAGAGGAGGCAAAGCCGGGCGGGGCGGGGGCGGTGGCACGGGACGAAGGCGGCCCCAAATTAACCGGCTGCGCGACGGTGGCGACACGGCCCTGGGGCGGCAGGGGCGCGAACGCGGGCGGAGGCGGAGGGGCGCGTCCTCTGGGCGGGACGAGATAGGCGCAGTTGAGGAGTTCGTTTCTCTCGCCAGACTTGCGTTCTGGAGGGAACCCACACGCAGCGCAGTTGAAACAGTTTGGACTTCCGCTCCACAGATTCTATCAGTTCGAAACACTTGCTTGGAAACGTGACAGGGAGGTATCGTGACAAAAGTTTGTCGTAGGCAACAGAGATGGAAGGATTATAATTATAGTGACTGTAGGTATATACAAACAATTTCTGTAAAAAACACTAATTGGTACGTTTTAACAGAAAGTTTACATTAAATGCTTAATCAATCTTAGTATATAATCTTTCTACTCAACTAAGTTGGTATAAGCCTATAGTGGTTCAATTCTTTCGTTGCAGGTCTTTTGTAGCTATTGCAACAACAAAATATAAAATAATGTGATGCTTGATCTACAACCACATTTGCCTTGTGTTACTATTTCATTTCAATAACATGACAAACACTGTATCAAATTAGTAATATTTTATAATTAAATACTTTGATTCTCACAAGTGCCAAATAATGGAGAGAAGGTAATGATTCACGGAAGAAATAAGACATTACTTTTTTTTAATCATTCAGGATATGAATTACGTTCTATTACATATTTATGCAAGAGCATTGGAGCAAATCGATCTTTTCCATCTACTGTCCACTATCAGTTCATTCATCAGATTCATTTCCGTCATGCTTTCCTATAACTTCACCTTCTTCTTTCACCTCCTTTCTTTTTTCCCTGATCTTTCCATTTCCGCAATTACTGTTCTTCTATATTTTTCTGTCATCTCCATTGCATTTTATGACATGTCTCTTGTTAAGTCTGGAAACTAAGAAAAATACATATGATAGACCCACGAAGCAAAATTTGACATTGGTATGATGTGGAAAACAAAAAGCCAATTACGATGAATTGCAGGTGTCACCTCAATGATTTTTAATGTGATAAAAACTGCTTTTGGGGATGATCTGACCCATGTTTTCTGTTGTTCATTTGTGAGATAAAATTCGCAGGACTTCTACATGATATAGTTGCAGGGTCGCAAGCAGTCCACCATACTAATGAGAATGTCGCTTAATTTCGTACACGAAGCTATGTTTTGTGTAAAGCTATAATTTAATTGTTTATCAACAATTATTGTTGACATGGTTGCAACAACTCTTCTTACCCGTTCTAGTGGTCATGTAATTTCTTGTTGTGTTTTACCGTTTGTTATATACGTTCCACCACGTCCTGTCCCACCACTTTCACTCCCCCAGCCTCCTCTTCCAACCCCGCTCCAGACCCCCATACCCGCCCCAACACCGCCCCAGTCTCGTCCCAGCCCCTCCCGAGGCCCGTACCAGCCTCGCCACAACACCACCACAGCCCCGCCACAATTGCGCCTCACTCCCGCCACTGTCCCGCCACACTCCACCTCAGCCCTGGCACATCCCCGCCACACACCCCCAAGCCGCGCCACATCTCGCCACACCCAGCCACATCCCCGTCTCAGCCCCACCACATCCCCGCCACAGTCCCGCCACAACCCCGCCAAAGCCCCGCCATGGTCCCGCCACAGCTCCGCCACGCTCTACTCCGCGCCAGCAGCGCCCTAGGCTGCCCGCGCCAGTCTCGCCCTAGCCCTGCCCCGCACCACTCCGCGCCAGCAGCCTTTGCGCACGCTACGAGAGCTCTGTTGATTCGCGCATGAGACACAGAAATCCCCGGCGCCCGAGGACGAGCGGCGAATTAGCAGAGGCAGACACGCGGCGCGGCGCGCTCAGCCGGGGCTTTGTGCGGGAGGCGTGTTTGCGCTGCCAGATTCCCCGTCGAGCGCTCCTCGTTAGAACAAGACTTCCGGAATTGTGCTTGGAGTGACGCCTTCCATCTTTTTTTTAATAGTAGTTGATTGCCAAACAATACCCTATGTATATTAATTTCATTATTTTGTCTTAATTACGGCTGATGGTATTGTGTATAAAACACACGATAACATACTTTATAAATTTAAATGATGAAGCATTATTGTTTCCTATATTTTTTCAAAATTTACAAACAAAACGTGCGTAAGCCCATGAAGAATAAGAGAATCGTGCCTCGCTAAAAAGTAATAACGTAACTAAATTTGGTAAATTTGTGTTAAAAAGCATTTTTGCTAATTATTTTCAATGGTTGAACTGTGTAGTAGATTTTTTAACACTTCAAGCATATAAGATTGATATAGTGATAGTCTTTTATACAAATCCTGTGCGCCTCCCAAAAGTTGCAAAAGCTAAAATATGGAACTTCTCTTAACGATATCTGAAATAGAAATAATCATCTCCATCTAAAAGTACCGCGAATGGATATTTACGTATTGTCTATAATAGAGCTCGACGAAAATATTAATGTAGACAACATTATTTACCAGAATTATTTCCGAGAATCTTACGTGGGTCAACGATCAGGGTTCTACATTCATATTTCATATTACGTTTCTGATGCATCTTTGTCGTTTCGGGTATATTCTTAAGGTCTTTATCGTACATTTTCATAATGAGTGGTTCGTGTGAGAGTCGAACGCCTTCCGTTTCTCACGTAGGAAGTGTCGCCGTGCATGAATTATTTAAGTGCTTTCAAAGTCCGGATACGTAAGCTCCGGGCGTGTGTCATGAGATCTGCGTCGAAGCACACTTGCGTGTTGTCCCAGCGAAGGAAGCCTGCGAAGGAAGCATTAAAATGATCATGTTTCCCAATGTGGTGGTATTCCCATGTAATATTATTCAGTCAAAATGTATGATGGCAGCAGGTTATCGCCGCCAAGTTTTAAAACAAAATACCTGTTTGGAAAATATCCCTAATATACGAACATCGGAGTTTTGCTTCATTTTGGGTAGAGCACATGCTAGACACGCCGTTACTGTGTTACACCCATTTAAAGTCTGTGTTTCATCGTTCGAAAACAGCACTTGTAATAAAGTTGCGAGTTTTGTTATTACACTTTCTTCTCTATACGTCAGGAAGAATAACGCAACGTTGCAGATTTTTGAAGACATGTAGGCAAAAACTCCTTCAGATAGCGATACTTCGAAGAAGCAAAGTTTTTCTTTCTCGTAAAAACATCCAAAGTTTCTGTGCTGCAAAAGCACGGAATATATTTTTTGGAAGCAAACCATTCTTCTCTAAGTTGAGAAACGAAAATTTACTACATCAAGTTTTCACAGTCTGCAAAAGTACCATAAACCGTGATAAGGAGATTGATAAAGAAGTATGATAAGAAATTTTGAATAAAAATGGAAAATTCCAATATTTTAAAAAATATTACATTGTGAAACTCCGTTTATTAATTAAATTGAGGTAATAAAACAAACGTTTAAGCTAATATAATGATTCATCTTTTCCGCCTTCATTATCACATGATACACTACGAACATCCATTTCAAAAAATATTGGTACTCGCATCCTATATACCAATCTCTATACAGTATTTAAGGGGCCGTCCATAAATTACATAACGCAAATTTCGAGTATTTTCAATACCCCCTCTCCCCCTGTAACGCCCCCTTGAACCCCTATGTAACGCAGCGTAACGCTGCCTCAGACCCCCTCCCTCCCCCTTAGCGTTACATAATTTATGGACGACCTTTAAGTAACTGCGAGTGGGCGTGTGTGCGGATCCGTCCGTCACGGTTAGACTTACTATTTTCCAAAGTCTTTGGGTTCAACCACTTACCGTGCACCAATCGATACATATTTGGTGTCATTTCACCCGTCTCGGTCTCATGGTAGGGAACTGATAATTTGTTTTCGGATCCGGGCAGAAAATTCTAATAAATTTCCAAAATCGTGTTTCTGTTTCTTTTAGCGCTGCGATATTAGTGGTTAGAACGGGAATTAAACAAACGCCACCTGAAGAGATCTATGTAAGTGGTGCTGATTAAACCCCAGTACCTAGGCGCAATTTTCGGTCCTCGATACCATAATTTTCTTCCACGAGGATGGCAACACTGATCGTTGTGTACAAGTAAATCTGCCTCCGCGTAACTGACAATAGTGATATTGCTTTGAACATAAGAAGTTAAGTGTTTCGTCCGTTCTATTTTTAACAATAAATTTTCAAACACCTACGTACAGTATTACCTTGGAACTTATTAAATTTGAAGATCGACAAGTGAACACCGGAATTGTAATGTTAGAGAATGGATGCACAACCATATTCCACTTTGCATATTTACGTTCTTAAGCGTGCAAATACCGGTTGTCAAATGAATGTGACTAGCAACTTATTCTTATTAAACTTAAATAACACCTTATTTAAAGTTTTAAACTCTTTAAAAATTAGGGGACAACAATGTGGAAGTATTAAGCAAATTGGGGGAAGAATAAAATGTTGTTGTATAAGATTTTGTTTCAAAATTTTCGAAACTAATTGTGAATGATGTTATATTTGGATTAGAGGATAACGCTAAAAAAGAGCTTACATGTGATATTTTACATGCATTTTATGCATATTAGCACAAAAAGCGTACAAAATGTAGCTGTGCTAAATTCTAAATATTCGCATCATTCAGATGCGTTAAGAACTTACTTGAACAAAGCAATGCATTAAATTTAGAAATTTCCAACACATGAAATACTTTTAAAACGGTTTAATGCGACGCCACATTCTGCTAGTTCTTAATACAGTGATTACCATGTATTTAATAATATATTGTTTTGTTATGTTTCATAATGAAAATGGTTTTTCCCGACAAAACTTCTCTCTCTCTCTATCCCTCTCTCTCTCTCTCCCTCTCCCTCTCTCTCTCCCCCTCTCTCTCTCTCTCGTCTCTCTGTCGTCACCTTGAAAACGTCAAGAAAAGTCAAAGACCACTCAATTGTTGAGCAATTCAAATATGTTTAACGTGTGTGTTTTCTAACTAAAGCAAGCAAATGTAAACAGAAAACGTTAGTGTGTATTTGAAGTCTTGGATGATAGTCATCGCGTAATGAAGAGAAACTGCACAGAGTATGCGAGGAACATTGATGTACTCGTAAATGTTACTTCCTATAGAAATCTACGCCAGTTGGGCTTTGCCGTGATGGGAACCTTCCTGGTCTCTTCCGCACCGAGCAGCGGTCGCCACTTTCCACTTCGCCCCTCGGCTCAGTCGCCGCCGCCGCCGCGATCTCCCCCGCCACCTCTGCGCGTGTCACAGGGAGCAGCAAACCCTTCCAAGCAAAGAACACGCTTAGACGCTAGTCGTGCATTTGTCGGTTAAAATGGTCATCAGAGTGAGAATCAGCTGTTTGAATTTTACGTAACGTCTATTAGAAGGATTAGCAATAATAGTAATAACAGAAATAACAGTAATAATAGAAAATAAATATTTGTTCTAAATTTAAATAATTCTTCAAGGTGATAATACAAAATGGCGTGAAACGTCCCAAAATGATGGGAAAACTAAATTCTTTCAATTTAGTTTCCCCGTAAAGCTCAACAGCTTATTCTTGCATGAATGGCGATTTTGATGCGGCCGATCATGTACAAATGTAAATGCCTCTACTACACTTAGATTTACCTTTTATCTGAGGTTTCGGATTAAGTTCGAGGTGTCCATAAACTCATCGTAATTTTCAGGATTAGTGGTGCGGTTGGCATAGCCTATACTTCCCCCGAAAACCATCGATTACAAACACGTAGTGAAGTCGGATCGCGGGCGCCACTGTCGATCGCGGGCGTCGAAGGCAGGTTCTGTGCTTGGAGTGGGAGTGAGGTGGGGCAACGGGGGATCCAGGAGGTGTCCGGGCGCTCACAGCCTTCTCTTGCCGCAGAGCCGGTGCCCGGCCGCCGCCGCCGCCGTCGCCGGCATGACAGCGCCCGGCCATGCCGCACTATATGCTGACCACGAGGTAACCACTGCCACACACACGCTCGCCCCAGCCGCCGCGCTCTGCTCCTACTCCTTCTTTGCCCTCCCCCTCTTCTATGCCCAGCGAGGAACGAACATTGACCAACTCTATCTACTTGTCTGTCCGGTAGACGCCGCGTCCTAGGCACAGGAGCCAACGTTTCCTCCGCCATTCTGCCACCTTCCTCAGGGCAAAATGCTCTGCGAGGAAGGTGGCAGAATGGCGGCCGAAACGTTGGCACCTGTGCCTAGGAAGCGGCGTCTACCGGACAGACAAGTACATACTGACTCCGGCCGCATACGCCTACGCTTTCATTGTCCAACTCATACACACAATGAAAATATACAGATTTGCCTCCCCTCTTCAACATTTACGCTCTGTGTTATTGGATATCCATCCAAGAATGTGTCCCACAGCCAGAGGCTCCACTCGAATAGAGGCATTATTATTATTATTATTATTATTTGTATCAACATCGTCTTTGGGATTAGTGAATAATTTTGTAAAATCTTTATCTTCTCATTTAAATGATTGAAGAAAAAAATATTTCAAAATTTCGCTAAATTTCAAGAAATTATCACGTTAAAACGACTGTTCCAGAAATAATTAATCAAATTAGGAAATGATATATTGTGCGTGTGTAGCGTTTCTTCTTCTCGTATTTTTATTTTATTCGAAGATGTGTACGTTCACTGTAGACATCGTTCCTGAGACATAAGACACTACTTATATGCAATTTGTTCTCCAATCGATTTGAAACGGAGGATAGCGATCTGTTCAAAGTACCCTCAATAAGAACCGCAACAGCTTGCATGTGGTTGAATAATATAATATTCGTATTTCCCGTAAGATAAGGATATTTAATATAAGACCTTTTAAAAATTTCAACTTCCTCCATTGATATTTTACCTTATTCATTATACAATATTGCAAGACTTCAATACAAAGATATTAAGTTACAAATAATTGAAAAGCTACGTGAAATTCGTAGTGTACGAATTTTAATCTACGAATTTGTTGCCATATCCTATTCTTTACGATACTTTTCTATTTTTTGACGCATTCAATCTTTTCATTATCTAGAAAATGAAAAAATATGTTAAGATAACGACTTCCTGAAACGCTCTGATCAATAACATTGACAAAAGCTCAACTCAACAATCATTTTCTGAAGATACCGCCAATGCGCAGAGTTGAATCTATAACAATTGCCAATGGTGTCTATCTTATAACATATACCAAAAACGCACTTCTCACTTTTCACTGACTCGTTAAGTGAGTTGCTCCAAGTATCTTACTCTAGGTTTGCTCTTGTCGTGTAAGTTGATGCGACTTCAAAAGCCTAATGTGAATTGTTGCAATTTCACTCAAAGGTACTCAATTTCATACAAATACATTCTAACAAATGGTTGTAGTATGTATACACTCAAAAGTGACTTTTTCGTGACTCTAAGACAACAAGCATCCCATTCTTCAGCACTTGCCCTGTTTTTTGGCCTCAGGTTGTGGCAGAGCGTCCACGCGTCATATCTCGGTTCTCTTCGCTCCACCCCGTCCTGCCTCCCCCACTCCATTCTGCCCGTCCGCGCCCCATCTAACCCGTCCCCGGGTCCACGCCCGTCGATGTCCTTCCTGTCCTTGCTCTTCTCCACACTTCCCTGCTTTGCCCGCCTCTTTTGGCTTTCTTCCCCTCCCTCTACCGCGGCTTTTCTCTCGTCTCCGCCCCACTCTTCGCCACCACGTTGCTTCGCCTCTTCTCTTCTCTTCTCTTCTCGCCTCTGTAGTTTGGCGCTTCTCTCGCACGAACTCGTAGTTAGAGCAGCACGACAGGAACACCTCACACACACTGTCGCCCCCTGGCGGACGAACTACGCTCCGCCCCTCTTGGGCGCTTTCCACGCGCAGACCTCTCAAAGCTCTACTGTTGAGGGGAGTTCTCTGGTGGATATTAATTGCCATAATGTTCTTTTTATTCTAGTTTGTATTAGCTGCATATTTTGCTAAAAATCGAGAAATGTGTATAAAGCAAGTCAATACATTTCACTCTATTTTTATTATAAAATATACGTGCTTTTTTTTTCATCAACAGAGTATGAAAAACGGTAAAATTACCGTATATTTATTTTAGTAATAACTATGTTTTTCAATGAATATCATTACGTTTCTTTTGTTTTAAATATGTGATGAAAAAATGAATAATTCATATCAAATTAAAAGGGTCTGTTTAACATCCAAGAGCAATATTTTACTTCTCAATAAAAATACAGAACATTTCACAGCAGTACAAATCGCAGCACGTTTCTGCAGAAGGGGACTCGTTCTGTTCGAAAGTTCTCCTCACAATTGAAGTACTAAATATTGTTCTTGGATATTAAACTGATTGTTGTTACTCAATGCAATAATTACAGTTTCCCTAAACAATTTTTTTAGCGGTATTTGAAAAATAAAATTGAATTATCATGGCGATCCAGTAAGTTTATGTAGACGTGGATTAAGTGTGTAAAGTTATTTTTCGAGTTGGTCGTCACATCTTTCACCCCTGAAAACCAAATACTTAGTATTTGATCGTGTACCAATGGCCGCGCTTTGATAATTTTTCGTAATAAACCGTATGTATTTTTAATTCCAATCTTTAACATCCGAATTCGTTTTTATAGAAACTTACGTTTCTATCAAATATCGAACTAGAAATGTAAAAATATTTCAAAACAAAGCGAACACGTTCGCAAGACAAGCCTGTCATTCGAAAATTTTCTCATGTATAACTCAATGTTTTTATCTAAAGTGACTTTTATTCTATTTTAGTGATTGTACTTTGATACGTACCTTATAGGCCATATTTCAGATTCAGAGGTAGTAATAATCTCAACATCCCATTCACTTAAATTTTATTGAAATTTTAATCTATGTTCGGTTTAGTATATCTTTGAAAGCTTATTAATTTTATTTACACATTTATATTATTACATAATGAAATGTAAAGAGAAAACTCCAATTCTTATTTCCTTAAAATCAAGTTGACTTGTATATCGATTATGTCTTCTCATTTTTAAATCCAGTATGACAATATCCTCGGAATATTCAGTATTTATTCATATAATTGAAATTGTATATCGATATTATTCTACATTGAAAACTCTGTTTGTGGGTGGGTGGGGCTCGTTGCGTAATAGCTACTTCATATACTTTGCACATCTGGGGTCTGGGTTCAATCCCAAGCCAATCCACTTGAAATTTGGGGTGGGCGGAGCGAGCTCTCTGAGTTTTTCTCCGGGTTTTCCCTCGTCCCCTGCCTTTCCACTACTTGTTCATAATGATTCACCTCATCATTATTGTCTATTCATTATAGATTTATCACTCTTGTTTATCAATTATAGTTATAGAGCCCTAAACCGAATAAATACGTCGGGTTTGTGTTTCTCGTCAATCCACGAGGTTTAGTGTCTCTGCTAGCAACGCTTGGCGCCGAAACAGCTTCGACCTGGAAAGTGGGTCACGGATTCTGCTGCGCGAACCTGCCCGTAAATTATGCAACAGCTACTAAGGCCATAAGGAAGCGAAATGTGTGCATACGTCTCACAACGAAAGAGGTATGGGTAAAGGAAAACGATAGAACAGCGGAAGAAGTTCTCTATTATTACATCGCGTTTCATAACTTACGAGCAGACTCGTACGGAGAATTTTCATATACCCTTATTTTCTCTCATAAAAAAACGTCTTAATAAAGAAAGTGTACGTAGCATGAACTTGACCTCTTTCGTTCATTTCATGACACAATATTAAACCGTAATAATTTACTCAGAAGTAGATTCTATATCTTCACGCACTTTTAGTAAAACCTTTGACTATAATAACATGTTTTGAGTGCTTCTGAGATTTCATCTGTGAATGATTTTTAGTAAGTGAATGTAAATAGTTATTCAATATTGAAATCAGAATGAAAAGTCCAAGAATAGTTTAGTCACATTTCAATGTACCAGCAATCTCCCGTAATATGACACTCTTATTATGTTTACAATTTACCAAGGATGTTCTGTCGTTTTAGAGAAATAGTGCAAGTTGCTTTCATGAGTTTCGTCGAAGATTGATTTGGGAACTTGTGAATTACACTTAATCGGAAATGGGGCCTTATGGACTCATTGGTTCTTGCTTTCCATACATAATTATGGATATGCTCTATCTGAACGTGACTTCTTGTGCGAACTACTACAGTCTTCAAAGCCAACTTACCTTTCTAAGTAATAATTCCGCGAGATGATTCGGAGAATAGCAAGGGAATGTGATGCCCTCTGCAAAAATCACGTCTTGATCACTCATAATCAATGCGAGCTCAGTAACCGACTACATTATCGATAGTGAAAGATTCACAATTTGACATTAAAAAACTATAGTGGATAGCAATTCTATACTCACCATTGAGAGACGTTCCCAGTTAATAAAGTTCTACCTCTAAAACAGACGATATATTTTTCTTTGCAACAAGGAGCCTATTACATACGTATCTTAAGAGTTGAGTTCAGTTTTGGCATTGAAAGTGTTGTTGCATCGGTTCTTGTGTTCAATAACGTAATGAATGCAAGATTCAGAAGACCGGTTTTCTAACCTCCTGGGTCCAGCGCGGTCCTCCTAGGTCCAACGAGACAACGGATGATCAGGCTTTGAGTGTCTTTCCTGTTGCATTCGTCCGTCATTTGTGCAGAGGTCTGAACTCGAAGCCGGATCCGACAAGTCATTGCACGGGAAGAAGTTGTCAGTCACGCTCCTTTGTTAGTACGTCAGCACGTCACCGTAAGAGGAACGTGAGGTAGCTAGAAGCAAACCGGATTCCGACGGAAACACATCTATCAACTGCCGTCAATAGGTAGTAACGTGCGCTGATCGATGACATGTGAAATAGCTAATAGACGAACATCAGAAATTCTCTTATTCCATGGAGTACAGAAGAAATATCGCAGGAAGATCGTGCGAGTGCTGCTGGATGTTCGCAAAATCTTCTCGCCAGAGTTTGCTCACGCCGCATATGGCGCCGCCATGGTCGCTGCCGCCGCCGCCTTCAGGTGCGTCTGATTGTCTTCTCTTCTCCAAAATCTTCTGCTGTGGTTCATTACACTCATGCGCCTCATGCATTTGACGATTTTTCTCTTCTCTGGGGGTTCCGTTTGTCGGTATTACATCCAAATACGACTTTTTATATGTGTAAGTATTTGGAAAACTTTTTTGGAGAAATGAATCGTTGCGCACGAGCTTGGCCATAAACTTGACTTTTTATACCTGTAAATACTGTACTAATTTATAACTGCTTGAAACACTGCTTCTGTCATTTTTCTGCCATTCGATATTGAGTATAAGTATCACTTCTTCATTGGTATTTTGTTTTTGTTACATAATTCTCTTATCTTTCTAGTAGTATTTTTATTTGTTGGAAAATTGTTATTTTTAATTACTAAAAAATCTAACATTTGTAAAGAAATATTTTATTACTAGTAGAAGTATTGTGCATGTAGTGAACTATTATTGTCATCTCAAAATGTGTTATTCCTCTCAATTTTCCATCATACTTTTTTTATCTGAAGAATTAAGAAAGTTAGAGGAGATCACGCTTTAACGTCTTTGAGAAGGAAGTACTTTGAAACTTCTCGAAGATTTGAGGAGAACGAAGAAAGTTATTTTGTCGCAGAGGGAGAAAAAGTGTGAGTGATCCTCTTCTGTCCACTTTGTCTATCATCGATATCAAAATAAATGGAAGATTCTGATAGACTCTCCGAGAAAATTCATTTCTCGTTTTCACACTTCTTGGGAGAAAATAAGTTACTTCATCGATTTCTATTTCTGGCTTCGATTTCGTAAATTATATCCAGTTAGGCCAATGCTGTGGCCTGTTATAGTAAGTAACGAACTTGAATGTAAAAGGAAACCGTACTAAACGTTATTTAAGTATTTAATAATCCAGATTTTACAACAAACAAGGAAGAAATAATTATCGATGTTTATCAATC
This sequence comes from Acheta domesticus, assembly GCA_031308135.1. Lineage (NCBI taxonomy): Eukaryota > Metazoa > Arthropoda > Insecta > Orthoptera > Gryllidae > Acheta > Acheta domesticus. The sequence goes on along the minus strand of JAHLJT010009436.1, from coordinate 150,164,202 downwards.
ATCTTTATGATTCAATTGACATCATATTCTGTCATCAATATAGTAGTACGCGAAGAGAAAAATGTGTATCCCTTTTTAAGCAAATAGCACGGAGCAGTGCGAGATTTGGTAGAGTTAAATTTTATATGGAGAAGGAGTGCAGAAAGCTGAAATTTATTTATAACATATGTTACAAAAATATTTAATAAAATTAAGTATAGCATGTGATAGAACCTGCAATATGCTACAGCACAATACTGTCCTACACAACTCTAATACGATACGTTTTAGAACCTTTAAACCAGACTTTCGTGTCCCATAGGGACACTTGGTTCGTTTATCTGTCTCCTAATATACAAAATGACATTTTAAAATGTTTTATTCCAAGCTTAGGGTTTAAGAGAAAGATACTCTACTTTACATTTGCGTTTGTGTATATGAAAAGTATGTTTTTAACAGTATATTTGACTTCTGGAGGACTTTGCTCTTTGGCGGTTGACGTCACGAGACCACTTTCCGTTGAGTTTTCAACCCATGCGGAAGAGGGAGAATCCAAATGTTCCCCCTGTTCGTGCATGGCTGATGTAACTTCAAAAGAATGTGCTAAAATAATACAACAATTCGGTTATTGTGTTAAAGCTAATCCTGCTCAAAACAATTTTAAAATTTTTAAATTATTTCCGAATGAAATATGTTTAAAATTATAGTATCTCCATAAATTGTACATGCATCAATGTGCGAAATTTTCGCATTGGTTCAGATAGTTATAATCAATCCGCATGGTACTGTTTGGTGGAATGTAATAGAAGTATAATGAGAGAATGATATTGTTTCCCTTCAGAACAACGTTCATTTATTCATTCGTTCATTCGCTTCGAGCAATTCGACTGAGCAATATTTGAGTGTTTCTGAAGCATTCTGCGTGAGCTAATCAACGAGCGACTCAAGACAAGTTCTGCGCCCAGTCGCCAGCGCTCAGACCAAGGCGCATTCGAGCTGAAGGGGCGTCGCGTCTGGCAGCGACTGTCGCGCACCTGCAGGCGAAAAGGGAAGCGCGCGGGGGCGGGGAAGGCGGCGCAGACGCGGCCGGGAAGGGGCGGCCACCGAAACAAGCTGACGCGGGCGCTCTCAAGCACGCTCCCGAGACTCTCACTCTCGCCCACGCGGCCACCCCGCCACGCCCCACCCCGCCGAGCGCCATTGTTCCCGTCACCATGCCACCGCACCTCTCACCGCATCCCCGTGCCCTGTACCCACGTTCACAGTCATCTGTACACCTCGCCCGGCACTCCTTGTCCAGCAGTGCCCCCTTTAGCCCTACTTTCAAGGGATACGCGATGAAGAATACATCCTTACTTCCCCGGCATTTCCCGCTATTCGTTTTCGCTCGCACATCCCCCTGCAAACCGTCCCACCGCCCGTTATTTATAATTTCGCCTCTGGCATTTCTTCCACACGATCCCCGACGGCCATTCCATCTTCTCACAAGCGCGACACTCAGATTCCCGCCACTCGGAAATTCCCCACCCGATTCCCGCCAGTTCCATTGGCGTCGCTCACATTCATACCATTCGCATCCGTGCCCCCCGCATCCTCACCACTCGCCCATTCACCACCTGATTCCGGACACTCCCACCCTTGGAAACACGTTTCCATTCCTCAGATTCTCGCCCCTCGCATCCACATCACTCACATCAGTACCACTCGCAATTTTACCACTTACAGCCCCGCCACTCACGCCCCCGCCACTCACGCCCCCGCCACTCGCGCCCCAGCCACTCACGCCCCCGCCACTCACGCCCCCGGCACTCACACCCCCGCCACTCAGACACCTTCCACTCACACCCCTTCCACTCACCACTCATAACTCCGCCCTTCCCATTCCCACCCTTCACATCCCCGCTAGTCAGTTCAAACTCCCCCACTCCATGTCTTTGCCTCTTCTCTGGCTGCCCCACGACGCTTTGCGAGAGCGGATGCGCGAGGCGACGCCTCGACGCGCCGACTCGCCTCCACTTGACACTGGACGGGAAAGGGAGGGGGCGGCTTCAATCCCGTGCAGCGTGTCTAAGGCCGCGCACGCGCGCTGCGGCGGGCGAGTTCAAAGCGACCGCCCCACACAGCGCGCCTGCGGCAGCGCTGCTGGCTGCTCTCCAGCCACTGGCGAGTGCACTGCGGAGGAGACAGTGCGCGTTCTGTGGGTTTAGGTTCAGTATGAATTGCGTTAACTACTGTAGTCGTTCACTCCGTAAGTGTAGTGCATGTTGTATCCCGGCCGGTGGTAGTGTTACTCCCCTGCTGCAACTTGAGATTCGAGGAAGACCTACATGTCGGCTTGGAGGGTTTTCTCTCTCCAGCTATCTCCGCTGGCAGTGCACCGCGATAAGCTTTCAGCTCCCGACTGGTGTCCCGACGCATGTAGAAGTGTAAGCACATATAAGTATAAGAGTATGTGAAAGGCCAGACGAGGGAACAAGAATGAGGTCCGTAACCCGTAAAAGTGTACTGCTCCGGCATTCGCCTAGTATTGAACGCGGCAACTACGAAAAATACCGTTCAGAGCAGCAGATTGTTACAATTCTCTTCCAGACTGCAGCTGAATTCGAACACGCTGTGTAGATGGTGCCGAATATCCACCCCACCATCGGTATGGAGAACCTCCCTCTCAGAATTCCTACAGTGGCATCAGTTGTTGCTCTGAACCAACACAGTCGGTGTTACTTCGACTTACCACCTTACCTAATTTGTTTACCTTGGAACAAGTAATTACTAACGCAAGAGTAGTAAAAATAACCAATAATTTCAAATCAAATATGACGGCAAAAAATGTTAGATTGCAATATAATTACCCTTGTTGCTATCCGGCAATTTTTAGCCCTTCTGTTTTCAATAACTTTCTAAATGGAATTCTTAAATGAAAATATATAATAATAAGTTGCCTGAGCAAGGGGTACATTTTGTTCTTACTTAGTACACACACTATGTATACTTTGTAGACCTAGTATGAGTTTTGGCCATATTTGAATATGTCCAGATGGGATCTATCTACATTCGATCCTCTATGTTCTACAATATGTTAATGGACCCCAACAAATTATGACAATATTTTCAACTTTTCCGTCTCCCTTTTTTGACTAGACTAAGCAACAAATAAATTGTATATTACAAGGTTGTAGTCCAGTATTGTCCAAGGTGTAGAAATAAAGTTCCTCTTGTTGGGATTCGCGAATCCTAGCATTGGCACCCCAAATACCTTTCAAATTTGCCCAATGGGATTTCCCAATAAAACACTACCACCCCGGGAGATGTAAACGTTTCGCTGTGAGTTCGGTGGAGTCTTGCGTTTCTTTGCTCAGTTGCGAGATAAGAGCAAGCCTCCGCTGTCGCGCAATGCGCATATCGCCCTCCAATCGGAGACGCCCACGTCAGACGCCGCCCTCGCGAGCCCCTCCTCCCGCCCCTGAGAAACAGCTGCGTTCTGCCGGCGCGCAAAACAAACATATTTTTGTTTGCGCACAAACGAAAATGTTTCAGTGTGTCATCTCAAAGTTACGACCGCCACGTGCGCGAGTTGTCATGACAGGAAATGAGGTAATAAATCTTTCACAAACGTGCATTTCATAAATTTTTAAATTAATGCGCACAATAGAGTGAAAATTATAGCTTGAAATGTTTTGTTTACAATACTGTTCTCTTCATTCTACAGTACTTAGTTATTAAGTAAAAGTAATTCCCTCGCTACAGATGTGAGTAATTTTCTCTGAAATATATTATTTTCCTCAATATTTTTGATAATATGTTTATCCATCGATCGCGAATATACTATTACTATGAAGAAATTTAAATTTAAATTATTACGTTGAAATGTATTTGCTAATTGGCCAGGAAACCTTAACGAAGCCAGAAAAAGGTATTTCGTGTAAGACGGAACCCTAGCAGATTACCAATGTTTCGTGTCTTCTGCCGGTCCTTCCGCATAAAATAATCATCCCCTTTCCTGATTTAGCTGAACCTGTGATCTCCTGCGCAGTGGGAGCAAAAATAGTACCGTTACTAAGAGGTAGCATTGTTCCTGTTCCTGTTATAGTGTTCCAGGAAATGCAAACCCTATGTGGCCGGAAATCTCTCTGCTAGAAGGTTGCTCAACTCCTAACAGTATTCGTCGAATAATCTCCTTTTACAACGAAGCAGCGGTAAATAGGCAGGAAGCCGTCAGGTACCTGCAATTTTACTTTCACACAGAAAGTGTAAAGCATTCCTTAACATGCAGTCCGTGGATCACCGTTGGGCCGGAAACATCATTCTACGAGACGACACAGGATTCGTACGACATGACACAGGAAAACAAACATTGAAGTCGCTATTAAGTAAATTTTCAATTTTTTTTCAATATTATAACTGCCTTTACACAATTAAAAATATTTTCAAATGTTATCTAAATTGTACTTTGCCCTATTGGTGATAAGAACAAAATGATGTTTTAAAATTGTGTTTTCGTTAAAACGTTTTAACGCTTGATTCTAGCCGTCGTAATAAAACAAAAGGTTGAGCACGTTGTGTCTGGACATTACCCCAAAGTTTACATGTGGCGTACATGAAAGAAAGATAAGGAAATGTACAAGAAAGTTAGTATAAATTTGCCTCTCACCTACACTGTAATTGGAGATGTAAAATAAAACACTATATTTTTTCAGAAACAGAATTTATTGATATCTTTCAGCCATTATCTTCTAAGAAAAACTTTTGTGATTTTTATTTTTGTATGATGAATGATCTACCTTTTTCCAACAGTCCTTGTTCTTGTGGTAAAAAAGAAAACGACGTTCAGTCTTGTTCTTTTTTAGTGCATCGCTGTTCAACCATACAGAAGGAATTATAACAGCGAGTGTCTCATTTTTCCGTGTATATATGAGTAAATCTGCCAATTGTGACTGATTTTTTTCTGTAACACGAGCGGTCGAACAATCTCTCTCTCTCTCTCTCTCTCAGATACAAAGATCTCTCTGAGTCGAATCGCCAGCATAAAATAAGCTGATAGCCTATTATGTTTTTTTTAAAAAAAATCAGAGAAGCTATTGTGAATCGTGACTCCGAAACTCATTTTGTCATCCGGGAAAATCACCAAACCATGGTGCTAGTTCTCGAATCAGACAGATAGAGCGCGACTGATGGAGGGTTAATAAATTGTAGTGTTCGCCTCGATATATGTTAAGTCACTACAGAGGGTGTTTTTGAAATGATAGTTCATCTACGTAGCACATTGATGGACACTGAGGTAGATTGTGTGACTGATGCCGCGCCGACCCGGATTGACGGAGGGACGACGTCATATTTTCATTTTTAGCTTTTAATCTACAAATTTTACTTTACACATGAATGAACGTTGATTTTAATCATGATGTCACACGTAGCCAAAACAAGATTGCACTTGGAAATTACAGCATATTTTATTTTATTTTATAACTGCAAAGCTTAAATAAATAAATATGAGATTTAGGGCGGAATTTAGGACGGAAAATAATATCAAATAATAATGAATAACAGTAACATATTCACAACTGGGACGGGCAGTTGACGGATTAGTGTGGGCACACTAATTCGATGAGTTTGTTTTAAAAAAACAGCCTTTGTTATACGTAGTACTTCAAAACTATTTCAATGTATGTAATTGCTAATATTTTTGGGGGGGGATAAGATTATTGTCTTATGAAGTCACCTACTATTTTAATCTGCGAGCCATGTACTTTCGTATCACACGATCTTGATTAATTCGTTAATACAACGCGTGAATCTCCTGGGCAGATTTATTTCCATTTAGTCCTCAAATATTTTCAAACAATAAACTGCGCAGTTCATTAAATTTCGTTGCTTTGAGGGTCACCCAGTGAATAAAAATGCGACGACTGCCCATCGGAGCGTGTGGCATTCGCCCCAAAGGGAATGAAAATGGAAATAAACGACGATGAACGCCGCGCTCCGCAGCGACCGAGGATCGAACGGGGAACGGGGCCGCCAGTGGCGCGGCGAGCGGCGACCCCGCGCAATGGGTCAAGGGCGCGAGGGCGAGGGCGAGGGCCTGGGAGGAGGCCGCGGCGTCGCCATGGAGACAGCCTCCGCAGTGTCTCCCCTCTCCGGGTATTCGCTGCGGCGCGGCGCGGCGGGCAGGCCGGCAGCCAGGAATTTACGATGCGTCCGCGCCAGCGTCCGCCGCAGCCGACGTCACTTGCACTGCCTCTTCTGCCCTCGCTCCCGCCCCAACCCCCGCCCTCGCCGCCTCTCCCCTCACCCCCGTTTACTACGGCGTTTCGCGTTTTACGCTGCGGCCCGAAATACGATAGAGGAATTCGTTGGGATTTCTCCGCAGTAATCAAACTCTGAGGTACCTACTGATGAACCTCATGACTAGTTCCTCTCATTTCACACGTCGTCCGTACTGACTGATATTCTACATAAATACAATGTTGAAGTATCTGAGGTTAGAACACCAGAACACTTGCAATGCAGTTGGACAAGACGACCCCAGAAGGCGAAAGGGAATTTCAGTAGTCAGGTTATAATTACCTCATATCATTGTGTTATTTGAACTGAGATCCGTTGTCATTTATTATATTGTGAATTAAGCGTAATTAGCGACATTAAATTTTTCATGAAGCACAGGTAAATTAATTTCGTTTATGGAAAAGGTTGCGATTAAAATAATGTATAAACCGTCAGTCCACTGTCATAATTGTGTTTTTGAAACGTTAATGATAATGTTAGGTCTTCGGTGAGCAAATCATCTGCTACCTGACAATGTATGACAGTGTTACTGCCTGAATAGGCAATGAACACAATCCGTGTTATTTTGTAGATGAAGATATGTTATTATTGTTATGGCAGTGTTAATTGTTGATTGTTTATATATTGGCCTAATCGATTAAACGAAAGCATAATACTTATTTCATAATAAGTGTAATGTAATAAGATCTTACAATTCGAATATCGTACTATTTATCCACTTGGTAATCATTTCAATGTACATACAATTCAAAACACTAAGAGTTCTCTTTTAGAAAGAAATCTGAACTTTTTACACAACTAAATTTTATGATATTTTCTGTAAATTAACAGTGACCCCCTAGATGTGTTATCACTAGACCTCGGAATTTTTGGCACAAAAAAGCTTTGATTTAGGCATCTCGAACGTGAAGTACTATCGATCTTCTGCGCATGCGCAGATGTACTAAAGTGATGGAAACTGGAACTGTTCATGAGAAGAAGATCGATAGTGTTTCACGTTCGAGGTGCTAAAACTCCCTATTATGTTGACTTTTAGAGCTCCTTGTGTTCGGTATTTCGGGTGAAAGATTTCGGTGCATTGTCGATTCCATATTTGAGCGGAAAATGTCCGATCGACCAAGGCTATACATCCCGTAAATAAAAGGTATTTTTAATAATATATCAAGCCAAGAAAGCCAACATTGCTTTATTAATTACAAGAGTATCAACTATTGAAGGTATTGTTTCAAGAACTGAAATTTGATCAAAGAACTTTTAGACACTGACTTCAAAGATTGTTTGAACAGATTGGTTTGACTTTGGTTGTTTGGCTATGAAGATTAGTTGATTGACAATAATTGGTTGGTAACGTTTTAAAATGCTTTCAAGTTCTGTTCATATTTTCCGTTTTTTATTAAATTTTGTTTATTTGTTGAACTAGATAAGATAGATCCTGTAAAGCATTTAGTATGGGAAGGTCACAAATGTGGCACTTCTCCACCTTTGTGTTTGCCGCCACATTACCTTCCGTATTACTACTCCTGACCTGTCATACACCCACCATCCCAGCTTGCATCCGCCGCCCAACTCCACTCTACCCAACCCCAGCCAGTATTGTAGGCTAACCTGCCTTATCTCCGGCATATGCAAAGAACTCCCGGATTCCACCTCCAGCCCCACCTACCTCCCCCTTCCATCTAGTCTCCACCTCCCACCCACGGCCTTGCCTCCGCTTCCACTGTCACCCTTGCCTTCAATCCCGGTGTGCCAGCCTCATCCTCGCCCCAGCCCGGCATGCATCCCTGCTCCCCGCCTCCATTCTCATTCCGGGCTTGGTGACCTTCTTCCCGGTCCCCGCCCCACCCGCGGTCTTCCCCCGGGCCTTGCAACTCTCCATCGAAACCAGAGAGAAAGCTTGAGGGTGCTACTGTAGGAGGCGATAGTGTCGACGAGTACAGCTGCAGGTTAGGTTCGTCAACGTCCGCACATAAAAATCGTCTGATTTCTGACTAATACGAAAAGTGTCTTCTAAATGCTCAATTATTCGTAATATACAGATATAAGAAACCGCTGAAGAAAGCGCGAACATCGACGCTATTTTCTGTAACATTACGCGCCTGCTTGCGTCACGCGAACGTTTGAAGTATCGTTGGCAGCAGTTCGTATTTTAGTTCCTGTAAGAAGATGATAGAGGAGAGCGCGCCACTGTAATTGTCTGCACCACGTTATATGGGAGTTAAAAGGCCCTGGTCTTCCCCGTGGCGCCAGCCGCTGCCTGCGTTAATGCGCGTGCAATGGGTGTGCGCCTCTTGGGCGGGCGGAGGAGAAGGCGCAGAGCCGAGGGCGCCGCAGTGGATGGGTCGCCAGGGAAATGTCCGCGGCTTGCCGGTCCGCGAAGGGCGGAGGTCCGGTGCGGACAGCGTTGGGGTGGGGCGGGGAAGAGAAATGGGAATGAGAGGACAAGGAGGGGGAGGAATTAGAAGGGATGAGGGAAGAAGCAAGGGCTGATTGATTCATTGTTCGTGATTCCGATCGCGTCAACTACAGAGGTCGTTAGACCCGTAAGTGTAGTGCGTGGTTTTTCTTCTGGAAGTGATGGTGATCTTTTCCCGGATGGCCAGATCCGGCGCCGATCTACCGTCGACTTTCCCCTCAACCTCACCGCCCCAGCCGGGACGAGCTGTAAGCTCCCGACCGGCCTCCCGACATGTGTCGTAGTGTAGTGCATGTTAGTGTAAGTGTGTGTGTGTAAGAGGAGAGGATAGGACAAGGAAGAGGAAGGAAAGATCGCACGCGGTCCGTGGCCTGTTTGTTAACTGCTCCGTCATTCGCCTAGTGTTGATCGGAGAAACCACGGAAAACTACCGATCAGAGCAGGCGGCCTCTAGAATTCTCCTCCAGACAGCAACTGTATTCGACCTAGCTGAAAAGCTAGTGCCAAAAATCTTGCCGCCGCCGGGACTCGAAACTAGGACCTTCTGGTCCGAGGGACTGCAGTGACATCAATTGATACTCGAGCCATCTCTCCCGGTGAGGCGAGGGCGGACGCTGGAAAGGACAAGGTGGCGCGTGGCGGGACAGTGTCGGACGAGACCATGGGGAGTAGTGAGGCGAATGGTCAGGTGGAAAAGAACAGGTAGGGGGAGAATGTAAGGCGACGGGAGGGAGCTAGGCGACGCATGACCGACAAGTCAGGCGGGGCGTTTGGAGCGGAGCGTGTGGAGCTGAAGGAAGTGGTGGCCGGGATGTTGATGAGACAAAAAAGAGCAGCGCGGGGAGGGACGGGCGAAGCAAGACTAGACTGTGCCTCCATCCGAACATGTCTTCATTTAGGGAGGGATGGGACGGCTTCTCAAAGTAGATAAGGAAAGTAATAAATGCTGTTTCTACTACATAATATCTTTTATTTATGAGAACTGCAAATACCGTGATCTAGCGGAAACAAGGCACAGGAATGATAGGCAGTTATATTCAGTGTCACATTGCTGGAAAATCGCGGGATACTTTGAGAATGCAAAACTAAATTTTTTAATTGCATATTTTTAAATAATTAATAATATTCGCCATACCGATGTAGGAAGCAATACCCTTTTTTTAGAACACTTTTTTGAAAACATTTCGTACACCTTTCTTTTCTGAGATCTATTATAAAATTGTTTATCAAAGTATATGAACAGGCTGTGTCGGATCAGGGTCTCTCAGTATTTGCCATATTGGCACAACGACACCATATTTTGCTCTAATGTGTGAATTACTGGCACCAGAATGGCAGTTCATTTTCATGAAGTATATGTGAAAACGTAACAAGTGGTTTCCTCTTGAGGATGGAGAGAAAGATGTGCCGTTTGTTCTAGAAACATTCGTAAAATAATTTGTCTGCCAAGATTTAATCGCACGCTGAGTTCTACCACTTCTGAGGAGTGACGATCTGTTTTGGGAGCAGAGAAAGAAAATGCCTGAAATTCTTTATTGTCCTATCATAGAGGCGACAAGAAATTGATGAGGAATGTTGTCTGCAGTGTATTGACTGTACGGTGAGCAAAGCGCGCCAAATGTTCATTAACTTCCATTTCCGACGCCTATTTCCTTTGTCTGAATGTTCTCCTTCATATATTACAGGAGCCCCATTCAAATCAACAAGTACACTTCATAATTGTCTCGCTCACAGGAAAGGTTCCATCATTACATTATTTATGTTTAGGAGTCCTCAAAACCTAGGTTTCATCAGATACACAACTCATAATTTGAGATGCTCCATACGAGACTGAGATGCTCTCTCTGAGACGTAAGAGACACCAACATAATTGCCCGCGGATAGGGTGGCACTCGCGAGTACCAGCCTTTGGGGAATCTTGGATGTGAGATGGCGACGGGAGACGGGAGAAACATGTTTGTACTATTTGAATCATCTGAGTACCAAAAAAATCGTTATTTTCAGAGACTTGCATACAATTGAGCACTCGAGGAAGTAAAGCTTTACACTTTAGTATATTCAATATTATAATGATGTTTACAAAATGAGGGGAGAGTATAATTAACAAAATACTTGAAAATCCCAAAGTACTGAGTGGCTAATTGGAAGTGCAATTTGCCAAAGTGATTGTAGCTGCTAAATGGCAATAAAAAAATCTTAGCCCCAAATAACGAGATTTTTCGCTTTACTTTGTCCTTTCTTCAGCTGCACGGTCTTTTCTCATACTTGGAACACGTGGGTCACGAAAGTCTTCGAAAATCCAGTTGGACATTACCTGTCTTCAAGGTTAAATAATACTGTAGTATCAGTGCTACAGGGAAACGTATCGATTGAGGAAGTTAGACTGGACACACAAAACAAATGATAATAACTCGGGGATACCTATGAATGGATTACAACCAAACCAACGTTCAAGGTCTCTTTATATAATAAATGAAGGGACGATGAAAAACTTTGCCGTCATTCAAACGTCAGTTAGCATACGAGGTCACAGCTGAAACGTATTTAAAATGATATCAGTAAACTACGTTTTCCAAATGGAGGAAAGGTGCAAATTCTAGTCCATATTTGCAGTTTTCCAAAAGTCTCTATTTATCATGCATCAAATTTGCTATTATTCTTTCAAGTAGGTTTTATTTGAAGGTTATATCATGTATATTAAATACAAATTTAATGCACTATTAACTGCAGAAATAAACTGCTAAGAGATACGTAAATGTGCAGTATCGTTACCTAAAAATCCTAATTAACGTTCATATGCACGTGTTCGTATTATATTTATTATAATAATTTAGTTCGATGCCAAAAAGCGATGTGGAATGAACTTCTAAATATATGACATGAGCTGCAATAATGGCGCAACTCGAAAAATGAAGTTTTCAGATAATAGTGTTTCAAGGTTGAAAAGCAGGAATCACATGGTGAATAACTGATGGATTACGCAGTAATAATTAATTCCTATGAATTCTGTAAATGATAATTATATTCAAAATTGTTTAATGTATATCCTAACTCAAAATTACAATTTTTCGATTTGTGCTATTATTGTTGCGCAAGAACCATATGTTGTCAAACATTCAACTTTCAGAGACCACGGAGCAAAGTAACGACGGGACAAAAACTAGTGATGTCATTTGTAGGTTGGAATAACACATCTTATTAGTTACGGGTTCATTGAGGTTTTGTTAATTATTGAGATCATCATTTGACCTCGTCAGGTGGATGTGGGACTGTTGAAGTCTCAGGACTAGAAGGAAAATGTTGAACTTCTTTTGTGAATAGTACATGAATAGGTTATATTCTATTTAACGTCCATTTGAACGTCAATTGGATCATTCGTGTTAGATTATATTCAGTGTTACAAATAATGTGGTTTAGACTACTTCATACACATTTGTTCCTCACTAATTATTTTCTTGCCTTGAAGACCGCTTAGTTCGCCGTTCATCCAGCCGAGTGTTGGATCTAGAGGAATTATATTATTAATTATTTAACGATATTTTTTCTTTATTTACACCTTCAGAAATATTTATCGAAGGGTGATTCCAGCAACCTCCCCCCACTCCGTCGAAATATTTCTTACAGATCTGCCCATGCATATCGCAATGCAGTTTGAAGAATTAAATAGCTGAAAACTTTGCTGGAGAGTGCTGGAAGGTCAGGTGAGGAACGAAGAAATATGAATTGATTAATTGATTGTTAGTGATTCCGGGGGTGTCTATTGCTAAGGTCATTATTCCCGTAATGACCTTCCCCCGCTGGTGGCTGTGATCTTTCCCCGCTGGTTGGCGAGATCTGGGCCGACCTACCGTCGGCTAGCGGGGTTTGCCCAAAGCAGGTATCCCCCACCAGCGGGGCACATCCCCAACCGGAGCACAAACTAAGCTCCCAACCAGGAGCTTAGGATAGGACAAGGAAGAGGAAGGAAAGATCGCGCGCGCACCGCGATCCGTTTGTGAGGGTACTACTCCGGCATTTCCCTGGTGTTGATCAGAGAAACCACGGAAAACTACCTATCAGAGCAGTCTACTGCTTGAAGTCTCCTCCAGAGAGCGACTTAATTCCACCTAGCTGACAAGCTAGTGTCGAAAATCCTGCCATCGTCTCGAACACGAACTGTTGATGTCTCAGGGCTAAAAGGAAAATGTTGAACTACTTTTGTGAATAGTTACATGATTATGTTATCTTCTATTTAACGTCCATTTGAACGTCAATTCGAACGTGCGTGTTAGATGTCGGGCTCCCGGTCAGAGGCTGCAGTGAAATCGGTTGATGCCCTGAGCCACCTCTCCCGGTGAGAACGGTGAGCGGATGGCCCAGGACACAGGATGGAGGGGCGCGGCACCGGGCGAGGGGTCGCTGCGCGGGGCGCGGCGGCGCCTCTGAGGCCTCATTCGCATGCAGAGGCGGAGCGAGCGCTGTGCCCTGCCCTGCCCTGCACGGCGCGGCTCCTCTGGTCCCGCGGATGCGCGGCAATTGGCGCGGGGCGTGGCGGGGCGGGGCGAGGCGAGGAGGCGAGGGGCGGGGCGAGGCGAGGCGACGCGAGCCGCCACAGGCAACGGTCGCCTCCGCCTCCGAATGAGGATGTGCCTCATGAGCGATATCACCGCCGCCACGCCGCCTGGCCGCCAGTCGGCCTCCGCCGCCCGCCGCCACCCGCCACCGCCGCCGCCGCCGGCAACGGACACGCGACGCGAAGCACGCAACGCAGCAGGTACGCCGCCGCCGCCGGTGTCGCCGTGGTCACGGCCGCCGCTGACGCACGCGTCGCTGCGAGCGCCGCGCCGTCGCGTCCGTTGGACGGCGGTTGGACGGACGGTCGTACGGACGGACGGACAGAAGGGCGGTCGCGAGTCGCGGCGATGCACGCGGAATATTTATCCGGAATTTTGGTGGCGCGTGCCTTGCGAACGAGAATGCCTATTACGGTTGCCCATACAGAGCCCCTTGTCCCTGGGTGTGTGTGTATGTGAAACGGTGTGATATGTGGGAGTTCAGTCAATATTTATACAGCAGTTGAATCGTGGCGTGCGTTTGTTGTTCATTCTCTGGGAGAATTTTTTTTACAGAAGTAAGCGAGCGGTGGTTCAACCACATTTGTAAACACAGTGTTGCTCGCTTCGAGACGGTCTGCATTACTTGTTGCATACTCCTTGGGGAACGGTTTAACGACGTGGTCCTAAATTATCAAAATCTCTCGAATTAAACTAATTGGTTCGTTTTGGTTCTGATGAGAAAAATGCTTCTGGCTGAAAGTGTAGAGTATTCAAGTGGCGTAATCTTATCATCGCCTACTTATTCATAGAGCTGTAAAGCCAAGGACAGGAGTCTTTCGTTTTCACTCGGTTGTTTCCGTACACTGTCGCTCTCACCGTTCAATATGCAATTTCCATCATACGAGGTAATGATAACATTTGTGGTGCGCGTCTCGAGCGTGTATGTTGGGGCGGAAGTTTTCAGTTTGAGCTGTTGACGTTTCACGTGTGTTTGTTATAGTGTATCATCCTGCACCGATGCAGATACCAACGTGCTACGTACACGAGGTGGACTGACATTATAATTCCGTGATGTAGATCACGATTACTGGGTGATGTGGTGAAGTGATGTAGTTTACAATGCCTCTCCACGCACTACAAATAAGAGAGCTAACGGCAGAAATTTAATAAGTAAGTAGTGCATAGCATATTTAATTGACTGAATCAAAATGATGATTTAATATATACGATTTAATTTTCTGTCACACGTGGAACTCGAGTTTAAGGGGGTCGAAATATCATTGACAGCGCTTGCGAAATTTCTGTGTAATAAATAATAATAGTCTAGTGTGACAATGGAAAAATTCCTAAATTTTATATTATTGAAATTCACCTTGTTCTTTGAAGGCTCGTTGAAAATATTTACTTTTCTTGAATACTCACTTCAAAATTTGCATTTTACAGACTGTTCATCATATGTAAAATTGGACTCAATGCCCTTCGCCGATACCATTTTTAGCGACTTAGAGGTGTGAGGACTCTAGCACCAACTAGCAAAAAAATGTCAAATGAAGATTTCAAAAAAATATATCATTTAACTTCCACATTTTAATTAACAGAATTGTATGTTTGAGTCGAAAGCTACTTCACGTCAATGAAGTTTATATTCATGTACAAAATTTAAATATTAATGTCTTTATGTTAATAAAAACTGTTCGGTTTCAATTGATACTCCTCGGCATCGCTGTACTAAAGATTTAAAGTTTCAAAAACTTAAATAAATATTAATTTCTGAAATAATCAACATGTTTGGATGTTTTCGTTGATTTGCAACTGTAAATAGAAGTGAGTGTACAAAAAATATTAAACACCTTGGCTGAGAACTATTTTTCGCATTTGCCTTTTTGCCAAACCGCTTGTCGAAAAACAATAATATCACGTATCACCTTGATATGTAAATAGCTATAATCGAACTTCTTCGACAATAGTGATTGTTTTCTCTTAATTATGTTCAACTATGAACTATGTGATTACCAGAAGTGCGAGTAAACTATATCAATTGGATACTTTTAGATTCGGATACCAAATTGGGTTGTTAGTACCCCTAGAGTCTTTCAGTTATAATGAAATGGTACTACATCGCGGGTCGTGCATCTAAAAATACTCGCGAAAGATAAAAGTTCTGTAGTATTGACATATGGTGAGTAAATGGTCATTATCATTCTGTAGTTGAACTTCAAACAAAACTGAATTAGATTGAGATATTACGAGTTACAGAACAATTAAAACATTTATGAGAAAATAACATCTATCCAATTACCGAGAACACGTTACATCCAAACAAACAGCATTATTTGTAGGTAGAAGTTAGAGATAAATCACTCTGAAAAACCATAACAGCGTGAACATTGCGCTATAACTTTCGTATAAAGTCAGGAGATAATTTCCAAAAGTACTATAATAATTTAATACCTTTTTCATTTATGTTAGATCGTCATTCTTTTTAAAAGATGAAGACTCGGAATGTTTTGCTATTACCATTTTGTTCAGTAGTTTCTAAAATTACCATACTTCATCGAAATTCAAGTCCAAGGGTTGGTTCTAAGCGCTCAAAGTACAGTGAACTCAGGAAAGGTGTTCCATCCCTTATTTCTTCAGAAGACAGATATACTAGTTCTTGCAGTTGTTGCAACGGCTAAGCACGATTTTTTAATAACACTTTGATTTTTTTGCTGTTGTTTGGCGAAAGGGTATTGAAAATATTTAATAAGTAGAATCTATTTATTATTTACATTATTAATCTTAGGATCAAAAATTAATAATTGATGTCTGATAACTTAACACCTCAGTTACATTCGTGCACCTTGATTTCAACGCGATACGACTTCATAAGATATACAATATCGCAATAAATTATCCACAAAATATTTACATATGTAATAAAGAAAACAACAACCATCCTATATTTAACTTTAACAATTAATGTGATTGGAAGTGCGCTACCGAAACAGCTCATTAAATATGCATTTCCAAAGCCTTTTCGTGGTCACTTACTCAAGCTTCCCAACTAATCCCATTTCACTTTTCGTTTCCTGAGAAGGCGTGACCCAAATGCTTCTCGCTTCGTTCATCCGGTCTTTCGAAAGAGTAACAATTTTTGTTAAGTTTCCATTCATAAGTAGCGCAATGTTCTCGCACTAGTCCACATAAAACCTCGAACAAGAGGTGAACATTGCAAAATCTTCGGAATTGTGTATGTTATGTGCGGTAAGAAAATACTCGTGATAAGAAGTTTTAAGTTTTGTTTCCACAAATTTTTGCGTGTGGTTTTCAACTTTGGCAGGACTTTCAAAGGACGTGCAAATGTTTCGTAAAAACAGTCAGGAGTGGATAATGAGGCACATAATAAAAGTAGACCATTGTAAACGTGGAAATCAATCCTTACACTGAAGGACAAAAACGGAACGGGATGCAGTGGGGCTATACCTTTGTGGGAAGATAAGTAAACGGTTTCGGAAAAGTTAAACAGGATGCAGTCGGTGTACCCCCACGGGGTCTGCCAAGACGTGATGGACGGGCGGGTAGAAGAAGGTGGGGACCGGTGGGGGTGCCCTACGGTGGGGGTGTGAGCAGCCGGCGTCAGCGGGCGGACAGTGCTGCCAGCAGCACCTGAAGGGCTGCTAGTCGACCTGCCGGCCTATCCGGAGCTCCACTCCTTTCCTCCATCCCCCCTCGTCTTCCCATGTTTTTCTCTGGGAAAATTTATGTCATTCAAGACGGTATTTTTTACGTAACGGCACGTTTTTCTATTGATTATTGTTTTATTTACTCCACATACTAGATGAACCTGAGAATTACCCCGAAGAAAGAAGACTCGTTTACAAATTCTTAAAATCAGAATAAAGTGCTGTACGTTGATCAGTCGTGTAGGTGAGGTTAAAGGTACTACCGTTGACGAAGTGCAATTTACATCTGCTATTTCCGTTACCAATCTTAATTTATCGTCTTTGCCTTAGGTCTTAAATTATATGGTATGAATTGTACAGTATCTTGACTCCCTACAAGGAGTCTCACCTGCCGTAATATAAATCAAGATCTGTAGAGACACTGAAAGAATAAAAATTTAAAGCACATTAACTCGTATTTCATGTTGTATTTTTATTAAGTATGATATTTGTGTTTAATATTATACTTATGGTATTAACAAATAAAAATGTCGGTATTAGTCAGTTTCTTGATTTCCACTTACGGAAGATTTGTTTGTTAACGTATCTACGTTTAAATGTTTCTTATCTTCTCATTTTATTCAAATTGCAAAAGATGAAAGATTATTAAACATCTGTTAACATTGCTCAACTTCACCAAAAGAGGTTATTGTTTTTAAGGAAACAGATTAATTTTTAAGCTTCTTTTTTATTTGACAAAGATTTGCTGCTGGTTAGGTTGATAAAATCGCAAATTTTCTCTTGTCCGAATACTAGTACTTCAAAGCCCTGGAATATTTCTCGAAACTCTGGGATATTTTTGAACCAAGGATCTGCCGAGTCCTGCAATAACTACTAGCATTGAAAATTGTACTTTTAGAGATCACTACGGAAGACATTTCCAAAGACAGAACTGTTTTTAATTACTACTGATTTTCGTGATACTTTTGGAAACTACATCAAGTGGTGTAATTACAAGTACTTCAAGTATGTGTAAAATAAAAAACAAAATCTAACGTTTCATCTCAAAGTATAAAATATTTCCAAGTAACAGACAGCTATTTTTCGAAATTGTAGTAAAAATTCGACAGTATTACAGACGCAACCAACTGTCTCTAACGAACACCCCCTTCGCGTTACGTCCTTCGCATCCCCCTGCCTCCTCTCTCCCCACCTCCTTCCCAGAGTGTTCGCCCGGCAGGCCCCCGCGCTGCGCCATTCCACTGTGCCCGCGCCAGGGGAGAGGCGCGGAACGTTGGCGGGCGCGAGCAGCGGGGGCGCGAAGCGGTCGAAAACAAGCGCCGGCTGCTGGAGAGGGCGTGAGGGGGTGAAGGGCGTGAGGGGGTGGAGGGCGCGAGCGGGTGGCGGGCGAGTGGAATGCAGATAATTGCGGGACGCGCCCTCTCTGCCCCAATTTGCATCAGCGAGTGCACTGCTCCATTCGGAGCGCAAACAAACGCCCGAAACTAGTGAAGCTTTTGCAGTTTTCCAAACGCACTCCAATGTCCGTAACCATATTAACTTACATTCCGCTAAATCGAGTTAATGTTGATTAAGATAATAGAGGTCAATTTATGAAGAGTTAATCAATTTTTGTCTGAATATGAGACAATGATTTATTATAATTGCCAGAAAATTTTGTTGCTGATAGATGTGCAAAAATTGGTGTGTAACTTTGGTGTGTAAAGTTGGTGTGTAAGTGTATACTCGTATACTCTTTTAAAATAAGATTTTTTAAAAATTAAATACGTAACTGGCTGGTCGACATTTCTGTCTTTCAAGGGATTTTCGTGTTTCTATTAACATCGGGCACGGTCACCTAGGGAATTCTCCTCTAAGGGCCTAAAACAATTAAATTATTGTGTAAAAATAAGATTTGAGGAAGTACTATGATATTAAACTAATACATATATACACGAGCGTGCATGGAATAAACAAAAATCATAACCGACAAACACAATCCTAACCATCTACTGTGAGGCAGCGCGTCACATTCCAAACGCGAAGTGAAGCGGCGTCGCGCGCATCGCTGACCTTCCACCTGGCCGCAGCCCGCGCGCTCCCCCATGGCCGGCCGCCCGCGCCACCGCCCCGCGCCGCCCGCGCCAGCGGCGCCGACCACGTCGCCCTCGAGGGACTAGACGCCCTCCCGCACGCGCGCCCGCCCGCCCCCGCATGACGCGCGCGGTGCGGGCGGCGGCACGGGCCACGCGCGCGCGCCGCGCCGCCGCAGCCGCCGCCGCCGCCGCCGCAGCCGCCGCCGCAGCAGCCGCCGCCGGAGACCTGGGCGCGCGAAAGTAAGTCCGCGCGGGGCGCACACGCCGTGCCCGGGGAGCTGCTCTTCTTCTCACTATAGACGCCGTGCTGTACTTAAACAGTGGGTCTGTTCGAGGGTCTGTCACTTCGACGTGAACAGTGGGTCTGTTGAAGTAAATCAGCCGTTACGGTATTATCCAATCGGGAGGTTGAATTTAACAATACTGACGTCAAATATATCAATATGTTGGTCCATCATTTAAAGACAGAAAAAAGTCTGGATATAACAGTATTTATACAATATTAAAAGAAATACATATTCTTCACATGTTTCGGAAATAACTGGTTTCCATAATCAGGTGACAAAAATAGTAAATATAATATTATTTCTTATTATAATATAAATTTTATTACTTATTTATATTATTTTATTATTATTTATATAATATTAATATTTATTAATATATAATATTATTTCTTTTGTCACCTGATGGGAACTGGTTACTTCCGAAACATGTGAAGAATATGTATTTCTTTTAATATTATATAAATGCTGTTATTTGAAGAAGTTTTTTTCTGTCTTTAAATGATGGACCAACATATTGATATGTTTGAAAATATACACAGAAACTAAAAATATTAATTACAATAGTGACGTCACTATACTGACGATTAAGCTCTCACGGTCCCATGGATGACACCGTAATAGCTGAATAACTGCCAAAGGATACTATAAATAAATCGAGTATAGAGTGATTAAGAAGGGACCGCTTTGGCAGCTACTGCTGGCGACATAACTGCAGATTAAGTTCATGTGCTCAATTGGTCAATGCATTCGTATGCTCAATTCGTCAATGCACTTGCAAAAGGATTCGACACCACTTACTGCAACGCCATCGACCAGCATGACTGATTTGTTTTCTAACCTGTCAAATTGCTCCCTTCTTGCAGTATGTTCTCTTTTACCAGATACACCCAACTGCAATCGAATATTTGAAATAGATTGGGAGACGTTTACCGTCTGGACCGTAAGTAGCTTTTCCGCCCGTACTGCGAGAACAATCTATGAAAAATCTGCGAGAAACCTCTAACCACTATAGAGTCAGATTTCATAGTAGTATATTCCTTTAAAAACGACGTTCAAGGATATGTGTTTAGTTCCCTTTCGACTTTGAAATCTGCAGTGAATTGCCTCCAAAACACTATTAACTATACTTCATGGCACTTGAAAATGTTGTTTCGAAGAATTGCACACTGTGCTGAACTAGCTAGTAAAATTCCCGCTTTGTTGGAAAATTCGAAAGTCTAGCACAGCGAGTGTTGAAGTCAAGGCTTTGCTACTCTACAGCACCCTACTCTATTTCAATTTTTTTGGCTATTCTCCCAGTATGCTACGCATCTACTTACGTTGAATGCACATTGGTGGATCGCTTTTTTTGGAATCGAATTTTTTCGACTTCGATTCTACTTATATGTATGACGCACGTATCTCTGTATGCTGAATTTAAAACGTAAGTTTTTTCACTTTCTTTCTCCAGCAACAACTTCCTTACTGGCCCGCTCGGCGTACACTTACACTTTTGAGATAAAAAGAAACGGAGGAAGGGTCCCCCTGGATAAGATGGTAAAAAGTTCCCCTCAACCAAATTACACATGAGTGGTTACACTATAATTCTATCATAAAAATAATATCACAGAACCGTTGCAGTCATTTTCAAAGTATATTGAAAGTCCAGGTGTTTTAAAGGCGGGAAAATGGTTCTTATTTTTTTAACTGCAGCCCAGTGATCGAAAAAATCTGAAAAAAATGCACAAGAATTTGTGTTTTAAGAGGAACCTTTGATATTTTTTTCGAGCCTGTTCCAGACTTCGAAGTCACAGTAAAAAATATTTATTGATATTTTTTTTCGAAAGTATTTTTTTGTGTTTGAATTTGGGCCTGAGAAAATATTGAAAAATATTTTTCTGATAGTTCAAATTGTATTCTTATTTATCATATTTTTTCAGACTGATAAAATGGTGTTAAGTTGTCGAAAAAAAATTGAAATTCAAAAAACACGTTTTTGGCTGTATAGGGGTGTGGGTGGCGGGACGGGGGCTAAGAAACCTTTCAAAAATATTATTTTTATGATAGAATTATAGTGTAACCACTCATGTGTAATTTGGTTGAGGGGAACTTTTTACCATCTTATCAGGGGGGACCCTTTGCGTTTTTGTCACTTACATTGTATTTGTGTTTACTTTGGAAAAATATTGTAAATTATTGTGTTAACAGTTCATAAAATGTATAAAACATTTTGTATTTTCGAGTTAATTGACTGGCAAAAATATCCTCAACCTGTGATGAGGATGGTCATCGAATGGAAAATATGTGTCAAATTTTGACTACCCTAAAAGAAGTTATATTGTTAGTTGATGATTCGGTTATATTCCTAATCATCTTTCATAGTCGACGTACTTATTTTCTGGAACTTAATAATCAGTACTCAGCCCGACTTGAAATTTTATTGTATGTTACTATTATATTATCCAAGAAAGAACGGTGTAACATACTTTTAAAAAACTGTACCCCATTCTAACACCAGTTTCGTACGGAATTTTTTTCATTGTATTTTGTTAGAGTGAACAAAACTAATTATAAACCACTTACCAAAAAGACACGAATCTGAGACAGGGATGTAATAGAAGAATGATACAGATGATACGCAACGAAAATTGAAAAAAAAAAATGATTCCAACTAATTTCTTGTAGCTTTTCGTAACTCTCCAATGACGCCCAGACCTCTCTACGTAAAAATATATTATACATGTTACTTTGTAATACATTGCTGATTTCCTGGCCTTCGCAAACGCATTTACTCGTGTATGGCTGCTCCTTTAAATTGCTCATAATGCATTGGAGAAGTTTCTTCTATTTTGGTAATGACAATAGAATTTAAAGACTTCATTTTTTGCTTTCTTCCCTACCACTGTCTCATCCAAAATACCAATGATTCCATAATTTTTCGTCAGTATTCCCTCAAGTCCTTTCTCTCTGAGGCATTTTTTTTTTATTTCTTGCAACGCAGCCGCCACAAATGTTATTCCTATTGTGCCGATAAAGGAGAGACAACACAGAACTCGGAGCAAAGGAGTCACGAAAGCCTGAAAAACAAGAAAAACGTTTCAAGATCTCCGACCTCTTGGGAGCAAGAACAAACACAATGTCCTTTTTATATGCGGATTGACATAATGTCAGAACACATTTTCTGAAAGAAGAAAAATTGCGGCCTCGCCCAACAGATTCCGGGCCGCTTCAAACTCCTCGAAGTGCCCAACTCCAAAGCCGTTTTCTCTGGAGGTGAGAGCGTTTTCGTCGCGTCGGCGGCGCCGCGTTGTCTCTCGAGGCCTCGGAGGCTGAGGGTGAGGAAGTTAGCGGCTGCAGGCGCCTCCCGCGATCAATACACAACGCGTGCGGCGCCTCCCCCTCCCCCACCCCACCCCCCACCCCGCCTTGCAGAAGAAGGCGCTGAGGAAATTTCATGCTCCACGGCACCACGGAGAATCCGGTGAGTGTTCCGAAACGAGATTGGAACTGACCTGCCAATGCGAAACGGTGTTGAGGTGATTGTACTATCAGGGGCGACGAGATGGGAGGGCAGCTAGGGCAAGTTGCCCTAGGCACCGACTTAATTGAGGCCCTGAAAATATGTTCATTCAAAAGAAATAAAAATTGTATTGATATCTAATCAAAATTCAATGCTTTAAGGTATTTCTGACGCACGGATAAATGAATTCGGTTTATGAATTGGGGAAGGAGGGAATCTTTGGTTTGAAATGACCCCCCATGGATCCCCATGGATCAACTGCTCCAGGCTCCTGGGTTTGTCTGAGTACCCCTGTGTACAATTTCATGACAATATTTTCTCCTGCCCTTGGTGGAAAGAGACGCCACACTCTTTCCACTCTTTCCTCCATGCTCCTGCCTACCTCAGAGCCCAACGCCGACGCGAATCCCGAAGATACTTGTGGTGAAACCGTCCACAGAATGCGCCCAGACCTTTCTCTGAGTCTTGCAGCGATTCGAATGTCCTGCATGATGAAAGGGTGTGGAAAATATAATCTACAATTGAGGGGTGAAATTTAATGGTAAAAAAGTTTTGTCCTTTTATCTAAAATACTTACGAATATTGTTTTACGGAATACGTTTGTAAGAACATAATCGTAATCCGTTTTTAGCCACGAAATGTTTGACGGTAAATTTCTATCGGAAAGCACACTTCTGCGAATCCAGAGCGTGCCGAACACCACCGAATGTGCACCTTTGACATATGCGTTCTCTCTGCCTTTCGACGGATGCGTCAGTGGTTGCACGGGCGGATGCGGACCAGACGCTAACGTATGCATTTGCATCGTCTATCGCACGAGCTGAAATGCAAACACGAGGGGGCGGGGATCGGAGAGGTCATGAAATCGCTATGACAATGAGACGGGCACTCGCTATTCGATCTGCCTGCGGAAGATCGAACTACACACACACAAGAGAATGGGCATACTCCTCGTTACTCTGGTCGAGGGCTTTAGTTATTTGCCAGTACTTAGACAAGCTTCCAATTGCAATAATGAGTTTGGTGAACGTTTTGGGTCAATCGTTGGGCAAGCTTCAATTTGTAACCATTTGTTCAAGGACATTCACTGATCAATAGCAATTCTTGCAACACATTTTGCTGTGTATAGTTAGTTTCGCAAAGGACAAGGTGTTTCAAAATAGTAGAATCTACTTTACAATCAGCTCCTCCTTGAGATAAAAGCGAGGCTGCGTTCGGCGTTGCACTATTTTAGAACCTGTCAAAACACCGTTTACTCGCCTGAGCGAAGTATAGATGTTGCATCATGTGATTTGAACATCATAAGACGACAGAAAAACAAGTCTTCCATACTAGAGGTTCGAAATCGAGAAGAACTGGATGTGGGGTGTAAAAACGGAAATCATATCGATAGTCGTCAGAGCTCTGAGAGAGAAAATAATTCTTTCTCAGAGAGAGAAAATGGTTCTCTCTGCCCCGGGATTTGTTATGCAAAATCTATGCAAGTAATTGTCCAGACACCCAGTTCATTCAAAAGTCTAGGAAATGTAAAATATTGCAGAATTGGCCACACTCCATATTTTGTCATAACACGCAAGTATTGTACTGGCTCCCATTCACTACAACTGTTCTTTGGGAAGCCAGTTGACACCTGGTGTAGTTTTTTATATTATACCGACACCTAACCTTTGTAGTGATAAATTAAATGGATAATAATAAATATATTAATAATAAATTTAATAATAAATATAATAATATTAAAACAATAATTTCTGTCATGAGATAAAGAGAAGGCGAAAATGGGCGCGTGACATTGGCGAGGCGCCGTGAACCTGACCCAGGAGCAGGGCCAGCGGTGAGCGCAGGGCTGTGGCTGCTTCCTGGAAGCGCTGCGCCGCGTGGGTTGGTCTCTGGGTAGAGCGCACGGCGCGCCGCGGCGGTCGCCCACGGGGGCGCGCTCAGGCGCCGCCAAACGCCCATGCCTGCGTGCGTGACATTTGCGAGATCGCTTCTGATGAGAGCGAGAAAGCGTGGGTAGCGCGGCGACGGCAAATGGCAGGCTGCGTTGGTTTAGCAGCAAAGATATTGGATAGTATTACCTAGATACACAAGTAGCGGTAGTGTAGCGTTACAAATTGAACGCTGCGCTCTGCGCCATATTGTAGGCAACTACTTCCTGGCAGGTGCTGACAGGCGTGTTGTATGTCCGTAGATGATAAAGAGTTGTGGGTATTTCCCATGTAAATTATTAATTTGCAGTGCTTTTTCTTGCTATACAAAGACTATATTTATACATCAATAAAAATATATGAGATTCATGTTTCTGTGGCCTAAAGGCCTAAATGAAGCAGCATTAGGGTTATGAGACGCAAACATTCAAAAACCCAAATGATACAACTAAAACATGTATTATTTAGTAACATATGAGTATTTTTTGTCTAATTCAAACGTATACTTTCATTTGCTCCTAGCATACCTGCACATCGAGTATTTAAACTACATTTACATTTTCTTACTAAAAACAATTTTATTCGTTTGAAAACATGTTCGCATAATTAAAAATTAGAAGATATATTGCAAGAGTTTTGGTCATTTCACAGCATACTTAAGATTTAAGTTGTTTGTAAGGCAAGCTGTACTTAAACTATTTTGACTTTAAAGTATCATTTTAATCTCCCATTATCTACAGAAATATTGGGAATTATAATTACACCAACATAAAAATAATAATATAACATTTATTCGACATGGCTTGAAAGGACACCAATTGCAAGCCAAAACCGAGAGCTATTTCCAACTACATTTTTTTAAAATACGTTTAAATTTTTCGTAATTTATTAATCATAGTTAATAGGAACAGTTACAATGTTATTATCGAAGTTTCGAGTTCGTAAAGTCCTGTGAAAATATCGTTTAGATACACAGAGCACCGCGCCCGCATTTGCCTACAATATGGCGGAGAGCGCAATGTTTAATTTGTTACGCTAGTTCTCATCTCTCACCATTGGAGTATTGGGCCTTGTTTAGCAGTTATATAAATGCATTCCAAAGTCTGTGAGGTGTTCTAGTTATTGTCAAGTACCATTTCACCCTCGTCCTTTTGTAAAGGCCCTACTTCCAGTCATAACTGGCATTAATGTTTGCTGACGCAGTTACAATGTAGTTGGAGTGTGGGCTATTTTTGCGTCTCTCGTTGATAGTAAGTGTAACTACTCAATTTTCAGAGGAACAATTCATTAGTTTCATTTAATTATGCTTTATCTAATAAATGTGAATGTATATAATATTTCTGAACTTTGTTACGAAAATATGTTTTATCGCAATCTACGACAGTAATCTGTTGGTTTGTAGTGTTAAACTTAACTGTGGCCGGAGGTTTGATACTTAAATAGTGGACATGCACAAGACGTGTAAGGTCCCTCGCTGGCCTGGGAACGTGAATAATTTTGTAAATAAAATGTTATATTTATGTGTAGAAATATTCTAATGGAATTTTATTGGAAAAAGTTATATTTTCCTTACCAATATATTATGATTAAAGATGTTCAATTTTATTTAGTTGTCCTATACTTTGGTCATGAGATGAATCCGCATACAAAGAGGTGTCTCATGTCTTTGTTTATTAATATTAATTTGTTTTAATTTGCGAATTATTGATATAGGGGTCTCATATCCGCTGTTGTTGAAAATAAAAGAAATCATATTGAGATTGGAAAGATTGCCGCTTTGCTTAATGTTTGAAGAGTTTTTAAGTTTAAAAGTTTTATTCTTTGTAAGTTCAACGTTGCATCCTACAAACGTTGTATTAAGGCTTTTCAAGTAGTTATTGAGAGCATTTATTTTGCTGTGTGGATAGATGTACTGATGAAATACTTCGGTTTGATCGGCAACATGAAATGGCTTTAGTATGAGAAATAGAATACAAATGCTTTTGACTTGCATGGACTTCACGATTTTTCTCATTTTATTCTCTGTTATACGCAACCGAAAATGATAGTTTTGTCTGGAGATTGAACCCTTCTCCTTCAATGTGGCAGCAACAACGGCGCCTTCGCAGTGAGGAGACAAAGTTATCCTAGACCTCCAGCCAATGACTAAACTAAGACGATACAGCGCCATGATCGATTAACAAAATATATTGAAGTATAACAAAGTATGTGGCCCCACCTCATATTTTGTAATACTCCAATAGGCCTATATTTTTTTAATCAATCATGGCACTGTATCGTCTTATTTTTTTTCATGAAGAATTTACAATGAGTTCCGACTTCTGATTCCTAGGACGTGACGACTCCGTCCCGAGGGTGGCGCGTGGGCGGGAGCGTGCGTGATGGAGCGAGGACGCTGGCGCCGTGGTTGAGCGGCAGCCAACGACCCGTCATTGATCTCCGAAACACCAACTTATATGGCTACTCCTCCGTGTAAGCTCCGAAGGAAGAGAGTTAACTGCGTTCAAGTTCAATGTTACCAAACCAACCAAGGGTGAAGGAGCTGGCGAATTGTATCCAAACGAGTGTGGTAGAAAGTCACATATATAAGAAAGACGACGAGGCCCGAAATTGTATCTTCTTAATGTTTCTTGTATTGTAGCGAACGACAACACAAACGTATCCGAACATATGGGAAAGATAAATTATAGGTGTGTAAGATGAGCGGAAAGTATTCATATTACAGAGAGTTTATCACGATGAAATTAATTGAGAATACAAGTAAACAATCAATTCGATTTCACTCCGGATCCTATCTGCTTTTCTCCTCTCATTTCCGATTTTCGTTATTTAAACCATTTTCCCATCGCTTTGAATCATTTTTCAGTGAACCTAGTTCCAATAAAATATAACAATTTAAGTCAAATGTGCTTTCAAATAGCCTCTGAAGAGCTCAACACGCAGCGAAACGGACCATTACCTGAAACTAATAAAATTCTCCCGTAAGGAATTCAGAAAAGAGGGTTTTGGAGAAAGGGAAAAGGGTAAATTGGAAAGCGAGCAAACAGCGGCAGGGAGAAAGCAAACAGGAAAACAAGATGGAGGGAAGCAAAGGGAAAACTTAATTAGCGCGAGAGCGAGGCAAGCGACGTAAACACGGCCGGTGGCGGTGGGTCTTTGGAGGGGTGGCCTGCACCTGGCGAGGGCTGCCTAGGGGAGCGGTTCCTTTCGGCCGGGGTGGGACTGAGTGCATGTGTGGCATGGGGAGGCGGAAGTTGTCGCTTTTACGTGGGGAGGAGATCCATGGTACACGGGTAAACCTTTACTCTAGGCAAGACTTGTTATCTCAGTATAGAAGGAAAATCTGGTTGGGCAAGATTTCAAAAATTGTTCGAATATTGGTATAGATTTGCAGGTTAAATTCAAATAGTAATTTCAACTTTTTTTTAAAAAAATTAAAAAGCCAATAGGATGCAAAATTAGAAAAAAGAAGTTGATTCTGAAGTTCAAAAAGCATAATCGTTGAAATGCCGAAGTTGGATTTTATACGCCAACTACATTGTTGACCGAGTGCTTGTGAATTTGAATATGTACTAATTGCCTCGGCCACCCCGCTCACTCGCTCGCCTCATCTACTCCGCCTATTCACCCGCTTCTCCCTCACTGTTTGCCATGTTTGTCCCGCCCGCATTCGAATCGATATGTTGTATTTTTGTGTACTTATTTTTTTAGCTCCTTTATACTTTCACTCCCAGAGGGATCAAACTCCCTCAGATTTTTTCCCAAATTGTATACCACGTTTAGTTGAAATCACTCCAGGAGTTAGAGAGTTATGTTGAAACTTGAACACACTCATCCGCTTTTGTCTATTACAGTTACAATAAATCATAAATAGGAGACGAATTTTGATGACCTAAAGCATCGCCAAAAATGATCAGTAAAACACTCTTAAAATATTTTTAAAATGCCCTTAAAGCAAAGAAAAATGACGTAAAAAATTGATCAAAATCAGTTCAGATGAACAACTCAAGCTTTTGGACATGTTACTGATGTAATCGAAGATTCTTCCTTTCATTCAAGTGAACTCGCCTTACAAACCTTTGGTTTGGACAGTTCTTTACCAGAAAATCTATATTTATCGCGAAATTGGGAAGACCGAAAATGGCGCTGATAGGCGTCACAGGAACCTTAAATTACATACTCACAATTACAATGTCTAAGAGACATTGTAATTTCTAAGCGAAGACATCAAATAGGCTACTCAGGAATTCTGTGTAGAACATGTGTTGTATTCCGTAAATATTATTTGAGGCAAATACAATTAAATTTATATTAAAATAGTTGAAATCGGAGAAATATTCTTTAAAAATGACAGAAAACGGTAAAAAATAATTTATTAGTTGAAATCGACGAAAAATGCAAAAAAAAAAGTAATTTGAAAAACGGGTCATTTCCTTTCCTCATAACAAAATTGATGTCTAGGTATACTAAAAGGCATTGTTTTGAAGTGAAAAGGAAAAAAAATGACATTTCATTAAAATCCGCCCCTAAACATAAAAGTTTAAATTTTCATGTCATGTACACTGAAATCCTTATCAAAGAGGACCCCTTTGGGGTGAATGGGGAGGCGGTGGAAGCCGTGCGGGGGCAGCGAGGCGGGAGGGCCTGGTGCCGGTGCCGTTGTGGAGTGAGGGGGCGCACAATCGCGTGCGGCGGGCTCACGGGGCCGCACGTGACCCGTGAATGGCTTCCGCACGTGCGTGACCCGCTGCTTCGGCTGCGACCGCACCCGAGACGCTGACCCCAGCGAAGCGGTCGCCCGGCCCTTCACCCGCGGCACGGCACTTCAGAAATAACACCCGCGCTTCCGGTGTATAGTGCTCGGCTCTTCGGATCACTTTTTCCAGCTTCGCAGGTTTTCCCAGGGGGAACGGAGTAATTGTTCTCTTCTCTTGTGATTGATGATCCCATCAAATTACTAATTATTCGAATGGATTTTTTTTGAAGCAGAGTGCCCGAAGTCGCAGATGACTGACAGATGGCTAGAAAATGTTGGTGGTTCCTAGAGAAATGTAGACGTTATTTGCATGTTTGTTTTATTACTAATAAATCTAAATATAATGAACATTTCAAACAAGCAGAAACAACTTTCATACGTAAATGTTAAATTTGCTTTAATTATTTTGTATCAATAATTGATATCAATTTTAATAAGTTTTTTTAATAAAGCAACCTCTAGGAAATTGCTTGAGTAAATATGAAACTACATTTCTGTGATTTGCAATGCCCAATGTGCAATGTCCTCAAAATGATTCTTGGGTCATTATTTCACAATTGTATTTATATTCTTACAAAAGTGCATATTCCTGATTCCGGTGATTTAAAATTATGACTTTGGGTGTCCGAAATATCTGAAGTAATGGCGAGTGCTGCCGTGGGGGACTAGGGTCTGCAGGGACGATTGGCACTAGCTCCTATCCCAAGGGTCCCCAACCCTATGCCCGCGGGCACAATTACGCCCGCGAACCGTTTTAGATGTGCCCGCTGCTCATAAAAGCCGCCGCGGCGCTGTGCGATTGCAAAGGTTTTCACTTTTTGGAGAAGTATTTGATTTTTGGTTAAACGTTTGTTTTGGCAGCAAAGACCCATGTTCCTTTAAGTAAACATGTGTGAAGCAAGATATTCACTAACGATCGTCGCGTCATCAAAGTTAATAAATATTGCCAATTTATTTAACATAAATATATTAGCAAAGATTTTCATGTTTAAATCGTGAATTTTTAATTAAACATTGGTTTTGCACATTTTGTGTATGATTGCCAATGTACAACTATAAATATTAATGGTGCCCGCCGCCTCATTGGCATTATAGTATGTGCTCTTAAAGTGCAAAAAGGTTGGGGACCGCTGTCCTATTCCATTTCACCACGCCACCACCGGATTCTTATTCTGAACCGAAGAAGGAATTTTTATAAATATATGTACCCTCTTACTTGCCCCGAGTCTCTAATAAATATTTATTCATTTCTTGATTCTATTTGGATACACAACAAAAGGCAGGTCTAACTTAGTAAAATGTTTAAGTTTTCATAGTATAAATATCTTCAATTAAAGTTTAAGAAGTGAATGACACGAGACGGTTTGTACGTTTACATTTGATGTAGTGTTTCATACCAAAGTGTTATTGGTATGTGTAATTGATCATTCGCAGCGCTGTTTACACTTGCTAGTCACTTGCGATTTCAGGACAGTTGCCTGACGTGAGTGCGTTGGAAAAGGGGATTCTGTAAAGAAAAGGGTTGAAATTATTCATTTTCTTCGTAGGAAGAAAATGAAGAATCAAGAAAATGTATCTCACGGTCTTCAGGAAACATTCAGAAATTAATTTTTTGACATAAAATATTTGAATCAGTGGTTGTAAATTGAATTTGTAAATTACATTCCTTCATTGTACACCATTATAGTATGTCGTCATTGTTAAAAATAGACCTGTGTGAAAACAAAATGCTCTTGACGAATTCGTGTGTGATGTGAGCGGTATAAAGGAAACGGACAAACACAAACGAAACAGAAGTATTTCGTTGTATTACGTGTACTTCTATTTTGCAAGGCCTCCGTGTGCCACTCGCACTGGCCTCTAACTATTCTGCCCTTCCGTTCTGCGGACAATTGTGGAGCGGATCTTGCAGTCGCTCGCTCGGTCAGAAGGAAACATGGAAGAAGGGTCTTTACTGTACTCGCGGTAAACGACTGTAAATCCCTTCCTCAATGGATTCGACCTACGTCTACAGTTTAAAGCGTGTGGATCTTCCCCCCCGCTGTCAGCAATCAACTGTCTGGTTTTTATGGCTGACCATTCGGCGCGGCACAAGCTTTGCTCACAAAAAGCCCGCAGATTTCGAGACCTATTGCATTTGCGATTTACGGCCTTCCCGTAATACGGGACTGCTTCCTCCGTTCTTGCAGACACCAGGCGATGTTCCTGCAGTACTGGAAAGCCATTAGAAAACCACTAGAACCTTATTGTCTATTCAAAAATGTTGAAATTCGCATGAAATGGACCAGAAATAGTGGTGAAGGGAAGACATCATAAAGTCTACGACGCGTAGCTATTCAAAGGTGTGAAATAGACAAGATGACTTCAGTAAATATAGTAAAACTGGGCAACATTGTGCAACGAATATGCCACTAGTGTACTTCACTACAAGCTAATTACCGGAATCTATTATGGGTTCCATGAAAAAACATGCATATTTGATTACCTGTATCCATTAAACCTTACCTAGCTCCAGAGAAACGACATTGGCAGTTTTGAATAAATCGCAAGAAATATATAATTGTTTTCATTCATTTGTGTACTTAGTGGACGGAATGAAGGAAACATCTGTCACTTACGAAAATTCAAGGAAAACACAATTTTTAGCATTATTTTCGTGAGATCTTTTTTTTCTGTCGTTTTCTACAAAAACTGTAACTGGCATTGATATCGTAAATTATATCTGCTCTACTTACGAAGTTCCGTGGCGTCTGGGGTGCCCTTGAGGCAGCGGCAGAGGTTGTAGAAGCTTGGGGAGAAATCTTCGCTACGCGCCGCCCTCAGGAATAATGCAGTTCTCGGCGTTGCCCGGCGCGTCAGAAGAACCGACGGGCACACTCCCCGCCGCGCTCCGCCTCACCCCTCTCGCCAAACCCCACCCAGCATCTCACCGCGCCACTTCTACACCCGTCTCACGCTGCTCCACGACGCCTCGGTGTGTCGTGCCTCGCCCGGCGGAGCATCTGTGCACCTCCCCTCCCCGCGCCGTTCCCTCATTCTGCTCCGCTCTCGCGCCAGTTCGCTATCGCACCACCCCATGCACACCCCACTCCGCCCTCGCAACACTCCAACCCGACACCCATCCGTTCCCCGCACCATTCCGACTCCGCACCATCCCGACCCAGACCAGTCCGATCCCCACAACTCCGTCCCTCTCTACTTCGCCCCTGCACCATTCTGCCCTCGCACCGCTCTGCCCCCGCACCATTCTACCCCTGCGTCATTTGCCACCACGCCATTCAGCCCCCGCTCCATTCTGCTCCTGCACCATTCTGCCCCCGCACCATTCTGCCCCCACACCATTCTGCCCCGCACCATTCTGCCCCCGCACCATTCTGCCCCGCACCATTCTGCCCCCGCACCATTCTGCCCTCGCACCATTCTGTCCCGTACCATTCTGCCTCCACTTCCTTTTGCCCCCGCACCATTCTGCCCCCGCACCATTCTGCCCCTGCACCATTCTGCCTCCACTCCATTCTGCCCCGAACTACTACGACCCTGCACCACTCCTCTACACTCTACCCTTGCACCACTTGCACCCCTTGGCCCGGAGAACTCCGCCCCCCAACTTCGCTCCCCCACAATCACTCATCTCCCGCAACACTCCGCCCACACACCACTCCACCCCGCACCACTCCGCCCTGCACCACGCACCACTCCACCCCACCTCAGTCCTGCGCCATTCTGCATTTGCCCATTCCCCACCCCGCCACCCCGCCCTGCGCCAGCCGCGGCGCGGCGCCCAGGGAGGCCTGGCGCGCTGCCCCATCCCTGCGCACGCCGCCCGCGGCGCCGCCTGCAACGCGCTCGATGCGAGTTTAACGACGGCGCTGAATAAACCAGAGGCGCCGCCAACGCGCGCGCGGATTCTGCGAGAGGAAGACACAGAGAAGGAAAACAGGGCGGGAGGGAGGCCGCAGGGAGCATACGGAGGATGAAAAAGGGGAAGAGAAGTGGCAGATCTGGGTTCCTGCATGGAAACAGTATTCCTTCCATTCGTAAGTGCAAAGAGAAGATACAATTTGAACTTGATACAAAAGTTGATGCAACTAATGGAAGAATAATCAAAGTTAGACTAACTCAGATAATATTTGTAGATGTTGAAAGATCGTGAATGATGCTTTACCTAACAATTCCTACTAATGACGAAAATTCTTGACATTTCTTCATTTGTTTGTGTGAATGTTCATTTGTACGTCTTTATGGAAAATACATAAATTTTATTTTTTAAAGGAAGAAAAATAATTGACATTCTTATGAGAGTATTCATTATCTATTATTATTATCATTACCATTATTATTATTATTATTATTATTATTATTATTAAAAAAGCAAACGACACTACTCCGTAATGCAAATTCATGTTTAGGAGTACTCTTCAAGAACGACATTCACGGTAGAAATTTCGATGATACAGATCTCACTTTGGATCGAAGACAAAACTTTGGATGGTGTTTGCAGAAGCGAGAGGGGGAAGTAGAACTAGGGCGATGAGACATGAGGACGCCGGGCGTAAAGGGATAGAACTGCGGAAGGGGAAGGAGGTCGAGGATGTCCATTGGGTTCAAGGACAGACGCAGGGATGGGGAAATGTAGGCCGCGGAACGGAAGCCAATAGTATTCGTTTGTTCACATTGGTCGTGTAGTTGAGAGAGCAGATGATAAGACAAAGAAAGCGGGGACAAACTAGGTGGGGTGGTGGAGTTGAGGCCAAAGAGACAGAAGCGAGAGCTTGTTGTTAGCAGGTGTTTTCTCGTGCGTCATTAATGGAACCTCTCAACCTACTGCGAGAGTGCGCCGTCCCGCCTTATCCTCTGCCACTGTACCCCCCTATAAAAAGCGCCCCGCCTCACACCGACCCGCGACGCCCGAGCCATCCTGCCCCGTTCTTTTCAAGCTCCGACCCTCCCAGTCGCGCTCCGAACCGTTCCACCTCACCTCACATCACCTCACCTCACGTCACCTCACTTCACGTCACACCTCACCTCACTTCACACCTCACCTCACTTCACACCTCACACCTCACCTCACACCTCACCTCACATCTCACCTTACACCTCATCTCACACCTCACCTCACACCTCACCTCACACCTCACCTCACACCTCACCTCACACCTCACCTCACACCTCACCTCACACCTCACCTCACACCTCACCTCACACCT
The DNA here is from genome assembly GCA_031308135.1 of Acheta domesticus. Classification (NCBI taxonomy): domain Eukaryota; kingdom Metazoa; phylum Arthropoda; class Insecta; order Orthoptera; family Gryllidae; genus Acheta; species Acheta domesticus. The sequence goes on along the minus strand of JAHLJT010009436.1, from coordinate 150,129,579 downwards.
CACCTCACACCTCACCTCACACCTCACCTCACACCTCACCTCACCTCACACCTCACATCACACCTCACCTCACACCACTTCACACCTCACCTTACCTCACACCTCACCTCACCTCACACCTCACCTCACCTCACTCTTACCCTTACCCGTTTCGCAAAGCCTGCAACTCCGTCTCTCATGATCCGTCCCCTCCTTTACCCTGCCCTGCACGAACCCTCCCGCGCCTCCCAACTCCTCCCCATCCCGTGTCACCCCACTCCTCCGTCCCTCTCCGCCTCACCCAGCTCTCCAAGGCCCGCCCTACCCGCTCCGCGCGGTCTGTCCCCTCCTCCTCCCCGCCCCACACCCACCAACTCGTCCTTTCCCGTCCCGCTCCGCCCCTTCCCCTGCCCCGCAATACCCACCCACTCCGCACTGCAATTCCTCGCCCTACCTTACAGCAGCGAGACGCCACCTCCTTCATCCCGCGCCGCCCCACGTGACCCGCCTTCAACCCCTTTCCGCATCGACAGGCTTCTCTCTGCGCCCCCTCGCTGCTCCGCAACTCTCCGTTTCCCCCAGGTACCCAGCACCGCCCTCGCCCCGAGCGCTAACCCTTGCCCAATTTTCGCCACCTCTTGGTTCCTCTTCCTATCCACCCACTGTCAACCCTCGCCTCATCCCTACAGACCGACACCCACGAAAAAACATCTGAAATGCAATTTCTTCGTGTCTCACGTGAGGAAAATCGGGTGGCAGCACTGGGTGTCTCCCGACGTTCGGCAGCTCCCGGGAGAAATCGCCGGGAGATGGCGTCGCCGTTCGACGTTGTTTGAAGTTTATTCCGGAGCCGTCTTTCCTCGCGGCCCCGATTTATGAGTTTACTCGGGGAACATCAGGAGCGTTAACGATACGGAAAGCGCTAGCGCATGCGATGATGAGGTTCAGAACGGGATCAAGAGAAGGTTAATGCTCTCTGCCCGGCGTCTTGCTACATCATCAGGAAGAATGCCTGCCTCTAGCGAGGCATTATTGCATTGGGTATCGTATTACTCATGCGTTTCTTACGAACACTTCAGAAGGTTGTGAAGCATGTAATATGGATAAAAATTTCATTTTCTCTCGTAGAAAATGGTATTTAATAAAATAAAGTGCTTTGAAAAATTAATTCATTTTCGTCATCCGAAAAACTGTTTCAATAGATGTTTAACACATTCTTGATTATCACACGTCTGAATGTTTAATGTCAAAATTCAGATATAACTATATGATATTTATTAAACCTTTTACGAACTCCTACATCGAGTAACGCAAAGAGAGGTTCATTCATATGACCGAAATTGAAAATTATTGTAGCAAAAGAAAAAAAAACACGGACAATACTGAGATATTACTCATACAACATTTCCCTTCTTCCTTTTCTGCAACTGTATTGTTGTGCTTTAAGCAAGAAGTAAAGAACATGCTCTTGCAGTGTAGTACAGCACGTTTGAAGACATAAAGAAAGAAATGAAAAGGTACTTCTAAAAGGGGGGTCAACAGGGCCATGACACCTCGAAAATTTGAAAGAGGCTCCATCTTTACGAATAAATACGTTTCAAATTTGGAAGGATTCTGCCAAACTGTTGAACATATTAGTCTAGTCTTGCCGCATGTTAAGATCTTATCTATACGTTCGAGTGCAGTACATTACATTCTTCATGTGGTATGATTTATTTATTTACTAGTAAAATATGTTATACGTACAACAAAAAAAAGTTAAATGAGAAATGAGTGCCAGCAATATAGATGGCCTACAAACAGGATTCAAAATCCCCAACTATGTTACCTATATGAATGAAATGTAAATATTTTTATGAGCATTTTTTAACGGTCTGAGTGCCACAGTGAGAGTAGCAATCTCAAGAAAAAGAAATATATTAAATATTAAAGTTCAAAAACATTTGTGGTTTGGTGGAAGAGCGGGCCTGATAGCTCGAGCCTCGCCATTTTTTTATTATTTATTATTTTTGATGTACGAAAAAATAAAATAGAAACAAGATCACGTACGCGTTATGTTTAAAAAACTATGTCAGATTAATCCATCCACGTATGGCATTCAAAAAGGGAACACAAAAAATAATCAGACAAAGCTCTCAATACGTGATGAAATAATGAAATGTTGATGTTATCTCAATGAATGAGTTTAATACTTACATGATGCTTCTAAGAGAAAGCTCTGAAAGAGCATTTACAGGATGGGAAAAATTCAGTCAAGCAGAGAAGAACAGTTCTACTAAGATTCTCAATCCTCTTCATGAATTTTAAATGGTATTTCTAGACATATTTATGGTCTGGCTCTTGAGTTACTGTTCGTAAACCGGATGTTAATGTGAACGAATCAAGAAGTTAATGGTAATGTTCGTAGGGGTAATCACGGTAGAAGCGTCATTTTGTCTAGGAAATATCGACCAAAATACCCCGAAAACAATTTTATCCAACCACTGCTCCGCATTGATTGCGAACGAAGACGCTGATTATGTGAACATTAGAGGAATGCCTACGAGCTAATGGAGGAAATCAAGAAAATCGAACCAGCCGGAAATCTGCATCGTCAACCCCACAACATACGCAAATCGGCCGCCAGTCGCCCAAGCACCGCAACACGCATCGCTTGCCAACGCCCCTGTTGAGCTGGCCGTCGGACCCCGCCCGCGCCGCGCCATCCGAGGCCGCGGGTTCGAGCGCCCACTGCGGACCCCGGCGCCACCGCAGGGCTGCAGCAGCAGCGGCGGCGGCGGCGGCGCCGCCGGCAGCAGGTTGCCAAGGGAACCGCGCGAGAGAGTAGCGTAGCGTGCGGCGCCCCGCGTGCCACCGCCCGCTCGCCCGCCCGCGCCCCCACCGCGCCGCCCCGCGCGCGTGGGAGCGAGACGGAAAGCGGCGCGCCCGGGCGGCGGCGGCGGCGGCGGCGGCAACGGGTCTCGCCAGTCGCTGGCGGGCTGTCGCCGCGTGAGGACGCCCCGTCCGTGTCGCCGCCGCCCGCGCCTCGCACGCGCCCCGCACGCCGCCGCCCCCGCCGCCATGGACGCTCGTCCCCGCGCCCCTGGGGCACACCTGGTCCGGCGCTTCGTGCTGCACCGCTTCTACGAACTGGCCTCCGCGGAGCAGCGCAAGTAAAGGCGGCGAGCGGCCGGGCCGCGCGCGGTGCTGTGTGGTGTCTGTCAAGTCGGTGTGAACACTCCACTCCGCACTCGGACACGGGACCGCCTGTGCCCCGCGCGCACTGTTTCTGCTGCCGTCTCTGTGCTGCACCGCACGTGTGTGTGTGTGTGTGTGAGTGTGTGTGCTGTGTGAGCGGTGAGTGAGTGCCGCGTGGCTGGCAGGCGGGCGCGATGGCGCCGGCGCCAACGCCTTGACGTCGCCCCGCGCCACCCCCAACACAGCCCCCGCCCCCGCCACCGGCGGGCGGCGGATGCTGGCCGTCATGTTCCTCTTCGTGCAAGGAGACTTCGGCAAAGATGAGGACGTCAAGCGGAGGAGACTGCCCAAGCGCAGGTGAGTCCTCAATCCTCCTCCGAAGGGAATCCCCGCCAATTGGAGGATTCCTCCTGATCAAGGGCTGGGTTTGTTGATTGCATGGATGACTGTGGTTGTACGTCTCTTTGAACGATTTTTTGACACTTTATCGTCTGTGGTCGAATCATCTGTCACAGCACGATGATCAAAGCAATGTTAATATTTTGTGTTGCACAAATCCACTAAGGCACTAATCGTTTCTGTACAATCATCAATGTAATATATTTGTTTATATGTTAACGTTTACCTCGAATATTAGTATGAAACACAACGTGAATTTTGTCTTACTAGAATGTAGTTAATGCACGAAAACTCTTTTCATGCACGTGACGGTAACTTTGTATTGTTGATCAATCGATAAAATTCCGGGAAATGTTGAGGAAGCGACCAACGACAACGCTGCAATAAAAGCATTATGTTGATTCAAGGCAAGAACAAGGTCTCGGAGAAGTTTCATATCGTCCAGAAATTTGCAAATTTTGGTAATTTCTATGGCATAACATTTAATAGAACTTTAAGAAAAAATTAAGCAGCGGAGGATGAAAAACGAGGCGAAGGAGTGGGAAGGGGGATAAGGGGGATACTTGCGAAAATCTTCCACCAACTCGTTTTGTCCACAAAGTTTACCAGGAGAGATCTGGTTTTGCAGCCTTGAACCCAGTGGTGGAAGAGAAGCAGTCAGACTACTCCTTTATGAGTAGCCCACAAAGATACATACACCATAACGAAGAATTTACAACTAAACAATCGCACTAGACTTACTGGGAACTCTTGGGCGCTGATTGTTTATGGCCCAATCCTGTTGGTCATCCAGGTAAGCGGACTGGGCCAATAGAAAGGGTCCCGTTACGACTCTTTCTCAGAACACTCTTTTGTCAAACGCATTCCACGTAGTGAACTACAAAACTTTTCCAACACTCCGTCGCGGAATCTGGCATGAAACATTTCAAAAATAGCACTCAGACCTGGTGATAAAGAGGCCTGTAAACCATGATGTTTTATCAGCGATGAAATAATGAATCCGGAAATATCTTGTTCGGTAAGATTTATCTTCTCAACAGTTAAGTAATAAACAATAAAAACGGTTAGCAGGATGCCAAAGGTGAGAAACATTAAGTTAATGGGAAGTAACCACCACAATTCAACGAATACATTATTCGTGGATCTGGTGGAAATATTGGTGGTAATATATTTAAAATGTGATAAATATAATAAAATGCAGGTCAATAGCAACGATGCCTGTACAAAGAAAAGAAACTAAAGAGATTCCTCACTAATCATTTTCATGCAATGAAACTCGTTAAATCAGTATGATGCTGGAAAGCTTGAAATCAAAGGTTTATCATGCATTAAACAAGTCGTTTTTTCCAAATGTGAATTCTGATTAGTCGTTGTATATCTTGCTTCATAAAAATGCCAGTATAATTCTTTTGAAAAGTCCACGAATGTGCTGCAACTGTCGTCCGAACGAGGTTTTCGCGGAGACTCCACGCTTGAACGGTCCGTCATTCTACTTCGATCGAATCCAAATCTTTGCATCACTTCCACGTCCGTATCCGATTGGTGCGCAGAACGTGGCCATGCCTGGCGAATTTCGAATCCGTACTGCCACAGCGCAGCCCGGCCTGCCGTCGCCCCCGCCGCCTTGAGGCTCCCGGTCCAAGCGCGTTGTCGCAGGGCGAGCGCGTAGATTCCTGCAGGCGGACGGGGCCTCGGCGGGGGCGGGGGAGGGGGGCGTGGCGGTGCCCGGGACGCCGCCGGTCGATACGCGCCGCTCCGCGCCGGGCCCTCGTGGTGGGTGGGAGCCCGGCTCGAGCCTCGCCCCTCCTCGCAGGGCAAACACTGCACGTTGGTGACATTAATCCCGACTCCTTAGCCCGGCATTAGCCTGGTGGGGTGTCACACGACCCCGTACGTATATGTAGAATCTTATTCTTTACATCAGGGAGCATTGAATTTTGGTCGTTTACATTTTGTAATGTAGCATTACTATGTAATGTGTTAAAATATTGTAATGTCACATTGCAATGTAATGTGTTACAGTGTTGTAATGTTACACATAACATTTTGTAATGTGATACATTTTGTGTATATCATTTTGTTTCCTAATTTGAATCACATCGCTGGCCAGTCTGTTTGCCTAGCCAATTTAATAATCGATAAGATTTACAAGTTTTACATGTGAGATGAATTGATAAGATGTGACGGTCAGAAATTTAAACTTGTGCTCTCAGTCCTTCTTAAAATATAAAAATCAAAAGAATGTAAAAAAATGCGTCTTGGAATACGTAGTTCCTCTGCTTGAAGATTGAATTCTAAACTAAACTGTAATAAAATGAATAAACCCTTAATTATTTTTAAAATGATTACACTAGGTATAACTTTTGTTCAGGTTCAAGGCAATAGTTATTGGTTTAGCTGCATTAAAAATAATGACAATTATTTATAGAACTACATTTTGTAATGCGTAATTAAAATATTCGTATCCATCATTTAAGACATTCATTAAATAAGTAATGTGTCGACAAGTCACATACCATACCAGAATGCACCGCAACCGTCATTCTTTCTACCAGACTAACGCGGGTTAGGAGATCCTCCGCGAAACATCGGGAGACAATGATTAATGTTCTGTGCATTACATACGAAGCGATTTACCATACATATTATTTGCATTCCCTCTTGCACACAAGAATAGTTTCATTGACAGCTCCCATCGAACTTGACGAATTTTGTGGGCTCTTTGGACCGCAAAAATAAAATTGTCACCTAGATAAAACTGTCATTGAACGGCGACATTAAATTTAATTGTAATTATTTCAGTGACATTTAGATGTGACAGAAAGTAAAAACTTAAAAACAAAATTTTGTTGTGTATGTAATTCATAATCAATGACAAGTTACTTGTATTTCTTATTTCGTCGTTACCACGCATTGCAATAGTTTATTTCGAAATGAGTATACTGTCTTTTAAAACAGATTTTTTTCACAACTCTCGTAGTTACTTCTCTCCCAGTAGGCAATGAGAAGACAAGACAAATGTTTTGTGTGTGTGTGTGTGTGTGTGTGTGTGTGTGTGTGTGTGTGTGTGTGTGTGTGCGCGTGCGCCTATAGTTATTCTTGAGATCGGTTGGCAGTAATCGGGTAGTAGCCGTAATCGTGTAGAGTGAGAAAATCTCGTAGTAAACACATGTAAAAATCGTGTAGAGTGAGAAAGTTTTGAAAGGGCCGCTTGCCTGTCTTGCGATCGGTTGGCAGTAATCGGGTAGTCATCGGGCTGTAATCGATTGATTGATTGATTCGTGTTTCCGGGCGCGTCAACTACTTTGGTCATTAGTCCCGTACGTGTAGTGCGTGTTTTTCTCGGGAAGTGGCGATGATCTTTTCCCCGCTGGATGGCGAGATCTGGCGTCGACCTACCGTCGACTAGGGGGGTTTCCCCTCAACCAAGTATCTCCCACCAGCGGGGCACCGCCCCAGCCGGGACAAGCTGTAGCCTCCCGACCGGTCTCCCGGCATGTGTGGTAGTGTAGTGCATGTTAGTGTAAGTGTGTGTGTAAGAGGAGAGGATAGGACAAGGAAGAGGAAGGACAGATCGCGCGCGGTCCGTGGCCCGTTTGTTAGGGTACAGCTCCGGCATTCACCTGGTGTTGATCGGAGAAACCACGGAAAACTACCGATCAGAGCAGCCGGCCGCTAGAATTCTCCTCCAGACAGCGACTGAATTCGACCTAGCTGACAAGCTAGAGTCGAAAATCCTGCCGCCGTCGGGACTCGAACCTAGGACCTCCCGGTCAGAGGGACTGCAGTGACATCAGGTTGATGCACTGGGGCTGTAATCGTGTAGAGTGAGAAGATCCCCATGTTTTGATAGGGCCGCCCCTGTCCGCTGCGCACTTCTTTGCACCCGCACGCGCCTCGCCGCCAACGTGCGTAACACATGTCGAGGCGTACGTGTTTGCATCGGGGCGGCGGGGGCGGGAGGCCGCGTGGTGGCGTGCGGTGCGCACAGAGACTCCAACAGAATGGAAGCGCGGGGCTGCGGGCGGGCCAGCGGCGCGGCGTGTGGCGGGAGCGTGCAAAGAGATGGGGCGGGGCGGGGCGGGGAGGCGCCTGCGTCTGGGAATCGATAGCTGCGCTGCGGCTGTGTCGCAGGCGGCTCTTGGGGGCTCCACGCAGCGCCGCAACGCACGTCGCTTCGAGATGTTCGCGCCCGAACACGTCATCCGGAGAGAAGGAACACGCGATTGATGTTTGGGCAAAATAAGGAACGCTGTATTCTCTTGTATTTAGACACTGTTTGACATTTGGGTGTAAATAATGACAGCTGATGTCTGATGTTTCGTAAGAAAATGCAATGTGATACCAGTGTTTGTTTACACGAATTCCATAACGTTGTGGAATTGAGTTATCATTTCTGGTAAGTTTTTGAATTCGCTTGGAATGTATAGAAAGAGCTACTTCCTCTCCTTCACAAAAGCCAATAATCTCGATTTCGTCTAAACTGACGATTAGCCTCTTTGAGGTCTATGATTGGTGAATCCCATGAAAATACCAGAGCTTCGTTCACTTGTCAGTCACGCAGAGAATTTCTACCTACAGCCTTTGGTTTAGCGAGGGGATGCTGCATCTCTTTGCGTCACTTACGCTTTGCCTCTTTATATTGCTTAAATCAGAGTGAAACTTCAGACAATTGATATTCTTACATGGTACTATTTCTCTTTCAGAACCTTAAATAAAATACAGTAATGTGCCAGATATATGTTATATTTTGAGGATGGTTAAGCTCGTATGAAAATATGAAATTAATTATCTAAAAGTGACTGACAATGTAAAATACTATATTTTTATTTCTTGCATTTTTCTTGCAATGACACAACAAATTAATAAAGCTGGATTCCTCAATAGACGCAGTCTATGAGTACGTAAGAAGATAGTAATTTCGTAAAGCTATAATTGTAGGCCTGTATAAAAATAGTGGTATTGCATATACGGATTGTAGATAATTTCATGAGAGACAAATTCCTATTCTATATTGCAGAGAACGACTAAAGGAAGTTAGAATTGTGTTTTTTGCTCGTGTGAAAACTACTGTATTCTGGTGTAAAACGGTACTTCTTCACGGTGAATAGTGCTCGCAGAGCGAGGCCGGACCTTCCGCGCCCCGACTGCGAGCCTGTTAACCCGGAGGCGGTACAAACGCAGCGCGTGGCGGCCGGGGGCAGGGCGGGGGGGGGAGATTTGCAAGCTAATGGGGATTGCGAGGGTCTCCACGTGCGTCGGTCGATGGCCGTCACACGTGTCGCTTGCGCCCCCCCTCCTCCGTCAGTCCCCTCCACCACCAAGTCGCGAATCCAGGGAGGGGGGCAATGGCCCTCCCAAAAAAGGTATAGTGTTTTCTTGTGTTGCCTTCCTTTATAAGGCACAATTTATTTAAATTTTATTTATATTAAAATTATGTAAGAATTTAAACAATAATATTGTATAATAACATATATACGCTATAAAAATAATATACAATATAATAAATAAATCTGTGATGCGCCTCCCCCAAAAAAACAACAATGGGCTGGATCCGCCCCTGCCACCACCTACCCCCGTTCTCCAACGACGTGAAGAATCGCTGGGATTCCGACACTCCGCAACCTAAGGTCTGGTTCATATACCATTAAGAGGTGATTTTTATGTAATTAATACGAACAAAGTTTCGTCCTCATTTAATGAAAGCACGAATAATCTCGAAAGGGAATTAGAGTGAACCGTAGGTCGTAATATACATTCAGAATGAACACTAGGAAATGCTGTTCTGTTACTCAAATGTTACTTTAAAATTTCTGATTTGGTTAAATCTAGTCAGAAATGTTTGTCAGAGGATCCTGTCTCTTGAGCGAAAATGAATACCCAGTGTATGGAGTGCAGTAGAATATGGGGTCGTAAAAATGTTGATTACTCTACTGTTTTTTAACAAGTAGTCATATTTCGAAACTGTACTCGAACAAACTAACGTCATTTCCATAGCGTCCACTGCGGCGAGCGTTGTGGTTTTCATAATCGCGACCTCGGCGGAGTCCTCCCGCCGCCCACTGTCCACGCGCGCGCCTTCGATCGCTGCCACGCGCGCAGAGCGGCTGGGCGTTGCAGGGGCGGGGGCTGGCCACTGATTTCAGCGACCGCACGCCCAGCGAGGGGGCTCATGGGGGTGTGGAAGGGAGCAGGCAGGAAGTGAGGAGGTAGAGCAAAGGCATTGGGGCGAGTGAGAAGTGAGCGAAACGGAGAGGTGAGTGCGCGATACGAACGCTTGAACGGCAGCGGCTGAGAGAGGGGATAGGGAACCGAGAACGGGAGGAAAGAGGGAAACTGGAGCAGAGTGGGAGGAGGTGGAGAAGAGGGGGGATAAAAAAGAGAGCGCTGCAAAACTGACAACGTCCAGGTGCCAGGTGTACGTTAGAAGGTTGCGGAGCGGGGAGTCTGTGTGGTGCAGGGAACCGAGAACGGGAGGAACGAGGGAAACTGGAGCTGAGACGGAGAAAGGAGGGGAAGAGAGGGGGATAAAAAAGGGCGCGATGCAAAACTGACAACGTCCAGGTGCCAGGTGTACGTCAGAAGGATGCGGAGCGGGGGGCCTGTGTGGTGCGAGGGATGTGGGGATTGTAGCAAGCCAACTGGGTGATAGCGCCGTCCGGTCGATGTGTTGGGGCTCTATTATCGCCTGATTGATGTGCTGCGCCGCGGCGTGCGTGAGCCGCGGAAATACGTGCGGGATAGCCGGATGCGGCGTCCAGCGTTGAGCGATGGGAGCGACCGCGCCGCTTCAGAGCATCGTAGCTGTCGAACTACTGGTTATTTGTGTTACGAGCCGCGTTTGCGTAAGAGAGGGTTCCATTACATGCTCATCGTAAAGTATTCTTTTAGTAGTTATCCATCAACTTTGAGTGACGTTTTTCTCTTTAATCCTTTAAGTGTTGTTTTATAATCACTGAGAATAGAGAACCAATACGTATTGCTCTTTAAATAATAATTTCGCAATACAGTACTTTTAGTTTTGATGTATAGCAGTTATGAGACCTTTGTCTCAAACTACCTTTCATCCTTTTTGTGTTCAGGATGATATAGACTCCTTACGACTGAAGTAATGAATCAATTGAACAGTCTCGAATGTTCACACATAGAATAACTACTCTCCACTCAATGGTTCACTTTTCTTTTCTTTTTCTTTTTCTTTTGTTTATATCGTATTACCAAAATTCACTAGTTTTCTCATCAATTAAGTAATGGAGTTGTTGAGAATGAAGATCCGATGATGTATGAAAATGAAATAAACTTCGTTACTTCCTCTAAACTGGTTCTGGCACCACAATAAAATTCATCATTTGGGTAGAATTTAAACAATTCACAAGAGCACAAACTCCCGTTTAACAGTTACACTGCAAAAGAATTATAACACGAAACGTCATTCCTCTGAGCAAGAAATTTTCAAAAGAGCGTTAATGAAAGCTCGTCGTGAAGCAGACATGTCAAGCATAGCAGAGCGCCCAGTTCCACCACCGCACCCGCCGTGGCGCGCCGTGCGTCATTTAATTGCAGCCGCGGCACGCACGAGGAGCGATTAAGTCCGCGAGCGAATTAAAAGCGAAATGAAGACCTTTGCTCCCCCGAGGTGATTTACGGGAGGTGGACTAGGCCCTCCTTCCCTCCTCTTATCTCTCTCTCTTCTTTTCCCACCTGCTGTCATACCTACCCGCGCCGACGTCCCCGGAGTTCTGTGCTGCTAACTCTGCGTTTCTGCGTTAAGTGGCTTTTTTTTTCATTTTTCTCTCATTTTTCCCCCTCTCCCGCACTTTCTCTCTCTTCCTCTCCTGCCTTTTCTTCGCTATCCTTTCGGAATTTTCCGCTCCAAGTTTTGCGGCCTTAATGTGCTTCGCTACTTGTCAAAATTCAACGTCTCTTTTTGGAAGAGTAGCAAGTTGAAGCACATTCATTGAGAGCGAGCTGGAATTCCAGACGTTTCACATAATGAGCCACGTGTACTAATGTAAGAATAGCAATAGATGAAACTTGTTTTTCCCAAGTGAATGATCATCGTTCCAATTATTATGATCTGTGTGATTTACTGCGATCCTTCCAGATTGACATTATGAAGTTAGAATGTTAAGCTCGTTGCGCGTTGCAGGAAACACGCAGGGCAGTCTAAGCCCATTATGGAGTATGTAAATTGGGAACCAGAAAAAAATAAGAGTTAAACACACTTGTAAATTCCGTCCATTGAAGTGTGGAATAGGTCGGACAACAAGAACTCAATTAGGCATATCGCTGTATGAAGAAATCATTTTGAGAAAACAAATTAATATTGATGCAGTTGATATAAATTCCCATGCGTTGAGATACGAACAGGAAATTCACAGAAAACTGCCGGAACAACAATTAAATTATATTATTAAGGATTAATGTAGCCAAGGGTTGGTAAAGGATTTGCCTAAACTATTTTTTAAACTGGTTTCAAAAGAATGGTTTTGACAAGTATTTCTGTAATAAAGCTTTACCAAATGCCTATCGTTATGAAACGAGCTGCAGCCATCTATTAAGTAGTAAAACATTTAAAAGAAGAAAGAAAAAAAAAACATTGTCGGCCAGAAGGCTGAGATCGCTAAAATAGTAGTGCAGTTGTGATCTCGGAACGGACGGTCGCGGGTTCGAGTCGCGCCTTGGAAAAGGAAAACTTGTTTGTTCAGGGAAAGTCTCCACTCCGATTTGTTTTTACCTGGGTGTGTTTGTGTTGTACTTATACTTCGGTTTTTCTTCCTTGGCGCGTGGGGGTGTGTTATCAAAACGGAATATCTCACGGTATTTCGCGTCGTTTTCGGTTGTACCGCTAGGAGTCGCATGATCGCGACCGTATCGAGCAGTGCTGGCGATCATGGGACTCCTAGCGGCCTAACCGAGAACGACGCGAAATACCGGGAGATATTCCATTTTGATGATACACCCCCACACTCAGAGGCTTATCTCGGCATTTAAGAGCACACGGTAAGCATAGAATTTGCGCCCCTGTCAGGATACTTGAAATTAAGATAGTTGCTATTTGTTTTAGCGGGTATATTCTAAACAGCACCCCTTGTGAATGGCGCCCATGGCACCTGCCATGTCTGCCATACCTTAGATACGCTTCTGCCCACGCGCCAAGAAAGAAAAACCGAAGTATACATGTTGTGCTACAGTTCCCCCTACAGTTTAAAAGTCACAGTGGCCACTATATGACCAAGATGTCGAAAGGCGACCTTAAAAAAAACACATTGTATTTGCAATGGAGAATGAGAGCGCCCAACCTTCAATTTTGAGATGTGGCAACGGCGGCTGGGGCCACCCGCGCCGTGCGGCCCGGCGTGTGCGGCGCGGCGCTCGGGGCACACGGTTGCGAAACGCTCCACGCGCATATGGATCGACGCGCGGGACAAAGGCAGGAGGAAGCCGCCCCGCCGCCCCCTCGGCCGCCCCAGTTTCCTCCTTGCGCAAACCCAAAAGACACACTCCCCTCCCCTCCCCATCTCACCCCTCCGCCCCGCACATAAAGAGCGCTGTTCCTCGCGGGAGGCGGCGCGGGTGAGACGATCGGACGCGGAGACAAAGGCGCATTCGTCGACAACACTGCGGTTTCTTGCGTCGTGACTTGATCTCCCTGAAGGAGCCGAGGGCGGATTCAAGGAATTGTCATAAGGCGGGCTGTATTAATTTTTCAGCGAATTCAGGATCGATCTTTGGGTGTGGCTGCTTTTTCTGGTTCATTTCATCTGCTATGAGAATATCACTTTTTTTTGTTGAGTCTGATTAGTGTATGTATTAAAACGTTAATTTCCAGTGTTTAATCAGTCGCAGCTGTAATCAAAATAAAAAAAAATATTTACGAAAATTGTATGAGCATTTAATGATTTCTCAAGTGTTCCATCGTGTTGTCGGTGGCGACTTTTCCTAATTAATCTCCTCCTTCTGACTTGGATTTGCTACTTGAATGGATGAATGTTAAGGTACTTTAATATACCAATTGTAGTTTTTATAGGATTAAAAATAAATTTCATCTGCTACGATGGCGGCAATATTGACATACATGTCACATTTTTTGTCGTGGAAGACCTGTTAAATTCATTCCATAATAGAGGTGGTAATGTAATTGACTTCAGTTGACACATGTGACACATCGTTTTACAATCTCCATTCAGAGGAGTCTTCGTGTCGAAGTTTCCTTCAGGTTGACAACGTCGTCTTCATCGATCACCTGCGTTATTTGGACTGGGTGAGCCGCGTCATAATGCTTTCCTCTGGAGATCGATTCTTCCTCCAAGAGTTCTCGAGCGAGGGATTTCATCTAAGCAGAAGTTCATAAATGTTTGTTCAGGGAAAGTCTCCACTCCGGTTTGTTTTTACAAGTCGCCGCCTCGGACTGCGCCGTCATAACAACGGAGTGCAGAGCATGTAAAACCACTCGCTTCCTAATTCCTTGGCGTCTTCTCTTCGTCCCCGTTTTGTGCACCGGGAATTCTGGGTTGCCGTTTAGTCGTGAATATTCCCGAGTTTTGGCATTACGAGGCTCAAACTGTAACCTTTGAATGGGAACAACGAGGAATAATGTCCGATGATCCTCATGGTCAGATGCTGGATGTCATTGATTGAACACCTGAAAACAATTACTCGTATTCTAAAATGAGTCTAATGGACTGAAGTAATAATTATATTCATAGAATCACTCTAGTTCTTTGCAATCTATCTCAAAAATACAATAAAATTAATTTAAAAATTTAATTACTTCAAATTCGTTAAATCACATGATTGACGGTACGTGCATTAATTCTTCGTTTCTCTGATAACTTATTCATGCATGTAATCAAACAATATTTGCCACGCAGCAGTTTTGTGAGTATAATTATTGTATCTCAGTTCGCGTTTCGAAATATTACGAAATGTTTTTCATTGCCCCGCAGCGGTGTGCGTGATGTACGCTCTCTGTAGGTATTGAAATTCCCTCTCACATGTTACAACTGACCTTTGGGTAAGAACACGTATAAACAATATTTTCGAGACCCATTGATCTTTGTTATTGCTCTTGGAGAACGCAGTTGACCAAAACTAATCTCCACTGGATAGAGGGGTGTCCATAGAATCGTATAGTTTTGGTTTATAACGCTTTCCTTGTCTCGGGGCCTTTTCTAGGCATAAAGCGGCTCTTTCATCGCCCAGGGCAGGGTCTCACCCCCGCAGGTGCCACAGAGGGAGGAAGCGACCTTCATCCATCGTTCGTGACTCCTTTTCCTCCTTCCCTTTTCCCTTTGCCTGCGCTCACCCCTCCTCCTGCAGACCCTTCGCGCCATCAGCAATTCTTCCTCGACCGTCAGCGGCGCCGGGGCCTGCCCCAAGAGAAACTCCCTCCCGCCCCCTCTGCCGCCCCCGTCGTCGATTCCCCGACCTGCACGTGGGCTGGCGCCCCCGGGGAGCGGTCGCTTCCGGCACCCAGCCCTGCGCCCTGCGCCCTGGGCCAGCTTCCGCCCCCTCAGGGCAACCCCTGCGCCCTGGCGGGCCCCCTGCCCCGGACCCTGCGGCACCCCGCAGCTGAGCGCGCTGGCAGCTCGGGTTTCAGAAAGCCACCGAGGGCGCTAGAAGCAGTCAAACAAAGGGAATGATGCAAACGCCAGCAAAATTTCAGAGAGGGTTTTGTTCTTTTTGTGGGAATCTATGCAATCCAGACGACGACGAGAAATCCTGTTAATCCAAAGACCAGCAATTTATTACTTTTCTATTGCTTTACATAATGTCTGCTGTAGTGTAATATCATTGATGGCTGAAATTCACACTGAAATTCGTGAGTTCCCTTCCATTTTTCATAATTTAATTTGTAGGTGTTCAAGTTCCACATTCAAATTAGCGAGATTTCCTTGCAGGAAGATATTCAATTAGTTTATGCCCTAGTTTCAAAATGTTTTCGAAGTGGAAGGTTTACGAAACATTTTCTTCACAAATGTAACACGAAATGCATATTTACTGCCTAAAATGTTTTCGAGGAAACGAAAACGAAACGAAACTAATATTTTTATTCATTGGCATTTGTTTACTCCCTGATTCTCAAAAATATCGGTCGGAGTTTCTTGGATAATATTCTTACTATTTTACCTTACGTTTTTAAACAATAATGACACAGAAAAGTTGAATTGCAGATAACAAGCGAGTTCCGCTGTTCGGCACTCAGTCAGCGGCGGCAGTTTTCCTGGCAGAAGCTTCTCGAACGTCACTAGCAGCGCGACGCAAAACGACGGCCGTCCCTATCGATTCCCGATGCATCGGCTTTCGATAAGTCGAAACGTATTCGCTCGGAGATTAATTCGTCCCGTGCTACTCGTTAATCCAGCCAATCCTGTCCGCTGACCCTTCGCCCCGCGTCCCGCCTCGACCCCTCACCCTGCGGGCTCCTGGTCGAAGCGGCGCGGCCACCGGCGGTTGGCCACCGCGCGGCCACCGCAGGCTCAGGCAGGTGGTTAATTGCGGGAAAGGGGACCGTCCTTATGGAGAGCAAAATTCTAACCGGAAAATTCACATTTAACAGAAAACTTTTCTGTGTCAGTTCAGTAAATGGAGATTAGAATGATCAAAAGTATTAAGACAACGGTAGTACTGCGTGATATTAATTGAAAAATTACGATTTAATATAATATTTTCAAGGATTCTCGTACAAGAAGTAATGTCGTATCACTTTTCTAAGCGTTTATTAATAGATTGAAAAACTTAGCCCCGTACGAATAAATCGCATGGAATATCAAACATCGGTATTCAATTTCATTTTACATAGGTAGATTTGAGATACTGCCTATTTGTGATAATTCCAAAAGAGCTAAATTTTGAGAAATGTAATTTACTGACCAAAATGGTCTCATTTTGTGTATTATTTCTAAAAAAACATACTCCGCGGCGAAGAGGGTACAAGAACCGTGTTTTAAGTTTCGTTTTCGAGTTATGCACGACTCAATAGCAACACATAAGTAACGAATGTTGCTATTGAATGTGAGTCGGCTGATTTCTTCTTACTCTTGGCATAGTCTCCAAAATTCTACATTCTTCATCCTAAATCCATTTGATGCTTCCCTGAGCGATAATTCTGTATTTAACAGTAGTATATTAGTGGTGTTTTGAGAAAAAGTCGCCATAAATCAAACAAAATTGTCTTCTCTCCTTTGCCTATTACAAAAAGAAAGGGTCAAATTCTCTTAGCCAACGTTAAAGTGCCGTTCTGTGCTTAACCACTTTGAAAATTCTTCCTGATATTTATTATTTCAATTACATCTATTCTTCCACGATGATTTACCCGTTCTCATTTATTACCAATTCAACCCGTTCTCATTTATTACCATCGCTTGGTGGTTCACCGGAGGGTCCGACGAGGCATGATGTGAGGGGGAACAAGGCGGGATGGGAGGAACTCGTGAGGTCGGTGTCTTAGTGAAACAACTCTGACGATCGTTTCAAGTTTTTTAGAAACAAAAAATATCAGAAACGGCCTACCTAGCCTCTAGATTTCTGCCCCAGACTGTGTTGGGCCCAGCTATGCAATTACAGATCGACAAACCGTCAGTTGTGCCTCCAAATTGTGACGTTCCAGTTTTTGGAAATTGTAGTTTAATCATATATGCCTTATATGACCGATAAGGTTCGGAATTACATAGTAAACGATTGTAGGTCCGTTATACATTATTCGTTATGTTTCTATTCCGTGATACAGCATTCGTTATATTATTATTCCATGATACATTGTTCTTTATATTGTTATTCCGTGATACATTATTCGTTATATTGTTATTCCGTTGTACATTATTCGTTATTGTTATTCCGTGATACATTATTTGTTATATTGTTATTCCGGGATATATTATTTATTGTATTGTTATTCCAAGATACATTATTCGTTTTCTTGAAAACAATTTGTATTCGTTTCCGGAGAACGTGTGAGCAAACATTTTATCCCTCACTCACAGATCAGCGCAACTGCAAACCTTTTCGCTCTCCCTGACGTGGGCAATGAACGGCCAATTAACCCGTTAACAAGAGGAGTGGTGCAAGCGCCGAGACGTGTTGTGTTGGGAGGGAGCGGTGGCGCCCGGGAGAAATTTCCAGGAAGCGCCGCCGCCATCGCTGAGCGGAACAACGCAAAATGCTTTGAAGCGGTCCTCGCCGACAGGAAAACTTAGCTTTTATCCATCTTTCATCTTCACCTCCCTTCTTGCACGTTCTGCTGCATCGGAGAAAGAAATGTGTGTTGCATATTGACTGTTTCCGTGAAGTGTTATTTCCGTGGCAAAATGTAGATTCCATTTGTTACTATGTATCATAAAAAAGTGCTCTGAAAGATCACGAATTAATATAACGTGCGAACAGGGAGACCGTGCCCTCACTCTCACATATTTTGAAAGGAGCCTCAAAGCCTTACGTAATAAAATATTTTATTTCCTTATTATGTTCAATTCCTGATTTGGCACTTCTTTAACCTCAGCGTTTGGGGAATTGCTTTGCGTCCTTTGGGGAAGAGGCTCTCCAAGTAATCTGGCAACTGTGTAAATCGTTAAAAAATAATTGTATCAACAGGGTTAAAATTTCATTCTCATTATATTGTTTTCTTCATAATTAACTATTAAATAGTAAATGTGACAATGTATATAAAAACATTCAATGGCAAAGAGGACCCGGAAATCCACAGTAGTTATCCTCCCCAATCTTCTTTTAGACTACTCATGCCTATGAAACTATGTACTGTGTAGATAAATTGACCCAGGAGCAGTGAAATTGGAAGAGAGGATGGGCGTTATTGTAGGTCAATTACATCTTTTTGTAATTAGTCAAGTGTCAAAAGCCTGTTATATCTTAGATATTAACACATACTTTTTCACCATTATTTTCTACACAGCTTCCATGTGCCATGCGTGTAATAATAATAGAGGCCTGTAAAATAAAAATAGAGGCTTGTAGGTGCAAAAATGCTGCTGAACAAATTCACACAAAATGGTTTTCCCAAAAGTAGCAAGCACATTGCTCAAGAATCACAAATTTAATACTTTCATATAATACAAGCGAATATTTGCAGTTTTCAGTCAATATCAAAAATGTTTCATTGTTTTTGGAGTTTTCCCGAGTTCCCGGTATCTAGCAAAACCATAGGCACACTTATTACATGACAGGAGGTTCCGTAGTTATGTTTTGATTTCTGAGCTCATTGGAAATTTGTATTATAAATTTTGAGACAACGTAAGTGTAGTTTGTTATTGGAGAATTATAAGCCTACCTTACAAGAACTTGGATGTTCTGATTTCTCAGTACATCGGGTTCCGAGAAAAAAATCTTATTTGCAATTTATGATGTGCAGTTGGCTTTGATTTTCGTCATATGAAAATAGAAGTGAATTCTTACACACTATGAATCAGGGGCGAATTTAGCCGATCATTTTTGGAAGGAGGGGACATCACAGATTTTTGTTAAATAATAAACATTTATTACATTGTATATTATTTTTGTAGTGTATATATGATACCATACAATATTGTTTAAATAATGGCATCATTTTAACATAAATATTTAAATTATTTTTTTCCATAAAGGAAGGTAACAAAGGAAAACTCTAGGCCTTCTGGGGAGGACATGGCCCCCATGCCCTCCCCCCTCTGAATATGCCACTTCTATGAATGCACTTTTTACGTAATCCTAAAAGGCTTGCTTCTATTCCATGTAGGGACAATCAATTAGGAAAATGAAGCAAGAAAAACATGGTAACTGCATGCCCTTTTGAAGGCAGGAAGAGCGCGTTCCACATAATGAGCTGCGAGTTTCACAATTTCCACGCGCGCCGTGTGCTTTGTCAGCGCTCAGGTCTCCTTGTAGCGCCGCGCAGGGGTTCGGGGCGGGAGGGCGCGAAGGCCTTATTGCCTTGACGCGAGGCGCCCCTTGTCTTCGAAAGGCCCCTTGGCTAAGGACCCTACCAAGACCTCGACACAGCCATTTATTTCCACCCCCCTCCGTTGCCATCCGCCACGCCTGGCCGCCCCTTACATGGACAGTGCCGCATCTTCATATCGATGAGGAAGCAAAACGATATGAAAGATTAAACTAGTGATAGTGTAAGCGTACTAAGCAAGACTAAGCTAGCTAGTAGCTGGTAGGGGAAGCAGCATTATGATAACCTAAAACTGGGTTGCTCAAGTGCAAGAATTTGGCCAGATTGACTGACGCGACCCGTTGCAGTTGCCCAGCGACTCACCTTTCACTAGACTAGAGCCGCTCGAACCCAGCTCCTCCTCTCCCATCCCTTGGACCTTACTCATCAAGCAGCAGCGCATACCTCTTGCCTGCAGTTACCGCTGGGCCAAGGCACGCCATATGGACCACACACTTGAGCAGCCCTGACCAAGATATGTAAAGGCTGAACACATCCACGTAGCAGACTGATGTATTTATATTTTGCAGCCTTTATTGTATTTCTGATATGGCCTTTGTGGAAAGATGTTAGATTTATGCGGCCTTCAAATGAATTTCTCCCTCCTGGAGGGTTTTCATCCTTAAACTCTTCCTCTGCTCGTCTTCGTTCGTCATCTATCTGTGTTTGCTCCTTGCACTGTCTTAGTTGACCGGCTTCTTATATCCTGATATATTTATATTTTGCAGCGTCTATTGTATTTCTAACGTGACCTACGTTGGAAAATGTTAGCTTTATGCGGCCTTCAAATGAATTTCTCCCTCCTGGAGAAATTTGTTTTGCTCTTCCCCTGCTCGTCTTCGTCATCTGTTTTGGCTTCCTTCTTGCACTTCTTCTCTGGATCCTTCGCCTTTCTCTCGCCCCAGTCGTCCCTTGCGGGGGTTTCTGCCCTCGCCGCCGCCGCCG
The DNA here is from genome assembly GCA_031308135.1 of Acheta domesticus. Lineage (NCBI taxonomy): Eukaryota > Metazoa > Arthropoda > Insecta > Orthoptera > Gryllidae > Acheta > Acheta domesticus. The sequence goes on along the minus strand of JAHLJT010009436.1, from coordinate 150,109,148 downwards.
CCGCCGCCGCCGCCGCCGCCCGCTGGGTGAGACGCGTGCGGCATATCAAGTGCCCTCATTGCTAGCGCACGGCCTGAGGGGGTGGCCGACTGACTCAGTGGGAAGTGGCGTGACGGGTGGGGCCGCGGTCTCTCCCCGGCTGTTTGGCTCCCCTACGGGAGGCCTGAGAGGGGCTGCTGCGCGCGAAGCTAGTTTCTGCACATTCCCTCAGCTCATTACGGGGCAGGGCGCCCAATGGTACGAGCGCTTCCTACTTACGCGCGCACCCACACTTGGACATTCTTGAGATATTGCGCATTTAGGAATGCTGCCGTAAAACAGGGTATATAAAGACATACTGTGCTATACAAGAGGTAATAAATTTAGGCGGCTCCAAAGTAATATTCGAGGTCTCCTCACTTCTCTAACATCGCCCATCCTCTCCTCTTTGGCGTTTCTGCCCACTACTAGCAATCGTAAGAGTTTTGGGAGGGATATTTCCTGAGTGGCCCCGGAGAAGAGTTTGTATGGGGATTCAAGACTCTCCACTATAGTAACATTTCTTTTAATACATTTTGAAAAATTGTACGTAATATTACAAAATTTTCTCCGTTTTTTCTCAGGTACTACAGAGAGCGAACAGACATATGATAGCTTTTTCTCGTTGAATGCAGTCACATGACAGCTAACATTTGTATCTATTTCGGAATGTGTTGCGTATAGAACTTCCCGGAGCCATCTACTCGGAATAGCTAAACCTCGAAAAACAAAAGAACAGCACTTCGTTGAAACCATCAAATGTCACAGCTGACTTTTCTCTTTCTTAATGAACTGAAGACGTGAAGAGGTACCCACTAGAAGAGGAATTTAAGCACATTTAAATGTCAGCAAAGAAAACCTACAGAGCTAAATAAAGAATAAAAGACAAATCACTAGTAACCTTCAAGTCAGGTGGAAACAATAAGTCTCTAATTTGTCTTAATCTATCAAGCGATTCTATTCCTTACTTTGTGCCAGGAACTCGCAGAATCTGAAATTGACAAGGACATGAAACTGCAATTCGTTTAAATTTCCCCTGCAAAATTGAGAAAAGAGACAAAAAGAACATAAAAGATATCATAGAACGCAGAGTTATTTACGCGGTCAACTTTTGAAACAAATCTGAGATACGATTTATACTGGATTGTTCGGTTCTCTATAAAAGCGGACTGCATTGGTTCCCATGTTGCAAGTTTTCAGTGGACATCTGTACTACATTGGTTTTTATGTAATGGTTTTGCATTCATAGATTTTGGCGCAATCAGGAATGCTAATAATCATTCTGACATTCCGGAAACGAGTGCTCAAAGTGACCGCAGTGTAAATATTTCGCCACACAGTCACTAAGAGAATTTAAAACAAATCATTTCCGAACCTTATTTAATTAACATATCACTCCTAAATCCTAAATGGTCTTTCCTTGATATTTCAATCCTCTCGTCCACAGAAGTTCAGAACACACTTCGGTAATTGTTGGACAAATTTGATCCTTTACCATGAGTAATAGTTGTCGGCGAATTGTACGGATGCTTTGTCATAAATACTCATGCTATACAGATCGTTGTTGAGTCAGTTGCCATTCCTCTTTAAATTAGCTTAGACTCCCGAATCTCAGACTAAAATCAACATGTATGATTATCACTTATAGATGCAATGATATTGTAGTGGAAACTGTCAAGAGAAATGCTCAGAGTTAAATTTTCATTTGGAGTGCTACGATGAGTATTAGTCACATTAAATGTAATCAGGGATGAAATTGTGTATCACACGACGAAGGGACGTTCTCTACGAACGTCGTACTGCATAATAAGAAGAAAGATCTTCATCCCAAAATGCTAACTAGGACCGATCTTTCTCTTCTCCTTCCACCGCTTTTCAAATGGTATGATGTTTAAGGGCTTCATTTGCTAGGAAGAAGGTTTCATAACAGAAATTCTGCTGTTCGGATACTGCATATCACGCTCAAAATCCACATACTGACATATGCAAGTCTCATTTCTGAAGTGGTTCCCAGGAGCTAGGGGAGTCATTCATTCTCCGAATACTTGGCAGTTTTACCCGTACCTTTTTACCAGTTCCGGCAAACAGGATAGAGTCTGGACCCAACCATAGAAGCAAAACATCACAAACGAAAGTGGCGTCTCCTAATTTTATGGAATACAGTTGTGGAATCCTGAATGTTTGTACCCGTAAACCTGTTCCGGGTTTAGTTTTCTTCAACATCTACAGAGCAGGGAAATGTACATTGTCGGCCTTTGAGAAGTGAACACGATACACATAAACCTTTATAAGTAAATCTGTGTCAACCCTCATCGTACAGTTCAACACAGGCGCGCAAACCCTGCGGTAAATGTGTCACGTATCTCTCAGGAGTGAGCGCTCGTACAGCTGGCGAGTCGGTGGACGAAGCGGCCCGAGTGCTCTCAATCGCCGTTCCTCGTGCTCAGCGCCACGCTTTCCGCCGGCGGAGCGGCAAGGCCGGCGGCGGCGGAAGCCACGGCTCGCGAAAGCCCACCTGCGGGACGGGGCGGGGCGGGGCGGGGCGGGGCGGGGCGGGGCGGGGCGGGGCGGGGCGGGGTGGGGGCGGTGCAGTTCCGCGTTGCGCCGGCCGCGCCGCTTCGCGCCGCGCCGCGCCGCGCGCACGCGACGAAACGGAGGAAAGTTGCGGAAGGAGGGCGGCGGCCGGCGCGGCGCTTCCGCCTGCCACGCCCCCCTGCGGGATCTCGCGATCCGAATTTGAGCCTTGGGCGACTCCAGAAGAGGCTATTGCGGCCCTTTCAGAGAGTACAGAAGTAGAATGGTATTCTATCGAATAACATAAATATGTTTCTAAAGTATTATTTGTACATTTATTTTGGGGCTATTAAGAATGTTAATGAATTTTTAAAATTAATGTTTTTAAAGAACGTTAAATATTTCCAAATTATTTAATTTTATACTATTTCTTGTAGAAAAATTAATACTAGTAAAACGATTACTGCAAAAATCGATGTTTTAATTTCATTTTTGTTAAAAATTGAAATATACGATATGAAAGAAATGTACAAACTTATTACTATAAATTCAATGTAAAGATGTTTCTTCCAATTTTGCTAAACGCTCTCCTCTAATGTTATTGGAAAACGCTCTTGATTTGAGCTGCGCGCTCTGCTAGAAATGATCGCACATGCAAATTGCCTTGTAGATGTGGGTATGCTTGGAGCAACAGAATGCGTGGAGAAACTGCAGCTGCAATAACACATATTTAAATAAGATATTCTTTGTCTATCACAGAGAAGAGCACACTAGTGTCGATATTTTACAGCCAAAACATTTTTTTCTATAAAACTTCAAAGTAATTGTACGTTACTTTCGATTTGAAGTATTCGTATGCACCATTTGTTATTTATTTTAACTGATTTACTACTGTAAACCAACCAAATATTTTGCACTCATTATTTCTCAGTTGTAATCTCTCCATCACATTCTTATAAGGAGTCATCCATAAATTACGTAACGCTAAATGGTGAGGGAGGGGGTCTGAGGCAGCGTTACGCTTCGTTACATACGGGTTCAAGGGGGAGAGGGAATATTGAAAATACTCGAAATTTTCATTACGTAATCTGTGGATGGCCCCTAAAGAACATCACTACACCACAGTGACATGGTGCCACTCTTCTAGCCAGAGAAGCAATGCCGTTGTACTAGTTACCTTCCTATGTCCCCGGTCGCGGAACACATTGACTCTGACGTATTTCGATTGTGTTCCACGTGGCGATGATACCATCTCGTTTTCCTTTGCTTACGAGCCGTTGCAAAAGGACAGCGCATTCCAGGCACGTGCGACTGTCGCGTCCGCCGGATGTGAATCCTCGTGGGGGGCGGAGACGTTGGAGGACCAAACTCCGCGCGACGGCAAATTCGGCAACGGAAAATTATTCAGTCTCCGCACAAACGCTTGAATTCCCCATGAGGTATACAACGGCTCGCAGAGTTTGGATGCGGTTTCCTGCATTGGTAAACAACCTAGTTCCATTCCCCTATGACACATCGTAGCGAAGCCAGGCTTGGCATCTCAGCGGTTCTTGTGTTCCTCTGGCCTTTTTGCTGAGAGGAATTCAGCGCGTATTTGCAGAAGTCGTGTGTAATTTACGATGATCTGACTGGTGTTTCGGCGTTGACATTCACTGAAATGGTACATAATCGTACTACAGAGAATTAATTATAGTCGCTCTACTGAAGATTATAATTCCGGAAACGTCGATTGCTTTCATTCTTCGTGTTAGAACTCACATGCGAATGCCCACTTTATTCGTTACTCTCTCCAGTGATTCTTACCAATATTGTTTGGTGAGTTTGTATTGTGATGTGAGTTTGGCGAGTTGTGGGTTTTTAATAAGTTTGAAAAGCTTTTTAGTAATTAGTCGAGATTTGTGTCATCGAGAATTAGAAACGGTAGTGTTGGCAAACAACCACTTATATAATCAAAGGCTTCATCAAACAACATGATCTAAAGAGCAATCACAAAACTAGAGAAGGAAAAGTCGTGTTTTCTGCGGAAACCATTGCGAGATGAGAACCGGTTTGAGATGCCAGGAGACTGCAAAACGCGGTAATGTAATGCCACGCAACCGCTATAACGTATCGTGAATGAGGCGTAAATCTTTTACAGCTCTCTGCATGCAAAAGATCCACCTTCCTCCCTCTGCTTCCATCTCAATATGAAAATGAGAAAAAATCAGTGCACTTTATTTATAGTCGGAATCGCGTACTTTGCTAGAATAAAAAGTATGGCAAAGTCCCCCCCCCCAAAAAAAAGTTGCCACTAAAATTAATTTTCTGTCGGGTCATTTTATTTGTACACGCTCATCAGGGTTCAGATTGCATTTCTAACGCATACATTATATGAGATTATGCAGATTAATATCTTCCCAAAGAAAGCTCTTTTTCATCGTTTTTGCTTGTGAATCTCATGCTAATGCAAATTGAATGCAACTGATTAAAATTCCGTCTTTAGCAAGAGGGAGAACAGTCTCCACCGACAGAAAAGCTCTTGTTGTCCCGATGAGACACGTCGCGAGGCGGAGCGGGACGAGACCGAACCAGAGTAGATCTTAGCGGGCTGTGGGAAGAGGAGCTGAGAGGGAGAGGCGGGTCGGAGAGGGGTGAGAAGATGAGAGGCTGGGCGCGGGCGGGGCTGATAGCCAAGGCGCGAGGCGACGGATGAAGAGGGGCGAGTGGGGCAGAGAGAAGCTGTGCAGAGCGCAGAGAGGCGGGGTGGAGTGGGGGTGGGATGAGAAAGGCGGGCGGGGCGGGGAAACGATGATCAGAGGGGGGAGAGGCGGGGCGGTGTGTGGTGGGGTGAGGAGCGGTGAGAAGCGGTGAGGGCGAGAGAAGATGAACAGAGAGAAAAGGGGCGGGGCGGAGCGGGAATAAGTTGTGGTGAAGGGAGGTGGGCGGGACGGGGAGCAGCTGAGTAGAACGGAGAGAGGCGGGGCAGAATGGGGCGGGGAAAGGAGGGGCGGGTTGGGCACGGGGCATCTGAGCAGTGCGTAGTGAGGCGAGACGAGGCGGGGCGGGCCCCAGCGGAGCCCGGGCAAGCGGGCCGGGCTGGGCGGGCGGGGCGGGCGGGGCAGGGAGCTGCTGAGCAGAGCGGTGACAGTCTGCGGGGCGGAGCGGAGCGGCGGGGCTGACCGTCCCAGCAGAGAAAGCTGGCAGCGCCGCCGCCGCGCCGGACAGCGTCCTGGCCTCGGTCGGCGTGTGCGGAGCGGGGCGCCGCGCGCTTGCTGGCTGCCAAATTCCCGCGAGACGGAAACGGAGCGCTCGCCAGCGGCCCTCCATTGTGCCCATTGATCTAATTTATAGCCAGCAGCTCACGGCGAAGGCATTTTCATGCGGCGCTTATAGTCGGCTTCTCGTAAAAGTGAAAAGGAGTGGGAACAATTCACAATTTTATTGGCAATTAGAATAAATGAAGGAGACGTGAAGTGCATATGCTGAATAGCTGGTTCTTAAGTTAAAGAATGCAAGAGGGGAAGCAGATTTTTTCGCTTGCAGCGATGTTTAAGGCAGCAATTTTTATTAACTGTTTCAATGTACGTGGTAGCCACGGAGTTTCTCCACTATTATTTTACAGGGTTGTTTCCTCAAAGGCAAGGGTTTCATATCGAGAATTTTAGGTGAACTGAATGTATATTGGCAGAAAGGATTATTGTATCTTCTGAAGGAGTAAGAGTTCTGTTCCAACAGTGTTCTCTGCTAATTTTCCAGTATATCTGTGTACCACCGACGTCACTCCTTGCAGAAATGTAGTCGTTAGCCACACGACCGAGGATTTCTCCCGGCATTGTGATTGCTCCCGGCTGTCTGTTGGGCTGTCGCCGCTTCACGAGCTGGTTACCCAACGTTTTGACCGTCTTTCCGTGCTCTTCCGCAGTGGTGAACACATAAAATATTTGTTCCGCGAAGAAAGACATGGAAGTGAAACTAGAAAGTAAGCGTCTACAAGTCTGGATCATCAGAGATCCGAAACCACGCCTTGAAGCAATGTGTCTTGCCGTTCAAGCTGGGGTACCCCAAACAGGAACGTGTTTTCATATTGGTCTTCTTCGAGCTCATTTCCAGTGGTCACGCGCATTCCATTATGGAAAGACATGGGCGAGTTACTCCGGCGCATCAATTTTTGCTTGTTCTGCGCAACACCAAATTTGTGTCACGAACCCCGTGACCAGAGCATGGGGACTTCGTTTAAAAGCCAGACCAGACGCTGGCCGCCACGTTGCATGGAGAATGAGAAGTGTTGAGAAACATTTTGAAAGTGGTACAAAGTGACAATTTTTAACGATAGCCAACCAAAAATATCAGGATGGTGTACAAAATCAATATTTAAAAGAAATGCTACATAAATATGTTTCAATGTCTTGTCACACGATGACAAATTTGGTATCTGTCCTTATTTAAAATTCCCGCTTATATTGTGGCGCAAACTAGTGTCTGAAGCTGATTGGCTGAAGTCGGATACAATGCACAAGAGCCCCCCTCCCCTTGCGCATTCCATAACTGCGACAGCCGAAGTCTCGCAGATAGATCGGACGCTCGGCCATCGGATGCTCGGCATGCCCAATGGGCCTTCGCAAGGTCGACTGCCCAGCGGAAGAGGCTTTATTTGGAGAATATTCCTCGCAGGCTGCACCTCGGGTTGGGCGGGGAGGGAGCGGAGGCGACCGGGCTGCGAGACGTGTGGCGCATACTGGCCCCGCCGCGAGCTGCACGGCGCTGTGCGCGCGCAGACAGGGCTGGTTCCAGGCAGCAGCGAGCTTAGCGACAAGGGCCAGCGCTGGACGAAGCGAAAGACAGCGCGGAGCACAAAATATCTAATCAACATCATTTGGGACAGTTATCCTATAATAAGTATATGAACTTATTAATAATGAGTTACGCCATACTTCTTCGGCAAATATGCGTACATTACTGATGCAAATTATTATTCTTATGATAATTTAATACATGTGACATTCAATCGTATGTGCCGGCATTTTGTTCCAGAGAGTCAGTTGTTCAAGTAATTACGTATTACAGTTCTTTAAACTTTCGCTATTTCTTTTAAGTTTTCTTTTACAATCATACTTCACACATACGCGGTGGTCCCCTTCTCAGAGCAGAAGAACGATCGTCTATTGGTTCCGATTCGTATTTTCACCGCCTCTATGTTTATTGCTAATTGTTACGAATGATGAGAAAATGGGCGATTGTTTAGTACGGCCAAAAGAAACCTGCGGTGTTCCTCTTGGTGAGCTGGCGCGGCGCCCAGAAGCAGAGATCGGCGGAGGGATGAGAGCGCTGCTTTGACGCCTCCGTCCGCTCAGCTCTCAATCACCCATTGCACTGTCCGGTTCCTGGGCGCGGGGTGAGTGCGACAAACCGGGCGCCCGCCGCCCGCCGCCCGCCGCCCGCCGCCCGCCGCCCGCCGCCCGCCGCCCGCCGCCCGCCGCCCGCCGCCCGCCAGTCCGTGCACCTACCCGCCCGCTGGCCCGCCCGTCCGCCAGCCGCCGCGAACTCCACCCGCCGTTCAGGGCCAGTCGAAGTCACCCACCCGCCACGCGCCATCTCACCCTCAACTAGTGTGAAGGAATTGTTCTGGTAATACACGTACGTGATTGACGCTAACACAAAGAAACAATCTTAGTACTCGGGTTTCTCACTTAACTTCTGCTCGAGTACAATGCTGGCAGACTCGCTCCGAGATGCCACGTGTTCGTCAAATGGCAATCGCGTAGGTATTTTTATCTGACCGTGTGTACGGGCTGGCTTCCTGTGATTGCAATGAAGCACGCCTTGCCAGAAATATTACCTACGTTTCCATGAATTGAAATAATAAGTTTCATTGATAGTACTCTTCTAACTTAAGTCGATACTAAATCTTTGAATTTATTTACATTAATTATTAACATTACACATTTTACACATTATTAACATTTATTTCCGCAAATTTTAACTAAATTTATACAGCGCTCTAGTGAAGAACAGGATCTCCTAGTCTCGGCTAGGTCACATTTTGCACGGCAATTAACCCATTTGGTATAATTTCTGCACATCTCTAAGACCTAGAAGGCACGTGTAAGTTGGATAACAATTTTATTAAAGGAAGCTTTCAGATACAAATTTTTAATGGCTTTATGATGTAAAATCTTTATATCATTAACGATGATATTTCAAGGAAGAGTGGCATTTTGGTCAAACAAACTGATAGTATCCCATATGTTGAATCCATGTCGTAGTAAACAATAATTTTGAAAATTTATTATTTTTACTTTCTCTTCCTTACGAAGGTAGTTCATAAGAGAAAGTTATGCTTTGCAGTTGCTTCCATGATTCTTTCTTGCCATGAACTATCATTCCAACTGTTCTCGCCTCAAGGACTATGAGGACGCTTGAAAGTATTAATTTGTTTCATCTTGCAGATCTTTCTGGAAAAGAAATAGAAGTCCCCAGTGCACACATTTCTCATTTTGTTAATGATATATCTTGTGTTGATCGATAAGGCCTTTTACTTCTGTTCCTGTTTCTCATTTTCCACTCTCTCCGCATCTGTTCTGCCTGTTACTTTATGGTCTGCGAACAAGACCTACTATTCCTCATTGGTGTGTATTCCCTTGAACACCACGTCATATATTTTGAGGCAGTATGTTAAGAAACAATTTTGCTTTTGTTAAGAATCAGTATAACATAGTACATTCTGTTCACATTTCAACATTACTAAACATATCGGACAACAATTTTAGACACTGAAAAAGAGAAAAATGAAATGATGGTCTCTCTTCGGTTCTCAACCACTCTCCTCATTTAATTGTTTGAATCACTTTCCGTTTCCTCGATTATGTCTTTTCTGTGGAACATTTTTGTCCATGATCTTCTCATCGCAGTATTAAGATTAGGAATAACGACCATATTTTTCTCAATCTCTAATTGCTTTTTCTAATTACCCTCATCAATGTCCTTTTATCGTAAATATTATTTGCGCGTGTTTGTTTCATTTCCGTCGAGACAGTTCCCGTGCCAGCATTCTCTGTAGGTACCGCTTCAAGTCTAGAATCTACACTCAAGACATAAAATTGGAATTCTAACGTAAGTTCAGAAACCTTTTGCCTGTTCCTCATAAATATGAACGACGTTCGAGAGTATCTGCCATACCTATTCAAGCGAAAATAATGCAAGTCTTGAGAAACCGCGGAGAACCGAATCGCAGGCGCTTGCTGGACCGAATCGCATCTTCTGCCACGCGACCCGGTGGACCCGATTCAGGCGTCGACCTTGGAGAGGCGCCAAGCTCCTCGCGAGTCAGTGACTCCTCCGCCGCTCAGGCGACTCAGCAGGAGATGCGGCCTGCGAACGGGTTTGGAAATCCGCCGTATTTTATGCAAAAAAATCATGGTTGACATATTTTCGTGTTTATTACCTGTCTCGAGTTCTGTAACATGTACGTACATTGAAGATTCTGCTGCGATGAATTAAAATGAGGCACGCAAAGCTTGTTAGTTTCATTTTAATGGATCTTAAAGATACGCTTCTTGTTTCTGATATACTGTTCACTCCTTACGAAAAGTTTTCAAACCGTAGACGTTTTTTGTCGTGTCAAGAATCATTTTAAACAGGTTTTCTATCGAACTTCAAAATTCATATGACTTTTGAAGAATTGAATTTCACTGAATATATTATTGATTACATGTTGGGTCGTTTAGAGAACTATCTGTTCGTTAATATTCGATTGGAAGGCAAAATAACATTTAGAGAAGAATCAAATCACTAAACTAGGAAGCATGGAAAGGGCACTGACTTTGGTGTCTCAGGGTATCAACTATCAGTGCAAAACTCTGACCATGGATCATAGGGTTCCAGTCCCCACGATGGCAGGATTTTTGACCGAGGGCAGCTAGGTCCAATTCACCCATTGTCTGAAGAAGAATTCTAACGGTTGACTGCTCTGATCGGTAGTTTTCCATGGTTTCTTCGATCGACGTCTGGCCAGTGCTGGAGCAGTAACCAAACAAACTGATCACGGACCGCACGTAATCTTTCCTTCTTCTTCCTAGTCTTTATTTTGATCTTTCTTGCCTCTTCCTCACACCTTACTTAGAAGCACACTTATTTGCACCACACTACCACACACGTCGGGAAACCAGTGGGGAGCTTGGAGCTTGTCCCAGTTGGAGCGGTGCCTTGCAGGTAGGAGGTACCTGAATGGAGAAAACCCCGCAAGCAATGTACAGATAGGCACTGGATCTCGTCAACCAGCAGGGGAAGAACATCGCCACTTCCCTTGACAAAACCGTATACTACACTAACGGAACAATTCACCAAAGCAGAAGACGCGCCCGGAAATACAAAATAACCAACCCACGGAAACGACGGATCAGAACTGATGACTTTTAGAAGTCCCACCTGGGAAGTATCGTGGCCCAAACCAACTTCGTAGCTGGTAACTAAAATTCACTACCATTGGAAAAGGAACTAGATAGAAACCAATGATTCCCTATTTACTAAGCTTCCGTTACGTATCCACATCAACGCTATCGCAGCTGGTGAAAACGAGAACTAGATGGTGGAATGAGGGCCAAGAGATACGGGAATCTCGATCAAACCCACCGCAAGCCCACCGCAGAGAGCTCTGGGCACCGTTCCCACAGTCGGCGAGCGCGTCGGACATAACACAGGGTCCGCTGCGCAGCTTCCAGCGGCAGCACAATGACGGAGAGCGAAAGGCGACGAAGAAAGTAGGTGACCCCGCTCGCGTGCCGGCACGCCGCCACACGCACACGCGTACGCTGCCTGGAGCCGCAACCGCCCCGTCTCTCCTCGTCCCGCCCCGCCCTCTGCCGCGCCGATGCACGGAACGTGACTGGTGCAGGTGCGCCGCGTCCACAGGATGTGCTTCGAGAGGTGCGTTGTAGCTTTGCCTGGGAGAAACCGCGAGATGCCAGGAAATATATGTAAATAGGAGTATTTCAAGAAAAAGCTATATTTCGGCCTTTCTATTCACAATTACAAACGATAATTGCTATAAAAATAGACCTTCCCAATGTGAAATTTTTACATGTAAAAATGTCACTGGATCAGGTGTTAAACTCGAAAATCCCACAAATTATTGTAACTAATACATATGTAAAGTAGTGATAATTAATACAGAAAAACTCGTCAATGACGTTTAACATCTCACGTGTACAGACTTGGAATTGAGATTTTTAGATTCGTTCGTTTTCATCATGCATGTGCGGATTGTGATTGGTAGTTTCCATTTCGACTTATTTGTTGATACCCACGGATTTATACACATATTTTGCCATAATGTAATAGTATATTTCTCTCCTTAACTGTAAAACTTGCTCAGGTTTTTACTGCCATGGATGAACGGTGATAACGTGAATGATTGATATAAGTCTGAAGTACAGTATAAGACATAGGAAAGAAAATAACATACCTCGAATTCACAGATCGCAATTGGTTTGTGATTTTAATCTCTATTCTTTTAGAGGATGTTTAATGTTTGCCTTGTGTTAGTCTTTTTTGAAGCTGATGCCCAATTATCCTTAATGGTCCTTAATCTGCCTTGAACTCAGTATGATACTTTGACCTTCAAATGAGCGCGGCGGGAACTGGTTAGCACAACAAATGCCCGATGCGACATAAAACAGGAAAGATAAAGAATGCATGTCGAGATTTCGACTAGCGGTCTTTTTATTCTAATTGTCTTGTGATATTTATTATTCCTTTTGCTCGCTTCAGACGTTTAGAGCCTTCCCTACGCCAAAGGAATCAAACTACCCACGTTCAGGCCGGCCATCCAATCACCTTGTTGTAGTTTATGGTGACCCTGATTCTTTCGAAACTGTTCCGAAAATCCCAGACAATGTCCAGACGGCGTTTGATGCACTCATACGTATTACTTTTCCGCTTATCCGTTTGGATCAATTAAGAAAATGTTTCCGTTCGTAGCCTCAGTATAAATATGCATTCTGTATGCGTAATAACTTAGTACTCTTTAGCACTAGTGCCCGGAACCTATCTGTCTAAATGCGAGCGCGGTGGTGGGAGGTATCGGTGCTCTCGTTCCTTCCCAGCGCTGCGAAAACTCTGGTCTGGCGCAAGCAGTTCTCAGGAGCTAAATTTGTTCCTCTCTATAATGGAGGAACTTTATACGAGCGCCAATGGATATAAACAACAGATCTCTTCAGTCCTCACTCAGTGGAATGCATCACAGGGTGTGATAATATTTCTCCACCTTCGGATGATTCCTAGGAATTCCTTTCTCCTCCGCAAACTGAGCTGGGCGAATCTTGGAGGATTGCTATGTATTGCCCAGCAGAGTTGTATGGCGAGTAATTAGACGTAGAGACATGTTCAAAAAAGCTTAGAGCTCCAAATTTATCGTTCAAATGTTTAAGTCCAGTAGTTTTGCATGTGCATTTTACAGAAAATGTTATTTAATGTAATGTTTTAAATACTGTACTCCGGTCTTCAGTTCCTGCTAGTGTCTTTAGAGATATGATTTACATATTTATTTAGTTTTAATTATACTGGAGAAAATGGGAGTGTTACGGAATTGTTGTGGTTAAGATTTGTTGTCCCTGTTGTGTCATGTGATCCTTAGTGACGTGGGTGACCAAGTTCGTAGAATTGATACGTGGTAGTTCTGGACAATCACGTAATATACAACAGTGATAGGTTCGCGTTTGCCTCCCTCTTGTGTGTTGCCAAGCGAAGCCTCAGGCCTTTGAGCGTCCGTTGCAAGCAACACCTCTCTCTATCGTGAGCGCACGCACCAACCCTCCCGGGGCGGCCTTGTTTTCCGCGACTTCTCATCTTTCTCCCGCAATCGCTCAATTCCGCTGGGCGCGTGACGTCACGCCCTCTGCCCGCCCCGCCGCGTCGCGTCGCGTCGCCCGCATTCATCTGCGCTAATTGGCCGGGGCGGCGCAGTGCGGGTAACGCGAGCGGCGGCGGGCGGTGGGCGTGGGCGGTGGGCGGCGGCTGGCGTCACGCAGGACGCGCGACAGACGGCGGCGTCGCCACGGACCCAAGGGCAGCGGCGGCGGCCCACGGAATATGAAACAGGAAGGATGCTTACAATGCAATTCTCTGGATGGCCCGTGTTAAGTGTCCATGTCACTTCCCGGTATTATTTTCGTGGGACCCTCCGATGATCCTTTGTAGTCGATCACACTCGTTATTCAGGTATGCCACTACACTCAGAATATAAGAAATAATTTTATGTGGTCTGACAATTTGGTATCTTGGCAAAACGAATCAACTAAATGTTAAGCATCACAGTAATATTATAAGTTGGTCAATTGTTGACTAATTCTCGATCTGCACGCATGAATAATGCTTCATCAAATGTCTAAAAAGAAACTCTTAGGCTTTCATGGATCCATGTAAAATGCCTCGCGCGAGATATTGGCGACAGTGGCTCTGCGCCAAACCTTCGGATTGAGGTCCATGAGGACCTTGAGGTCCATGGGATTTTAGAACGTCGGATCGAAGGACAGTTCTTGGTTAGTCGTACGCTTGTACGTTATGTACTCGTGCAACATACTCCGACGTTCTAAACCGTCTTTGTTCAGGTAGATGTTTAAAAGAAATGTGTGTTTCACAGTCGTTAAACTTTCGTCAGCGAAATGACACCAGACGCATGTACAAGAAAAGAAACTCGCGTACGAAGTACACGTAGAGAAAGGTCAGAACATCGTGAACTCTCAAATTCTACGTGGCCTAGAGCCGTCATTCAACGCCCTCTCGAGTCGTTCCTCCTAAACCGTTCTCCGCCGCGTGTCGCGACCCCACCTTCCCACGCGTGCGCGAACCCGACGGCTCCGGTTTACGGCCCCGCCCCCGGAGAACAGCGCGCGTCGGCGTCCAATCTTTGCTATTGCGCGGCGTAAAGAGCGAGGTTTACGCGCGGCGGCCAGCAGGACCTCCGCCGCCGCCGTCCCGCCACAACCCCGCCAGCGTTATCGCCACTCCGCCACGCTCCGTTCCGCCGCCGCCCCGCCCACGCCCCGCCTCCGCCTTGCCGCTTTCGACTCCTCCACATTCTCCGCCAAGCCGTCACCGCCGTCGCCAACTCCTGCACCTCCTCCACGTCTCTTCCGCTGCCAACCCGCCACTCCCCTCGCCGCTCCTCCGCGCACCGCGGCCTGAACCACTGTCACCGCCCCGCCACCGCAACCCTATCGCCTCCGCCGCCGCCTTGCCGCCTCCCCCAACCCCTACCAACCCCAACCCCAACCCCCAACCCCAACCCGCTTCGCCGCCAATCGGTCACCTCCGCCTCTTTCTCCTCCTCTGCCGCCGCCACCGCCACCGCCACCGCCACCGCCATTGTCACCGCCGCCGCCAACGCCTTTGCCTCTGCCAACGCCGCCACCGCCGCCGCCGCCGCCCTCGCCGGATTAACAGGACCGCGTTCGCGGGAGGTCGACCAAGCGTGCACGCGCCGCTGCTCAGGATCAGCGAAGGCCGTTCGTCTGACTGCAGCTGACCTGTATAACGGAGGAGCCACTGTCGATGCATGAAATCATAACATTGGAAGCGTCGAACCAAAAACGAAGCGGTTTACGGTAAAAGAATTACAGTAATCTCTCAACATTCGCGAGAGTTATATTACCAAAAACATCGCGAATGTTAAATCCGCGAATATTGAGTCTATCATTTAATGAAGAAGGTGAGTTAGGGTTCAGGATATCGAAAAACTGTCAGATATTTTTTTCTTTCTTTTTTAAACAATCAATTACAGTAGAACTGAGTAAGCGCCACTACAAACAGAATTCACAATTAACATCCAAAATGAAGAAATAAAACGATGTTTGAAACTTATTTCAAAGTCGGAAATGATTGGATACAGGATTTGGTATTTTTTTTTTGTTTCATCACCCTCCTCGTTGTTCTAATATCCAAATATGGAAGAGTTGCTTTTTCTATTCTCTCTTAAATTTAGAAGTTATTTCCATGTTCGGATCACATTCGAATGCCAGTTCCACAAGAGTTTGTTGATTTTAGAACGCCATTAACAGTTTTGACATTGAAGTTGCTCTAGGACGCAGTTTCGCTACCATTACTTCGGCATTACCGTCGAATAAGTTTTCTTCACCGATGATATCCCGAAGCTCCTCTATAATGAGCTAACTATAATGAGTTGCACAAATCCTGAATGGCTTTTCTGTTCCTTTGGCCAAAAACTTAACCTACAATTTGACGCAACATATGTGAATTGACATTTCATCTTTGAAATTTTTGCAGAAAATGATACTTTGAGCTCCGACATCAACCGAGTTCGTTTTCCAGATGAAGTTGATAAAGGAAATGAAATGTGCTTGCTTTAAAAAAAAATATAGTACGACCAAAAGACGCACTCTGAAATGTAGAAGTCTGAATGTTAAAACCGATAGCATTTCTCGAATTGCGAATGTTCGAAACTCGCGAATAGCGAATTCGCGGATGTCGAGGGATTACGGTAAATCTATACAGAATTGTTTATTAACCAAAAAGGAAACCAGAAGGTGTTCGAAATGCTTTCAAAATTTTAAAACTGTTGCTAAAAAGTCTAAATTGAAGGAATTCATTGCATTGTAATGCTTGAAGGAAAGTTCGTGTTGTGGGATTGGGTGTAGAGTGAATGAGTGAAAGAGCAAACGTTCTCTTGCTACCACAATGGCGTTACTCAAACCTTTGACTGAATGTAGGTATCGGTAAAACTAAATAATGGTTCCGGGGCTCTTTTATAACCATATTGGCATACTTTCAAAATTCATTGTGTCTAAGCAGTTTCGTCGATGTTCCGTGTCTTGATGTACTACGTTCATGGACTAGAAATTTCAAATCCATCTCCTGGAAATACTTCATTCGGTTATGACACGCGGCAAATGGGCGATGTATTGACGTCAATAATTTTTGTCATTCATCATTTTATTATTGTCAGCCTCCAGAACCGTACCATTATGTCGTAAATCGTAGTTCGCCTTTTTAGCGTCATACACACTACGTAAATCATAGACTGAGCGCGTTCTGAAAGCGATATCCTCCTAGATACAAAAGAAGTGAGAGTGCACTTACGTATGTATTGATACATTACTTCATAGGCTGTTTTACATCAACGTCTGTCTTCTGTGTTTAAAAAAAGTTGTAATAAAATGCTCTATGTTTTTATGACTTGTACTTCTTACCATTTCGTAACTTTCTAATCATAACACTTCCGTTGCAAAACTCTAATGTCAATATTGAAGTCAAGTCAAGATATTTCAATATTTTGACTAATTAAGTGAAGTTTCCGAATTAGTATCCTCAGGTTTGTGAATAAACAAAATGCAAATACTTCTCTTTTTCATAGAAACGCACAATTTCCTAATTTAGTGCCAACTAAACTTAACTATTGGTTTGTCTCGGATACACTTAGGGTTTTATCAGTTTTTTCAACTGATAATAAAATAACGTGTTCATTATACACGATATTACAGAAAATGTTGGATTCTGCCACACAAGAAGAAAATGTTGTATTCCGGTATTGCCCAAAGAGTGAACGACCAACTCCTTCAATCCGTTCGCCCAATCAACGAACCGTGGAAAAGAATTGCTTGCGCGTGCGTTGAACCTGCCATCCTCCGCCGCCCACAGGCAAGGGGCCCGTCCGCCGATGGCGCGCGGGTCAAGCGCCCACTTGATATTCCCGGCTCATCTGCCCGCTCCGGCGCGCCGTGACCATCGGAAGCCGATGGCGACCGCAGCCACTGGAAGCACGGATGGCTCCGGAGGTACGGCCCCGCAGACAATGGCAGGCGGCAAGTGCGCATGCACCGCTTGTGTCTGACGAATGTAATGAATGATGCTATCGGCGTCTGTACTAATGTTTACTAAAATATTCCTATGGATTGTCGTGTTGTTATCGAGAGGAAAACTGGGTGGTTACTGTTGCATTTACGAACAAAGCGAATGCAACCTCAACTTTTTCACGTCTTCGCAGAAATCTTTCATATATCCATTATAATATTAAATAATAATAATAATGAATATTAACTATAGAAATTATTGTATAACATTTTAACAGAGATATGAATATGCATCTTTTAGACAACTAGTATTTAACAATGTGGTCCAAAAGATGAAATAAGAGGACGAACATTTCATATTCCATTTCATAAATATTTTAAAATCAAATGGCAGTGCACGATTATGTTTTAGTAAGTAATGAAAGTGTCGGTCTTCAAAGTGTATATTTGAATATTGTATATCATAATGCATTTAGTGTTCCCACACGCCAGAATGAATAATTCCCTATGCTTGCCACATGTGGAAAGGAAGGAGCGACGGCAAGAGCGCAGCCCGCGCTCGTCGCGCGTGCGTTGTTCCCTCGCGACCAATTGTCTCCCGCGAGGCCACGCGACGCGCGCCCGGGCAGCGGCCTCGCGCAGGAAAGTGGGGCGGAGACGAAGAGGGAAAGTGAGGGGGTTCCTCTCCGCGTGGGGTGCTCGCCTGCTGCACAAGGAACAGTCGAGTCGTAGGCTTCCGTGGCCGGAGTCATGTGAATGATCTTGGTTGTCCGGGTGACGCCGCGTCGTTCGACCATCTTATCGTGGTCTTCCTCAGGTCTGGTCTGCAGAATCTGCTGCAGGGCAGCAGACCAGCCCTGAGGACGACCACGAGAAGATGAATGAAACGTCGGCAACACAGCCTTCGACGCGGCGTCACCCGGACAGCCAAGATCATTCAGATGGAACAGTGGTCTAACGTTCGGATCCGCAAGGCTCGCAATGCAGGCGGGCGCAGGTAAAAGAGGGCCTATTTTTAGGGCATATTTTCTTTTAAAATTTAAGATACTAACACTACTTGTATTTGCTATACACTTCTATAAAAGGGGTCCGGATTAACGTTTTGCGGAAAGGCCCGCACTCATTTCGTTACGCTACTGACACGGAGGCACATTGATTGGACGGCGGCTGAGGCATCGCCGGTAGGGTCAGTGGAGGCTAGTGATGTGATATTGACAAGATGACATCGATGGTGAAAAACATCTATGTTCAAGGTTAAAACATCGATGTTAATAATATATCGCCCAACATCCATCTACGGTTTTAGACATCGATGCCTGTAAGCTGATTTAGTAACCTCTAGTATTAAATTCGTGCACAGCAAAATTTAATTTAAGTGTGTCCGTGTATATGAATTAATAATTGAAAGAAACTTAAAACAAAGTTTAAGAAATTGCCGATCCCCGGTGGCCGAGATCGCTAAAGCCGTAGTGTCGTAGCGATATCGGACCGGAGGATCGCGGGTTCGAGTCCCGCCTCGGGCATGGTCGTATTTGTGTTCGTCCTTTTACCCCCTATCATCACCATATCACGTCATCATCAGATTTACCATAACGTTCAACCCAATGGTGGTCGCTAATGACCTAGGTGTTGATGCGACCTTAATAACAAAAAAGTTAATAAACTTCTCTCAATGTGCGAAATACGTGGAAAGAAGGAAATACCTGGGTATCAGGTTTATCTCGGGCGAAGGATAGTCTCCTCGAGTAAAGAAGTTCAAACAGCACTTGTGTGGTTCGAACCTATAACAGTAGTGCCATCATTTATTATTTCATATTTAAACTTTTACAAAATTGAGATGGAAATATTTCATCCACGATCATCGAAAACGTAAAAATATCGAACAGAAAACATCGACTTCAATACATCGACATTTTTTATAGAAACATCGATGTTTTGAAAACATTGGCATCGATGTGGCATACCTAGTGGAGGCGTGACCGAGGCTTGTGGACGTGGAGGCCACAATAGGCCCAGGGATCTCGCTACAGATACGAGGGTAAAGGCGGAGAGAGAGAGGGGAGAGAGAGAGAGAGGGGGGGAGAGAGAGAGTGTGTGTGTGTGCATTTTTAAACTCAAGATTGCTTTTCAGCTACTACGGTCATAAAGCAACTGTTGTAACATTGGAAGTAATGGGATCGGTATACGGACACACACAAGCGTCTATGCTCCGGACGGGATTCGAACCCGCGATCCTTCAGGCACGAGGCAGCTACGTCTCTTCTTCTTAGTGTGAGCGACCTCGGCTATCCAGGCCGGCGGTCGGAGCGTTGGGGGCGGAGAAAACGCCTTCGGAAAAGAGTGCGCTTTTCTTCTGCCACGAGAGCGTTCTATGGAGCTCTTTCTCTAGCTCGCTTTGCTGGGAAAGGATGGCGTGAGCCGGGCAACATTAGAAGGAAATGAAAGTCTCCTATAATCATATCTTTCGACATGAAATTACTTTTACGACTATGCTTAAAGTGCATAGTTTTGTTATTGCAGTGTATCAGAGGTGCAATTAAATGTTGTCTAGTGGTCTACGAAAGCCATTTCGGTTCATATTTTGTGTGCCATTTCTATACCTTTTATTAGGTGCCTACCATACGTTTCGTTAATTGAAAATTTTATTTAGTTTTGTGTGTCTAATTTGATAATAGAATTAACCTGGTAGAATTTCGTAAAATGTAGCCCCGCATGTTGCCCCAGCTAGCTCGGAGATATAGAAGTGAAAGCGACGACCATTTCCAATCCCGCCGTACCTTTTGTCCCGAAGGGCTGTGTTCATCCCCGTTTTCTTGTTTCTGTTAGGATTAATATTTTGGTTTTTCTTCTCACTCCTTCCGAAGTAGTATTAATAGTTTGTATTGATATATTATTGAGTATTAACTGATCTTCCATTTACACTTTATACCTTCATGCATGTCCATACTAGTATTGAAACGATTTTCATCATTTTTATGCTCTTATCAACCGTATTTCAGGTAATTGCCTTTTTGAAGATGCACTTTCATCATTTCTAGTGTCTTCTGATGAGCGGGCACGTGCAATCCTTTTCATCTTCACGTCTCCCTATCTTGAACTTGTCGCTCTTGCCTTTTGCTGTCATCACGGAAAGGTGCTCTCTGCTCCCAATACATTCTGATGGATCCTCGGCGAAGCCCTTCTCACAAACGCTGGGAACTCGTGCAGAAGTTTGCAGGAGATGTTTTCCTCTTCATTCCAAAAAGGGCGTTGCAATAGGCCAACTTAAGCAGTCCCTTCACAGAAATGGTAAATGACGCCATCTTGCGGTATGTTTCATCGAGAGGATGGTGGTTCCGTACCAATATTAGCCACGAATTAATGACACAAAGACATTCATACGTATATGTTTATCGCAATCGTTCTCGAAGAGCATCAACGGTCACCGCCACTGAACGCGTGGCGACACTACGTTGAATGACAGAAGATGATCTCCGGCGGCAGCCGATGGCTAACAAGAGGTCACAGCTGTTAACCCAAAAAATTGAACTCATGCGCAAAGGACTTTTGTTTTTGTACGCGTTCAGCCAGAATAACTCCTATTCGTCCGTTGTCGGCTTTCTGAAAGCGCTCCCGTGCCGTGGGTTGAGCAGCCGTGTGCAAACCCAGTTTGTGACCGGCGGGTGGGGACGGGGGGGAGTGTTCGCGCCCCGCCCTCGGCGCCATCCGTTAGGGTTAACCTCGTTAGTGGCCGCTGCGTTGCGCCGCGCCGCGGCTCGCTGCGCGGCCTCGGGGGAGGGCGTGGGGGGGGGGGGGAGCCGCTCGCCAACTCCCCAACGCCGCCCCCAGGGAGGGCTCATCAGGCCACGCTCCGCGCTGGGAGCCAGCTCGGCCCCGCGGCCCTCAAACCCCCGTCACTCTGCTTATTCATTTTTAATATTTAATTTTACGGAGGTGTAGTGACAACCGTTAGTTTTCTGCAGGCTTCTAATCAAATTTCCGTCCATCCACGTTGAATGTGTGATGGATAAAACGGGTTTGTGGTTGATTTCCTCCGGGGCCTTCCATTTCGGTCCAATATCTGCTTCATGTCAATGCTCATTACTCATCACGTATCGTAGGTGTACGAAAGAAGCATGACACGTCTAAAAAAATCGTCATTTTCAGTTAGAAAATAGTATATTTTCTGTAGAAAAAGGACATACTAAAAGTAAGTTACAATAGGTTGTAAATATATTCGTTCAGTAGCAAATCACTGTCTTTGCGCCTTGTAAACGATTCCGATCACAACGAAGCGATTCTCCTGAAAAATATGGAACTTTTTATGACATGTGGCTTTTCTTGTGTTCCAACATCATGTCATTACATTATTATCATCAACGATAATTATATGTACGCATATACCGAAACGTGGATACATGTCGATGGCATATTGTTCTTAATAAACAAAGTCTGCTAAATAGTAACGACATTCTCTGAATTATTATTATTATTATTATTATTATTATTATTATTATTATTATTATTATTATCATTATTACAACCAGTGGAACCACCAGGATTTTTTCTTGGGGAGAGGGAGGTTTGTAGATGTAATGTCAAGTCGACTTGAAGTTTACTTGTGCTTTTTTCATTTTTAATCTATTTCTAATATGTTTTTATTTGTTAATTCATAATTATTTATAACGTACTCAAGTGGTATATTAAATTACCTCCGTTTCTGTAAAAAATGCAAGGGATTTTTTCTTTTTTTGGGAAGGGTACGAGATGTACATTTACAGGGGTATTTGTTCGGGCTTTAGAAGTACCCAATGTCGCCACTGTCCTGAATCCTACTGTTTGTGCAGGACAAACTGCCGCACCTCTGGACTCGGTTTCCGCTTGTCCCCCATTTCCTTGCGCTAAGAGGAGTCTTGCTTTTAGTAACGTCACATTTGCATAAAGGAGAAAGCAGGAGAAATGCAGCTTCTGTTGCCCGTCTTCTGACACTTCCTTCATTGCATAAGCCGCGGAGCCGTTTGCAGGAATTGCATATTAATGCTCTGTAGGCAAAACCGCCGCATGTTCTTCCTTACAATGTCAGTATTGCTAACATGCTGCGAACGTTTCCTCCCATTACGTTAGTATTTCTTACCTATTGAAATTCTTTTTTTCAAAAGGAGAAATTAGACTTGCGAACACAGTGGCCTTTTTCCTCCAATGCTGTCCCTGTTTGAGACCTCGACCTGTACACGGAGCCCTTTTCCACGCGATAGGAAACACGTTCTTATCTCGTTGCGTGAAGGTCGAGAGAACTTGTATGTGGCCGCACTATGGGCTAAGCGATAGCCAACAGGCCGAGTCCTATCGAAGCTTTATTTTGCGTCTTGTTTCAAAAGAAGGCAACCCGTTCTGAAGTGTGAGGTTAGTTAAGAATAAATTTGCATTGTTCCCAGTATTAGTCCTTTTTCAGTCCTCCTTGTAGAAGCTATTATTAGCAGCCTGCCACCGTACCCGTACGTTCGATAGTAATGAAAGGTCACTTTGACTTCTCAAGGCAAACATTGAAGATATTCTAGTGTTTGACACACATTGCGCCTAATAAAAACTCGTACTCGTACACTGTGGAAGTTATGGCATATTAAGTTATAGAATTTTTTTCGCGTTTCATTTAATTATTCACAAAACTCGCAAGTAACGTGAAAAAAAGCTGCGTCCGTTTCAAGATCTTCGTTGTTTTTAGGATATGTGTAGTAATATTTATCCATTGCTTATCTTTCTATTCATGCCGTAGTTTATTTCCAGTTATCTAATCAAAGGTTATTAATAACGTTCAAAATTCATATTGCATTAAAAAAGTTAGTCTCTCGCTGAAATCATGCTGCCAATTGTATAATGTGCAACTGGAAACATTCTCCATTGCGAAGCGGTATGAAAGCCGCGGGGCACACTACGCAACCTAGGCACATGGAAACCCGGATTTGGCGACGTGCAGGACTCGAACCCGGTGCACGGGCCCACGCGGCAAGGCGAGGCGCGGAGGCGCTAAATGTGACAGCCGCCCGCCCGCCGGCCCACGCATCGCCCATTCGTCCGCATGGCCGCCTGCCCACCCGCCCGCCCGCCGCGCCGGCGCGACTTGCAATGGGGCCGTGACCCGGATGGCGGGGCCTTATCACCATTGATAAAGGTCCTGGAGGAGGTTCTGAGCAATAGGTGAGCGACACTTCGTCTGCGGCGCTACTGTTTAAATGACACGGGATTTCCCAAAACGCTTCCTCCTCAGTAATCTGTTCCTGTTGACCGTCCGTGCGCTTCCATTCTAGAAGAAAGAAAATATGGGCTAACAAGATAATTTGGACATTTTCAGTCTGATTTTAGTTTACACGCATTAACTGATAAAATAAATGTCGCTCCAGGGGCGGATTCAGAAGGTATTTCAGAGAGGGAGAGAAACCATTTCAGTTCGCACATTCTATTCCAATAATTTGCTCAATAAAAGTGACACATTTTTAGAATTGAATTTATTCTTTAAAAAACTGTCCGCTGGAAAGCTACTTTCGAATTTGTTGCGATCAATATGCGGTAATTGTTATGAATGGGGTAAAATTACAAAACAACGTTGTATCTGAGACAAGGGAAAGGATTTGTCACTGGGTCGCACAGTGTGTCGCATTCTCAAATTAGCTATTTGAAAATATCCCTCCAAAACGTACTGCAGCTGGATTTTGAAAAGTTTTTTTTTACACTCACACATTTTACATTTTAAACATCTAAATAAAATAATCAAATCCCGAACTGCTAATCATCAGCATTAGTTTCCACCATATTTGGAAATCCACTCATTTTCATGTTTCTCTCATTTCGTGAATGAAACGTGACAAAAAGGGGAAAACTTTATATCCTTTATGTAACCTCCATACAGAACCCAAAAGCTTCTGTTTCAGTTTCTCAAAATGATATTTACTCAGGTTTTGACGAAAGATACATTATTGTATTCAATGTTTTGAAATTTTTGTTTGTTTTATGTTTTGTACTCTCCTCGTATGGCTTTCTCTGGACTTTGAGGTTCATTCGTTTAAACGATTTCTGCTTGGGAATGGCAAACAAAATTTATGGGGGCAGAATTAATTCATTAATTCTGGCCATTAACGTTTCTTACGTAAGGCTCCTTTGTGATGCATTTAAGCTTCTTGCATCATAACGTTCATTAGATTGATCAGCCTCCGTCTTATATGGACAGACCCATCAAATACAAATTAATGATCAGCATGGTTTCGTAATGGACATTTACGTATCTATACGTTGTCATTTGCGTAAGTTGTAAATAAGAGCGTATGTTGCTGTTCTTGTGTCATATTGACGTTAAAAAAGTGAAATTACCCGTGGTATCTTAAGAACTAATCATGTGGTTTATGTGCAGGTATTCATTATATGTTTTTTAAGAAGACCATTGTATTGCTTGATTATCCGATCAGTGGATTCTCCTAACGCTCAAAAAGAATTCACCATTTATACATCAATCTGCTTCTTTTCTGTGTTGCCATATTTTATTTAATTTTTACTGCAATTGGTAGGTGAATTATTAAAAACAAACATGTAAAACGAAATGTCAGCATATCATTTAGTACAGTATTGTCAAGGTCGATGCCAGGAGCGGGAGTCCGTGGCACGAGTGCCACGACGAAATCGCCCTTCCACGCAGTTCATCACCCCGCCACTAGAGACAACGCCACCCCTATTGTAAAACGGCGGGGTTACTACTACTCGTAATAGTACCCTTTCCCGACGTTAGTTGTGCAGAGAAGCTCGTGGCATGCTACGATACCACGACGCGTGCCACAGCCACCAAAAGAAGACCTTGACGCCACTGATTTAGTGTTACAACGGTGGTCGTTTATGTTTTTCACAAACAAAATAGACAGTTCACATTGATCCTCACATCTCCGTCAAGAATATTTCATTGGAGGAGGACACGGTTTTTCCTGTGCCAAATTCGAAACCGCTGAGTATCGACAGGTTGTATTTTGGGGTTCTATAGGGAAACGGCTGTTAGATTTTCTCACAAAGCGACGTATATTATTCACATTTTGTGGTCACTCCATGAAGAATTTGTTGGTTCGAGAATTTCAGGAGTTTTCTTTCGGATTTTCACTTTTCCCCCAGCTGCTATTCCACCATTACTCATTCCTCATTTATCCTATCGCAATACATACTACGTATTCATAGTTTGTCGGCCGTGATGTTAGCGTGAGCTCGAGCAAAAGGATTTCTAACGTGTACCACGTATACTTCGGTTTTTCTTTCTTGTCGCGTGGGGATGTGTCATCAAAATGGAATATCTCACGGTATTTCGCGTCGTTCTCGGTTGTGCCGCTAGGAGTCGCTTTGTCGTGACTGTATCTAGCAGTGCTGAAGATCATGCGATTCCTAGCGGCACAACCAAGAACGACGCGAAACACCATGAGATATTCCATTTTGATGACACACCCCCAAACGCTAAGAAAAACAAACCGAAGTATAGCTGGCGCCTGATTCGCGGCACGCGGAGCAGCTGCCTCGTGGCGAGGGGGGGGGGGCGTGGCGGCGTGGCGGCGTGCGCGGGTGTGAGTGGCTCGCTTTCCCTCGCCGGCGTGCCCGCTGCCCGCCCCGTTACGTAAGGCGTCGGCGGCCGTGAACGTCCTTGGGCGAGCCGCATTTCGCGCCCGGCGCACAGACGGTCATTGCGCCGCCGCGTGGGCGGCGCGGCGCGGCGCGGCGCGGCGCGGACACGACCGGCGCGGCCGCTTCGGCTGCTGCCCGAAATGACTAACGGAAAAGCAGGCACGTGTTTGTCTTTTTTATTTCAGAAGTATTGGATTCAAAATTTTAATGGATGGAATCAAATGAAGAGTTGAAATTTAAAAAAAGTGCCATTTTTGTTAAAAGCTTGACAGAAAATTATCAATGAATCAAACCCTTCAACAGAAATAAGAGCCAAAGTCCAGACGCATTTCTTGATAGTGTTACGGGATGACTACAAATGGCAGGAGTTGTACATGACATAGGTTTAAAGTGCATATAAACTCATTTTTCTCGAAAGTATGAAAATGGCACTTACATATTATTTCATTCCAAGCCTTCAGTTCTGTGTCGTCAATTCTACTGGTTCCAGAAAACATTCGGGAACGAGGAAGGAAAAGAGCCACATCTGCCACAGATTGTACTGAAGTTGACGATTTTCATTTTTTGAGCAGAATATTATTAATATGATATGATTCACTGGGTGTGGGGGGGCATTTCGAGAAATATTTGAGACACAGGAAATAACAATGTTTCTGCGCTGGAAAGTTCTAACTTTCGTGATATTTTATTGAAAAAGTAAGTCAGATGACTGTGTCAACATTATGAAATGTGCGATGAATGTGTGAAAAATGTAATCCGCAAAATAGTAGTCGGTAATGAGTATCAACAGTAGACTTTATATAATGTACACATGTTTATAGTTGTTTCGGAACTCTTGAGAAGTCTCAAGGCCATTTGTTTTATTATGTCTGCTTTGTAACAGAAGTGATACAAGGCCCTTGCCAAAGGATCGATGGGTGTATTGTAGTTCAGTTCAAGGAGATACACTCAACCGAAAGTACAAAGATAGTAAAGAGTTTTTGTTAAATCATTAATTTCAACACTAAACATGTAGTTCGGGCAGTACACCACGTTCGAGATTGTGGAACTAAACGCCCATTTTCCCTCTCTGATTGTAAACCTCCAAGTGCTGCGCGAACTTTCCACAAAGACCTCGACCGGAGGAAAGTTCACGAAACCGCGACAGGGTTTACGATCGCATACTGGGTCGCACGCACTGCGCGGTGCGGGCGGGGGCGCGGAGGGGAGAGGGCGACCGCGACAAGAAAGCGGCTAGACGCGTTCCATTTATGCGCTGAAAAACGCGCCCGTGTTGACAAGAGGAGACGACCGCGACAGCCAGCGGGAATCGGGGTCGCACAGAGCAGTTGCCAGCACAACTCCGCTGGATGCCAAGGCCTGTCATGAAGGGCATCCGGAGGATAAAGTTATAAAATAATTACGAATAGGTAAAGTTATGACATTTAAATTACTAAAAAAGATGTATACATCTTGCACGCGTAAAAGGAGTGAAACTTTTCAAAAATATTCATTTTTAAGTTACGAGAAGAAAGGACGCAAAAACAAGATACTTTTAAAAATTTCATGAAGATAGTTCAGAAGACAATCGCATATGCAGGACAAGGCTCTGTTATTGTAAGTGAAGGAAATGTATCTTCTTGGAATAAAATCGACCTCCTTCAAATATGAATTATTAAATGTGTCAATTTTTCTTTCGTAACGAAGTAATCTATGACATTACCATTCTAAATAATATAATTATTATTCTCGTACTAGAAGTTATTGTATTTTTCGTACATTTTTCGAGTGTATGCTCGTGACAGAATAGTAATTTAATGCCCATTTATTGCTGAGATATAGTGACATCAATGTTTCCTTCTTGATGACTCGATCTCCTTGTACTATTCAACGCTTGCTTACCCTTGGAGGCTTTGTGTTGTGTGATATAACGGTACATGAATTCAAATTAGTTCTAACAATGAGTATATTTTCACATAGGAGCTTTTGAGCTTTTTACCGTCTGAGCACATGTGCTTGCACGTTCGCGTGGAGCCTATTCTTGCAAAGAACATCTATTAATAAAAACATTCATATAACGGTGCATTGTTTTGTGATGTTTGTTGTCTGGGTGCTGATCTCGGACTTAAACCATTGACATCAGGAACAGCGAGTGCTCAGTCATGGTCTGTGAGTTCGTTGTCAACGATTCAGAAGTAGGAGAAGAAAAGAGAATCATTTCTTGTTACTTTGTTCCCGTCAATGAATCTCCTGACGTCACCAGTAAAAGAAAGAACGTTTGAGAAAAATGTGCACATCACATTCAGAGGGAAATCTTTAAAACGTCATCGTGAGGTTGCGTGTTCGTTATTTTTGTTTCAGTACTTTTTTTCTGTTCAGAATAATCCGAAGATTCAATTCTGAGTTATTTCTTTATTATATTATATACATTTTTAAATATTTTTTTTTGACTATACACCGGTGAATTTCGATGAGCAAAACCTCGAATAATAAAAGAAACCTTCTAGTTTCCTTTTATACTGACGACTCATGGTAATATCGGCAATACTAATATTCTGGTTTTCCTTCTTGTAGTTATGATTTTAGAAATCATCAACAATTGATCTAAAACTATGGGTAGTTAGGGATGTGTACAAAAAGAAGTATGAGCTGCCGCTCAAAAGTAAAGTTTTTATACTCGCCTTATTTATTACCATCTCCTCCTTAGAGTTTAAACCGCTCTTCCGCAAAACGATTACTTTTCTACCCTGAAATCTAAGCGACAATTATTTCCATGGAGACAGTATGCCAACAGATAAAATAATGAGAAGTATGGGTAAGAGGTTTCCAAAATACTTTAATTTGTATAAGGAGCAATCAATACAGCAACATTTTTCAATTTTCATCCGTCTCATGTGGATGGATGTTTGACGAGCAATTACTTTCTAACACCCTAAAATACGCGACCTGCATGTGTGCCAAGGTGAAAAGTCGCGGGACTCATTAACGGATGGGAGCAGGGGGATGGGCGAGAGGGTGGTGGGCGAGAGGGTGGGCGTGGCGTATGCAGTATCGCCCACGCCCGCCCGCCCGCCGGAGCAATTTCCTAATGCGTTCGCCATTTAGCGCAGCGGGCGGCGGCCGCGCTGGGAGCGGGTTTTGGAGCGCGGGGGGGGGGGGGTGACAGAGAGAAAACCGGGCAGCAGAAGGGATGTCGTAGAAGCTGAGAAACAAGGTAGAATATACGTGAATATTTGAAAAGAATGATGTCTATTTATTTATTTAACGCCGGAAAAGGTTAAAAACAGTGTCTGACGTACTAGGGGTAGAAGTTTATTTTGTGCACGTGTGCTTCAATTGTGGGATCCCTAACCTAACCCATATACAAGTTGAATTCTGAATACAGATGTAACGAGCGTTTTAGGCAAGAATTGATAAAAAATATTCGCTCTTGTGTAATAAAATTATTTGCAAAGCCAAATCAGCTGTAGAGTTTTCCTATTAGCCCTCATCGTGCTCTTCGTCAAGAAATCACAACGCGAGATATTTATTCCAAGGGCTATCAAGAATATTTTAAAATTTTATAACAATTTATGTTTAAATCTCATCAACCCCAGGAGTTGTGAAATCAGTGTATTAATTCAATTAACGGACCTCAGAGCAATAACTTCTCTTTGAAATTTGGTCATAAGAAGAAACCGAAATAGCCAGGCGAAAAATGTAGCAATGGTAAGTGGAGAAAAAATGGGAGGTTCTTGAATGAGAGGAGATGGTTCTTGAATGAAACTTAGGAACAGTGTACTGTCTTATAAACAAACATGGCTAATTTGCTTTTGTATTTATAGATTTTTAATACAAAATATTGTTTTTGTAACCAACATCTAAGACCACAGCATAAAAATATATTTTACTATACAAATAATATAGCAACTTGATGTCATTCATTAATAATGAACTCATCGAAAGCTACTTAACCCTCTGTTTAAATTTCGTCTCGTTCTGACAATCCGTGTTGCAATTATATTGTTTTTTTGCAGTTTTTCTAGATGCGAGTGTTATTTTGGTATATAATTGTCCAAAACGTTAGTGCAATGTCACTTAGACTGTTCTCGCACTCAACGATTCATATCTGACATGTTAAGCGATGTAAACCTTCGGTTGTTACTTGCAAGGTATACATCATACGGGTGTAGTGACATCTACTTTAAAGTCGCCGTGCATCGCATGAGATACAAAAGTGAAGATTTTGTTGTGGGGACTCATCCTTCCAGTGAGAGGTGGGGTGGCGTTGGCTGCGGGGCAGATGATGGCAGGAACGCGCGCAAAACTTCTACAGCGCCACCCGCGCTCCCGGCCTCCCCTCCACCCGCGCTCGGTGAAAGTGGCCTCCTTGAACTGTCAACACGCACCCTTATGTCTTTTTGCGTTGTTGCTCAGGAACGGAAGCATTCTCTTAGTTGTAATGAAAGTAAGAAACATACCTATGTTTCCCCAAATAGTTAAGAAAGTAAACCATGTTCCTTCATATCTCAGCAATTTCTTGAAAATGAATAATAATGTTGTTATTGCAAGCGACAAACCATTCTGTTAATAAACAATCAAAAAGCAAATAACAGTGTAGAGAGATCTAAAATAAAAAAAAAATTAAATGAATTACTTCTGAAATATATTTCGAGTGTTGAAATATAGATATTTTCATGGTGAAATGTCGGAGTTAATGAAATTAATAACCATTATGTATAAAAGAGGCTTTATCTATTTTCTCACAATGTATACATTTATTCATTTCTATAACCACAGGGCATTAAAAATTCTTGTTATACAGACTATGATTATAAAAACCTGTTACAGAGTTTCATATGTGACAGATCTCGAAAGTAACCTCCTGCCCTTGCGGAGGAGCCTATTGGGCGCGCATCAGCTGTTTGAGATTTCCCATGCGGAACCTGACCTGCCTCGCGCCGCATGACAACGAGCAGGTTGAGGGCGTGGCGGCTTGGCATTGGGAGGGGCGGAGGAGGGAATGGAAGGTTCCCGACTCGCGGGCGCTCAAACAGAATGCGTGAAAGCGCTTGGAGCGCGTTCATTAATTCACCCGCTTTGAGCGCGTGCCCTTGGCGTCTCCACGGCTTCTCCCAGCGTCTTTAAGTTTAATTGCGGGGCAGGGACTCATGTTTGGTGCATTGGCTCCCAGGCGGTGAATCATGCAACACTCTAGGCAGTTCCACAAGAATGAAATATACATTGATATGATGTCAATGACCGGACAAGAGAAGCGTTTTAAGAACTTGTTTGTTAATTTATCAAGGACGTTTGATACGGAGTGCTTCTGCATTGTTCCTTGAATCATCGTTTTCTTAGAAGAAACTTTTTGTTTTCGAAGGATGAGGAAATTTCGAGGCTTACAAGTATACTTACTGATAAAAGAGTTATTGAGGACTGAACGTTGAAAAAAATATAATGCTCACTAACGACAAAGCTTCTAAAGGTGTCGCAGTATTCTTCTACGTAATTCTAGTGTTCTAATAATCACAATTTGCAGCGTTCGACGCTATGTTGAATATATACATTCATTTACAGAACAATCTGATCAAATCATCATTTTGGGTGTCTTTAAGGATGTAGTGTTTATTTGGACGTAGTGGTGTCTCCTCACGCTGGATCTAGGGAGTTGGTAGTGAAGGAAAGAGTTAACGCCCACACTACTTTTTTCGCATACATATATAGAATAAAATTGAATTATATAAACAAAAACCTGATATATTTGAAATTATAATTTTGAAAGAATGAGGGAAAGAAAGTCGCAAAATAACAACAGTGAGGACGTTGTGGTTTTTATTGCGAAGATTGGAATTATACATTTTGAAATATTTAAAAATACATGCTCGATTTTTTCCCATTCGTCGGTTGTTGTTTTAAAACAAATTCTTAAATATTATTAGGTTAGGGCATGGTCACGCAATATCAATTACTCATTTCTTCTTTGATACGAAAGGGAAGAAAATCGCCCATTTAAAAACTATTGTAATACTTCTTTCACTATCTTTATCAAAACACTAATTTCATGAGTATCGCAACGGCGAATATCACAAGTACGGACTCTCGCACGCTCACTAGTAGGCCGTTGAATCGAGATCCAACGCCTTCGCACACTTCGTCCATGAGTGAGGGGACGTCGCGCGCAGGGCTGCCGCTACCCTTTACATCCTGAAGACGTTAGAGACGTACGCCAACAACGACCTGAACTGCGCTCCCACACTACCTGCGTTGCATGGACACGCGGGTGCCGATCGGACACGGATCGCACCGCACACCGCGCTGGTGCCTATCGGATCGGATCGCACACGAAGAATAAATGAAAAATGAAAAGAAGAAAGAAAGAAAAAAACTAGATGAACTCAAAGAAAAAAAATTTCCTTGGCCGTTGACACACGACTAGCACATCCACAAAAAAAAAAAAAAAAAAAAAAAAAAAAAAAAAAAAAAAAAAAAAAAGTCACTGTTTGGACCTCGTTTCAAACAGGCACTCCTTTCCCAGTCGTATTCGCCGTACTACGTGTCCTAGAAAACCGACCACCCGCGGGGCACAGAGGGGTCAATAGCGTCGCGTGCGCGTTGAACGGGGCGACTGGGAGGGGGAGGGTCAGACATCGCAGCGAGACGACACGGCTGCGTTCGCGCGACCTTCGCACGCGACCGCACGCCCCGGGCACGCCTGGGCACGGCCGGCGGGCCTCCATCGCCGCGAGTGCTATTGACCCATTCAGAGGACGCGCTTACCACTGCGCGCCGCCTGGTTAGGGTAATGGCTTAATGAATTAAATCCGCTTTCCGCTTGGCCCACTTGCCTTCTTCACAGACCGGCCCACGCACTCAATGAGCGTAACTCGGGATTTCCCGGAATTCTGAATCACTATTGGCTCTTTTCTGATTGCAGGCCGTAAAATTACATTGCAAGATATGTATCTTCATCTGAAAAACAAATGTTCGTTTGATATTAAAAACTCTCACCGAAATTCACTATTCAAATTATTGTGAAGAATTTGCAATCGACGTAAGAATATGAACTAAATATTATATTGAACTAAAATGTATGATATCACTTATTAATATTTATTTATTGCCAATAGGTAGTTATTTATTTTGTGAGTACATGTAACTCAAGCATTTTAAAATCCAAAACATATACCTGGATTTTAATTTAAGTGTTTCCATTTTAATCTATATTCATGATTGTCTCAAATTTGAAGATTCAGAAAAAATGTATCTTAGTACTTATAAATTCAGCACCGATACATTCTGCTGCATTAAGAAAAAGTCTATTAATTCATCCTGTTTTTTCTCTAATAACGGTAAGCCTCCTCTGACTCCTGAGCGATACTTTTTTGTACGTGCGGTGACATTCGTCCTCACCGCAATAAATGTTTTGTCATTGACTTCTAGGATCACCTGCAATAAGCAACATTAGTTGTTATCAATGCAATTCAAGCAGCTAATAAGCAAAAGGTCTTCAAACTACGAGGCATTTTATAATCCTAAGGAGAACAAGATAAATTGGAAAGGCGTCGATAGTTCCGATTACGTCGCCACTTAACCCACAATCAGCGCCCCTTTCAGGAAGTGATTCCTCCACAACGCCTGCGATGCCGCTGGTAATGCAAGGCAGTTTGCACTAATTACTTTACACCAGTAATCGCACCATGCTTTCCCAAGGCGCTGTAAAGTCGATGGGGCCATTTGGGCAGGAACGCGTCTGGAGGCGGCTACTTTCTTGTGTGTGAGGGCAGGCCGTTTACCCCGCCGGGGCCTTTCCCTGGCGCGTGAGCCGGGACCGTTAGTCCCCCGCCCCGCCCCCTCATGCGCACCGCTCACGGCGCCGGCGCCTCGGTTTTTCACGGCAGCGGCGGACGGCGGTGTGGGAAGGGGTGATGTGGAGGGGAGGGAGAGTGGAGCGGTGCGGGACGCGAGTTTTTTTAATTTTTTTTTCATAGGCAGTTAAAGCATAATATGCTTTATCCGTATTAGTGATACATGGAATATGTGTAGAGGCGCTTGCGCCAAAATACTTTGGTAGTAGTTATGCGAGGGTCGTGTGTTGATTGGTTGGTTGACTGTCTGATGATTTTGGGCCCATCAACTGCTGTGGTCATTAGTCCCGTAAGTGTAGTGAATATTTTATTCCGGGAGGTGGCGGTGTTTCTTTCCCGCTGGATGGTGAAATCTGGCATCCACCTGCACGTCGACGTGCACAGATATACCTCTCCAGGTATCTCGGCCTGCAGGGCACCGGTTTCTAGAGCTAGAGCAGCCTATCGCCTATTCTCCTCCAGGCAGTGGCTGCTTTCGACCTAGCTATGAAGCGAGTGTCGAAAATCCGCCACCGTTGGGACTCGAACTCTGGGTCCTCCCTGTCAGAGTCACTGCAGAGACAGCGTCAATAATGGGATAAACTCAGCCGATCATGACTGAAGATAATCTTTATCTGTATTTTTGTGCAAAATGCGCTAGAAATATTTAGCGCTGCCGGAACTGAAGAATGTTTTAAGTTAAAAGCGGGATGTAGCCGTGGACTTGGAAATGCGCGAAGGAAGCGAGTGAAATAGGTCGTATAAAATTGGCGTTTGTTGAATCACCACTCATTACACAGCGCATTCCACTAGTGGTCTGTTTATTCATGTGTTTTATCTGTTTCTCAAGAGAGTAGCCGTGTGGGGGACTAGATAGGGCGGTGCCGCGGGAGCCGCACAGTCTGGCGAAGTGTTCTCCAAATGTAGATCCCTGATGTAGACGGAGCCCCTCGGAATTCAACTTTTCATGCCTACGTGACGCGACAGTATAATCCGTAGGAGATACACGAGGGAGAGAATGCTCGAGAATTTTGTTGGAACGCACTTTTCCTGTTCGATTTTGTTAAAATTTGCAGTTTTGAATCCAAACCGGATACAACTGCGAGGCTACCACGTTATCTGAAATGACGGGCCAGAGCAGTATCTTCATCTTGCCTTCATTAGGGTTTCCCATACTTTCTCTAGTTTTGTAAATTCAGTATTCGCAATGTTTTTGGTAATAGTTGTTCTTCCCTATTTAACATTATTTTGTTTCTAAAAAACGTAATGATTTTGTTCGTTAAATCCGAATCATAAGGGTACAATATTACTCATTTACATAGCACAATAATCACTTCATGAAATTCTTTTTAAATAGCTGTTGGTAAATATTGCTATTGCTTGCACCATTGCCAAATACTCAATCGCCTTTTTGTCAATGTATCAGTAGGTCCCCATTGCAGTGCCGCTACCTTGTCAATGTAAGAAAATATATGATATAGTTTACTAATGTTTCATTTGGGTATGTAAACCTTCTAATCATTTTGCATGACAGTGCATCCATCAGTGCCTTCTTCCATCTCACCCGTCTTTTTATCATTCATCTATTTTACTCTATCTCCATCAGATTGATCTGAGTCGAGGCGAACCTCACCCTCTTCAGCGTCTGTGGCTGACCGTCTGCCTGCCGTCCTATGATCCGATTGTCCGCTATTTATCACGCACTAATTCTCTGCGATCAAAGCGAGTTGCCTACTCCTCCGCTTCTGCTGCAGCGAAGAACAGCAGACATGCGTATTGACAATGTCGCGTTGACTTCGTTGCATAAATCGGCACTGTATTACTCGAGTATCGTAAACCAACAAAAAAATAATATTCAACAATCACAAAACCATATAACGATATTGGGCAACTATGTTATTTCTAAAAAGAATATCAACGTGCAAAAATGAACATTTCCTTCGATGCGAGTATTCAGTCGAATTGATTTCAAAACATTGCAATGTAGATGCTCAAAAAGTTCGAATGCATGAATTTTCGCCATGAGTTGCAAAATTGTGCTTCTTACTCCCAGTAATTCGCCGAATCATAGACCATTTCAAGAGTAAAGTTAGAACATTGCGTTCAAGTACGATAAGTATTCACTCTACTTACTTCCAACATGCCGCCAAAATGTTGTTATAAATTGTTGTTCCTAATCCGTTGCTTAATTTGTGTCATACTAATATCAATTAACGTATTAAACTAAAAGAATAACGCGTGCAATTGCTATCAATTGATAATTTAAACTTTAAAAAATCTTATTTTTGGAAATAACTTTTTATTTTGTAAATCGAACATCATCAGTATCCATTCTACACTTGCAAACATTACATTTACATATTACACAGGGGAAGGTTTTCTTGATATTCCACAGCGGGATGCAGGGAGAGGAGGGCCCTTGCTACGTCACGGGTTGAAAGGACATGTCAACTATTGGCATGAACGTAACGCGCCAAAGCGTGCCTCGAGAAATGCTTCGATTGTTTTGAAAGTACGAGGTGGTTGTTGGCAGCATTGTAAATTGATACGTGCCTTTCCGTGTCGAACCCATGTGTCTCAACGGGCCGTGCTATTCAGCGCTGGGCGAGGACTAGGGAGCTCATGTATCAACAAAACTTGAGCGAGCAATACATTCACTCTCTCTACAAGTGAGCGTGTATTCATTTCATGCTGCCACCAAGCTAACGAAATCCGGAATGGCGCCTCAATAAGGAAGCAGAAGGCCGAGCACAACGCAAAGCAGCGGCGGTAGCCTCTGTGGTGCGCCGTAGGGGGAGGGGGAGGGGGGGGAGGGGGAAGGAGAGCGGCGAACGACCGCACGAGAGCAGCGCCGCGCGCTCTCGCCTTCCGCGTACGCAGCTCCGCCCCTCTCCCGCTCACCGCCCGCGGACCACCACGGGGGGCGGCCTCGGCCGGCCGGTGAATGAGGAGCGCGCGCGATTTCTCCGCGGAGAAAGCTTCATCCGTGCCCGACCGGCCGTCCCGCCCCATCCCGCCCCGCCCCGCCCAGTCCTGCCCCGCCACACCGCCTCACCACACCCCGTCCCGTCCTGTCCTGTTCTGTCCCGTCGTATCACATTCCGTCTCGTCCCGTCCTGGTCCGGCCCGCCCTTCCTATCTCGCCCCGTCCGTCTCGCCACTCGACGCCCCTCTTCGTCATACCCCGCGCCGTCCTTCCTCGTTCAGTCTTCCCCGCCCCGTCAAGTCCCTCTCCACCTAGTCTCGTTCCTACCCCGTCCCACCCCGCCCCGCCCCGTTCCTCCCCGTCGCATCCCGTCCCACCCCTTTCCCCCGTCCCATCCCGTCCCACTCCGTCCCACTCCGTCCTACCTTTCCATCCTGTCCCACCCTGTTCCACCTCGTCCCACCACGTCCCGCCCTTTTCCTTCCTTCCCCCCCCCCGCTCACGAACTTACAACTACCTGCCGCCGTCACCTCACGCCGGCCTCTTGGCCTCCCTAGCCTTCGTGCGTTACATGTAGTGGCAGTGGATAAGATTTTCAGAGTGTTGCTCAAACATCAACATCTGTGAGGTAACTTGTGTTCAAGCGTGGCGGTCAAGCAGGGGCCGTTGAACGGTCAGATCCTGCGGAATAGAGCGTCAGTTGTTGGAAGGCCTGAGTGCTGTCTCCTAGTTCTTTAAAAGACACTGACTACAACGCTGGATAGTTTGAGAAAAGCAAACTCATTTGTCGAGTTTTGAGGAGATCTTCATTACTCCTACGCTCTACGTGCTAACAGCATTGTATGCAGAAGCGCTCTTCCTCTCCACCCTCCTCCATTTCCGAAAATAGATTTGTTCAGTGAAGGGGCATATTGCTCGCAATATTGACCTATTTGACTAGCCTTATTAAGTTCCGTGTCCCTTATCAGTTAAATCCATAGTACGGGAACTGCTCGCCATTGAAAATTGTACTTCTTCAATGCAATCCAACGACAACTGATCTAACAGATTCAGAATACGATGTCACGGGGCAGGCTGTTGGACACACTGGACCGTATGGGTGGGCGTTTTACTCCATTAACCTATCCCGTTAACCTACACTCGGTAAATGCTCTACCACCACTCAATAGCTTACTTCAGCGACTAAACGAGAAGAGCCAGTTGGTGTATTATTTGACAATAAACTCGTGGTACTTCTAATTAATATGAGAAGAAACCGCGTGACTTTGGATCCGAGAAGAAGTTTGCCTCACGAGTGACGAAGTGGGGCGCACAGTGATCTGTTTTACTCTTCTATTTCGTTTTCCAGTGTTTTTATAGTTTGGATTCTGAATGTATTTTATAAAACGTCATCGTATACAGTGACAATCACAAAATACTTGTTTAGGTGTCCCGTTTGCCCAGTATTAGAACATTTGTCAGAACTTTAAAAAGGAAAATACATTAGTCATTATTGACACCATTTTCCAGTGAATTCAGAGATTCATTTCACCCGTAATTCTTCGAAGGCGGTCACTGACTTCTGTTGGATGGTCGTAATCTGTGACTTCAATCGTCTTGAAATAAATTTACGTAACTGATACGAAGTGCACGGAAAGAAAGTCTTCGATGCCCTACATTTCTCAGCCCATTAAGAGAGTCATCTGATACACACACACACACACCGACGGGTGGACCGCGAGGAGCCTCTCAGAGCCGGTCGCGCGCTGAGTGACTTCGCGTGAGAGTGAGCGAACACCGCGCCTCTCTGTGAGAGCGGGAAGACCGGCAGCAGCAATTTGCGGTCGGTTTTTACACCTCGCGAGGCTCCGCGACTTCACCGCGCGCCGAATGACGCCTCGACGCCCCGCAGCCGCGACCGCCGCGTCACAGGCTGTGACATTAGAGCAAGTGACCGAGCTTTTCCATTTTCTTCGTGAGGGTCCAAGTTTCAGAACCATACAATACTACCGGTTTAATGACCTAGCAATATGGGAAAGGAAAATATTACGTAGAATATTTGGGCCGGTTAAAGAAAATGAAATCTGGAGGAGTAGAACAAATGTAGAGTTGGACGAACTATATAAAACACCTAAGATAGTTACTTGCATCAACATAAGAAGGTTGGAATGGATACGATATATAATAAGAATGAAGGAAGAGAGGGCAATAAAGAAGATATATGTAGGGAGCATGGCCGGCAGGAGGAGAAGAGGCAGGCCGAGGTTAAGATGGAACAATGAGAAGATCTGGAATGATCTGAAGAATGGAAGAAGATCTGAAGAGTGTGATCTGAGGAGAGGATCTGAGGATCTAAGAGTGAAAATATGGAGAAGAAAAAAGCAGAAGACCGAAGAAATTGGGCTGCCATAATAAAAGAAGCCATGTCAAAACTATAAGTGCCGGAGAGCTGACAGAAGAAGAAGAAGACCGAGATTTTACCGTTGTTAGTCTCGGCAATTCGTTGTTGTCCTCGTGTGACAAGTTACGTCAAAAACAGAACGCAGTGAAAACATCATTTGAATTCATGACCGAGCGTTTGCATTTTTTGAATCATTTCTGTGAATCATTTTAAGATATGCGATTTGATGAGCTAGTGTTCAAACAAATGTGTTCTTGAACTCAAAGAAAATGGAAGGGAAGGGAAGGAAAAGAGGAGATACACACATAATGCAAATTTCCAAATGATATTTGACAGTTATAAATGTCCGAGCGATCTCTACTCGATCGTTCGGCATTTCGTATTAGTTACGACCAAAGCCATTCTTCGATTTTTGTCGAATTTGGCATGAATGTTTCTGGAAGTCAACGTATGTGTAAACATTTTCATTATTTGATGATGTTTCAAAACGTTAGCCATTTAAATGCTTCCGTTTCATGACATTAGTTCAGCTTATCGGGACGGCGATGAAGAGCATATCTTACATTTTACGCCAGGTATAAAACTAGATGTTATTGTGATATAGAGATTATTTCCATAAAAATGAACTATATATATATATATATATATATATATATATATATATATAAATATTCCTCTGATCAAAATTTGTTCCGCGGGAAAAAAAGGAAGAATATCAAGAAAATCAAATTCAAATCACATTTAGTCCATTCGGATTCAGATTCATGTGTTTCCTCCATTTGGGTTATTCAATGGCTATATATTTATACGGCTACATATACACGCTTTCAACTAATTCGATGGAGCATAAACTTCCACCATTTATGTGCTTTAAATCCGCCGAGAACTAATTTGTAGACGGACATCCGCTGTTTTCTTCTTGTGGTGTTCAATTGGATTGCCAGTGCGACTCGTGGCAATATCCCTAAGTCGGCGGAATGAAAGTATTCTGCTCGGCTGAACGGAGTCTGTGCCAGCGTCCCCAATCCTCGGCATTCCTCCCCGGCCGCTGGGACACAATAAAGTCGCTGCGCTCGCCCGGGAGCCGATATGGCCGTGCGGAGGCGGCGGCGCAGCAACCCGAGCACAGTGGTTGCATTGCTCCGCGGCGGAGCGCTGGCGAAGCCGAAGGGTGAGGTGGAGGCGAAAAACGAGATAGAGGCAAACGCGGAGGTAAAGGCGAAGGCGGAGGCGAAGGTGAAAACGGAGGCGAAGACGCAGGTGAAGGCGGAGGAGAAGGCGGAGATGGAGGCGGAAGCGGAGGCAGAGGCGTAGGCAGAGGCGGAGGAGGAGGCGGAGTCAAAGGCGGAGGTGGAGACGAAGGTGGAAGTGGAAGCGGAGGCGAAGGCAAAGGCGGAAGCGATGCGAAGGCGAAGGCGGAGCCAAGGGCGGAGGTAGAGGCGGAGGCGAAGGCGAAGGCGGAGGCGGGGGCGAGAGTAGAGGCAAAGGCGGTGGTGGAGGCGAAGAGGAAGTCGGCGATGGAGGCGGAGCCGAAGGTATAGACGAAAACGAAGGCGGAACGAGTGGCAAGCATGAAGGAGGTGGGGGCGGAAGCGGAGGTTGAGGTGGTTCAATCTGCCCACAATCACGCGCGTCCCTGCCTCTGAGATCGGGTCTCCGTAGGAAGGGAGGGAGAGATAGTAGTCGCGATGGACATACTTTTCTAGCGAATCTAGGGCAGAAAGGGAACAAAAAATTTTACAGCAAATCACTCTTGGAATCTGCATTGACTTGAGAAATTATCCAGCCCCTAATTACGTGGCCAGTAATTTAGAAAACAGGGATCTTTGTTCCTTCTCGACTCGACCGTAGAGCACCGTCTGAACATTTGGTTCGCAGTCACGACCAAAAGTGTAGTTAAATTTTCGTTGATTTCCGCATGAATGTTCCTCAAATTAATTAAAAACAATGTACTACGTAAGAATGCAATGTCAATGTTTTTTTATCGATCCTGCTCGGTGATTATTTCTTTTCAATTTTTATGTTATAAGCAGCGGTTTTGGGACATTGAATTAGTTTGAACGAAGTGGATTTTGAAATAATATGTATCACTAACTTCACTTTTTCAGTCGCCACCTTCATAGTCGACACCGTTTTCCTCGCCGCCTGTCTCGAGTTGTCTCTGCGCCGAAATGCTGTCTGTACTGTGTACAACGTTTTCGAGGCTTCGGATTTTAGAGCGCTTCGTGGACTAAAGCTCAGATGCGTCACGTCACCTCTGAACAGCTTCATTCTCCCCTCCCGCTACTCTTCTCCCTCCCTTTGACTTTCTCCTTCCGTTACTTCAGCGGATTTTCCCGGATAGACTTCCGCTTGTTACTGTTCCACAAAGGAACATTATAAGCACTGACTCAAAGAGATTAATGCAAGTAATGTGCCTCGGGTAAATTTCCTGTGAAGCCTATGCTGACACTGAGTAAATATGTTGTTAATACTGTCACACTATTCACGTTTGATATTTTTAAGATGGCATTTATAGCAGTAAACATTTACTTTACTTCGGGTTATAGTGCTCTATTGACTTATAATAACACGTAGTCTTCGCTGTAACAGCGCATTTGCTCTCCTTTATCACTGCAAATATTTTTTTAAAATTTTCGGTCAGTTGTCTATTATTGGACCTTTCTTCAATTGCCACTATAATTTCTGTCTGGGCCGTTAATTCGTTTTTCTACATCAATGAGAGTTGTACACTTTCACTCGCAATTGCTCCCTTAAAAAACTGCCTGAAACCCTGAGAAAAGGGATGTCGAGCATCATTTCATGTTATAAATCTTCGTTTCTACACACGCCTCCCCAGTACAGCATTTGAGGTACAATTGTTTTCTTTCTGCTTTAAACACGTCTCCCCCGTTCTCTCTCCCTCTCTCTCTCTCTCTCTCTCTCTCTCTCTCCGTCATCACATGAAATATTAGAACCGTCCAGTTTGGTCCGGAAAAGAGAAAAAAAAACGTTTTAGTGAAATATATTCTCTTTATGGAAGAATGACACGTTTAGACACATTTAGTGAATATATTGCAGTAATTTAAAAATATTGCCTGCATATATGGATAAACGTATTTTGAAAACTAGTTGTGAATGATCCAGTTCAGCGATCTCAATTCACATTATTTAAGTAAGCTTTTTATTAGGAATTCTGAAATACCACGCTTCAACACATCAGTTTGGAGTAAAGTCCAGAGAAGTCGTAACGCATCAGCCCGGAGTAAGATCCCAACGTCAGTTTCGCAATCTTCCACGTGGCGTCACCCGGACAGCCGCGAGCTTTCGTGTAAAAACATACATCAGTCATTTCTTCCAGAAGCTGCCTTTCTCTTTGACCATTTAATTAGTCAGACCTTTTTTACGGTGTCATTCATTTACTTTCATTGGTTTGTAAGTTTATAAAGGGCAATCACCATTAGACCAGCGTTCGGCATGGTCTTCCCCCTTTACCTTTCGGCCCACTTCATCCCCCAGAACGTGCGGTCTTCCTCACACCACTCCTCTGGCGACTTGGCCCATCTCGATTTCTGCGCCGCGTCATCTCATTCTTTCGATTCCTCTTCCTCCTCCTCCGATTGAGGCGAATTGGGACGCGCTGGCGGAGGGGTGGGGCGGGGCGAGGGGCGGGGAGAAGGCTGCTGTAAAATTGCGAGCGCCGCGTCGTCGGAGCGCGACGATTGGGGCTGCAAGGAGCGGGGCGAGCGAGGGGGTGGGGTGGAGAGGGGAACGGGGACACGAAGCTGTGGTGGGTGGGGGGAAGCGTTGGAGAGAAGACGCCGCTTCATAACGATGCGACAAAGTATCTCGGTGGCGGAAGGGGGAGTAACAGGAAACGAAAGCGGAGGCGCTAAAGCAGAGGAAAAGGACTCGCCCGCAGAGGCTGCCGGGGCGATTGCAAAACTATGCGCAACTGTCTTTTGCGGAACCACTAGGAGTAAGAAAATCGAGGAAGTGATCAGCAACTGTCTACTTGAAAATCTGAGTTTCTTGAAACGTTCTTTTGTAAAAGATAAAAGTAATGTTATAAAAAGTCAATCTCTGCATTTTCATGAAAATTATCTATTAAAATAAAGAATATTTATTTGAAAATTGTTTTGTGATTTACAAATTCTGCTGTAGTTTGTGAATGTCCTGTGCTAATAAATTCGATTAATTTGTGCAGGTATGTTGGTTCAAGGAGAAGTTAGAGGGAGCGGGACAAATGTAATGCCTGTTTCCTCGTGTTAGTGTAATCTCCTCTTCTTTTCCAGTCGTCATTAACCTCGTATTCTCAAAGTTAGTGTACAAGTATAGAAACGATTTTTTGCCAGTTTTGGCCAAAACAACATAAACATTCAAATATTGTTAGAAAATTTCGGAATCTGAAACTTATTTTTGAAGGGCATACTTGACCCAAATACTCTCGATTCTGTCATCTCAGTTCTTGATATATATTTTTTTGTTGCATTGCGTAACTGATTATCCCTATATCATTTTATGTTTAACAATTATGTCCGTAAAGTCTAGTTTATTCGTCTTTACTATTTGATCTGACATTGTATAATTAATGCAGAAGGCGAGTAGCAATCCGGCTCATAACTTTTCCCGTGCGGGGCTGTGCGAGGGCCTTACGGGGCGTGGCCGTGCCCGTCCTGGAGGCGACCGCCGACGCTTTACAGCTGCTTTTACGGGCGCCCGCCGCCTTTACGGCCCCACCCCCGCGCCGCAGCTTCTGGCGAAATTAATTCCGAATTTTTATTCGCGGCCCTGGTGCATCGGTCGCTATCTCCTACTGCCTGCTCCCGCTCCTCCCCTT
Source organism: Acheta domesticus (assembly GCA_031308135.1). Lineage (NCBI taxonomy): Eukaryota > Metazoa > Arthropoda > Insecta > Orthoptera > Gryllidae > Acheta > Acheta domesticus. The sequence goes on along the minus strand of JAHLJT010009436.1, from coordinate 150,065,284 downwards.
TGGCTCTTTCTCTTACCCTTCTTCCTAAGACTCATCTGCCGTTCCCGCGTTTACTCCGGTCTTAAACGCCTGGTTTTACTGTTGCCACCCTGCGAATATTCTACTCCTTGGACGTCCTGCGAGGTAGCAGCTGGTCTTTTATCTCACTCCTCGAGGTACCAGGCTTCAAAGCACCTTCATATGCCTCGTAAGGTTTCGTGATCTTTTCATCTGAGATGTGAATTCTGTGTGCTGCGAAACTAAATTGGTTTATCGTAGTCCTCTCTGGGCGTCACATCAACCCTTACGAAGTGAGGAAACTGATGTACATTGATACTGAAATATACCTTTCTCAACGTCTCATCAAAAGCGTGGCTGTAATCATGTCCTGTTCCAAATTTATTAAGATTTGGGCGCCAGAAACAGGTTACATGAATTACTACCAAAGTTTTTCTATCTGGTTCTAACAAAATTATCTAAACATCCAGCTAGCTTGGGTCGATGGGTCCGGATACAAATACTCGCTATCGCCTCGATAGCCGATTACCTGATCTGCCACCTATACAGTATGGCGTGGAATCTGAAATGTAATAATTATGCTTCCAACTAATTACCAATTATGATTGACAAATGAAAAACTCTTTTCTTTTCCAAAGAACAAAATTCAACAATTTATTTAACTTTAAATTAAACAATTAATCTGATGGTCATGACCCTTTTTGAAATAAATTGTCTCTTTTATACTGCAGTATTTTTTACCGTTTGTGCATGCCAACGCTCCGTGGTCGCTTCTCACTTGGCCGTTGTTAATTCCAATTTCCGCTTCTTTCTTCGTTCTTGCGCCGCTGCTGACACGTCCAGTCCACACTGCCTAAACTATTTGTTAGTTCTTATCCGACGCTCCCCGGTTCCTAGTCTCTCCCACTGGTTATGTAAACTATTGAAGTCCAACTTCAATGTCCGAAAATCGGAACAAGTCCGCCGCGAAATCACTTCTGGTAAATTATTTTCAAAGTCCGGAAACAAATTATCACTTCTCGCACAAGAAAACTATACAAGTCTCACTTTCCCACTATATTGTCTACAACGATCTTTACGCTACGGCACCCAGAGAGAGAATGTTCGATCTACACTCCACGACACCCAGAGTCGGAATGTACGATCTTCACTCCACGACACCCAAAGTCAGAATATACGATCTTCACTCCACGACACCCAAAGTCAGAATGTACTGTTTAATGCATTTTTAAACCCTTTATGGCTCGGTAGGCGTCCATCCTTCTATTATTTCAAAACACGGCGGCAACATTAGACTATCTGATCTTTAATAGCCAACCCGTGCGTCTCTTACAAATCCGAGTAGCCGCGACCTCAGACAGTCATTCGTTTTTGCACCAATTACATCTTATGTTCTTCAGCCATCTAACCGGCGTCCTGACGTCATCAAAGCCCGTGAATAGTTTGTTGACCTTGCCAACCTCTGCGCTGACGTTGCTAAGGCCGCATATACCGCCATATTGTATACCCATTTATAGCTAACATCATTAAATAAAATCTATCATATTCTGGTATATCACAATACATGCATTTTATTGCATCCTTTGCTCCCCCGAGAGTTATCAACGGATTTTCTTCAAGAGTATATCCACGAAGCCATACTCTTAACTTGGCTTCAGCTTTCTTTTGTGCGGTCATTATGCTTCACATTCACTCCTAACTCTCACCTCATTCACGAAACTCGGTCCAAATGAGACGCTTCGATATTTCTCCTTAGTCCATAGTCGCCGCGTCTGTGCCAGGTTATTAAGTAAAACAGCCGATTCGGTTTTGGTGTTCCCCTGGAAAACTCGTTCCAATTCGGCTCAGTTGGACTGTCACAAGCGGAGCGTACACAGCCACCAACCTCATCAGAATCATCGCGCAGGCTTGTGCAGATGGGATGCAGGTCGGCCGGGCGGTCAACGGGGCTGGGGGAGGGGGGCGAATGCAATTAAAATTTTATGGAGGCCGCGCGCTTTGTTCTCCTTGGCCCGAGGGACGGGGAAGGGGAGATGCATGCACAAGCAAAAAGCGAATCCTCTATGGAAGCGAATCCACGCAATTCAAAAGCCTTAGAGTGAGTACGCTGCTATTTCTCGTGTGGTGGGATTTATTACAGCCTGAAATTTGTTGTTGCAGAGCTTATGAATTTTCTGTAATAGCAAGAAGCATGTAATATTAATATTACTTTGGCGTTATTGTGCACAACACTTACAGATTCCCGCGTATCACGTTTACTAGTGGTAATGTTCAGGATCGTGTAATTTCATTGTAATGTCTCAGGGTAGATTCAGGAATTTTTTTGATATTTTTGTTTAGTTAAAGTGAATTGTGCATGCCGTTTGTAGGATCAAAAGAGATAGTGAAAGATCTGAAACTTCAACTGTTCCCTGGCAGAGAAATGAGGAAAGAAAAATCAGCTCAAAATCCAGTTAGCTATTTGGTTTTATTTCTGCGAAATTCAGACCGGTTACCCTTTGGTTTAACTGATCTAAAGTAGCTTATCTTTTTCTTCGCGTAGAAAGCTGTTCTTCTGGGCGTAAACAAGTTGGATACTCTACTTCATGTTCAACTTTTAAACGCAAGGAAAAACATTTGTCAGCTTTGTGAATACTACGAGATGTTAAGAACATGTTTTCAGAAATTTGTTTTCAAATCCTGAGATAAAAATTCACCTTTTCGCATATATAAAGAATTTCATGTTTTAAAAATGTGTCAATTTTGTAACATGAGACGATTTATCTGCGGTGAAAATAAAATTCAAAAATGCCTGGTTTTCATATCACGTTTGAAAGATTCTATGAGCAAAGTATATACTTCTAGTATTGAAACGAGGAATGTGTGGTCATGTGAAATGTGTCATTCATGCCTGAAAGCTGTTGTCATGTGATACGTATTACGGTGAAATGGCACCAGTTCGTCCTTGCGTTTGGCGTTGCGCGGCTTCATTACGCGGAACAAATAGCGGCGTAGATTAGCGGCGACAGCCGTCGCGCCGCGCCGCGCCGGCGGCTGGCAATGACACGAATCCGCAGTCGCAGAGGCGGGGTGGGTGCGCGTGGGCGTGGGAGGGGCTGGAGACAGAGTCAACGGAGGGTTAGGCGGGAGGCCGCTATGCAGGGCAGGGCGAACAGGTGCAGAAGCACGGGGACGGGGAGAACAGAATGAAACCTGTGGAGAGGTCGGGCGTGGGAGGATGGAGCGCAAGACGAGGCGAGGAGGTAAAAAGGAACGTGGTGGAAGGGAGCGGGGCTGGGTGCAATGGAACAGATCGGGGAGGAAAGCAAGGGTTACAAAGCGACCATAGCATAGCGTGAGGCTGGGAAGCGTAGGACGCGGAATGTGGCGCAGGGCCGAATTGAAGGGCAGGGCGGGGAGCAAGGCGGAACAACATGGACGGCGCGTTATGGCGCGGGGCATGACGGAGCGAGGAGCACCGAAGAGGAGTGGGGTGGGGCGGAATGGAGTGGTGCGGTGAGGGGTGGAGCGGGGCGGATCACGGCGGTGAGGAGCGGGGCGGGGTGAAGTGGGCAGGGTCGGTGCGGAGCGGGCCGAAGCGGGTCAGGGCGGGGCGCTGTGGGGCGGGGCGGGAGGAGCGGAGCGGAGCGGGGAGGGGTGGAGTGGGGCGGAGCGGGACGGGGCTGGGAGGAGCGGGCGGGGCAGAGTGGGGCGGGGCAGCGGTGGAGCAGGCCGGGCCGGGCCGGGCCGGGCCAGAGCGGTGCGCGCCTGGGTGGAGCGGGGCGGGGCGTGGGACGGCCCGAGGCGGGCTTGGAGAGTGACCGCCCACGTGCGCCAGCGACCCGTGACCTTCCCTGGCGGCGGTGGAGGCGTCATTTGCATCGCGAGCCTTATTATCTCGTCAGCCGATGCTAATGGACGCCAGCTGATGTATATGCAGCGCCTCCGGTGGGTGGCTCCCGGCCACATTGGACGAGCGCTCCCCTTTGCATTGGGGCGCCCCGGGGACTATTTGGCCTCTTCAACTTACGAGCTCATACATACGGGTCGTCGTCGTCGTGAGATTTCAACTATCACAATCTACATCGAGACGGATGAGATTCAACATCAAGTTATTAAGATTCGAATACGATTTGTGGATTAATGCATAACTGCTAATACGTATGCATGATTTTACAGAATAATTCTGTAAATTCATGTATTTAGAATGTATTGAGAACATACGTTAGAAACTATGAATTCAAAGAACCACGAACAACACGAAATAAAAAGTTTCAACGGAGACCGCTATTAGTTAGAGACAGCAGCGCCGAATTTTCATGAATGTGTATTTGTAAAGAGGTATTATAATAAGCTCCTCAAGAACGTGTAAATGCACTTCCCAAGACAGTTCAATTTTGTTTTCAGAAGGATCTGTGTCAGAAACGATGTGTAATGCAAACAAATAATCGATAGACCGAATCGGTTGTTGCATGAATAAAGTCACCGGAAAAGACAATTCAAAATAATATATCAGAATGGGCTAAAATAGTTAATTTATTTTTAAGTATAAAACTTAAATCGTTGCTTACGTTAGATATATTGAAAACGGCAAAGAGTTTTAAAATAATCTTAATTAGTCATGCTATTTTGAAGTATTTTCACATCCTTCTATGGTTGCAAGATGACTGTACTTGTAGTAATCTACGAGTTCTTGACAGCTCAACGATCCTTCTTATTATCGAGGTCGTTGTAGTCGTGTGTCCACTGTCGAATTGGGTGGGTATTTTGTCAGATCCTCTTTAAGGAGATGATGATTATTATAAAAAATACAGTAATAAACATTGTTCATCAAAAATGTTGTTCATTTTCTAACTTTAAATTCTATTTAGTTATTTAAGTTCTAATACAACCTTGACTGCATTTTGCATTGAAATAAAATTTATAAAGTATTTTTAACAAGGTTTCATTCCATCTCAGGCCTTCCTTTTTTTTGTTACCCTACCTAGTTGATGTCATTAAATTTTACTACTAACAATTACTGCAAACAACTTCCCGGGAACTCTTCTCCGTTGTTGATGTACTATATGCCAAAGAAAGCTCTTCTGGTTTTGCACACCCTCAACGCACTGTCGCAGTTTATTGCATCTGAGTTCCTGCTGCGGTGCTGTTCCCCCACCCATTGGAAGACGTATTACGCTGCGATTATTTAGCTTGTTCGTTTGAATTACGTCAACGCACATAAAATGCTATGAAATGTAAAGTAACGTGTGTATTTTTCCACATCTCCGTATAAAATACGCGGTAAAATACGCCAGTTATTACGGAAAGCCGTAGATTTCTCGTGCAACGACATAATATTTTCCTCATTGACTTCGCAGCATCTGAGGGTTGCCAAAATAGAGCAGAAAATATGACTAGAAAGAAAAAAAGAAGAGAAAGAAAAGGATGAGCTGGAGAAGAAGAGAAGAGGGAAGTACGAGTTTTTAAAGGTCGCCAAATTCGTGGTCATTCTCCCAGAAAACCTTCACAGCACATTGCACACGCGCCAAGTGCTGAGCTTCGTGGAGCACATGGTCTGCCTCTCCGCTCCGTGGCTGTTACGCAAACATGGTCCCCCCGCCTCCGCCCCCGCCCCGCCGTTGGGCTGCAGACTCGCCGCGATCTCTTTACGCAAGGCGCCGAGCGTCTGCGAGGCCACGTCTGCCCCGCCCCCGCCCCCGCGCCGCCCGCTAAGGAAAGTGCTCATTCGCGTGCCGCGCCGCCCCAGTTTCCAACCGCCCCCTTCCCCGCCCCGGCCCCGCCCCCGCCGCCGGATCCGTCGTCGCCGATGTCGTCGAGTTTACGACCCGTACACCGGCCGCCTTCCGCCCCGCGGACTCGTCTCCGCAGCGCTGACGCTCGCCCTCAGGAGGAGGGCCGGGAGAGGTGCTGAAGGCTTCAACTGATGTCACTGCAGTGCCTCTGACCGGGAGGTCCTAGATTCGAGACCCGACGGTGGCAGGATTTTCGGCACTGGCTTGTCAGCTAGGTCGAATTCAGTCGCTGTCTGGAGGAGAATTCTAGCGGCCGGCTGCTCTGGTAGGTAGTTCCGTCGTTTCTCCGATCAACACCAGGCGAATGCCGAAGCATTACCCTAACGGTAACGCATTTAAACGGGCCACGGACCGCGTGCAATCTTTCCTTCCTCTTCCTTGTCCTATCGTCACCCTTATACACACATACACATGCACTACACTACCACACTTGCCGGGAGACTGGTCGTGGGCTTAGAGCTTGTTCCGGTTGGTCCGATGCTCCGCTGGTGGAAGATACCTGGTTGGGGAAAACCCCACTAGCCGACTAGCCGACAAACCCCACCAGGCGGCCTAGGTCGGCGCCGTATCTCGCCATCCAGCGGAGGAAGATCACCGCCCGATCACCTGCCTCCCGAGGAAAGACATATACTACGCGTACGACCTTAGGCGTTGACGCGTTGGGAATCCCTAACAATCAATCAATCAATCATCATCGCCCTCAGGAAGGAGATGGCGGAGACGGCGAAACGCATGCCATCGAGCTCACCAGGATAGCGGAAAACCTGCACTTACGATGCAAAATCAGAACTCATTGAAATGTGCTATTCGAATCCTCACAAACTCTAATCTCTACGGCTTCTCCGACAAACCATTCGCGAAATCCTATCCTCGCTTTTTTATCATCCTAACGCCATCAGTCTAATCCTTCAAATTCTTCGCTTCAAAACCTTTTCTACATGACTCGTCATGACAGCATTCCTCAAGATATGCTATCAACATTTATTATTAAAATGATAATATCTAATATGTGAGGTATATTAGATTTTTTTACATTTTGATCCGACAAAACGATCGTATGATATCAAAAAGCCAGCAGTTCCAGGAGTTCCACGCGATAGAAGATCGTGCAAATAGAACGATGCCCTCACGTGAAGTTGACGTGCCCAGTAGAAATGCCATGGAGTTCGTGGAATCCTTCCATTTGCAGAAGGTTCCCGCGCGACCTGATTTCCGAGTTCCTGCTTCGATGCGGGGAGGGGGCGGTGCGTGCGAACGCGTTTCATCTTCGAATGCGTTCGCGTGAAAGATGAGGGCATCATAGTTTTGAACAAACGCGGAAATCAGCTTTGAACTCTAATTCTGTTGATAAAACGCACGCTTCTGCTGAATACCTTGTTTATATTCCACACTTCACTGGTTTTCCTCGAGCAGGTCTCAGAATCCACTAATGAATTGGATGAATGAAATAAAAGAGTGAGCTTAAATAAAAGGCGTGAGGTGTATCAGATTTGTAAGCAGATAAACTAGTTTTATTATTTAGGTAAGAACGCATACAATCGCGATGTAGGCGTTAGTATCCAAAGAAAAGTAGGACGAATTTATTATAGTAATTATGAAACAATGGTGTTCATGATATGGATTTTTATTGACGTTTCTAATTTTACATAATATCATAAAATCACGCTCCTTATTTGCCAGTGTAATTAGCTTACATGTATATCGCCTTCATAAGTCTAAATTCAACATTTTAAAAATGAACCTTTCTTTCAGATAAGTACCACAGGTTTTCAGTTTTACTAGTGGTGCTACTGAATGGCACAGACTTTCCCTAATTATAGTATTGAAATATGACTAGGAATATTATAGAAGAGTAATTCACGGTCTTGTATGGATATTTTAATTGAATGTTTTCGAGCTGCACATGAGAAAATGTCGTTCGAGCGTTTCTGACTATGCACAATTTTTGAGCTAATTTTCACAGATTTATTTTTATTTTTCGAGAAACTTCATCAGAAATAGTTTGAAGCACTTGTGCTCTCAAAAGCTAACATGTATAAAACTGTGCATTAATGGCGTGAGAAATATATTTCAAAGAATTACATTTGTGTAATTTTTGAAAAATCCAAAGGATACATTAAAATGGCGTTTAAACGAAATTCACTACCTCTAGATTAATGCCAATCAAAAATTTCAAGAAACAATTTTCAGTCGATTTAAGAAAATATCTTTTGACTGTTTCTGAAATTGTGCAATTTTGAGCTTCTTTTCACAGAAAACGTTTAAGTTTTTGAGAAGTTTCGTAAGAAATCATTTCAAGCACTTATATTCATAAATACAATAATATATACAAACACCAGTACTAAAATGTTAATGCCTTCAGAGATATATAGACAATTACAATTCGTGTAAATTTTGAAAACTCAATATAATACATAAAAATGGGGTTTATGTCTTGAAATGCAGTGCATTTAATTCTATCCGTACAAAAAAGGTTAAAGTAAATTTTGGAGTTGCTTTCGAGAAACGTTTGTGTTTAAAATTTCCTTTATTTCATACAAAATTCGTGAAATCCACTTAAATTTTTTAAAAAAAGTAGAAGTCTTCATTTGAAGAAGTACTTTACTTACGACCATAATTACGGGTACACTGACGTTCACTTTGTGCATCTATCACTGAATTGCATTGCACTAATTGCATAAATTAAGAGAAGTTACTGAAAGGCAATGAAGTATCGTACCCTGATCGCTTGCTCTAGATTATTCTAGTAAGCATTATCAAGTACACTTCAATGAACTCCTGATGAATGGACGGTGAGTTGTTAGGCGAACTTCCTTTGAATGCTACGCAAGCAAACGAATCTCCTCCAGATGCCAAATATACAAGCAAAGTTTAAATATTGAAGAGAACATTGTGATGCGTCGAAAGCTATTATAATGTAAACTGTTGAAGTTTAGATTCAACTTGACAAGGTCTGTGTAGTTTCTCAGCAGCTATCCTTTTCGCGAATCAATGAAAATAGTATTTATATCTCTCAGTCGTCTGATCGGTATAAAAAGGAAATAAAAGTTCCATTTTCTTATGTCACTTTAAAAAGTTAAATACCTGTGCAAAAAAATGCAACTTTTTACTCATTTCGATGTTTAGATGGCTGAGAATTCAAAGTGTTTCGAGAAACATCAAAAGTGAACACAGTTTCAACATTCAGATTATTGAAAATTAGTGTTAATTACCGTTAAATTGTTGAATAATCTTAAAGAATTCTAATACAGATACATTTACTTAAGATTATTTTATCCACAAACCAGTTGACTTAGGTTCTGAAGAAACTCATGACGGTCTTAATCAGTGTCAGAAAATGTAACGCTGAACAATATTTCATCCGTGTCCTTTTGATTCGTCTTTGCGCAATTTGTAGCAAGAAAATGGCTGGTAGAAGTGCTTTCGTAGTCCCCGACACTTTCGCGTAAGTTGGAATTAACGATAGCGCGGTGTCGAGATATGTGAACCAGTGTTTGACTTCGCGAGCAGGCGTTGTGCCATTGTCATTACCCGAACAATCAACTGCAACTTCTAACCTGCGCGCGAGGCACATTCCCAGCGCTCGTGCTGCCCGAGCGGTGATAGAAGTTCCAGCTGGAACGAGAGCGGGGAATTGCTCCACGGCTGCCAGTGTCGCCCTCGGCGCCACCTGGCGAAAGAGGCCTATTCACCTCCCGAGTGCCGCCGCCACCAACATGGCATTGTCTTGCGGTTCACGCGGAAAAATACCCTGAACTAGTATGGGCTTATGTCTGTAACGGACGCAACCGCTCTTTCAAATGTACCAACAGTACACCGGCAAACGAACGAAATTCTACCGACTTACAACCCGGCTTATGTGGCTCATGGCCTTAACAGAGCCTCTGACCAAGAGGCGCTAGAGTTCGTGTCCCGACGTTGGCAAGATTTTCGACACTAGTTACTTGTAGCTAGGTCGAATTCAACCGCCGCGCTGTTTGAGGGAGAAGTCTAGCGGTTGGCTACTCCGATTGGTAGTTTTTTGTGGTTTCTCCAATCAACACCGAGCAAATGCCAGAGAGTATCCTAACAATCGAGCCGCGGACCTCGCGCGATCTATCTTTCCTCTCTCTTGTATGCTCACCACTTACATTACCGCATATGTAGGGGGCCTAGAGCTTGCCCTTAGCTGGGGTGATGGGGAAACCTGGGCAAGTCGACGTTTAGATCGGCGCCGGATCTCATCAACCAGCTCGAGATCACAGCCACTTCTCGTAATAAAGCATGGACTGCGCTCTTGGGACTAATGGCCATAGCAGTTGATGCGCCCGGAAATACGAGATAATCAGTCTACAATTCTCTAAGACGTCCTCAATTCATCTAAATTGCTTAAATATATCAGTAGAAATTCGTAAACATACATTGAAAAGAAATCGTGCTTGAGATATGCGTGCAATTCTAAAGAAAAAAGTTGTCTTTCATGAAACATGGCTGGCAGGAATAAAATAAGAGGCAAGAAGAGTAGAAAGCTATCTAATAAGCCTATTACGGAGAATACTACAAATGGAGACTGTGGTATGTAATTTATCATGCCGAGGTTCATACAGTTACCCTAATCTGATACAGTGATTCACTGATGCTCATCGCAACACTGTTGAGGTGAAATTCGCATCTCTTTTACAGCACTGTGTTACCGCATGTTTTGTTACATTTTCTTGTAGGCGGTTCAATTTGTATTAAAAAAATTTAAAATTTCGGAAAACGAGAGTTAAAAATAAAATAAGCCGATGCTTTTTTATTTCTGGCTCCACTCAACACATTAATTTACGCTATTTCAATCACAAAAATTGTCAAAATAGGAGCAAATTGTTTGATTTTCGGTCTGATCGTAGCATTTGCATACCGTAAATGTTTACAACACTGCATTTGCACAGTTGCACATGAACTGTGGGATTGGGTTTCTGTCGTTGCAGAGGAGGGGCTATGCGGAGCTCATATGGGGAAAACGCCTTGCGCAAAACTGATCCGAAAAAAGAGATCGAGGGCGGAAGAGGGTGGGAGAGATCATGAGCAAAGGCAACGGGTGGGAAATAGCGCTCGTTGTGAAACCAGAACGGTTGTGTCGTGTCAATCCCATGCGGTAACCTCTTTAAGAATAGGACACGTGGAGCTAAATACTAGATGTGAGTTGGATTAAGTTGTAATATGATTTCATTTTGTAACATTTCTGGTATTGGGAGACATTTGAAATTTTCGTGTTATTTAAAAAATCAGATTTCCTCGATTATCGAGAACTGAAGCAAAGCATCGGCATGGAGAAGAGTATCCATGTCGTTGAATTTATTTATTAATAAAAATTCGGAAGATGTCTTTTAATGGAAATGATTTTGAACTTTCAGTTGATTTAAGATAAAAAATCTTAATAAATGGCATGAAGTGTCTTTTGTATCTGGCGACTTTCGCTAAGTATGAGAATTTTGAGCCAAGGCTGTAAGAATGTACGTCTTGGGCGGGAATGCAAGTCGTTTGGAATTCCTTAGTTAATGAGTGCAGATTCATTGCGCTCTTATTCCATTTTGTCTTATAAACACACAAAGTGGTGCAACTTTTGTGAGAGTGAAGGCAAAAGGATAAGAAAATGTGGGGACTCTTGACTATGTGTGAATCCAAAGAATAACACGGAAATAATAAAAATGTAAATCCGTCTGATAATTCCGCGTCGAAGACCAGTTGTGCTGGTAGAAGCAAAAGTAAAGTTGGGCTTGACGCTGAATAACTAGGTAAACTAATAATTTAGCTTCAAGTCTCTGGACGTTTTGTCATAACACCGAACATTTACTGGTATTATTGTATTTGTAAGGCTCTCGCGTACTGTGATGTGACCAAAGCAATGTTGGTAGGTGGACATTTAGATATTCTTGTTAAAAAGAAAAGAAAATTCAATGTCAGGAAGCATGGAAACGTCATGTTAATGGTAATTAATATCAATCAAACGTTTATTAAAAATAAAAGGTTTGCAAAGGTTTATTCGTAAGTTTCAGTGACGTAAATGTTGTTGAAAATGAGTAAGTTTTATAATTATAATGGTTCAAGAGCATTTTGTAACTTGTCTTAAACTGCGTATTTATTAATACGCATATACTCCATATCGAAAGTAATCTAATTGTAGAAAATAAGCATTTTATAAAGCATAAATTGTTTTATTTATTTTCATTAATCATGAACTATTTTTACAATCCGGATTTCCGACTTATTGTCAACAAATCGTTAGCGTTTGAGCCAAACAGGAACATTAGCTACAAATGTGTATTCAGACCCACCAGGGCGAATTGTTTGACAAGTAAACGTCCTCTGCAACAAAGGTTGCTTCAGGACGTTCAACAAGACAACAGTTGAACGAGAAAATTGTTCATAATTTACATCTTCGCCACGCAGGTTTGCGGGTAAAGAAGAACAGTGATTTTGTATGTTTATTTACCTTCATCTCAGTTCAATTTATTTGACTATTAAGAACCTTTGTTAACGAGTGCTGCCAGCCATCTTTCAAGGAAAGAATAGTCCCGGAAGAAATCACTCATTCTGTACGTCTTCCTCAGGATTCGAAATGCCCAGAGGAAAAGCAGTAGTTCCTTGAAAAGATTCGTTGACCCCTGACGTTCAGCGCCCTGTTTGAGAAGGATCTAGAAACGCATAACGTCCTGAACATCAATTAATATATGCATACAATAATAAGTAGTGCATAATATTAGGGAAGCAACTATTCGTCAGGCGACTTGCGTGTGCATGTAATAATACCATCCAGCCACGACAAGTGACATGACCGTGACAAGACGAATTTGCAATTAGTGGCATAATTACATGTATTCGTTCCTTGGTATCCATGGAATTGAAAGCCTCGACCTACTGAGAATTCCAGACATCAGCTAAAATGATCAAAAGAAGGGTAAGGAGTAACGTAAGAGGGACACGCGAAACGCACATGAACGCTTCTTCTTTATTCATACTCGTTGGTTCTCAGAGAAAACAGGTATCCCTGACCAGCGCTGTTATTTTCCAGTGCGCTCGGCGTAACATACACATCCGATAATTATTAACCTTCCACAAAGTCTTTGCACTGAGACTAGTTCTGCGTTGCTACCACAACATAAATATCATTGGCGATTATAAGAGGTAATTGAAATTCTACGCATAAAGTACTGTATTTACGGATATAAGTATATGCGTTCTCACCTTAATTTAAGATTAATCTGTCAGTGTTTGCCAATAACTCCATTAAAAAATTCTTAACAAGGAAGCGACTTTAACTTCTTGATTATGCAAGAGCTTCGTTTGATGCAGAGAGCTTGATAATTTAGAAATGGCTATTAATTACTTGCTGAGTATTTTGCACGATTGACGGAATCTATTCTCTTTACGATGTGGAAGAAATTTTCAATTTTTTGTAAGTCCCTTCTCGCATACTTCGTTCGTCAATGACATGAACAAGTTATTAAGTGAAGGATTCTTGCAATATCATTTGTTTCCCATGTCAAGACATAATGACGGAATATTTGGTTTGATAGATCTTTACTTTCCTAGACATATACGACACAAACTTTTAGAACACCTACATTTTTAGAGAAGCCTCTGGTTTTTCTACTTCGCAAAATTTGTTTCATTGGATATTTCAAAGAAAATTTCATATCCCTAAAAGTGCTTTTGAATCAAATATTAGAATCTTATGTTTCACTCGATTTTTTTAATGTACGTGTGTATACAGATATAGGTCACAATAATACATTTAAAAGATGGAAGAGGGTAAACGTTAAGTTGCCGGAAAAATACAGTTTACACAAATTTGTAACGTGAAAGAAACATTAATTCGCTTGAATTATATTTTATTTTGTATTTAGTAATGAAATTTTGTTTGGGGCACTCATCGGCCTTTCACATGGAAGTGATCAGTGAAACCATCGATCAGAGAAATCACCCTATGAACTTGATCCCTCCGGGCGCTACAAATGCGCGGATGTTCAACATATCACTAAAAATATGCGGCATCTGTTTGGATCGTTTCCGCAATGATCCAATCCGCGACATTCGATCATTAGGCCTTGCCTCATTAGCTATCTATGCGTCTGTCGATGCAGTTTATGTACGAGTATATGGTATTTCTTTTGCGAAATCAGTCTGGCGGGTAATTTTTGTGGAGATCGCTGCTAGAGGACGGGACCACCGTGCTGAGATGGAACGTAACTGGCTGTTTTCGTCGGAGGCACAAGCCGTGAGGTCGTTGTTGTGACCTCGCAATGAACCCGGAAGGCGCAACGCGGAGCGCGTACTCAGTTCCGGCAGCGCTTCCGCGCTTCACCCTCCCTTTCGCATGCCTCCGTTCCCCGCGCCCTTTCCCTTCCGGGGGCTCGCTGTTCGCTGCACCCGTTTCCCTCGCGCGCCCGCCCTCACACTCTTCCGCGCGCACTCATTCCCTCCCGTCCTTTCCACCCGCCCGCCCACACTCCCTCTCTCTATCCATCCCTCACTCCCTCCCGCCCTCACTCTTTCCCACCCTTCTCCCTCCCTTTCCCCCTCCATTTCCCTACCCTTTCCCTTCCGGGAGCTCACTCCTCGTCGCACCCGTTTCCCTTCTCCGCCCCCCCCCCCGCCACCTCGTCACCATCTCATGCCTCCGTTCCCTCCGTCCCTTCCCTTCCGGGAGCTCCCAGCTCGCCGCACCCGTTTCCCTTCCCCGCCCTTCCGCCCTCCCTCCCTCGCCGCTTCCGTGCATCTCATTCGAGGCGCTAACGCGCGCCGCAAGTCCCGCTCCGCGGTGCGGGGCGTTTTCTCGCCGGCGCGGGTCGTTAACGCCTCGCAGCTTCGCGCCGCGACCGCCCGCTGCGGAGCGGCGGAAAAAGCGACGCAAGCGAAGCGCAGGCACGAAGCTGGCGGAGCACGGGAGATGTTGCGGGCGCGACAGCTAAGGAGATACGCCCGTCGCTAATGCCTTCTAAAGAGGTCTGGTGTTCGTTTCTACACGGGCTTCCTTGTGTGCCTCTGTCAGATTTTTTGCTACCTAGAAAACGTCTATAACCGAGAATTGGAAAAATTGCAGCTCCTCATGTTAACGAGTAGGCAAATTATATTGGAAATATCTACCCACGTTCACAAAGCGTACCAAGCGTCATTAAACTACTATGAACATTAATTTTGTATCCATAACAAGTCATTTTGTTTTCAATTCTTCGTTCAACGTTGTTACTAAATTAATAATTCTAATTTTAGATTTTTATAAATCATTTATTAATATTTTAAAACTGAAAATCTTCTCAAAACCTCCTATTTGCTTTGAATGCTCTTTTAGTTCGAAAGCAAGTTCTGCCTCTTACCCTAATAATTACGAGTATATAATTTATAAATCATACGAAATATCGAATTGTGTATCATCAGAATTCAAAATTCGACAACGTAGTTTTTGTCTCGTCAACAGAATTTACACAGTGAATTATGAGTATAATGACATTTCATGACTTCAAATTTTCAATGTTAGAGAATTCTTGTATGTTGGAGGATGTCGTTAAAATCCTGTTCCTGTGCAGCAGATTGTGTGGTTTTCCTTTAGCAAGTAAATCTTGTTACATCACGAAATGTCCGTTCACATCCGTGAGTCTCGACGTCGGTGTACTTAGTTTTTCGCACCTCCAGCTGCGAACGATGTCAAACATGGACGTTCACGCTCCGCATGGGAAGTTCACGCCATTAAGGCTTTGTGGGAGTCATGGGTCGACTGAAGGCATCGTGTTTCAACATTGGCTCGAGGTCGGCATTTCTAGCAATGTATTGTGAAGATAAACACGTAGCTAGTTTTCTATATTTCTCTTTCTATGTGGAATTCAAAAGCAGAAGATTAAAATTCTTAAATCATGCGAACTTTCAGTGATTATCGTGGGACAGACTTGAAAAAAAATTCCCCAATTCAAGAAACACATGAGAATGTGATTGGTGTGTTCCAGGTCTCCTATCTACGATTCGCAATCGGGCTTTCTCCGGCTTGATGCGCATCTTGACCTTGTTTTGATGAACCGCGCGCAATCTGAACCTTCCTATCTTCTTCCTTTCCCATCCCCGAACGCGAATGATTATACTTACTGAAGCGCCCTAAAACTACAATAAAAGCGAAAGAATCCCCCTATAAATGGTTTCGTCTAGACGCCAGTACGACCTTCCAACCGACGCTGTGAGCAACTGGGGCATAACCACACATCGTTCAGCGCTAAATCACCGATACGTGATCACTATCGTTATTCTTTCTCATGAACGTCGACTTCTTTATCGACCCCGTTATCACCATCCGCAGCACCACTCCCAGCACCTCCCCGAGCACCTGCCCGCCATTAGCATCGCCATTATAGCAGACGTCCCCATCCCTCACGTATCTCAAGCCTCTTCGCCAGCGACAGTGTCCGTTTTCTCTGTCGCTCGCCACGTCCTGCCTTCCAACATTTTCCACTCGCCGCAAATTCACCGATACCTCCTCACTCGCTCCTCCGTCCCGTCTCCCTTGCGCCTCACTTCCCCGCCTCGCCACCGTCTGAGAGTTGCTTGTCCCACCTATACTGCGAATTTTCTAACTTTGTCCCTGAAGGCCCGTCTTCAGGATGGAATATGTCACGGTATTTCGCGACGTTCTCAGTCGTACCGACAGGTATCGCATGATCGCGATCGTATCAAGCGGTGCTTGCGATCATGCGACTTCAGCGGCACTACGGAGAAATTCGCGAAATGCCGTGTGATATTCCATCGTGACCATAGGGCCTTGAGGGGCAGAGGTATAAAAATCGCACTATGCTTTTCATTCAACCGTGAATCCTTCTCCCTCATTATTAATTTGACTAGGCCACACATCCTTTTACTCATCCCAACATACCTTTCTCCCAACATCGTTCCACGTACGGCTTTCCGTCTCATCTCACCAGGGGCGCCCAGAGAAACCCAAGGGCCTGGAGCAGTTGATCCAAGGACGCCTCTTATTTTTAAAAAAAATCCCTTATCCCCCAATTCATTAACAGAACTTACTTCTCCATGCATCAGAAATACCTTATAGCGTTAAATTTGGATTATAGATAAATATATTTTTTTCTTTTTTTGAATGAAAAAATTCCGGGCCCTAATTATGTTGGGGCCGGGGGAAATATACCCTATCTGCCCTCCCTTCTGAAAGCCCCTGCATCTCACTGTCAGTCTGGTGTCTCCGCCCCCACGACCACCCCTACTGCACTTCTACACTTTGACGATCACGACCTTTGACGCCTCCTCTTGTCCCCACTTCCCGCCTCGCTGCGCAGCGCCCGGGGCCGATGCGTTGGCGGGTGATCCCCGCGCGTGGGCCGCGCGTAAATATTGGGCGAGCGGGCGTTCGCGGTTGGGCGTGGGCGATGCGGCGGCTTATTTGTGGCGGGTGGACGAGTGGGCGGGCGAGGGTGGTGCCGCGGGCAGATGTTGTCACAAACGCGCTTCATGAGCCGTACACGGGTTTGCAATAAGCATCCCGCCAGTGCCGTTGTCAACTGCGCTGCAGCCGCTGGAGTTGCTGGAAAATTTGGGGTCTGGGCAAAAAAACTCAAGCTCAGCATTCCTTCCAGTAAGGAATTTTTTTTTTTGCTTCCTCAGAAAATGCATAAAGTAACAGTATTCTAGAATGCAAACAGAATATTATGCAGAAACCACTGAAGAAATTGTTGTAGGTTTCAAATTAATAGCAATTATTGTTCAATAACCGACAAATTCACTGTGACTTATAGCATCTGTGTATCTGAAAAATCAGAATTGGGACCTACTGCTCTCCCGAAAGATATACGTTAATGTAATAATACGTAATAGAATATCCCGAAAGATATACGTTAGTATCTCTCACGTTGTAGATTACAGCATGAGGAGTATAACCCGAGGTTTTCGCCTTCAAGAAACAAGGCTGTTAAATGGGACGCATGTTGCAAATTTGCATATGCGCCTGCACAATTTAGACCTTTTTTTATAAAAAAAACAGACGCTGATGTGAATTAATTTAAACGGTCAATCGCCTCCTCTCCGAGAAAACACTCCTCTATCTGAACCCTATTGGTGTAGATTGGTGAGCGTATAAGCCGCAAAACGTATCTAATCTACAGAAATAATACGGATGATTATTTTTCCAAACAGAAGGCATTTCGATCATACTAACGGTTATTTTACATAATTATTTCACGATATTCCATAAAACTATAAATCTTCAACCAGAATCTGTTTTAGGAACCGGATATTTCTGGATCTCTTCTTACGAGCGTTCGTGTCACAAAGATCCCTTGTGTGCGGAGCGCTGCCGCTCGCAGCTCAGAGGTTCGGAAAGCCGTCTCTCAGCTCGGGGCGTGGTGGGGGTGGGGGGGATGGCAGTGCCCCGCGAATAATAGCGGGCTGCAGGAAGCCCCGTGTAGATTGCGGGGCTATCAGCGGGTAATTCTCGCGCGCAGGGCGTGTCGCGCCACGGTCGCGCGCGTGCGAAGTGAGGAGGAGGCGGGGCGGGAGCGCAACAGGCGGCGGAGCTGGAGCCGCACCCTCGCCGCCGCGGCACGCGAGCCGGAGCCGGCGCGGCTGGGTTCGAATCCCGCCGACGGCCCCTCGCGTCACACGGCAAAATCGTCCTTTGATGATCGCGTTATTGTAGTATGTGCGCAAATGAACTTGCGGATGTGATTCAACCAGTGCTTATTCAAAGAGGTTTTAGAAAAGGATTTGTTTGCTTATTGTTCCTGTACAATTCCTTTTATTGATGATGAATGAGTGTGTTGAATGTTGATTGCGAATTAGAATTAAAAATTTGATGAAGAAATGACGGGATGGGGTGGTGGGTAGTGGTGCTGAGGAAACGAGTAACCGATGTAAGTCGTGCGCGCTTCTGTGATGACACTAAAAACATTAGGATGTTTGCATGAAGCATTTTAAATGTCTTGTCTTTCGTGCTAATCTCAATAGTAAATGATAATAAATGCTTTTTATTTAAGCCGTTTCTAATTACGTATTGTCTCCTTTCACAAGTAAATGCTCAGGATTCCGCGCTTGTACTTGAAATAATTTACGTTATTTCTGGAGACAGGGAGACATTCCCTGATATTTGGAATCTTCTCTCCATTGCATTCCTCGTATCTGGACTACAACGCGATTTACGCCTTGAGAAATGCCACTACGAATAGTACCAACGATCATTTTCTTATAACAACTTCAAAATGACTCAATTACACTGAGCCCATGGCATAGAAATTAAGATACCCTGACTCAACCAAAGTTGTTCTGTCAAAATATCAACATAAGTTGATTTATATTTTGCGTCAAAGTTCTCTGCTGAATATTACGAGAACGCGAGGAATTAGTTTTAAAGAATTTCTAACATCTGATATGATTTGCCAAAATAAATACTGTCATCCTCTATGTTAGCAACATCAATCCCAAAAATGTCATCAAATTGTATGTCTTGTCTCGCATGATGTAACCCCTCAATGTATTCTAACGAGCGTCTCTTTTCTTTGCAGGTGAGTATCTTGTGCAGATGTGTGCGCTGGCTCGTGCCGCGAGCGCCCGCGCGTGTGCGCATGGCATTTGGTGCGCCGCGCCGTCGCTGCCAGCGCCTGCGCCGGGAGACCACCCCTGCACCGAGATAGGTTTGACACGCGCCTCCAACAAAGCCCCGTCCGATGTACACGTAAGCTTCCGCGGCTCTAGTCCATGATTTCTTGGCTGTCCGGGAGACGCCACGTCGTTGCCTGAGTTGGCTGAGACACCGCGTCATTGGCTGACGTTTCGCTTGTCATGTCGCAGGTTTCCTCAGGGAGTGAAACGTCGGCCTCTCAGCCAACGACGCGGCGTCTTCCGGACAGCCAAGAAATCAAAGCCCCACCCCCCTGTGCCCCTGGCACAAGTCACATCTGTTCGCGGGATACCCGTTGTAAAACGCGTTCTTCTACTTCGATTTAAACGTAGGGCCTGTTCGCGTAATTCAGCTGTTGCGGTGTCATCCAATCGGGAGCTTCAACCTCACTACAGTGACGTCATTATGGTGACGTTTAATCTCCCGCTTGGATGAAACCGTAACAGCAGATGACCTGTCAAAGGACATTATGAATAAATAGAAGTGTAAGAATGGTGACGTTCAGAATTCCCTCCAATGCTGGGATGATATTATGATTATATTTCGATTAAAAAATTAAGTCCGATGACACGTGGTCAGCTGTGGCGGTGTCATCCAATCAGGAGCTTTAATGTCACTTTAATGAGGTTCAAGTTTCTGATTGGATGACAGCGTGATAGCTAAACAAGTGTCAATGGTCTTCATGCTTTAATCGCTCTATATTTCTGGGCTTTCATTATCAATGTCCAGTTTGACATAACGTTTGATTTAAACCTTGGTTTAAATAATGTAATTCTTCGTTCTGAACTTCATTGTCTATTATTGTTATGAATGCACATTTTTGTTCCTAAAAACTTCACTGCATTAAACTTTACATTGCCATTAACACACTTTTCTTATTCACAAAGTATTGAAATTAATATTTATCTCTTCTCATAATTTCGTAATACGAAACTACTGATTTTATTCATAATCTCCATGCCGGATGCCAAAATGTCCGTTACCAGAACGTATTTTAATCGTGTAGAATGCCCCACACGGTAGACTATCATATTCAGAATGTGTGAGTTCATACTGCTCCGTTATAAGATGATGAATGACTAATCTGTACTTGCTTGGTCTCATAATTATTTTATTACGATAGATGCACATTCGATTCATACTGACATCACATCTTTATCAATACGGCCTTCACAATCCTTTTTTCAGTTTTATAAATGCAATTAAGTGTTTGGAGAAAATGTCAAATACGTCCCTGCACTTTCTTTCGCAATTCAAAGAGAAAGTATTGCTGAGATAAAGTGTAATGATTATAATGTGCCTCATCATCCGCTTCTATCAGTGCCATATATCGTTAGATAACATCCACTGTACATTTCCTGTTGCAAAGGGATAAGATATTAATCAAACTGTTGTCGGAAGATGCAGCTTCGCAACAGAAGCCATTAGCCTCGCGGACCTGCGTCAAAATTACATCTCCGGTGTAACCGGAGCCGAGCTTCCGGCTGTGCGAAGTCTTATCTGTTGCGAAGTCGTTGAGAAAGAGCCTTCTTCTACTTCGGAAGGGACAACGTCTTCTGCATCTGCACATACATTTTAATTAAGATATAAAAGGATTTTCTCCTTGTAAGGAAAAGAATATGCACTGTACTTAGAGGGAAAGTAGTTGTAAGTTATTTCTTTCATTACATTAATGTTGAATAATTTTAAAAGCATTTTTGCAGTATCATTGATCTGTTTAAAAATGTTTGATTTAAAAAATGAAATGGTCTTAGTTTCTCACGGAAGTTATATTAATACTTCTCTTATCTTTTTAAAGAGATATTTAAGAAGTGTTTTCCATCCTTCGGGATGCGAATAATAAACACCCTAAGTGAGTATTAAGTTTACGACTGTTTTCTTTAGCTGTAATGTATATTGCTCGTATTATTGCTCAAAGATATTGATGCTCCAACTTCCACATCCTCCTCACTCATGTTTCCTAATAAAAATTCTTTACGAATTTGTATTCTGTACTCTATGAATTCTATACTATTATCGAAACTGGCGTTTAACATCAGTAGAATTTTCTATTGAGCGTTCTAGCACACATAAATGCTTTCTTGAATAAGCATCTACCAGAAACACAATTTTGTACTTTAATTACTTAGATTATCAAATTAGAAAGTTAATACGAAGTATTTGAAAGTGTCTGCTAATTACCGAGAACTTTTCCAATTTTCCCAGAACCTTTGTTGTTTGGAGGGAGTGACAAATTGCCACCGCAGATGGCACTTCCGTGGTGACAGCGGGGGTAGCGATGTTGACGAAGTGTGGGCGGGGATGAGGTGGGGGGGGGGCAAGAGAGAGGTTGACGACGCGACGCGTAGGAAGCGCTGACAGGAGGTGGGCGACAACGTTGACATCACCTCGAATTAGACTCCGCGCTCACAAAGAGGGAAAAATAGGAGGGCGAAGTTGCCGAATAAGAAGAAATAAAAAAGTTAATGTTACTGTAATCCATCAAAGTTTGCGAGATGTATCAAGAAACAGTGTAAATAATAATAATAATAATAATAATAATAATAACAACAACAACAACAACACTGAAAATATGTGAAAATAATTCAAAATGAAAGCGTAACTTTTTAATTGGATCTTGATGCAGCGTCTTCGTTCATTAATTAATCCATTCTAGAATTATTTGATTGAGGTAAAGCAAACATATTAAAGTTCCCACGGGAAACAATTTCGTATATTTGGAACATCGATTCTCGAAATCATAAAATTCTGGTCTTTGTGAATATGATAAGCCATCCAAAGATTTACCCGATGAGTATTAGTTTTGGAAACGAATTAAGTTGATCTTACGTGGTTTTAGAGTGTTATTTTGGGTATTCGAATGTGCATTGATTTTCGCTGTTTCGCGTGGGTATTGTTTATAAATTAAAGAAGAACTTATAATCTTTGGAAAATAGTTTTGTCTGCCTCTCAAAATCGAAAGGTAAATGGAAATATGGAAGGAAATATATGGTTTTTGTTTCTAGAGGAAACGAATAAAAGAAGAGTAGAATTATGAAGACGATGAGAGAGAGAGAGAGAGAGAGAGAGAAGAAGGGAGGGAGGGAAATGAGAGGATAATGACTATGAATAGGAAGATGACACTGTGTGAGAATACACATTGTGGAGACGCCACAACTACTTTGTGAGAATAATACGCAAAGCGGCACTGGAGCCCGCAACCTTCGTCTCGTGCTGTCGCGCCGCGCCGCGGCCGGGGAGAGCGACGTGGGGCGTAGGCGCCTACGCGGCGGGCGAGAACGGCGAGCGGGCGGGCGCGGTGGGCCGGCAGAGGCGGCAAGGGGGTGGGGGCGGCGGGCTGGCGGGTGGCTGGCGGGAGGGTGGCTGAAGGGCAGGCGGCCGAGTTGCTAGCGGGGGTGGGCGGCGGGAGGGCGGGCGGGCGAGCGCTGCCTGGGGCTGCGCAACTCCTTATTAATTGGCTTAAGCGCCTCCATTTAACTCTTTTTCCGCGCGCAATGGGATTTGCCGGGCGGGCGGCGCCGCCGCTTTGCCTGGGGCTAATCGCGCGGGGATTCCCCGCGGCGCGGAGCGGAAAATTGCCTCCGCGAGCCGCTTGTGATCAGCGAATGGCACCTCCAGATCAGCGCCGTGCGCTCCTTCAACTCTTTGCGGCACTCCCTCTTGTTTTCTCTTGGGAGACTTCGTGGATTTGCCGAGTCGTCTACAGTAGGTAGGGAACGGTTACGCTTCTATTTAGCGTTACCAAGATCGTTCACGGTTTCGTGTTCAGCGGGCTTTCCATGAGAGCACCATTTGAAATACGAATTTCCTTAGAGATTTAAATTTCTTTGCTAATTTCTTCAAAGGAGTTCTTCGAGATGTAAAAGACTTTGAATAACAGTTTTTAAAGTCATCTATTTAAAGAAATTTCCTGAGTGATTAGATTGTCACTGATGAGATTGTTCACTTCAATTCTAATTCTATTTGCAATTGGAATTGTAACAAGATACGTAGCGGGGAGGAGAAGGGTAAAAGCTAATATCGTACACTCGTTGAATGGTCTGCATTTGTGTGGTCTTGAATGTTCCGTTTGCCCAGCACCTCTGGAAAGCAATTAGAGCTACTGCTCCCTTTTTGTTTCTGTTTCTTAACAGTACATGAGTATATTATGTAACTTAAAGTGTACACGGCCGAAGCGTCGGCCTAGCCGTAGTAGGAAGACCGGTACCCGGGCGCTAGCCTCTATGCCAGTCTGGACTACTACTTAACAAATTCGCTTTGAGAAAGAAAGAAAAAAAAAAAAAAAAAAAAAAGAAAAAAAAAAAAAAAAAGAAGAAGAAGAAGAAGTTTTTTAACATCATAGTCTTCGTTTCAGTTTAAATGCAAAAGACCGAAGCTCCCAATAATTGAGTCAAGTGAAGTGACCTCAGATGTTTTCGCGGGTGTCTGAAGCGAACGCTGGGCCTCGCTGTGTACAGTTGGGCGCGGCCGGTTCCGTCTCGTCGCCGCCTCTGGCCCGCTGGCTGATAAACAGGGTCCACCGCGCCGCCGCATACAGACGACTGGGAATCAGGCGGGAGGGGCTCCGCGCCGCGGCGGCTCCCAAGCGTCGCGACGCGCCGTCGCCCGACGAACCCGCTCCGTTTGCCGGGCAGCGACCTCGCGCGCCGGGGAAGGCGGCGGCGGTGGAGGCGGAGGATGCGCCGGCGGTTGGCAGGGGCGGTGGAAGCGGCGCGGGAGGCGGAGACGGAGCCAAATGTGGCTGAGATGGAGGAGGAGGCGGCGGAGACGGAGGTAGCGGAGATAGGAGGTGAAGGCGGCGGAAGCAGAAACAGTGGCGGTGGAGATGGCGGATAAAAGGAGAAGATGGTAGTTGTCATGGGCAGTGGAAGAGGTGGAGTGGAAGAGGCAGGGGCGGCGGAGACGGCTGGTGGAGTGGGTGGAGGGGATTATGCTGGGGGGGGGTGAGGGAGGGTTGGAGGAGGCGATGGCTGTGGCAGAGGAGAAGACGGGAAGCGGAGGAGGGAAGGGGACGATTAGAGGTGGCAGAGGCGGAGTGGGTGGCTAGGGAAATGTGGCATAGGCGGAGGTGGGTGGCGGAGGAGGGAGAGGCAGGTGGCGGTGGCAGAGGCAGAGACAGGGGACGGAGGTGGCGGGACGGAAGGCTGAGGTGTTGGCGACGGCGGCGAAGACGATGGCCTGGTAGGTAGGACGTTGGCCGATAAGTGGTAGAAGCCGCTGATTTATTTGTTGGTAGGGATAAGGTAAAGGTGTTAACTTCCATATCTGATGTTACCATCGGAAACGAGCCTTTTTAAGATACATAACGGATGTATGCGACAGGAGCGAGAAGCAAGGGATACACTTTGATGCCTAAAGCACGACACAAACATTCTGCATTTGCAACCTCAAGACGCATGCTTGGGAAAAAATAAATGGCTATTCTGATATATAATTCAGTTGAACTACGAGGAAACGTTTTCTGTTATATTTTAAGACCTATGAAAATGAGTGGTAGAGCTTTTGAAGCGTTCATGTACATGTTAATGGGCGCCAATGAGTATAGCTGTTGAAGTGCCCTTAAACTTCTGTTTATGTTTACCTAAACGTAATTAAAAATGCAAACACTCGTATAAATGCACAAAGAAATAAACAATTACATAAATCTTTTTTTGCCGAAAAGTGTGTAATTATTTTCACAACAAAATAAAGGAAAATTACAATTTTGAATGTCTATGAAATTGTTTAATATTTTTTATATTTAGTTTTGAGTTTGTTTATCATATGTAATGTATACTTCATGTTAATAGTAACGTTTCCATTTTAAATAAAGTTTCAGGAATAGTTGGTTTGTACAAAATGAGCTGTATAGGTGGGAGAGATTTAGAATTAGCTGAAGGGGGACTGCATGCAAAGGACGGCGACGAGCATTGAAAGAAGGCGGGTAACAGAGTAGACGGATCTCGGACTCAGCAGTGGAAAATGAAATGACAAGCAAAATACCTTATGACGCAAATATGACTTTTTGAACCACAGGGCAGAGATAGGCAGGGAGAAGCCGAAATGATAGAAATAGCCTACCGCCCTACGTAAGGTTGCAAAATTGATCAAGTCCACAAATCATTGCTTGGCAATATCTCGCGTGGAGAAACGTGTAAACAGGTCACGTAACTAAGCACCGGAGTGAATCGAAGCAACCAAAAGCACCGATAGTTCGATACAGGTAGTGCGTTTCCTACTAACCGTTAAACGAAAAGTGATAAAATAACCATTATTTATTCTGATTAAACTTCGATCACCCACTACCTTGGAACTTATCCACTAAACGAAAAGTGATAAAATAACAATTATTTTTTCTGATTAAACTTCGATCACCTTGAAACTTGTGAAATTTGTCCACTCATAACTTCAATGCGCCAAAATTGCCCAACACATGCAAACCTTGCATTTATTTGTTCTGGAAGTACAACTAATTTAAAACTCCGTTGAAACACCAGGGGCAAATAGCGAGTACAAAACGAAGTACGGAGGAAAGAGAAGATGTCCGCTTGAACAAATGTGAAAGCCCCAACTCTGAGCAGCCGGGTTTCTCATTAAGCCGTCGTCGCCGCCGCCGCTGCCGCCGCCGCCGCCGCTGCCGCTGCCGCCGCCGCCGCCGCCGCCGCCGCCGCCGCCGCCGCCTGCAGCCAGACCGCGAGAGCCGTTTGAACTTCCCGCCGGCCGCGTAATTTTCGTCCTCCGCTCCGGGGCTCCGTTCTTCTCCCGGGCTTCCTCCCTCCTCCTGCTCCGCGGCCGACCGGTTTCCTCTGCGCTGCCCGCCACGTTTGCTCTCTAATTGGAGGCGTTTGTCTGGCCCCTTGCTGCGTTCCGTAACACCGCTTAACGGACGACTTCATTATAATGAAACATTTCATTCTTATTTATTAATACTATTAACATGCATCGCGGTTCTTGACCTACAGAACGTACATCTCTTCCATTTGATTATATCTAGGAAGACTTAACAGCGTAATAATGTACCAGCCGTCATCAATTTGGAAGCGTACACAATTATAGAAGTACGAGTAGTATTACAGAAACCTGCATTTCTCCCAACGATAACGATTAACAGAAAACGTATGAGTTTAGTATGCCACTCAGATATTTTCTTTTTGAGGAACGGTATTTTGCATTGCCGCCATTTATGACCACGCTACACGTTATCTTCCCGGAGAGATTAACGTGTAATTATAGGGATTAGCTTATTACGGCCGTATTCCTCGATAAGACAACGTTGTTACGCCTTGAAATTTTAATAATTTAGGGGATAGGATGATAATGAGGAGTGAAGGGACAATCACAAATACGATGATCGCCACATGGCCAGCATTTATTATTATTATTATTATTATTATTATTATTATTATTATTATTATTATTATATATAAAAATGAATTATTGATGAGTGTACACGAGTACATTCGTGGAAATACAATGTTACTGCCAAATTATTTGTGGGAAAATATAGTAATCTATAAATGTGAACCATATTTAGAGGATTGGTGGAGGGCTAGTTGAGGCATCGCATAGCATTTTCTGGAACGCCCTCCGGTGGCAGAATCGCATTTGCTCTTAGAAATATGGAGCGACTCGCCGTGGGCGGATACGGGCGCCCGCGGCGGCGACACAAGAAGACACTCCGGCAGGGGAGGGGAGAAGGGGCGGGGAAACGACCTCCGTGCTATTCGGCGCCTACAGCAAATCCTTAACCGGTCCCCCTCTCGCCCCGTCGTCACCTCTCCTCCTGTACCGCCTCGCCTCACCCCACACGCAGTCCCCGGACGGAGAGGCAGCACCCCGCCCGCAGCCCTCGGTGATTCGTTTGGGACGAGCAGGGGCAGAGTGGATGTGCGTGACACGGAAGGAGCCGTAATTTTTGTTAATATACTACTTCCCTTAAAAATGAATGTTAAGCTTCCCGTTACACAGGCGAAATAGAAACTTGTTTCTAAAGTGGTCTTCTTAATAATATGTTTTAGTTTACTTAAAATTGGAATTTGGAATAAAAGTTGAAGGCAGTCCTTCAGTCACGAAGATTGTGTGTCCTTTCTAGTTAATTTGTTTCTGATATTCCTCTTCGAGTCCTGGCATGGCATCTGCGTTCTCACATTGCGAAGGTAGAGTCGTTCCAAGCCATGAGCGACAGGAAATAGCGCAGCTCTAAGGATGCGAAGAAAGAATGGCGACGGTCCGTTGTCCTTTGTAGGAGAACTGCTGCACTTTCCATCAGGAATCGATTAAGTGATCAGATCAGAGCAAAAGCCCAGAATTCATATCAAGGCAGAGACCGGCTGAGATTAGCTCAAAGCCAGAATTGTCGCTGTCGCTGCGGCGGAGATCTAAGGAAGTCTAAGGGTCTAAGCTTCCGGGAGTCTAAGGGTCCGAGACCTGACGGTAAGGAATTTTCAGAGTAGTTGTATGTCTAGAGAAGAATACTAACAGCCGGTAGCTCCGTTCGGTAGTTTCCCTTAGTTTCTACGATCAGGCGAATGCCGAAGCATTACTCCAATAAACTGTCCACGGATGCGCTAGATGTTTCCTTTTACTTTCGCGATATTTCCTTGTTCTCTCATCTCCCCCTTATACCTATGCACACCTGTGCACTGCGGCGCTGCTTCCTGTGTGGAGATGAATGGAGGGGAATATCACACGTAAGACGACGTGTAAATCGACTCAGGATCTCACCACTGCTCCACTGCATCACTCCGCTGGAGAGGGATATCTCCCGCAAACCGACGTGTAGATCAACTCCAGATCTCACCACTGCACCGCCTCACCACTGCCCCACTACGCCGACCCAGAGGGAAGGAATCACCGCCATCTCCGGAGATGAAACATCCACTTCTTAAACGGGACTAGGATGGACCTTGAATCTAGGACATTTCGGACTCTCAGTTACACAATGTAACCGTGCAGTGTGGAATGGTATACCTTGAATCAGAATTCTGAGTACTTCTTTGGGGTTATTTTGAGTACTTCTTTGATTGTAAGACTCTGTGCAGGGACCACTGTGCACTGTGCGCCTGCCTTCCAGAAGAGCCGAGTTCCGAGCGAATCGGCTCGACGATTGTTCGAAAGATTATACACTACAGCTCCTGGTACTCCACGCTTTTGATATTCGTCGAAGCCTCCTGCCGAGGGTGAAATCTGAAGGAGGAATGTTTGCGGTGGGGTATTGAGTAAATTGCACCTGCTGGCGGCAGCGCTCCAGGGACTGCGGAGCCCAGCGACGACTTCCAGGAAGAGCCCCGTGCAGCGCCACCCTCCCCTGGCACACCCGCTCGCTCGTTCTCCCTGCTCCGCCCTCCCGGTCCGCCCACCCCGCCCCGCCACACCCTGCCACTTCCGGCCCTATCCCACCCAGCCCTCCACACTCTTTCCCGCCTCACTCCGCCCTGTTTCGTCCCACCCCCCTCCCCGCCCTACCCCGACACACCCTCCTTCGTCCCATCCCGCCCTACCCCGACCCACCCTGCTTCGTCCCATCCCGCCCAGCCTCAACCCACCCTGCTTCGCCCTGTCCCGACTCACCCTGCCCTTCCCCACTCCATGCCGCCCTGCTCTGCGCCACTCCACCCCGCGTTGCCCTTCCCCGCCCGGCTCTGCCTCGCCCTGTCCACTTTTCCACACTCCGCTCACCCGTGTCCCACCTCTCTCCACTCCTGCCCCCTTCCCTTCCCCACACTACCCCTCCCCGGCCCCAACCCTGTCCGCCTTCCCGGAAGCGTCGCTGTTTGCGCTGTGCAATCCGGCGTGGCGCCAGCTACCGGCGGCGCGACGCAGCAATCGATAGCCCCGACCTGCTCCGGCTCTCCGGCTTACGCCACAAAGGCTCGCCGCGCAGAGACTGGCGCTACAAGGAAAAAGAAATAGCGGAGGTTTCTATTCCATGACGGAGGGAAATTGTTTCGAAGCGGATAAGCTGAACCGACGCTTTGCAACAAGGTTAGCACTCCATGGATACCTCCATTGTGCAGATAATGCGCTTCACAGACTAAAGCGGACATTCTACGTGCGTTCTATAAAAGTTATAAAGACTTCCATTTGTCAGAAATGTGAAAGGGGATCGCAGTAATTCATGGGTTTCAATAAAAAGCGTACGTTAGTTACTAAGGTATTAGCGCGCTTCCCTGTTTGATTAGCGAAGGAGAAATGTGTTGAATGGTGGCGTCATTTGATTATGAACTAAGTAATGCAAGGATTTTGTAATCCATATAATAATAGATCTGAAAAATGACGTACCTGCGCGTACCACATGTCGCCGTTCTGCTTGTTGCTTATTTGAGAGCTAAAATTTCAGATGTTTCGACAATTGTTCCTGTACGTTACTCATCTCTGCTGGGTTCCCATACTCGTAGATCGCGCGAACGGGTCCGAAAGACTCGAGACGAAACGTGTTATCCGTGAACGTATTACACAAGAGTCAAGATTGATTCTTCGATCATTTGGACAAGAATGGTTACGCAGAGAAGCCGGTTGGATCCGACAAATTACTCTGTGACTTTTTAAGAAAAATATTCTTCTAAGTGCTGTAATGCAGAAAACACATACAAGAGTAATTTAAATTATTAAAAAAAGGTGCTAATTCAATACTATACAACTACTCCGGCGGGCGGTGCCTAATGGTCTGTGAGATTCAGCTACGTTATAGCGCGATTTTTCTAACTCTACCCCTCAAGTTCCTACGGCCACGATGGAATATCACAAGGCATTTCGCGTCTTTCTCCGCCGTACTGTTAGAAGTCGTATGATCGCAAGAACTGCTTGATACGATCGCGATCATGCGATATCTGGCGGCATGACTGAGAACGTCGCGAAATACTGTGACATATTCCGTCGTGAAGACGGACGTTGAGAGGGAAAGTTAGAAAAATCACAGTATAATCGTCAAGCATTGTTACGAAGTTACGAATGTGTGGCGCCTTGTAAGCTGGGGCAAAAATGGAGTGAGTCATCTGCGTGGTGTGACACCCCCACCCCGTGGGCCTATTTTCTTCGAAGTAGGCCGCGCGCATTAGCCGAGGGCGGTGGCAAGGGGCGGGGCGGGCCCATCTCTCACGACCCGCGCCCCCGCACGTAGCTCAAGGCTCAAAGGCACCGCTTAGAGGCAGCGCATCCCCTGGCACATCGTGTGCCACCCCCCCTTCTCCCCGGGGACGGGCATCGACCCTCGCACAGGTCACTGGGGCGCGCATTCGCAAAGAGCGACGTCTCGGTCGGATATTCGGAAATCGTTTTGGAGCTTCCGCTACGAAAATACGGATGAACGAGGACGGTACAAAAGTAACACAGACCAAACCTTTGCATTGTCAGTTTAAAAACCTCATCAGTGCCCCACGTCGGCATTCTTTTCAACAATGAAGACGTACTTTCTGAAATGAATGCTCATCAGCAAACTATGTTTTCAGAAGAAAATGACGTGGGCACATCAACATACGTTAGTCACACATTGCGAAAGGTTTGTTTTGTTTTCACCTTAGAATTGGACACTCTTCAGCTGGGGGATTACTTCAAATTACTCGTGGCCCTCTGTTTCAAATTTTGTAGTTTCATGAAAAAATACGTCTCAGAACACCTCAGAATGCGTTAACTGTAATGTAATGTAATGTAACATGATATGGCCACAGATTTTTTAATAGAAAAAAATGTTTATTACAATTTTCAGGTAGCGACGTTTCGGCGTATATTCTCTTCTGGTTAAAAACAGTACAAAAGAGGAGATATAATCCAAAATTTGTAGACTGTCAATGAACGAATGTAGTTACAAAAAATTACATTATTATAATTTTTGTAACTATACTCATTCATTCATAGTCTTTACAAATTTTGGATTATATCTCCTTTTCTGTACTGTTTTTAGCCAGAAGATGGGGAAAACTATATACCCCGAAACCTCGCTCCATGAAAATTCTATTAAAAATGTTTGTCTGTTGAAAAATCTGTGGCCATATCATTTATTAATATTATAGACTAGTGAAACAGACAAAGTTCTTATTGAAATAATGCTGTAATGCACGTGCAGTGTACAGGGTAATGTACGCAGGGGAGGAGCCGGCTGGCGAGAGCGAGCGCGGAGGAAGGATGCGGGCGTGTCACGCGCCAGAGCGGCCCCGCCCATTGCCCGTCGCCCGTCGCCCATCCCCCGCGCCCTAATTCACGACGCGGCCTCGCCCCTTCCCATACATCCTCGTCCGTTCTGCCCAGCCCCACCCCGCTCCGGAGGCCTTGCCCTTACCACGCAGTCTTTCCGCTCTTCCCACCCTGCCGACCCATGACCCGTCCATGCTACGAGTACCATGCTCTCTGCCCCCTTGCCACACAACCTCGTCCGTTCTGCCCAGCCCTACCCCGCTCCGGATGCCTTGCCCTTACCATGCAGTCTTTCCGCTCTTCCCACCCTGCCGACCCATGACCCGTCTATGCTACGAGTACCATGCTCTCTGCCCCCTTCCCATACAACCTCGTCCGTCCTGCCCAGCCCTACCCCGCTCCGGATGCCTTGCCCTTACCATGCAGTCTTTCCGTCTTCCCACCCTGCCGACCCATGACCCGTCTATGCTACGAGTACCATGCTCTCTGCCCCCTTGCCATACAATCTCGTTCGTCCGACCCATGACTTGTCTATGCTACGAGTACCATGCTCTCTGCCCCCTTGCCACACAACCTCGTCCGTCCTGCCCAGACCCATCCCGCTCTGGATGCCTTGACTTTACCATGCAGTCTTTCCGTTCTTCCCACCCTGTCAACCCACGACCCGTCGATGCTACGAGTACCACGCTCTCTGCTCACAATGCTTACAGGAAGAGTACAGATCAGAGGAAGTCTAGCTTAGTGCTCTCGAACTTTTCATTTCCGAGTATTTCTTCGTGCTAGCTGTTTGTGTGCGTGTGTGCTTTGTGTTTGTACTTTTATCATATCATATGTGAAATATATCATATATGAAATTATATCTTGCAAATAGTATAGCACAAACAGTTGGTTCTTAAAATATAACATTGCATTTTAATGTGATTAATGAAACTGTTTTTTTTGGCCTCCTAAAGTAGTGTTAAAATTAGGCTCTTTAGTAGATAGCTGAATTATATTAATTTTATTTTAATATTTGTTTCTAACTTTGTGTTTAAGTGTTTTCGCGAAATCCTGGCATTCCGCCAAACGGTTTGCGAATCTCTACGTTAGAATAAATATGTGACTGAAAAATTTACCGAAGATAATTTAACAGTTCATAGCTCATCGATATATTCGAGGTTTTTGAAATCGTAAAATTTTCAGTCAAAGAACATCTGAATAGTTCAAATAAATTCCTAAACACGACCCGCAAGAAATGGATATGTTTCATTGCAGTCTTGAAACAAACGTTTTAGCCTCGAAATATGGAGTTTCATTTTAATAATACTTTATATGTAATAATACTTTTCCCTTTGAACCGTACTATCCGTGTTCGCTTTTGTTTCCCGGATCAATCGAGAAAACGTAACATTTCTCACTTCCTCTCACAAATTAAAGTCTAATTACCTCACCTGCATTTCACAAAATATATTATTTCTGCAGCGCTGCGTCGGGGTCAACACTCCAACCTTTCTCGTTTCTCTTTATTTTATAACGTTGCCCTAGCTGTGATCGACTAGTCGGTCATTAGCTCTGCGTATCTCTCCCAGATGGCTCTGCAGTCGCCGTCTCAGCCATTGATAAGTACTACAGATATTCGATGCTCGCTTCTGAATTCATTTGATTTCCCTGTAGTCGATTTTATAGAGTATTGCCATCAGAAAATTGCAAATGAATTGTAACATAATGGCTTTTAATATTTTTTTCTGTCAGTTAATGAACGCATATAACAATCAGATGATTCCTCTGTGTATATAATACGCTAATGATAGACAACAGGTTTTGACAGAACTGATCGACACAACAAAATGTAAGTGTGCTACTGTCCTAAAGAGTATGTGAAGAATTAGTGGCTTAGGGAGTCACAAGTATTCTGGCGACAGATTTCTGTGGGGACTCGAGTCTAAGGAGGACAGCAGGGGACATGTGGGGAAATTATGAGAGACATGTGGGGACATAAAGAAATGAAGGATAGGTGAGAACAAATGTGTGACAGGTGGGGTTCGAATTTTGTTTTTTAAGCAGTATATTAGAAATTGAGATATTTTAATGACTTCTGCACATTTTATGACTTTTTGGAGTTTTAGTTCTTTTGGTTTCTCCACTCCGTTGCTTGGGTGGTCAGAAAAGTAGAGAATTCCAAATATATGTAAAAATTAAATTGAAGGGAAAATAAATAATCTTTCACAATAAAATAAAACTAATATTTCACAATGAAATTGAAGATTCTGTTTGATATTCTGTGCAATATAGTCTTAACGCTTAGAAATATTGAAATGGTTGCTCTCACACAATACCGGGCTTATAATTCGGTAACGATCAGTTCAAGTGCCAGCCGTTCAAAGTTGAGTTAACTAAGAAATAAATTTCACTTTTAACATAATTGTTTACAAAGTGCGAGTTTCCGCAAGGATCCAGCTAGTTTTGAATTATTTTTGTAAATTATTTATATAAGTATACCGCACGTTCACTATTTGAAAAGAAATGAAAAAGGCAGATTCATTCTTCAAACATTCTCAATATCTATATAACGCATTTGCCGGTACATTAATATTTCTTTCTTTTTTAAATGTTTATAATTTCATTTTTAAAACTGCAAAATGGGAATAATCCTTCATTTTGACAATATTTAGAATTTTGAATTGAAAATGGGATAATTAAAATTCCTGTTTCACAATGAAAGGAAGTCTCAAACGAATTTTTTACGACTGTGAACAAGAAGAAGCTCTTAACTACTTTGTTATTCATGGCCATGGCCAGTGCCAATGAAGTATTTCTTTAGAAAATTAACTCAGTGAAATACCATCGATTATGAATTCACAACTTAATGTCTTGGTGACGTAGAACAGCCTTCAAATTTGTATGAAGAAACCGCGTAAAAGAACAATGAGGGCAAAGAAGGAAAAAAGAACGAAAGGACGGACAGAGGTCGCGGGAAGTTGCCTTCCGGTTACCCTAAGAGCTTTGAAACGACCTGTGACTCTTTAAGGCAGTATTGGACGGGTTTAAATTAGCCTATTGCTGGTATACTTGTCCTTCGATTCTATGCAGATGTATTTACTAGAGTCTTGCATGAGACGATTTTGCTCGAGCACCACGGCAGTTCGCAGAATATCCGCTAGGCGTCACGTCAGTAGGACAGGGTTTTGACCGACCGCGACCCACCGAGCGAAATTCGCTCGACCCTGAAAGCCGAGCTCGGTGCGAGGGAAGGCAACGGGCAGTGGGCCAAAATGAGGCGATGCAAATAAATGAGCGGTGGCTGTATATAATAAGGACGATGACGGTATGAGCCAAAACAAGGAGATGTGAGCATGAAAAAACGGGGTAGTTTTTGTTAAGCATGGAAATATTACGCTTCAAATAAAAATAATAAATAATACAGTGATTAAAACATTTAAATAGGAATAATACCATACTTCTGATGATTTTATATTTTATCGTTTTGGATAAAATACCATAATGACATGCTGCTGCTCAAACGAAAGAGTAACATTATCTTTCTGGTAGCACTTGATTATTAGAAAAGTTTTAAAATTAAATTAAAATAATAAATTATTCAACAAATTTGTGTAAGTTAATTGCAGAGGGGCCATTCCATGCAAAAAAGTAGGAAATCTGACACTACATCTCAGAATTTAAAAATATTTTGCCACTTTACTTATTATGATACCTGCATGAACCAGGTACAATATTTTTGTCTCATCATCCATTGTTTAGCAACAATGGGCACTTGAAATATTAGGTTAGCAGTCCGTAGACATTCCGTTATGATTTTTTTCCGAAGATATGCAAACAAGCAAAAAATATGAGAGTGACACCATTTATAGAAGAAATGTAAAGGATATTTTTACGCTAAAGATATTTTTTTACGGTGAGTCTTTAACAATTAGGAAGTAAACAAATTCTAAAAAATGCAATAAATGGAAATATAATATTTTTAAATTCTTGAATTTTGGAAGAAAAATTGCTGAAACTACTTTCAAGCTACTCTGTAAATTTCTTCATGGAATCTTGAATGGTTTTAAAGTTATGAATAAAAGTATCTTACTGGCGCTCCATTAACGAACTCGTCTCAGCTGCTAGAGCCGCCGCGCCACAGCGCTCGTCAGCGCTCGGCGTTACAGTTTTCCTCCGCCGCGCGATGGTGGATTTCGCAAAACTACTTCTCTAGGTGTTAATTTTGCCGTAGGAGCTACATGAAGAGATACGCCAAATTCGACCATTAATTGTTGTTCACTCCAACTTTTTGGTAAACATTAAAATCATGTATTTCTCATTAGCTGTTTTCACGTTTGAAAATTTTTCTTTGAATTGTGTCAACATTTCTTCTCCATCATTGCTTTCTGTACTCACATGAAATAATTCAGAAACTGCTTTATTTACGGCACTCACCTTTCTCCTTGCGTACGATATCTCTCGGGTTTGTTTTCGCAATGACAATGGTGATTGACCCAGAGGATTCAAAATGTTTACATTACTGATAGTGGCTTCCTCTGCAACTCCTGGGGCTACGTACTCCTCTTCACTTGACGTTTTCACTTCACTGTTTCAGTTGAGTCACTAAGATCTGCATTGGGCATTTTGGATATTTTGTGACGACACATCGCATATTGCTTCACCTACCACTAAATTCGATATTTTCTTCCGCATCGCCTCTGTAATCTTTCTCTTACCCACCCGACTTTTGTGCTTCTCGAGTCCGAATGGATTGCAGCACCAAAGCCTGTTAAACGTATTCACAATCTTTGGCATTTTCTATCACAATGTATCACTGAACAGTAACACGCGAAAACTAAGCCTGTAAACTAGTGCCAGGATCCCTTCGAAGGCATCGATGGATATCCCTAGAGAATGAACTTGGCGGTGCCTGCCTACGACCTTGCGTCACCCCTCGCTAGGCAAAGGCACGCGACTTTCAACCTTAAGAGCAAAATGCGCGTATACTTTTTATTTAATAACTTACGCATTTTTTAAGATTCCATTGCGACAGTTCGCAGAAAGGTTATTTATTGGTTCTTCCTGCAGTGTGTAAAATATGAAAGAAAAGAAAATATTATTTTTGAAGAAAAATGTATTTGTTTAATTTATTAGCATTTTTTATTATAAACAAATGTGTCAATCCTTAATATATTATCAACTGCTTAAAAAATGATCATTTATCATCAAAATAGTGTGCCCGTTTTTAAAGTTTTATTCATTTTATGAAAGTCATAATTATTATCATTATTGAGTACATTGTGTCATCGTCCATGTTTAACCCGTAATTGTTGCTAAACTGCTGAAGATATTAATTCCATAAATTGTCTTTTAACTGTTCATCATTAGTAGATTAATGTAATAAAATATGAAAAAAAATCTGAGACTCACTGTCAGAAAACCTGAAATTTTGCATGGAATGACCCAGAGCGAACCCTAAAATTTCGTTACAGATTCTTTACAAAAGTATTAAGTTTAATTTACGGAGGTAAAGAATAATAATAATACCATTTTTTTCAAATTTCACTTTACTTTTCACCGATTACTTATCACCGATACTGTTTTCCCAATATTTTAAAAAACAAAACGTGTCGCCCATAACAGACATTACATTTTTTCCCGCGGAAAAAAAGATGTTCGTTTACATACCAATTCCTCAAATCTGAAGAAAATCTTTCGGAATTCACAATGTGTAAGCCTCTTCCTCTTATCCTTATTCTTTTTAGATTTCTTCTCCTTTTTAGATTTCTTCTTCTCTGTTAGGGCGCCATCTCGAGGCAAATGTAAGCTTTAATAATCCTCTTAATTTGCTTTTGAAGCCACGGCACACTGTAAACGCCACCGATCACATTGTGCTCCTGGATCCTCCTCGATCAACGCCTTGCGTAGGCGGAGACCGCCGCCGCCGCCGTGTGTCCGTGAACCAGCCCAGCGAGCGAGCGCACAACGCTCGAGGGCACCGTACTCGAGACTGGAATGCTCGAGCGAGTACGAGCGAGCGAATGGCACACCACTCGCTAGTCCTTACCATGCTGATCACCTGTCATTCCAAAATTCACTGATTTAGGTGTATAACGTAATTTAAGATTCATTTAACGTGCGTGTTACATTAACACTAGTACAAGAGCAAGAGGCACGTTCTTCTTGAACGAAGAGAACAATTGGCTCCCAAACGGTTTTGCTAGGAAAATCCCAAAAATATCTTCGGTCTAAATAACGAATGTGTGTCGTTCCCAATTCCCAGAAACGGATTAAAATACACACATTTTAGGACGTAAATAAATGAACATGAGATTACATTTGCTTTCTCCGAAATATACTATTTGTAAACGCTTTCTGTCAAAAACAACAGAGCAAGAGTACTTCTGTCTGCTCTCAAAAGCCAAGACCGATCCGTGAACCAATGCCACCGCCATCGTATCGCACAGCCGCCCAAAATGACTGAATAAATGTTGAAAACGTGTAGCGAATAATACATTAAATAAGTTATCGTTATTATTATTTAGTTTAATAAAAAATTAAACCAACCAATTATGTTAGAGTTGTTAAAATGATTTCCAAGAATTCGGTTACAGAACTTCTGAATTCAAAATTGCAGATGCCGTATGCAAATATCTGAAAATTCTTCAAATATGAACGAGTACTAATTGAAGATTTATTTTTGAATTTATATAATTAATATACTGTTAAGTATTCAATTATTACGACCAATCCAAAAATTGACGAGAAATATTATTCTGAAATATCAATTGACGATTTAACGTTTCCAAGTGCTAGGACTTTTTAAAAGATTTTGGTGTGTTCTTCTTTAATTCCCAACCACTATTGGCGGTTTGTGTCTCCGTCGCCGCCGACACGAGAGAACATGCGGGTATTTTTACCGAGGCAATGGCCTGCGGGCGGGGCGGGTGGGACGGGAGATAGGCAGTCGGCGGGCAGGGCGGACTGGGCGGGATTAGGAGTGGGATGAGGAGGGGTGGGGTGAGGAGGGGGAGGGGGAGGGGCGGGGGAGGAGGGGCGGGACGGGCGAGGTGGAAAGCAGGCGGACAGTGGGAGGGCGATGCGGCGGGCAGGGCAGGCGGGCCTGGCCCGGCGCGGTGGGTGCGGCGGGAGGGAGGGAGGCGGACAGTGGGAGAGCGATGTGGCGGGCGCGACGACGGGTGACGGACGGCCGCCCGAAATACGCGCTCACCGCGGAAGCGCTGCCTCCCTCACACACTCACTCACACACACACGAACATCGCTGCCGCGGAGCACTGCCAAGGAAGAAGGAAGAGCGTTGCGTCGCTTTCACAAGCACAAGCGTTGGCGTTTGGAGACTTGGTTGTGGTCTGTTGTTTGTAACATAAAGCCACAGTGGTTCACAAAATAACGTTGCGGGGTTGCTTAGTTGTGTCAGACCACAAACTCGGAAGTCCGCGAGGGTCTGCGCTTCTGTACTCGTCTGCGTTTAACCACTAATTTCAACATTTCGAAATCATTCATTAATTCCACTTAGATTTAACGAGACCGGTAGCGTTCACCCTTTTAGGGAATCATCAAAAGTTTTCTCAAACAAAAATGTTTTCATTCTTTTGTAAAATGAACAAATATAATTATTATTGAAATTGAATTTTTTGGGGTAAAAGTAAATACACACTAAATGTTTGTTTAATAAATCAATAAAATTGATCTCTGTATGAAATACCAACGCATTTACTGCTTCTAATTCGCAACTTACTCATCACGTTTGCTCATCCCTACCGTCTTCGTTTACCACTGCCATCTAAGGGATTACGTCATCGGTCTGCGGATCAAGCCTGTGGGTGAAAGTGATCTAATGTTCGAGTTCTTTTAAGCCCAACGACCCTGATCGTCTCTATGGTTTTGGGATGTTGACCAACAGCACAACCACCAAAGCGCCTCAACGCTCCGTGTCCCTCCACTCGCAGCCAAAGGTTTGCCATCGCATCGATGAGGCTTTAGCATTGTTGAATACAGATGAACGGAGGATACTACCAGGTCCTCCATAATTACGTGGATTATTATTCTGATTCTGATTTGCAGTTGTTGCATGAAAATTGAGATGCGATTATGACTGAAGAGAGTAATGCGAACAAACATGCATAGAAACACAAATGAAACGTGCATGTTACTTATAATTAAATATTGAAATATGGATTTTTTGTTGTTGCGCGAACATGCTACAACTGATATGATCCGCCTCTGTACACATAGTACAGTAAAGTACAGATAGAATGTAATTGTTTACCAGGGTCGTGGTAACAAAAAACTGGATAAATCTAGTTGCTAAATTTACAGAAAAATCTTCTAACACGTCGTGTAGCCAGAATCCATGTTTTGTGGGTCCTTGATACCGAAAAATCGAAGGACGGCAAAATATCTGTCTGTTTGTTCGTCCGTCTGTTAGTCGTTCAGTCAGTCAGTCAGTTTGTCTGTCTGTCTGTCTGTCTGTCTGCCTGTGAACAACGCTAACCATTCAGTCGATTTTATCCAAATTGATATTCCCCAAGCGATTGATGTCACGGCTCTTTGAATTTGAAACTGATAGCATTTTAATTTTCGGAGTACTGTACATGAGCCCCTTGAGACATTGTGAAAATTTTCAAAAAAATGTCTCGTTTTTTAATTAAACTTTGTTGTTGGATAGTGTAAAGATCGTTTAAAAGAATGGCTTGGGTCTGGTGTTCGTTGCAAACCCTGGTTTTTCTAAAATTGCAAACGTTCAAAATTTTTTCAGTTTTCCTTCAACTAAACTATTAAAAATTGAGATTTTTTCCCTTCTTGAAATCTGCTCCTTAAAGATTTTGAAATAAGGTCATGTACAATTTTTCGAAAATTTGAGTACTTTTCTCGTAATTTTTTGCGAAAATACGAGCGAGAAAGTACGTGCTATTTTAAGTACCTCTAGTTATATAGAACTTATTATGAATCCGTTTACATTACAATCAGTATACCAATATATTATCGATTACACATATCGATTTTTTAAAAAAAAAAAATAATAGTTTAGATAATTTATTACAGACGTACATTTATTATACGTTTTCAATGGGCACCATAGCATATCTTTAAAGTGTCGAAATTTCTGCGAGAGGCTTCTTTTCGTTTGTTGTACGTTAGTTGTTTACCAAACTCGTATTCTTCTACAGAGATGATCCACCATATCCTTGGGATTCGGTGATATCCTTTGCCTAACACAGACATGAGTATTTCATGAACAAACCTGTAGTTAAATAATGCGTTCACATAGAACAGATTTTTGTTATTTACTGTAGAAAAAGTGTTTAACTCCTATACTCAAATCACCTACGAACTCTTTCGTTTTTATCCATGAGGTTTACGGTGAATTGGTCATTGATGACAAATGATTATTCAGTCTGTAAATTGACTTCGTTTGGTTGTACAGAAAGATTATTAATGACGTACAAAGAGTGGTCAAGTGAAAATTTTCTTTGGTATTGAAGAGTCCGCATTGTGGGATATAATCCCGGTTTCTCTATGGGTAACGAGCAGAAAGCTTCTTCGAACTTTTGTGCGTTTTAGTAACATGTAAAAGAAATACGCCAGTTTTAAAGATAATGTATTGGCGAAGTTCATGTAGTGGAAATGAGAAAAATAATCAAACGGGTGTAAAGAAACGAAGAAAATGCATTAACGTAGCAACTGCTCCGACATCCAGATATTTAAAATAAGCTACGAATCTCAATCGATAATAAGGTTGTTACATAATGTATTTAAAACAAAAAAAATCCTTTTTAAACCTAATAAAACATTTACTAAAAAGTAACTTAGATGTTTCACAATGCACACAGTGCTTGCGAACTGATTAACGTTATGAATCGTACTGTCTCATTCTATTTAAAAGGAGATGGGATCTCAGAGCAAAGTTTGAATTTGCTTGTACTTGTTATTTGCTTCTTCTTTAAAGGATGTATTCCATGGTTAAAATTATGAAAATGATCGATCAGGTGACATTGTCGGCTCTCCGCACGATATTTCTGTGAATTTTTTCCTCATTTCAATTTGATGACACGTAAATCCTCTTATTAGCTTTCGTATTTCCTCGTTCCGATTTTATTAACTGATATACTTACTTTGCGATAACATGCTATTCACATTTGTAAATTATTTATTTCCCTGAAATTTTCCCTGCACAATTGTTTGCATTTACAGACGCGCTTATTAGGATACTAGTTTTTTTCGAACTTAAATTCTTCCCTCTATTATTATATTTGTAGATAAGCCCTTTTCTGAATAGCAGAATTGACTAGAAGATGCCAATGTGACTTTTACAAACCGGAGATAGACAAAACAAATTACGCGTGATGGGCATCACGACGAAAGATTTGGAGAAAGAAACCAACAATAAACAACGTCTGTATATGATGGTAAGTGCCACCTCGGCGAAGTAAAACTTTTCGAATGTGTTAAAAAAATATTTTTGGATAGTGGACGAAAAACGACCCTTTTTCTCAGAACCTACTCGACGGATTCCGAAAAAATTCTGAATGTTGCAAAATAAACAGTTAAAGTACGGTGTAAGTAAACCGCATTGGTTTTTACTACTATAAAATATATAAAACATTCTTTGAGAAAAAGGAACATAAAAACAGTTACTCTACCAGGACAGTATAGGACCCCTTATGTGTGGTTCAAAAAATGTGACAGTGTGGTCCTTTGGAGAGAGAACTACAGCGCGTGAAGTGAATGGGGGGTGGCGGGGGAAGGAGGTCAAGCCCTTGATGAGCTGCTTCCACACCCTTGCCAAAGGACCACCGCGATGTGAACGCGTGCGAAGCGTGCGCGGTGCTACCGCCAACGACTCGTGCGAACGCGTGCGTTCCAGCACGCGTGCGCGCGCGTGTCGGCGCGTCGAGCGGCACAATCAAGTCACGCGCCACCCACGGCCCGCACCCGCGCACTTCCGTTCGCGAAGTGATGCGGTGAAGTGGATGGCTGTTGTAGCAAATTTGACGGCTTGAAGAATAGTCTGCCTTATTCCACCAAAACGTTTCGCTTATTGAGATGGTAATGAACGATTTGGCAGAATCGCAAACGTTTCGGACACTTTTTTTTTGGCAGAGAGATTACAAACAAACTTCACTTTGATTGACAGTTGGTTGAAAATTCACTCGCAATTACTAAATTATTAACATACAATATATGTGTAGACTAGAGGCTAAAAAAGAAGAAATAGTGATGATTAAGAAGATTTAAATGAAGAAGGTGGTGATGAACATCCATGTTAAATTAAAAATGTTTGAGTATAGTTTTCTTTCCTATCAAAAGCATTGACTGGGAGAGGTGGCTCAGGGCATCTACTGATGTCACTGCAGTCCCTCTGACCACGAGGTCCTTGGTGCGAGTCCCAACGGTGACAGAATTTCCGACACTAGCTTGTCAGCTACGTCGATTTCAGTCGCTATCTGGAGGAGAATTCTTGCGGCCAGCTGCTCTGATCGGTAGTTTTCAGTGGTTTCTCCGATCAAAAGTAGGTGAATGGCAGAGCAGTACCCTAACCAGCGGGTCACGGACCGCGCACGGTCTTCCCTTCCTCTTCCTTGTCCTATCCTCACCCCTTATATAAATACACTTTCACTTACATGCATTACTCTACTACAGATGTCGGGAGCTTCGGACACGTCAGGAGCTTCGAGCTTGTCGCGGCTGGGGCGGTGCCCCGCCTAGTGGGAGATATCTGCTTGGGGAAAACCCCGCTAACCGACGGCAGGAATGCGCAGGATCTCACTATCCAGCGGGGGAAGATCACCGCCACCTCCCGAGGAAAATCATGCACGACACTTACGGGACTAATGACGTTATCAGTTGACGCTCCTGGAATCATTAACAATCAGTCAATCATCTCAAGCTTAAAAGGAACCTCTGAGCTACATTCAAATCGTTTGTTTCTTCCTCAGTGATACTACCTTACTGTGCTAAATGGCGAAAGGAGTAGCGAAATTTGCTGGGTCAGGTGGAAGAGCAGGCCTGAGTCTCGCCTGAGGCCTGAGTCTCGCCACAATGAAGTATCTTCATTGAATTGGGTAGGACCCGCACCGCCCCCGCCCACTTTAGCTACCAGAGATGGTCCGTTTTGCCTCTCTCCCAATCAGCCAATTCCTGTGATTTTTGTCAAGCCGCAGGCCCTTCTCGGTCGCATATAGCCGCCTATGGGAAGAACATCACTCTCTAGAATTGAAAGGAATGTGATTTGAAAGGTAATTCATGGAGAGTGGGAGAGCCTCAATCTGCCAAGTCCATGCCTTATGAGGAATTTGAACCCACTGCATTGGTGATTTCCACGAAATTCCAAAAAAATTCACGAATCCAAGCGAAGTTACCCAAACCCCTGTGACACCAGGCCGGTAAAGAATAGAAGTAAATGCGTTGGGGTGTTATATAATGATTTAGATATACTCGTAACACCCGAGTCAGGATTCCAACCCACAACCTTTTGAGCTGAGATAGCGCGCCCATCTTAACGCCCTCACCTTCGCAGGTCGGCCAACATTTCCGACCAATACTGTAGAGGTGTTACTGTAAGAAGGGACCAGTTTGACGGTCGGCAAATAGTATGTAGAGCGACGGTATTGAAAGAGATGGTGCTGAAAAGCATTTATTAATGAGCTAACTAAACGAACCCATTGACGAATTCAGTGCTTGGTCACAACCCGCAGTTGTGTTGTCAGCAGCAGCGAAACAATAGCTGTCAAAGCGGTCCCTTCTTATACACATTTCTCTATACGCTGGCGGAGTGGGCAGAGGTGGGAGGGGGGAAATGAGGACGACGGGCGGAATATTTTTCCGTGTTTCTCGTCAACCACCGCTCGCTGGCTTACGACGGCCTTTTACGCGATTAGCGACGGCAGTAAACAGTCTCGACTAAATATAAGTCGCCAAATGTGACTTTGCATTTAAATCACCATTATTGACGCCAAGGATGACATAAAGACCTTGTACGAACTTGTTCTGGCCGACGGGTCATCTGCGTCTATATTTATATTTGGCAGGAAATATGCTTGTTTTGTTTATTTTACTCCACAGGAAATTGATTCGTAATGTAAAAGAGTAATTCCCTCGTAATTGGAGTGCCATTTCAGAATTACCGGATTACAACATATCTATCCCCACAGAATCCACTAAATATTAAGTATTGGCATATGAAAGGTTTTCCTGCTGCGTGGTGTTTCGTTGATAGCATCCGCTGCCTTACAGCTAATTTACTATAAAATTGTGCATGTAATATGTGAGCGCCATGTTAGGGAATTCTGTCTTCTTTTGAGCGAATTCATTCGCTTTTCAGTCCCTTGGCAACCTGAAG
Organism: Acheta domesticus; assembly: GCA_031308135.1. Classification (NCBI taxonomy): domain Eukaryota; kingdom Metazoa; phylum Arthropoda; class Insecta; order Orthoptera; family Gryllidae; genus Acheta; species Acheta domesticus. The sequence goes on along the minus strand of JAHLJT010009436.1, from coordinate 150,020,454 downwards.
GTTGCTCAACTTCAGAGTAGATGACTGGTGAGCTTTTGCCGAGCATGCTTTTTGTTTGATCTTATTGGATCGTACGAAAATGATCCATCTGCAATACATCGGAATTTACTCCGGCTACAGGTTTTAGTTTAATGCGTTAGAGAGCACTCTAACAGAGTGGACTGTAATTCTACAAATTTTATGGATATACAACATGCAAACTTTTATTCAGATCATAACAGAATAATTGGCAAGGTCTCTAGTGGCTTCCCAAAGTTCACTGTGTCAGTGACCCATTTCGCGCGAAGGGACGGCGCGTCGCCACGCGACTGCGCTAAATCACGCGGCGGAGGCGGCGCCCCATCAGCGCAATTGGCTGCGAAGGCGCCGGAAATCGGCTGATTGCGCGGAATCGCAGGGAAGCGCCGACGCAAAACGGGTCGCGGGGTGGAGCCTGACGTAATGCGGGGCGCGGGACGGGACAGGTGGCGAGGAGGAATGCAGAGCGCGGGGCGGGGCGCGAGGCGTGGGGCGTGGCGGCGCGGGGGGTGGCGCGGAGCGACGCGCGGCGGCGCGGGACGGGGTGCTGGGTGAAGCACTGGAGGTGCGCGGGGTGGGGTACGGGGTGGGCGCGGCGGGGTGTAACGCAGAGCAAGGCGCGTGGGTGTGGTGCGGCGCGGGATGTGCGGGATGTAGCGCGTGGCGCGGGGCGGGGCGCGGCGCAAGGCGCGGAGCGGGGCAGGGCGCGGGGCAGGCCGCTGGGATGGCGCGGGGGATGGCATGACGCAGGGCGAGGGGCGGGTCGCGAGGCGGAGCGCGAGGAGGGGCGTGGTGAGGTGGAGGGCGGGACGCAGCGCGGGACGCAGGGCGGGACGCGGAGCGATGAGCAAAGCTGGCCAGCGTGCGAGGCAGAGTGGTTAAATTAGTGGGTGAGGAAATCCCCGATTCTTGTCCTGCTACGTCGCTCTCCGCTACAGGATCACAGTTCACGTTTCAGACGTGCTGAAAGGCTTATTGGTAAACAACTCATTTATTTACATAAACATCAAGAGCACTGAAGTCACCGTTTCTTCCTTCGATTGTGGAACTAATACAATTTTATTATCAAAACATTTCATTATCAATTTCATTATCGAAAAATGTATATCTGGGGAAACAAGAGTTATACTTTTGTCTCAAAGATGATCAATTGTTTATGCAGTGGCAACGTGTTAACTCAAAAATCGCTCCCTTGGCAGTTTCTTGGTATTGACAGTTTTTTTCCATCGCCTCTCCCTGTTCTAATGTTCTTCAATTGTTCTGATTTGCCTCGAGAGACAACTTTTTTCGGGAATACTTATAGGGACATTTACATTTTATCAACATTTAAATATAGCAATACACGCAAAAATAAGCTTTCGGAGAAAAATAATTCCTTTAATCAATTCCATCCTTCCCTTTCCTACATCTTCATTATTTCTCTCGAGAATATGAACCTATATGTGTCAAACTATTCAACAACTCGTAGTTTTCTTCTTTCCCCTCGAGATATCGAGGTTCCATTGCAAAGTTCCTGAATCGTTTGGCGAGAATGGTAAAACATTCGGGGCTTGGAGGCGGAATAGGTCGCTTCGCCTACCACCTGTGACGGCGCTCCGGGCCCTGCGACCCGCTGCCCTTCGACCTTTGCGCCGCTCGAGCGCGCTCTCAGCCCCCGCTGCTCCGGGCGCTCGCTCCTCTTCTGGCACTCCGCCGCCCCGCGTCTACTTCTGCGCCGCTGCGTTGGCTGAGCACTGCGTGTGAACACGCCGATCTTTCACAGCCTTGTTTGTCCAAGTTAAAAATAGTTTTTTTTTTATTTTAAAATGATTGTTAATAATCAAATATCAATCTTCAATGTTCCTAAAATTCCTAAACCCATACGACATACATCGTGAAATATTAAAATGGTAGTCCTTTTGTACGTACTATTTCCTATGTTATTGTAATTACATTTCTTGTGTTTATTTCTTTTTCGTTTGAGATCTTTGCGAGGTAAGACTATTTGGGAATGTTCTTCTTCCGTATTTTCGACATAGGCTTTCTTTGAACGGCCCGCGGCGCACCCTGGGGATCTTTCAAGCTGGTGCGCCACATGCGCGACCCTTGTTGGAATTGGGTGTGGTTTTCACTTTCTCCGTTAGTTAAAATCCCGAGTTTAAAAAATCCAAACTGTCTTGTTCGGTAGAACGTGATGTATTACGGGATTACTTATGTAATACACAATATGTAGGCGAGTTATTTCAGTTGGAAAAAAACATCGTCTTCTCCTCAGTTAGATGAGAAAATATTTCTTACGTCATTTGGATGAAAAACGCTTATTTACTGCACAGTACTTTCTTCACGATTTCTCTTCTTTTACATTACCCAGAAGATTGTGCTTAAACAGAGTCTAAGTATTGAAGATTTTTCTTAGAATTGACGAAAACAAATCTACTTGTTTGGACACTTAACTAGGAAAAAGTAACATTTGTGAATTGCCTGAATTGGTGTGCAACAGTCCCGTATTGCGGGAAACCATGGGATTGCACCCGACCTTACGCCGCCAGAAACTTAGCCGGACAGTCGGTCGTGAGAATTACATTGCACAAAGTTCCGGTGACGTAGGTGCCGTAGGCTGCCTCGAATTGAGAAAATCTTTAAAAATACAAACAAATAACTAAACCATAAACTCTTTCTACGGTAATCTATACTCCTGAGACCAAAAAGGTATAGCAATTATTTATTATTGATTTTAAGAGACATCCGAGAATATTATGAGAAATGGTGTTTTTTTCACCTGAAGTGACTCATCCTGAATTGTTTGTCAGAATATGTGATGATTAATTTCAGGGGAAAAAAAGATTATGCGATGGCAACCCTCAACGTGAATATCTTACCAAATAATCAAAATATGGATTAATTTAAGCTTGCTTACGCTTCCGATGTTGTTTTTCCCGTTATTGCAAGTCTGACCATGATTTCGAACTTGAATCCTCCATCTCCGCAACATGCAGTATCTACGAGCTGATACATTTCATACTTGTACGATCTGGTATGACGCGAGTTTAGTGAAATTTTCTAGGATAAAATATGTTTATCATCCCTTCTGAACTAAAAGTTTGCTCGTGATTTTATATATTTCTATTTCTTACATTAGTTCAACATAACCATTTTGTATAATACAATTTTAGACTTTACATTTATCTAAATAGTGGAACCTTTCTCTGACGTCGATAGCGCCTTATAACAATTATTCCTTCTTAGGAGATTCCTTCTTATACCATTTAGCATAAATGTACTCGTACTATACTATTTTAAATGAACGTTTCGAAAGATTTGAAATATTAGAGAACACTGTAGGATTCGTATTTAGATTCTCGAAAATTTCGAAACCTTACCAGTTACCTAGAAGGTTCCATTGAAGCGTGTGATCACGTGGACAACCTGAACAATCGAGCGAGATTGAAATTGTGTGATGAGGGAAGCCGACCCTGCAATTCACCCGCCTGTTTTCTCCGTGGCTCCCGCCGTCAAAGCATCACGCGCGGTGCCGCGGGCGGCAGGAGACTTCGGGGCCGGGGCGGCGGCGGCGGCGGCGGCGGCGGCGGCGGCGGCGGCGGCGGCGACGGTGGCGGCGGGGGAGGCGACGGTGGGCTCGGGGGCGGAGCGGGGTGGGGAAGACTTCGTTAGCACGCGAAGCCGTCGGCGGCAGTTGAGATAACGAACGGAATAAAGCGGCGCTTCTCCCATTCAGGCGAGGCGGCCCCCTCTTGAGAGGCGGCGGCGGCCGTTGAATGGGCGGCCGCAAGAAAGAAGAACGGCGGCGTCGCCAACGAATCAATCTGCCCATCAGCGGTGGATTCAGAACACTCGTCGCCGCTCGCCACTTGGCCTCACTGGGCTCATCAGCGTTCAGGCACCGCGGAATGGTTATGACTAGGGGGCGGATTTTGATGGCCTAAAACATCGCCAGAAAGTGTTAATACAATGCTCTTAAAATGTTTTTAAATTGCCCTAAAAGCAAAGAAGAATGACGTAAAAAATGTGATCAAATCCAGTTTGATTAACAATATAAGCGGTTGGATATGTTACTGGAGTAATCGAGGTTTCTTCCATCCGTTCAAGTGAACTTAGCTATCAAACTTTTGATTTGGACTCTTCTTACCAGAAAATCTCTGTCTTTATTTATCCTGAAATCTACTGAACCGCCTATGGCGTCACAATGACTAACATTACATTACATCACAATGACTAACATTACAGGCGTGTAAAAATGGGTCATTTCCTTTGTCATAACATAAAATGAATTTCTCCACTAAAGGGCATTTTCCGAAGTGAAAAGAAAAAAATGACATTTCAATAAAATCCGCCTCCTAGTAATGACACTTCTTTTGAGTGACGAGTGACCCACAGTGGAGGTTTTCCTGTCATTACTGAGGGTGCTGTAGTCTAGATCGGGACGTGACTTAACATGCTCATATTGCAGTACTTCTGGACTCGTGTCAGCTCATCTGGGTGAAATACCTGTCCATTCCAAGACCCAATGGGTAAGAGAACAAGACGGAGAACGTAGGATCACGCTCCGTTCATGCCCTGTTTCTGAATTTAATTCTTCTTCTTTCGCCTACTATTGGACGAAGGTCATAAAAATGACAGTTTCGCTATTGAACACGCTAGAAGTAGTTTTGCACAGAGTTTATATAAATGTATCATCTCAATTGCAAAAGATATACTCAATTATCACTGACTGAATAGTTAATTGTTAATAAACTCAATCAGATACTATATTCGGCAGGAAAGGTCTTGTCCAGAAAATAACGAAAAAATCCTGTAATCCAAACCAAGAGTCAAAAATGTAGGATATTCCCTGAAGAGGTTGCGTGATTGAGAGGGAAAATTTAGATATCTAATACTTGATGTTGATAATAAATGTATTGATCCTTGTCCTTGCGTACTTATAAAATGTTTACTTGCTCCATTTGACTTCGCAAGTAAAGACGTCGATGTTTACCTTGTCCGTGTTACCCAATTTTGTTGGCAAGTGTACGCTCATAAAATGTATAAGCATTTTACTTATTTGAATGAATTAGAACGACCGCAATTAATAATACATGTTTCCTATAATTTCTATAAAACAAAATAAAATGAGTTCAAGATGATAAAATTGATGTCCATGTAAACTTTCAAATCTACTTACATTAGCAATTAAAACAATATTACATACATATCTCTTGTATTTCTATTTTACGTGAAAAAAGGGTGTAGCAAAAAGTAATACTACTATAATAAAAGTAATATAATAATACTATAATAATAATAATAGTAATATAATGTTGACACTTTTGTATTTGGCCATTCCTTGACAATTAAAAATGATTTTCTGGGGTATATTTTTATAGTAAATGATCTCCACGAAAGCATTAATTACGAAAATTTCGAATTAATTTTTTTGCGATTTCGATTTAATCGGTTTGGTTGCTATTTTCCTTAAGATGAATTTATGAGTGGAAAGAGATGATGGATTAATTGATTATTTCGTGTTTGTCGGACGCGTCAACTGCTATGATCATTAGTCCCGTAAGTGTATTGCATAGTTTTATCACAGGAAGTGATGGATGGTATTATTCCCTCGCTGGACGGCGAAAATAGGCGCTGACCGACACACCAGATTGCGGGATTTTCCCCATCCAGGTATCACTCATCATTGGGCAATACTCCACTCAGGACAAGCTCTTAAGCCCGACTAGTCTTGCAACTTGTGTGGTAGAGTAGTGCATGAACGTCTGTGTGTTAGTAAGGGGTGAAGACAGGCCAAGGAAAAGGAAGGAAAGAGCGCGCGCGGTCCTGGCTTCAAATGTGGGGTATTGGTCCAATATTCGTCTGGTGTTGATTGGAGCAACCACAGAAAACTACCGATCAGAGGAGCCGGCCACTAGAGTTCTCCTCCAGACAACGGCTAAATTCAGCCTAAGCTATCATGTTAGTGTCGAAAATCCAGCCTTCGTCGGGACTCGCACCCTAGGACTTCCCGTTGAGAGGCACTGCAGTGACATCAGTTGATGTCCTGATCCACCTTCGCCGATGGAAAAATATGAGAGACGAGAAAGTGAGATTTTTTTTCTTATTTTAGGTCGCACTAACATCAAGGTCATTAGCGACCACTATTGGGTTTAACGTTATGTAATGATATGGTGCTGACAGGCGGGAAAGGACGAACACAAGTACAACCATGCCCGAGGCGGAACTCGAACCCGCGATCTTTGGGTCCGAGATACATACGACACTACTGCCTTAACGATCTCTGCCACCGCGGATTGGCAAAGGAAGATTGTGTCCAGCGTGGGGGACCGCAAGCCGGGTTGCGCGCCGCGAATGGTGCCGGCGGCGCGGCGTGGCGCGGGGCCAAGGGTGGGGGGTGAACCGCGAGGTTCACGAGCGGCCGGGCTATGGTCACTCTAAGGCTACTGTCAGTGCAGTCGAAGTGTCGGTCGGTCGTTACCGAATGCCTGCCAGCGAAATCGTCTTATTTCATCCGAAGAACAACCCAATGTTGACTCTGAAATCTTGACAGAATTTTTTTTATTTGCGAGAAGCATGCTCAAGTCTATATATGCTATATACCTATATTTGGCATTGGCTTTCTACAGCTGATCCCGGTCGAATTGAAAAGACTAGTGTTGTGAAGGTCGATGCCACGAGCGGGAGTCCGTGGCACAAGTGCCACGACGAAATCGCCCCTCTACGCAGTTCATTACCCCGCCACCGGACACAACGCCATCCCTATTGTAGAACGGAGATGTTGCTAATAGTACCCTTTCCGGATGCTAGTTGCGCAGAGAAGCTAGTGGCATGCTACGGTGCCACGACGCGTGCCACTGTCACCAGTAGAAGACCTTGACACCACTGGAATAGACAGAACCAATCGAAACATCGTCCTTAGCTAATATTTTCGGTCGCCGCGCCGTCGGAAGATGACGTTCGGATTCACTATGACCATTTCTGAAAGCTGCGCGTGTGTGAAAGAATCTACCGACGTTGACCGACCGAAGTTTCGTCCAAAATCGGCTCCACTGTGTCCGCCGCATAACGGCTTCTGTCGGAGCGATCGCAGTGGCGGGCGGAGCGGGGCGGGCCGGGACGGGACGGGGCGGGGCGAGAACGGGGGTGGGGCGGGCTGCAGGCGACGACCTTGCGGGGCGTTGCCCAACGCGCGGGTCCCGGGACCGGTTCCCCGCGGCCCCGATCCAACGCGTCTGCGCGGGGAGGGTCCACCAGGGGGCGCTGCTCATGCGACCCCCACGCGGCCGCTGGGCGCGCTCATTTACTTGCACCTAATCACAGGGGAATCCTTGATACTTTTTATATTATACTTTTATATACTTTATATTGTATTATACTTTATATTGTATTATACTTTATATTGAATTATACTTTATATTATATTATACTTAATATTGTATTATACTTTATATTATATTATACTTTTTATATTATTTTTATTTCCTCAGACCAGCATAGCTGCTTTGCAGGGATTGTTTTAATGTAAACAATAGCTCAAATCACAAATATACAAAAGTATATAACTAACGCAAAAAATACATTTAAAACATTTGTAAATTACAATCATTCTTTAGATAAATAGAAATAAGGGAAGCCCAACAGGTTACTCATTATTGTTAGCTATTTTTCGAATAATTTTGTTGTTAATTCCTTGCTTTGATTTTTTTTGAAAGATTTATGATGGGTCAGTAAATTATATTAATATTTATCGTATGTAAATCTATTCTTGATACTTGTCTCTCATAGAAGCCACGTATCGTACACAAAACGACAAAGCACACTCTGCGCTTTTCAAATTATATCCCGCTAAAGAAACAACAGAAAATCCGCTCTTAAATTTTACCATAAGCTTATTTTAGGTGAAAGTGCTTTTCGCCCACTTCTTACCAATGTGTGCCCCGTATGGGAAGGTGCCACCTTTACTGCATTAAACCTCTTCAGACGTTCCAGTCCTTGGTTCATGAAATCGATCTACCTTCAATAAATCAATATATCTGTCATCTTTAAAATAAATTTTCCGAAGATTTACCATCTCCTGCCACATGCTTGTAAACCCTTGAATTAAGAAAGAGTAATTCAATTAAATTTCCCTGGAAAAATTCAAATCTTCATTAACCTATTTCCTTGCTTAATCTATACGTCATATTTTCTAATATGCTTTAATCTTCCATCAACCTATAGCATTTTACAGTTTATAACAAAAACTCTAGATCGTTTGAGTAATGCTAATGTAACTGTAGCTAGTGCAAGTACTGTACTTGTATAAACGCTGTTACACTGTATGAAAATGATATGTATTAAAAAAAATGCAAACGAACAACTACGTACTTTTATGTGGAATTTGGTAGAAGAGGAAATTCCTCAGAAGCAAAATGAGGAAACATAACGAACAAAACTATTGAGATAGTCACTGCCCCCAAAATGTAATTATTGCGATGATAATTACATTTAAATTCGTACGAAGAAAAAAACATTCAAAACTTATATATTTTTACATAAGGAAGAATAATGTTAGAATTATTTTAGACTTCCTCTGCAGCGTGTGTGAGTTTCGTTGCGATAGTTCTACTTCAACGTAGACTTCTGGAATTCTCAAAAATTTGAACTGCGATGCAGCAAACGTTTTTGGAAGATATATTTTTTACCAGAGAATAATTCTTGGAGAGTTTTTTAAACAGTAGATATTAGAGCTCTTTATATTTTATACACACTCATGAATTCCGTCCCTTTCAAAAATATGTATTCTTGAAAGTACTTAGATAATTTATGTTTATTCATATTTGGTAGATACGTTAATAGCTCAAGGTATGAATATTGCTTTCTTAGTTATGATTTACGGGCTATCGCAGGTAAGCAAACCAGAGCTAACTGTAGGGTATTATTTGGTTTGACTGCTTTGGAATAAATAGTGCTGGGATCCTCATAGGGAAGGTCAGCTTAAAGTATTAAACCGAGTGCAGAAAAAAAGTAGACGAGTTCGCAGACATAAACAATGGGGCGAATGCCAGTTGGGAATCGTGAGTTATTCGTAGAAACACAGAACGACTGAGTGCCCTCTTCAAGGCATACCCAAAGCAACGGCATGAAAAATTATCAGTGAAAGGCTTCATATGCAATGGGCGATCACTCACGCAAAATGAGATGCACAAAATATAGAACGAAATAGGAAAAATCAGCATTGTAAATAGAACTTTTGTTGACTGGAACAATTTATCTACATAGGTGCTAGTGACTCATCCTAGGAGCACGCACGTTATGCAGTCTGGAGTTCTCAAGAGTTCAATGCAACGATGTGAAGTGCAGTGACGTTTTTCAGGATAAGGCGAGGCTAACAAAAGTGCGGGCAAAGTGCGGCGCATATTCTTATCGTTAATGTATAAATTACTGGATAGTGAAGGAACATGCAGTGAAGTGAAATGGAGTGATGGTTACGAAATAGAGATGAGGTAAATTTTTATCTATTTTTTCTATTTTATTTGTTTATTTGAATTACATAGCTGAGTGATTTATATTTGGGTAAAATCTCAGCTATAATGCATATGTTGTTTGTCAATCATTTTCTCTATCTGCACACCTCATATGTGATGCCAGTAATCCCTAGCGCAGCTCTTAACGCATTACGCCTGGAATGAGCGCTGGAGAAAAAATTGAATTAGTCACTTTAACATGAACTTCAACTTGGCATTTCACACAGGGTTTATGACTAAACGGCTGCTCCTAAATGTTATTTCTAAAAATAAAAGATATTGTTTCTGGGTAGAAATTTATTTTAAATTTAATGAACTGCACAATAAGAAACGTGTCGGTTAACAGAGAAGTGATATTTTTCCACAGATGTCGGAAATGGAAAATATCCCTTAATAGTAATATTGGTAACTATTTGAAAGTTGCTCCCCAAAACGTTGATGAGTTAAAACATTCCTTATCTTTCTCTCCAAAAATTTTTCACTATTTTCTTCTCCGTTGAATGAATGTTACCGCTTCAGAGAGAAATTCCACTTGTATAACTTAACAGGCACGTGAAGGACCACACTTGGAGATAAGCTGCTGTTTTTTCTTTTCAGACAAGTTTTATTATCTCCCATTTATGTGTAGCTGAACGCATATCATCTTTAAATGTTAAAATGTTTTTGATTTTATAAAAAATTAACTTCCTTTCTTAACTTCAGTTTCGGCAGCACTCCCAATATTCTTCAAGACCCAAAGAATATCGATTCAGTTCGACTCTTGTTCCTTTGTCTCTGTCTTGAGGTTGTTCCACTTCTTCACTAAAACTGACCCTTACATAAAGACCATGGAAAAATTCATTGCAATGTGTTTCTTAATCTTTTCGAAGAAAAATGAATCACATAATTAATAAATGAACGAAGTATTGAATTATAAATTGAATGACGTTAAGTAGCGGTCTTTGCATCTATGTGACTTCATGTAATACGTAGAGCTTATTGCAAATGTTTCTTCCATATAAGTGAACACCGTACTTCACTAACTTACTCAAAACTAAATATTTTAGTATTGGACACTTTGCCTAAGAGGAAAACATATGGAATTAGTATTAAAGCTGAGAAGTTCATTCAATTGGAAATGTTTTTAATGGTCACATGCAAAAATTTAAAATTTCCGTATTTGTTTTTTAATCTGAAATAAAAAAGGTTTTGCATTTTATGCGTATTCTGCATAATGTAGAGGTTTTGAACATAAAAATGTATTTATTTGCATGTTTGTCAATTTTGTGCCAAAAATAACGCATTTGTTTTTCTTTATGTTAATTAATGCAAAACATACATTTTGTTGATGATTCGAACAGGCGTAACTTCTAGATGACTGATGGCCAGGGCCGGATAAGTAAATTTTGGTGGGATAATAAGGACATACAGAATGAGTAAATGAAGAAATTTATTGCGGGAAGATGATTATCAAATGAGAAAATATTTTTTTTGCCTACCTGTCATTCACAGATTATATTTGGCACAAACTTGTCAAAATACAAATATTCATCATGACGAGGAAAAGCCTTTTTGAAGTAGAAGATATTTCTGATAAGAGACGCTACCTAAGAACAGAAATCTTAATTTTTTGACGCAGATCATAACTTTTTTGATGATTCTGATTTAAATGTGGAGAAGTAGGCATGTATTGTAATTAAATTGCACCAACCCTTTTATCTTCAAGTGGCAAAAAGATATGAATGTCATTGAAAAATATGTATGGTACATGTTTTTGTAAACGAACGCTGCCCATTTCAACATTTTTGTATAATTTTCCATGCATACTTCAGAGCTAATTCCATGCATACGTTTCCCAGCTTTAGTGATTCAGCGACTCGATTGTTTCTCTCACCTATAGATTGAGGCTAAACAAATCGATATGCACTAAAAAATCGATGATTCACTATCGCTAGCTAGTAGAAATTCAAGCTTGACATATGTGAGAAAGGCACAGAAAACTGTCTCTCCCATTTTTCCTTTCATCTACATCCAGCGCTGGAATTACGAATGCATCCCCGCAATTCCACCTTCACCTATTGATCAGCCAACAAAGCGCTCATCTCACTCAACAAATTCCCCGCTCTCCCGCACGGTGGGGCTGGTTGGGGGAGGACGGGTCAGACAGCGCGACGCCAGCGGTGCCGATGCCGGGGCGGGGAGGAGGCGGGGCGGGGGCGGGGTGACGACAGGGCGCGGGGCGGGGCGGGGCGGAAACGGGGTGGGAAAGGGGCTGGGAGAGGCGCCTCTGAAACATGCACGCGGCGCGAGGCCGAGAGGAGAGCTGCAACTTTGATGAGCCCCGAGAGGGAAGGTGGGAGGGGAGGGGAGTAAAAAGGATGGGGAGTAAAAAGGCGCCGCCGCAGCGCATGAGTCCCTCGAGAGCACGTCACCCGCTCCGCCCCGCCCCCTTCCGCCCCCTCCGGCCTCCAACGTAATCGCCTCCCCCGCGCCGCCACCGCCTCGCCCACACTCACCCGCTACCTGGGAGGCGAGTCTCTCCCAGCTAATAGGCCAACTGTTCACTACCGTCGCAAACTAGATAATTTACCGCCTATTCCATGGGTTCCCGAAGTGGACAAGTACTAGATCCATTGGCGATGGAATGAGTCACCGACCTTTTTGAGCCCCTAATCACGTAAAATCGCACAAGACTGGCTTTTTCAGAGACGAAATTCTTTTGTTAAGCAATTTTGTTTTAAGAATTGATAAGAACTCATGAATTTCATTTGAAAATATAATTTAAAAGACACAAAATAACAGAATAAGAATAAAAGAAATTATCATCAATGTTTCACATTTCATTTCCGCCTTCTATTGAATAATGCTCATTGCAATTTACATAATGTAAATGCAATTACGTACCCTTAAGGAACGCGTTGACGAACTATGTGGTGCAAGTGTGCATAATATTTGCTTTACTTTTAAAACACAATAGTTCTCGAGCATGATATTAAGGCTTCAGCCTTTTAATTGGATCGTGTGGTCAGCGAAATACTTATTCTTAGAAAATTTTTCATTACGGTCCTAGAGTGGAATATCACAATAAATAATTCGAACAGAATGAAGCCTTAATTTTGACAGAAAATAATGTTCTGCCAGAACGTGAATTGTTGAACACATTATCTTATTTTCAGTTGCTCAAAGAGATTGATAAGATAGTTATGGGTTGCTAGGTCAGGGCGGTAGGTTATGTATTCCTAACCTTCCCAATGGAAATATACATTTTTTTAAAATTTTAATCACATGGCTGCAGAAACTTGAAGAGAAATTCTTTTGCGACGAAGGTTTTTTTTATCTAGTGAAATAAGCGTTATGACAAAATTATGAGAGTTCATGGGTTTGTAGATCGGATCAGTGGTCATAGTTGTAAACTCCTGCTTACAGGGTACTGTTTAGATATTCACATTATGCTTTCTGCTTTTTATATTCTGTTCTCTGCATAACTTCTCAGAAATAAGAAAGTCAACTCACGAATGACATCTATTTCCCAACCACATTACGCAGGCATTCCTACCCCATCAATATAAAAGACCTTCCAGCGAAACAGTTTTGCGATTTGTCACCTGAAACGACGGCGATTCCAATTGTGTGGATTTCCCGACAACCACCACCCACCACGTGCACCATCGCCACTATCCCTTCAACCTCCCTCCCCCCACCTGCATCCAGTGTCACGACCACCCTTACCTGTGCGACCGCCCCCGTTGCCATAGCGAGAGGCTAAACAAACGCACGCGCGGGGGGTGGCGGGGACGGCGGGGCGGGGCCGCTTCGATTTATACGTCGGGGCGGGGCGTCGCGGCGCAGTCGTCCGCGGGCCGCCGCGCCGCGCAGCGCCGCCCCCGGGCCGTGGCGTCGCGACGCCTCGCGGTGGCGCCCGACGGCCGAGCCATGGTGGAGTCGCGGCTGCGCCTGCGGCCGCGGCTCGGCGCCCTGCGCTGGAGGTAAGCCCCGCTCGCCCGCCCTGTGGACCCTGCGGCACCCCGCTGCACCACAGATGGGGAAGTCGCACGTATGGGAAAGTCGGGTTAATCAACAAGTGCGAGTTAATATGGAAACATCTTTACCAGCTATAAATTGTTCTTTCGTTAAATAGTTGGAACCTAAAAGACAAAAACGGTTTCGGTTCCGTTCAGTCTTAAGAGAGTTTTTATTCTTGTTGAAGAACCCCTAAACATTATTCTTTCATTACCTCTATTGCTGGAATCTGAAACTAATGGAGTTGTTTCGGTTCCGATTTCTGCTTTCAAAGATCATGTTGTGTTCACGTTTCGGATAATTATTTACAACACATGACGTGAGTTTTTTCTGAGAACAAACATTTAGTTATTATTTCAGTGAAATAGAAACGAAAACATTTTGATACAAAAAACGATACCGAAATACTTTATAAACCGAAACCGAAACATTATATGAAATTGTTTGGTGTCTGAAGTAATCACTCCTAAGTACCTTTGAAAAATCCGTTCATTCCGATAAATATGAAACGTAAGGCACATCTGTTCTCGCAAAATATAGCTTGTGAATTCGAGCTTCATGATTGCATAAAAAAGTGTAAGGGAGGTCGAATCTCGTCAGTTTTTCTTTCGTGTTTTCTTCTTCAATTATTTAACCGATCATTTTAAATGGGGACGGTAACATTTTTCTTTTCAACGACCATACTTGAATGTTGTTATAAAATCTGTTACATTTTCATAGCGTGAGTTCACTATAATTGTAGCCGAGCCAATGACAAATGCTTTCTTTGGGAGGAAGGAACTACTATACATTTTTCACAGACCGAAGACTGTAATTTTCTAGCGTAGATAATCGCAAAACATATTTTTCTTGTGTGCTTATATTTTGTTTCTTACCATTTTATCTATTCGTATGTCCTCCTTATTCAAAAAGTGAATGAAAAATATAGTACATCATCGGAAATAAGTTTTAAGTTGAAGGGTCATTTGCATTAAAAGCGATGAAGTCATAGGTTTGGGGAACGAAAAGCTGGAGACGATTTTTCGTTCACTAATGACTCTCGTTTTGTAGATCAATATGATCAAAAAGTTGAATAGAGCACGTTGCCTTTCCTCATATTTCTTCTTTACATTTTGTGTGTGTATATATGTATATATAATATATATATATATACATATATACATTTTTTACTCAATAAACTTTACTGTAGAGAAATGTCATCTTGGACATATATGTGGTAAGGTGAAGGGGTACCTTTCAGAGAGAGAATAAATTACTTCTCAAAATCGTAATTAAAATTAGACAAAAATGGCGCAAAGGCTATTGGAAAGAAAATAACGTTACATCGTCATTGAAAACAGTATACGATTAAAAAAGTAAAGGTTATATGATGACAACATGTAGACATTTTCAGTGGATGTCCTCCATAAAATCACTTATGGACAATGGATTTCTTGCGGTGCAGTGTAATACCTTTTGATGTGTTTGGAAATTATAAGATGGGAAATATTGAATTCAGAATAGACGAGAAAGGCTGAAATGTTAAAATTTTTACACATCTTGACTTCGTGTATGCATGATTTTTTGATGAGTTTTATTCGATACTCAAGAAATACGTTATGTCCGCTATTCTTCTTTGTTCACTAATTTTAATTAGACCCTCCCGTAGGCACGATCGTCCGAGGCGGTAGCGTATTTTGTTTCTGTTGTTTTTTAAATATATAAAAAAAGCTATATACTGGTCCTCCCTGATCATGATTAGGCTCTGGCTCTTTAATATATTTTTCTTCCCTGGGTCTAGATTCGAACCCGACAACTACAGAAAATGGCATGCGTGGCATGACGGATGATTTAATCTCGCACTGAGAGAAAAGAATTTGAATGCCATATCAAAATGATTTGGTTGGGATAAGATTTGATGCAGTACACAAGATAATATTTGTGGCATCCAAAGAAAATTATGTTGCGTCTTTTACACTTCCCAAAATCAAATATTTACTATAAAACCATACGGTATCCAAAGATTGATACATTATCCAAATATTTTATGCTTTAGTGCTCCAAATTTATATTATTTTATGGTTTTAATACTTCAATGTTATAATGGTTTTATTTTAAGGGTTGCAAAAAATATCAAATTTGAATCTTTCTGTATATGTAATAGCTCGTAACAATTACAGAGAGTTATCTATGTAAAAAATAAATAATTGATGGGCGATAAAAGTTTATGCATTTATATATTACTTATATTATAAAATGTAAGATTTTCGTTTCGTGTAGTTATGAGTACTTTGAATAAAAATCTTCTTTGACAAAATGAATGAGAACAATGAATGAAGAAATTATATTAATCAGTTCAAGCAGTTCGTACTACATGTCTTACTGAGACGAGCTAGAATAGGACATCCGATGGAATTCACCGATGGAGAAATGTAATTTACTTCTCTGTTCTATTTCATTCCATTTAACAAGCCCAAATCCTATGTTGTGAAGGGGGGAATTTGTAAATAACTCGCAAGTATGATCAATCAAGGAAGGTTTGGGATGCAGGCGGTGGCTGCACCCAGGCAAACACACACACACACACACACACACACACACACACACACACACACACACACATACACACATTCAGAGAGAGAGAGTGAGAGTGGACGTTAGATGCATCAGATCGGTCGCCAGCGCTCAAGCAGGGGCAATCGGTAGAAGAACGCGCTCGAGCGCTCACCACTGAACAGCAGTTACAGATAAGTTACTCTTTAGAGCGGACCCAGCTTAACAGGATGCGAAACAAAAGAATGCCATGTCGGGCGATGTCATTATAAGAGATAATGTCCAAGCCACTTAGAAAGGAGTCAACTTCAAACGAACACATTGACGAATTGAGCGCATGGACTTAATTTTCAGTTTTGTTGCCAGCAGTAGCTGAGAAAGCGGTCCCTTCGTTTGGTCGCGGACGTTGATTTTCTACGGAATGTAGAGCTCTTCTTCGCAACCGCGATCGAACGTAGTCTCATTCTGTGAGACCAATAGAATAACGCAGTATTAATTTAGATATTGTCAAAATATTCACACTCTTTCTAGAACTTCTTTCGAACACACTCTTTCGAACAGGAACACACAGCCTTCAGTATTTTCCCAAAAATAATGAAAATGGTTTTCAAGTAATGTTAATGTAACAAGATGAACTTCTCAATTGCTTATGTTCACTACATATGAACTTCTGCCCTGTCATTTCACTATTTTTTTATATCGGCTCACGCGCACAGTGAGATGATACGGGGAAAATTTCTTCAAGGTTCTGGTTCCCCAGAATTTACAAATTTCTTCCGAACTCGTTGAAGTACAGAAAAGGGTTGCGGAATGGGAGGTGAGCGGAGGGGGGTGGAGTGCCCCCATGTCTTCTCCGTCGTGTAACCGTCGCGAGAGTTTCGCTTGGTGAAAGGGAATGGAGCAGCCGGCCTGATGGCTGCCCCGGAAGACAGCTACCGGAAGTGCTTCCCGCCGCGACGACCACCTGCGCTCCAGACGCTCGCCAGACGGGCTCCCTGCACCTGCCACAACGCCTTGGCACGTGCGGCTGTCTCCCCGGCAAGGAAGTTGCTCATTCCCTCAATGCAGTTGATGCTGTCTCTAAGCGATAGTGTTAGTGACTCTGTTATAGATTAATTTATTGGATGTGTTGTATACATTATGGTATGATTTTTGAGTTGTAAAAACAAATGTATTCATTCTCAGGAGTAACTATGTACAAGAGCTCTGCACTTTTTTCTTGAGCTCGTAACTGGATTGAATAAATGCTATGTGTTGAATCGAATGCCTGCGTATTACTCGAACGTTATCCGCAATTTGTACGAATACTGCAGATAACAGGTAAGAAACTCACAGAACATCCTCAAGAATTCATCCTTTTTTGCAATAATTATAACTTAAAAATTGATTTTAAAACGTGTGTAGTTTGGGAAGAAACGTACATTTATTTACTGCATTATAATACACTTGTAATTACACCATCAACGCAGCTTTTAGCACGATATTTGTTACACGCGCATTTCAAAATATACACAAAATGTAATAAATGGTATGGCGAGGATGTTAATAGATTTATCTTTTACGTTAATAGATTTATCTAATCTCTCTTTTTTCTTTTTTCAACTTTTCCTTTAGCTTTTAACTTTTTTAACTTTAACTTTTTTTTGCCTATTAACTTTTTAACTTTTAATTCATCCATTTATCTATTAGAAATTGTATTTGAAGAATTCTGAATAAATAATTAATCATTGGCGAAAATATCGCGCAGGACTATCTAGACCCGAACCGTTTATATATGCATTTTAACCGCGAATAAACCGCGACTTTATTGGCACTTTTTCTTGAAGATGAAGTGTCCACACCGCTCCTCGTACCTAGTAACCTTCTCCCTCGTGAAAAAAGCTCTACCTAAAAGCGTTGTGAGATAAATAACTATTACGCTACACCTATTCCGTGTCTAACTTCCTCAGGTGTAATATTTCAAGTGTCTACTAATCGTGACAAATAATGTAAACTCCTTTAGATTGAATAATTATATCCAACGAAGTTTTTTCCGCCGAAAATAGCTAATAGTTTAATTGCTATTCAAGTAGCATAAACAAACTAGTGGTTCTGTAGACTGGTAGAGACGTTCTCGCACTAGTTATTTTTCTATTCTCTTTTGTATAGGCTAGATTTTCGGTGTTGTCCATCCATACCTTAAACACATTTTTTCACATTTTCTTAATTTTTTGTCCCTAAATAGTGGAACAAATAGAACTTTAAGAAAGGAGTATAAATGCAGAGTGGAATTTGTTCTGTATAGTCTTTTGCACTGAAGAATTTGGAGCCGTTTCCGGGAATACTTCGTTTCCTAAAAGATGCAATTTTAAGCTCATTTTCACATAAAAATTTTGAGTTTTCGAGGAACTGCATAAGAACTCATTTTAAGCACTTGTACTCACAAATGCAATAATGTAAAAGTATTCATAAGACGAGGAAGTAAAAAAGGTTCTATAATGTGAATATTAAGAGTTGATATATATATCAAAAAAGTACATTTCTGTAAGTTTTAAAAAATCAAAAGAATTCACCAAAATGGCGTTGATGTTATTCAGTGCATTTGCCATTATCAGTGCAAAAAGGTTGAACAATTGGATCCATTTTTGAGAAAATATTGTTTTTTAAATTACCTTTATTTCAGATAAAAATTTACGTAAACTATTCATATTTTGAAAAAAGTTGTACATGACCTCTTTTAAATACTATATCATTTTCAAGAACATATTTTATTCAAAAGAAAAATCTCATTCTTTAATACTGTAGCTGTGAGAAGAAGCCGAAAAAGTTTTAAACTTTTGCAATTTTCGAAATTTAAGAGAATTCAAAGAAAATCAGACCTGGACCATTTTTATAAGCTTACTCTATCCCATAAAAAGTTTAATCCAAAAATTTGGAGTAGTTTTTGAGAGAAAATATGTAAATATTCCTTGACTTTAAGTACCCACTAAATTAAAACATGTTTCAAATTCAAAGGCTGCGACATCAGCCAGATCGACCAGGGAATACTAATTTTGGTGAAAATACTTTTACGGGAGCGTTGTTCACAGACGGACGCGTAAATATTTGACCGCAATTAAATTTTGTCGGTAATGGTTCTGGATTCTGACTATTCGTGTAAAGGAAGTAATTTGCTATATTTAGAAACAAGAATTATCCAGTATTTTGGTATCAAGACAATACGTTGTTGTTGTTTTCTTTGTGCCAAAAAAATCACCGTTTTTCGATTCATTACAAAACTTTCTTTATACTGCGTATGTAGTGCCGAGAAAACAAAAATGTTTGACGCAAGCTTTTTAATATTTTCTGAGAATTGAATAATAAGTAGGCGTTCTGTGAAGTCAGAAAACGCATATGTCTTAAGCTAAGCGCATGTTCCTGTGAATGTGTGCGTGTGTATGCGTGCTTGTCAGATCCTGCCCGGATGACTGGCGCGAAATGTTCTCAAACGGTTTATGTAAGCGTGGCAACAAAATTGCCGATCATCGCGTAAAAACTGGTTATAATTTGGGACAAACTAAACGTCATCGTCGTACAAAGAATAGAAAACGTAAAACAACATCTACTACAAGCCGTGCTTGGCGTAGGAAAAACAGTAGCGACAACTGGACTCACATTCATAATCGCCAAGGCGGCGTTTTATATTGAAGATCTAAGACTGTAAATTACTAACACAAACAGATGCAATCTACAAACCACACGAAGACTGAAGAGAAAAACAATGTCAAATAGAGACTGACTTTTACTGTACTAGTGCAGTAATGACCTTGGTCTCTGCAAATGCCAATCAAGAATAAAGATATGTAGACCCTACCTAAGACAAATACTGTTAAGAAAGAGCTTGTATTTGTTATCGGAAACTTGTGTTGCTTAATCGGTGTGAAAACTAAATGTGAACGCTAAAATTGAAGTGTGTGAAAACAGAATGCGAACTATTACACTGAACACACAAACACATCATTACCACCGCCACCAATAACAACAACAACAACAACAAAAACAACAACACATCTCTTGGGTGTTTACAGCAAACAAGAAATATTATGTGTTCACTAGGCGAACCTTGTTCTTTCATTATGTATGTTAGTATGGTGATAAATGTAATGTCAGTGGGTCTTTGGTGTTGTATTTTTGCGTTAGCTTTCGTGTACTAAAGTTCTTGTATATTCTAAACCAAAGTAAGTTTACTGGCGATACGTTGCTGTCAGACACGTATCTATATGTATTTCGACGTACTGAATCCGAAACTGAAGCCAGAATAATGCCACCACCCTCCAGTTCTCTCTCTCTCTCTCTCTCATCTCTCTCTCTCTCTCTCTCTCTCTCTCTCACACACACACACACACACACACACACACACACACACACACACACACACACAGAGAAATTTACAATCTACAATTTCACGGTGTTTTTTCTCCATTTAAAAAAAATTGGTGCGAGGTGGCTTTCTGGCTTCAGTTTCGGATTCAGTGCGTCGAAATACATAGAGAAACATTTGTAAAGTCTTTGGGTCTGACAACTTTTTTCTGTGTGTGTGCCCGTGTATTTAATTTGCTTAGGGTTGAGGACCCCGTCGCCAGTCAACTACTCTGGTTTAGAATATACAAGAACTTTAGTATACTAACGCTAACATACAACACCAAAGACTCACTGACATTACATTTATCATCGTACCAACGTACACAATGAAGTTAGAACGTGATCTCAATCCATGCGTATAAGTTCGTCGCGTTGGCAAGGTGCGCGCTCGGGCCCTTGACCCCCGCGCCCTGGCCCTGCGCCCCTCGCCGCCCTCGCCCCTGGCGGCGCGCGGGGAATTCCGGAGCGGAGGCCGCGACCTTTCGCCGCCGCCGGTCGATGGCGCCACCTCCGCGTGTACGCGCGCGTACGAGGCGCGTTGCCTGGCAGGGCGGGCTCACTAACACACACTGCTAAAGCAGCGGCCAGCGCTACTTCTCGAACACCTATGACCTTTTTCCCCCTAAAAATAGTACCAACTTCGATTCGATAATGATGATCGTAAATGCAACGCCGTGCGATCGAGCGGAACCGGTTGTTGGGTGGTCGCGGGTTCGATTCTGACCTGACGCCGGTAATTTGTTCAACATTAGAGATTACGGTGCTAACCGCGAAATCGGATCGGTTGTTCGATTGCTCCGATTTCCTTGGTCACTTCCGAGCGAAACGCCGGAGCAGCACCTTCTAGAGGAGACAAAAGACCGTCCACCATCTTACCTCCCCCACGGTGCGCCTTGGTGTACGTCCTGGATTTTTGTTAGGTTCGGGTGGGACGGACGACAGACACTTTACAATTAAAACCAAGTATTTTTAGGTCGCTTTTTAACCTCTTGGTCATATAACAAACACTGTGATTGTTTTTAATTGTAGGGGGAACTGTAGGAGTAACATGTAAGGACAATACGAACACAAACATCTATGCCCTTGACGGGATTTGATCCCGTGACCCTTCGAGCCGAGGCGGTTACGGCCCTCCAGCCTTACCGGTCTCGGCTATCCAGGCTGGCTAAACCAAGCTTTCTTGTAAGCCCAAAATCAAACAACAGTCCCAGTCGTACAAAATTCCTCCCGTTCTGGGCTGCTCCAGCCGCATGCCCTCTTTGCGAGTGATAGCCACGACCGTGCCTTCGTTGCCGCCACTCTCGGTGGTGAATGTGTGCGGGGAAGAACGGCCTCATCCGCCGCGCCGCCTCGTATAGTGCGATTTTTTCTAACTCTGCCCCTCAAGCCCCTATGGCCACGACGGAATAACACACGGCATTTCGTGTCTTTCTCCATAATGCCGCTAGAAGTCGCATGATCGCAAGCACTGCTTGATACGATGGCGATCATGCGATATCTGGCGGCATGTCTAAGAACGTCGCGAAATATCGTTACATTCCATCATGAAGACGGGCCTCGAGGGGCAAAGTTCGAACCGTACGGGGTGCGAGCTTCCTGCTTGCTCCTTTAGTTGAATGGCCGTCAGCTCTTGCTACCCGTGAGCAGTCTTCGTACGCATATGTCACTGTTGTGTGGCTTCTGAAAATTAAGTCGACTGCGATTAAAACTAAGTGCTTTATTAAGTGCTGAAAAGCTTTATCTCAGTGTCATAGAATTTAAAATGGCTGTGTAAGATTAAGAATAATGTTTCAGGAAAGCACTCCATGTTCCAGATAACGTCTTCATTATGTGTCATCGGTTCATATTTTGATTTGATTTGATTTATTTGTTCAAAAAACAGTAAAAACTGAATGTGACTTATGGGGATCAGATTATGTTGATTCTTGATCGCCCACTTTCTGTAAGAGGTATGAAAAGAAAAAGTGTAAAACTATCACGTCAGCGTCCATATCAGGTCAACATTTTAGTTTCCATCAATCAGTATAGTTCAAATTTTCGTGCAGTCAGACGAGCAAATCAAAAAAATTGCAAAAGTTGTAAGGTTGCCTTGAAACGAAAACAAGCACGCTAATAATATTTGTCCTTTTCGTCTGATAACTTACCCATCCCCCGTTCGATGGATTTACATACGTAATTTTCGTGTAGATATTCTCTTATTTCTTCCTTCCATGAACTTTTCGACATCTTTGTATAATGCAACCACGAACCGAGAGGGAAAAAAACCTATTTTACTACCAAAGGAAGAATCTGGTATAATAATAGCCATATGTGACAGATTGTTAGAGTATTGATTACCAAAATTATTTCACCAGATATTTGCATTTTCAAGAAAAAAAGCTCCGCTGACCTTTTCTGCAATTGAATATTAGGATGAATCGAAAAATTGCCAAATTCAATTTTGTTACCTATTTGTTTCTACATCATGTGAAAACATATATACAGAACTTATGTTTGAGAGTCTGTTGTGTTGTAAAAGCAATCATTGTGATTGCGATAGCTGGTAGATGATTGAAATAATTATCTAGTGTACTCTTCTCTCTTTTATATCAATCTGGAAACTCGTTAATTCCATCGAAGGATTCAACATAAATTTGATAATGATCTATCTAACCTTATCCATCACACTTAGAGTTAATCGTTCTACGACTAAAAAAATGTATTACGATGACCAATCTTAATGAAATTCATGACACGAAGTTCGTATCGAAGGCATTGCGTAACTGTGAAGAAACGAAGTGTATGCAAAAAAATTCGTAAATAAATAAGTAATGTAGAATTAACAATATCTGCCTTGTGAGTAATTAGTAAATAAAGACAAACATAATTATGATAAGTATATTTTTAAAGGTGAGTATCAGTACCGATCTACGAAGAAATTCACGATCCACAAAACCCATGGCAGTCCAATATTTAATGAGGAGTTATTTTCTCTTCGGAGCTATTTTCAATTCTCATTCCAAACATTATGTCTAATGTACCGTGTTTATATGCACGAAGATAACAGTAATTTCCCGTCGTAAATGAAGGCCACAAAATACGTGTGCGCTTAGGCCGCGACAAGGTTTCTCGTTGCGACAGTAAGGCAGGCGCACCGCGATTGGAGTCTCCTTCGAAATTTCGATTTTCGATTTGCCTCCACAATACACACCGCCGTCGGCATAGCCACCGCCGTCACATCCGCCACCATCGCCCTCTGCGTCGCAACCACCGCCGCAGCCGCCGCTGGCACCGCCACCGCCATCTCCTTCCTCGCTGCCGCCTCCCCAGTCACCGCTTCTTCTTTCCCCCTAAACTACCTACGTTCCTCTCTATTCTCATCATCCGCGCCTCCATATCCTCCACCTGACGTTTCGCTGACTTCCTTCGCCGTCAGTAGCATCGCCCTAACTGCCGCTTCTCACCTCGGTGTCTCCGCCGACGCCATCACCAACCCCAGAATCCACCGTGAGTAACGCATTCCCACCGCCAGCCTCTTTGGCGTTGTGATCGTCGGGGGAAGCACTCACTTCTCTGCGACCACAGGGTACAAAACGATAGGACGCGACTTGGCACGACTCAGCGCGGTGTCGTTCCCCGTCGCACCACGTCCTGACGGGTTCTGTCTGTTTTGTACATTTAGTAAACCCACCGTCTTTTTTTCTATCCACTGTCACCGCCGCCGCCTGCTCTGCTTGCGCAGTCACTTCCCCATCCGCTATAGTCGTATGGGGTGAGGTGGCTCAGGGCATCAATTGATGTCATTCGAGTGCCTCTGACCGGAAGATCCTTGGGTTCAACTCCCGACTTCGGTGGCATGATTTTCAACACTCGCTCGAGAGCTAGATCGAATTCAGCCACTGCCTTTTCCGTGGATTCTCCGATCTACACCAGACGAATGCCAGAGCAATACCGGAATAAACGGGGCACGGGCCTCGCGCGATCTTTCTTGTCGTATTATCTCCCTTAATTACACACACACACACACTTACGTGCACTTCACTACCATGCATTTTGGGAGACCAGACGGAGCTTAGAGCTTGTTCCGGCTGAGGTAGTGCCTCGACGGTGGCAGATACCTGGATAGAGAAAACCCCCGCAAGCGTGCGTATATGTCGACATCGGATATCACCACCTAGCCGGGGAACAACACTGCCACCTTCCGTGATAAAACTACCCTTCGCTTTTGCGTTCGAATTGATAAAATGGAAGTGGTACTAAACGAAACATAACGTAGCCGTCCAACACTATAGATGACAACACACATTAAATTGCTCTCCTGCGTATGTACAGTCATTGTCATTTGTGTTGACAGCAATGCCCAATTGGCTCATTCCGATCCAGTTTGAATAGTGATCCATCCTTCAACGTACACTCAGTATGCAGAGATCATCATACGCGGATACTGAATGGTACTCCGAGTTGACCATGCAGTTGACGCTCCCGAAAACCCTAATCTATGAATCAATCGATGAATCAACCCCTATGGTCGCCGCCACTGCCACAGCAACCCACCGTCGCCCGCACCGCGTGCTCTGGAAAGGCGTCGGGCGGCGCGGCGCTTGAAGGTCGCCGCCGTGTGTGCGCGCGCGTTGTGTGTATGTGTAGACGTCGCGGCGGCGGCGGCGCTAATGAGCGCATCGATTAGCGCAGGCGGGAGGCGCCGCCGCCGCCGATAGGAGGCAAGGGCACGTCCAGGCGCCTCCCCCACTCTTTTGCTCCTTCGCCGCCACTACACATTTAGGGCGCTGCTGATATCTCGTTCGCTGTTTTTTGCTAGCTCTCTTTCGCTTCCGTTCAACAGCTCGGAGTGTCATTCATTATCCGCGTAGAATGATCGCGGCACACCGAGCACACGATGAAGGAGGGATCACTGTTTAAATTGGATCTGAATGAGCCAATTGGACAGAGCTGTCAACACAAGTGTCAATGACTGTACATGCGTAGGAGAGGAATTTAATGTATGTTGTCATCTACAGTGCTGGACGGCTACGTTACGTTTCGTTTAGTACCACTTACATTTTATCAATTCGAACACAAACGTGTCTCTCTCCTTCTCTCTCTTTCTCGCTCTCTGTCATGTGCCCTATCTTTCTTTCTCTCTCTCTCTCTCCTTCTCCTCTCTCTTTCTCTCCTTCTCCTTCCCTCTATCTTTCTATCTCTCCTTCTTTCTCTCTCTCTCTCTCTCTCTCTCTCTCATACACACACACACACACATACACATACCAACGCGTGCGAGCTCGCTACGTCTGTTACTATCAGTCCATCCCTTTTTCGTATTAAAATTTCAATGTGATAACAAAATATCTACGAGTACGTTTCAATTTAAAATCAGTGAAAATATAAAGTTATACTATCAAGTTATACTTCAAATCAGTTATACTATATAAATGCATTAAACATTTCTGCATTCACAAATGCAGTTTCCGTTACACTAAGTCTGTATAAAATACTAACTGTGCACCGTTCAGCACTTGTAATTTTCTCCACGCCTGCCATGGATCGCATATAAAATTCAGACCTCCGTGACTACCGAACGTACGTGACCTCGTCATCCACATTAAGGGGTGGATCCAGACAGTTACGATCTCTAATGTATGTAGTATTCAACCACGAAAGAGTTCCGAAAAATGAGATCGACACTCCGGGCTCCAAAGATATAATCGTGAACACGCAACAATGTTTATTATTTTAATCTACAATGAGCCTGACCGTTGTCAACTGGACGTGGCGGAGCTTGGCGATCGCCGCAATTCAGACCCGGGCAGCCCGCCAGCGGAACATCACTAATCCATGAGACGTGGCGCCGGTCGGCCATTACATTAATAATGCTTTTTAGGTTTCCTTCTTCACAACTATTATTTGCTATAAGTTGAACTAAAGAAATTATTAAAAATACGCTTACCAAGTACCCTGCGAGAATGTTAAAAAAGTCTCCAAGAACTGAAAGGCTAAAAGAAATTTTAATTGCAATTTTAAAGCATTAAATATTGTTTCTTTACCAACTTTTTATTAAAATTTCGTGAACATAAAAGAGAATAGTTTAAATTCCTGTAGTATTCAGCCATGAAGAGTTCCAAACAATGGGATCAACTCTTCGGTCTGCAAAGAAATAATTGTAAACGCGCAACGTTTATTATTTTAAACTACAATGAACCAGACCGTTGTCGACTGGACGTGGCGGCGCGGCCCTTGGCGATCGCGTATTTCAGGCCCGGGCCGCCCGCCAGCGGAGCATCACTAATCCATGAGGCGCGGCGTCGGTCGGCGGATGCAGTTTTTATGGGGCGAGGGGCTAATCAGACGCATAGGGAAGAGGCGCACGGCCAAGGTCGCGCTCTCCGATTCGGGGGTAATTGCGTTGACCGGTAGTGTGAAGTACTTGACCTCGAATTTGAAAGGGTTTGCGGGCTGAAATACTCTGATTATGCTCTCTGTTCGTAGTGGGAATGGAATTTTCGAACAATCCAATTTCTTGAACTCGAAATAAATTTGGGATTGGAATCTTTTCGTTTTTTGAATAATGGCACCTGATGTATTTTTAAAATATTAAATTGTCCCAATGTAAGTAATACGTTCTTTTACATTTCCATTACTTTAAAAATGGATAATTCTTATCAGCCAGCAGATGTCTAAACTGCGAAATCCTTCAGTAGTGTCAAAAGATGTTGGGGTTGAAGTCAAATGGCAAAAATATTTGCACTTGATAGAGAAATCACAAAGTGTAATAGACGATTGTTATTGTATATGCCCAGAAACGCACCATTTTATTACAATTTGTTTGTGATGTTTATTATGCGTATGTGAATCTGCTTGTTTCTATTAGGAGTAAATAAAAATGCACATTCTAAATATATCACTGAATTGTTATGTTCTATTTTTGTTATGTTATTTATATATACGTATTTTGTTTCAGGTAAGTTCGATGAGAATCTGAGATGATCGCATATCTGCATTTAACGTGAGTACGATTAAAAATCGATTCGAATGCGTCACTGAGGTCCGAGTAAATCTGATCAAAGAACAATTATTCCTATATTTACGTTAGTTTGCTTACAGTATTCACTAAACGTTTACTATGCACTATGTGCAATTAAACTTTGAAAATCTTACTTTTGTTTGAGTAAACTTTGGCTATTGGGCAAAAGGTTCATTCTGAATCAGTTACTATGAGTCGGGTCATCGATATCACAAGTACTATCAGTAGAACAGAGGGCGACTAATGTGCCACCCTTCATCAGTTTGATGAATGTTAGAACACAATAAAGAGTCGATATAATCCTGTATGCATGATATACGTAAATGACGTTTCAAATATCCTGTAAGGAAAATTTAAAAAACGTTTAGTTATATTTACCATTATTCTCATTAGGTTGGTCAAATTACGTTTTATCAGCCGGTGATAACAGTGCTCCACCTTTCACACCCCATCTCACGATAGCACTGGCTATTTGCTGGCGCTATAATCAACCCAAGTTGCAATATACTTATTCGAAATAAATACAGGGAAAGTTGAACCTAAAACCATTAGGAATGAACAGTGGTGAATTATTCGTATTATTAATGGCGACCATAAATAAGCACCATATCGTATCTGTTCGATCTTTTCGTGTTCTGTGCATTAACATATTTGGAAAGTAATTACATAAATGGTAACGATCGCAATTTGTAACTTACGTCTCTCTTCATCCACACTAATTAATGTGAAAAAATGACAACTATGTACATTTTAGATTTACCTTTTCCCTATTTTTTCACTCGAGGGAACAAAAGCAAAAGTTCTGAAACAAAGGCAAAAATACAGAAAAGGAAAAAAAAAAAAAAGGATCTAAATAAAAATATTTGAATTTTCAAATAGCCCCGCGAACGCCTGCGCCTGCTGTTTAAATATCTCGAGCCGCCCTCATTGCGCAGTATACTCGATAACTCGAATTTGATATCTCGATTTCCTAATGCTTTAGATTTCTCTCTCTCTCTCTCTGTCTCTCTTTCTCTCTCTCTCTGTCTCTCTCTCTCTCCTTTCAGCTTCCCCTATATTAGGAATGAACCCTTTGAAACTCATCATGTCGGAGTATTTGGCGAAGTCTTCTCCCCAACGAAGGGTGAAAAATTGTATGCGTTAAATTAAAAGACTCATACGCAACTTGGAACTTGCATATGCACTTCTCATGCAGGATGTTTGCACTGATGAATCAACAAAAATGGAAAAGTATTTTCTGAAGGAAAAAAAATTAAGAATAGTATATTCTTCAACATGCGTATAATGATGGCTATTATTCACGAGTTGATGTTTACGACACGAGAGACGTAAGAGAGAGTGTCGTAATTTCTACGAGTGAATAATAGCCATTATGCGCCAGTGGAAGACTGTATTTCTTCACAAACTTTAACTATTCAGAAAAAAAAATTTAAGAGATTTTTATATTTTATTTGAAATTCATGAATACAATATTTGCATACATGCTAAATTAACCAACCGTAAAAACATTTTTAATGAAGTTTCTAATATTTCTTCTAAACTGAAAAATTAAGCAGGCATGTTAACATTTAAAGTGAACGAATTACATACATCAAACAGTTTTAGTAAAATATGCATAATAAATCGGAATTTATTTTCTGACAAAAATTGGTGAAATAACTGCAATTAGAAATATTTGTAGCTGATCACGTAGACCCTTCTTCAATCTTCACAACAGTTCCAGTATATGATGTTGTTGGTAAGGTATTTAGCGTGTTTTTGTTCTGTTCTAAAGATTTCAGTATTTTATTTGCAGATATAATTTTGTTTACCATAGAATCGTGTATGTAGGCTTCAGCTACAGACGTCCTTTTTCAGTACCAATGTCATTCGAGAGTCTTAATTTCCACTAATAACTAATAAAGTGGCAGAAGATCTACGGAATCTATGACCAGTGTATAGATTTGTGTTCGGTATATTTTAAGAATGTGTTTTTCCACGAGTCTAAATCTATTACAACCAATTTTCTACACGGTCTACTTCCCATGATGATAATTAAAAAATGGAGATTTTTCACATTAGCCGGACGAAAGTCAACATATTTCTTACATATTTCATAAAAGCATGCAGATTTCCATCTTACATTTCTTTAAGTGCAACTAGTATCAACTAGTTAACGTGGTGCAGAATCTAATCATGTCTACATAATATTTCAACTTATTATCTTTGTCCAGAGCTTCTGTGATGAATTGATTTTTTCTGGAGTAAACGTTTTAGATTTTTTAACTCAATAGCCTTTACTTTCTTTTAATGAAAAAAGTACGCAATTTAGACTTCTCGTATTATTAAATGATCGTATGGAATTTTTATTTTCCAATGAATTGTATATTATTTTATGCTAAAGCAGCAAAAGAACTGAATAATATATGCTCTTCGAAATATATAATATATGTTCATTGCCTCGAAATCGTAAAAAATTGCGAGTTATTATTTTTTCTGAAAAAGGACATTCTCAAGAGACTCTGTAGTATTACTTTCCACAAGCCTTCACTCCATACTCCAATGCAGTCTATCTTCCCCCAAAATTAAAATTTGACGTTAGTTTCTCTAGTGAAGATTGAAATTATTCTCCTTTATTTTGAAAGGACCCTTTTCGTTCTTAGGAGGAAACGCGCGATCGAGGCTTACAAGATTTCCATCTCCTGTGTCAATCCGTGCGCTATTGCATACGTTCTTTCTTTCCAAGAAAAGGCGCGTGTCCGGAACACCTGCGCTATTGCGTGCGTTTGACGGCTACGCAAAAATTTTGAACGAAAAACAGGCATCTCACGAGACGGTCTCAGCGTGCACTGCAAGCACATGAGTCCCCACGTGAGCGTGTCCTGGCGGGCGTGTGAGAGTGTGGGCGAGCGTATCGACGCGTGTCACCCTCACGCGGTCCTCGCGACCTCAGTCGATAGCTGCCCCTCCCCCTCCCCCCCCGCGCCGCAACTGTTTTTCCTCGTCGCCCTTCGTACCGCTCGGCGACGCACAGTGGCAGAAAAGTCGATCACACAAAAACATATTACTCTGAGAGCGTCGTGACCACTGACTTGTGTACAGAGGAATTTCTGAATATATTTAGGCTAAGGTTGCTACCTGTCAAATTTGTCCTTGCAGTTCAATGTGCTGTTATTTTGTGTCTTTAGGATCATTAAGCATTGTCACTCGCAATTGGGTGATCTTTGAGGAGTTAATTTTTAAGATCAATAATTCAAAGTTAATTTATTATTGCTCTAAACAGGAATAACATGAATCGATGATATTTCAATGCAGCTTTGATCTTGTCTTTTCCGTCATCATAGGTACATCTGCCATTATGCGCCTTCGTGCTTTGTATCTTCATTTAATCAATTCCGTCAGTTCATGGAAACAACGTATAAATTGAAGAATGGGTTTCTTTCTTGTCCCCCTTAAAACGGTGGTTTTACGTTTGCATGATAATATTGATGGTAGACTCAACTTCTGGCATCAAATATCGGCGGATTCTACTCCAGGCTGAAGTCTACAAAAACGATTTCCACATGGCTTCTTGATATTGCGCAATGTCGACAATTGTCATTAGCCATAAGCAAATGCACGGAAAGCGTGACTGCCCTCAGTCACGACAGTTCTCGTGGTTCCTCTGTTACAAGTTTTAATCTATTATAAGGGCTTATCGCACCGTAAATGTTTTCATTAGTTTTTTAAGAACTTAAGTAGTTAATAAACAAACTCTACCTCTTTACTATATTTAAAATAGATCTGCGTTGTAGAAAAAGGATAGGAAAGAAATGATCCAGAGATAACTATCTCATTCTCCATGTCTTAGTCTTATATGCATTCATACAAATAATCCTAAAATTTTTCTACAAATGCAAAATACTACATTTTTTTCCTAACAATAGAGATGTTTCACGATTTCATCGAACGCATACTTTTAGAGGTGTTTTCAATGCATCCTTTTCCAAGTAAGCAAATTGCAAGCAATGGGTGCGTTATTATCGGCGTATTCTCTCGGAATGTTCTCCAAACCTTGGTAATCAAATTCGTAGATTTGCACTTGTTCTTCGCACATACTCAAACTTCCAAAGCTAATACTTCAAGTCTGCTGTAAAATATATATTGCATACAGAAATATAATTCCTTAATTTACTGTAAGACTTAACATGATACGAGCGAGTTCTAAATTACTGGATTAGACTGGAATGAAACATAAAAATTGTAAAGCCCATAACAGAAGAACTACTAAATATTAATTTATCTTGCTTATGTTTTACGGTGAATAATACAGATGTTCCCTGTATCCTGAATATGAAGGAAATGGCAATAATAATAATAATAATAATAATAATAATAATAATAATAATAATAATAATGAGAATAAAGATAGTCATCACCATTATTATCTTATTGAAATTGATGTAAATTCTTATTATTAACTTAATTATGCCGCGTAGTGTTTTGAGTGTCATCGAGTGATGAAAGGATATGCCAATTCTCGTATG
This sequence comes from Acheta domesticus, assembly GCA_031308135.1. NCBI lineage: Eukaryota > Metazoa > Arthropoda > Insecta > Orthoptera > Gryllidae > Acheta > Acheta domesticus. The sequence goes on along the minus strand of JAHLJT010009436.1, from coordinate 149,988,535 downwards.
CTTACTTTAGATGATTAAGAATTAGAGAAGCGCTCGAGTTATTTATTTTCTGTTGTACTTGCATTTTATTTCTTTTAAAGAATTGTCATAACAAGAAATTTTCGAACTAAAAGCCAATGGGATCTCTCCCACGCAAGAAACTGGTCGGACCTCTGAACTACCTCGATGCCTGTCGCGGAATAATTGTCCCTTGAGAGAACTGGATCTGAAAAACCTGAAAACATTTCACTTGAGATAATGGAACAACTAACCACTGTGTACTCTTAATATGCGTCCTCGTGCGAGTCTCATCCTGCCCCATCGCAATTGCCTCCGGAATTCCCGCCAACGCAACGCTGCGATGGTCGCCTTGACCCATCCGCCCACTTCTCCGTATCCGCCTTCACCCCAGCTTCAATCCCCGTTCCGCCTCCCCCTGTTTTCATCTGCACCCATGCCTTTGCGCCCGCCTTCGCCTCTGCAGCGCCACCACTCTGCGTCCGCCCCCCTCCCATACGACTCCGTCTGCGCTTCCGTCCCCACTTGACTCCACTTCGGACCCCGCTTCCGCTCCGTCCTTGCACCAGTTCCACCCCCGCCTTCACCTCCACTCCAACTCCTCCACCCATCTGCCTCTGCCACCTACATTGCCCCTTCGTTCTCGCCTGTGCCTTCGCCACCGCCCCCCCCATCCCCATTGCTTCTTCAGCGTCGCTTCCGAATGCGTCCGCCCGTCCGTCCGTCGCTTAATTTCCGCGTGTTTACCCGTCGCCATGGTGACCGCGCGCAAGGGGCCACGCGTAAAAACCCTAATCCGCCTGTGTTTGCCCCGTCAGCCTGAGTGACGCGCCGCCGCCGCCGCTGTGGGCGGCCGCCCGGCAGACTTTAATTGCGCCGGAGCCGGCGCAGTGCACGGGACGGGTAGAGACAGCGGGGCAGAGCGGAACGGGTCTGAGCTGTCAGGGTCGGCGCGCGACGGAGCAGGGCGGAGGAGAATCGAACGAGGCGGAGCGGGGCGGAGTGGGGCGTGACGGGGCGGAGCGGGGCGGAGCAGACTGATTGGGGCGAAGAGGAGTGGGGTGGGGCGACGCGGAGCGGGGCGAAGCGGGGCGGGGCGAGGCGGAACGGGTCGGATGCGTCAGAGATGACGTAGAAGTGCACAGGAGAACTGAGCGAGGCAGAGCGGGGCTAAGCGAGGCGGAGCGGGGCGGAGCGAGGTAGAATCATGGATTGCATTTGGGCGGAGTGGAGGAGAAGCAGGGAGAGGCGGAGCGTTGTGGAGAAGAGTGGGAAGGAGCGGGGCGGGGGCGGGACGAGTGGGAAGGTGCAGATGGGAGGAACGGCGTGGATCTGGAGAGAGAGGGGTGTATCTGGGAGGAGCCGGGCGGTGCGGGATGGAGGTGAATGGGGAGGAGCGAGGGTTCAGCTCTCCTACGCTTCTCATGTCAAACACATTGCATGTCGGGGCCACACTCCTCTTGAAACATGATATAGATTGTTCTCAAGGACTGGTAATGGCTACGCTTTAATGGCGCTGGCAGGAAATCTGCCCAGTTGCAATTTCTGTTGAAGAGGAGAGAGTGATACGTAGCACAAGTGTAAATTTAATTTTATGAAGGAGGGGCGGATTGCATGGTTTGTCAGCGCTGCTGATGGGGTGGCGGAATAATTATGCTCTTAAGGATTTTTTTAAACATTCTGAGAAGTTAAGTCATAAAGTTGGTCCGGGGGAGATTCTGGATGAGCTCGGTGACGCTAATGAGCTTAGTGTGCATCTTCGACACTGTGAACTTTTTTCGTAGACTGTTGTGACTCAAACGATCCTAATGTTTATGATAAAACTGAAAACTGACTCTGCTTTTTGAAGGCGAACATGGGGTGAATTAATGATAATGCCTCTTTCATTTCACGTACATTGAGATATATAAAGATTAGAGTGTCGGCCTGGATAGCCGAGGTGGCTAAAGCTGTAGGGCCGTAGTTGGGAAGGGTCGCGGGTTCGAATCTCGCCTAGGACATGGATGTTTGTGTGTGCTTGTGTAGTCCTTACGTGTCGTGTTCCCCCTACCGTTACCCCAATGTAAACAATCAAAGTGTTCGCTACATTACATAGTAGTTAAAAAGTGACATTAAATAAATAAAGAAGATGTGTAGTGAGAAGTAAACGAGGACTGACACTCGGCAACTAGTCAAATAAGAATACATCTAGTTTCTCGTTACAAACAAATTGCATGTGGAACAGTGAATTAAACGACGTTGGCTCTTGTTTCATATTGTAAAACAAGTCGTTCAATTTTGTCTAGTTTACGTATGGAGGACGATCTCTGAGACTGCCCGCCTTTTGGTGGGCAGCAAATGCTGCTTTAATTCTCCCTAAAAATTACACGAAATGTACTTAACCTTTTTGACAAACTTAATATTGCAGTCAGCATCTTGCGTAGTAAACGAGTACTGATGCTTCAGAAACTGTCCGTGCTTGAGTGTTCTCGCGTTTCGTCGCCTTGAAGAGGGCAGAGTATGTGTGCTGCGATGTGACGGGCTAGGGCGGCAGGCGATAACGGAGCGAGGCGCCCGTGCCGTGAATGGCTAATTGGGCTTTGGCCTCACTCTTCCCCGGAGACTTCCGCCCCCGGCTCCTCCGCGGCGAATGTCAACACATCGCCGGCAGTGTTTGTAATGGCCATGACAGGAAATGCACACGCTCTAACGGGAGAGACTAATATTCAAATGTACAAAAAAAAATGATTCAGTGAAGTGAATGTTGAAGAGAAAATAAAACCCTGTGTGTAATTGGCTATCTGTCGCCATGCGATGCTGTGAAATATTAAGGGCATTATTATCATTGTTCATATTGTATTGATATTCCTAATTTGTTTTATAAATCACTTGCATTCACTTGCAGTTAAATATATTTTATTTTATTATAATTTATCAGCAATTGGCAATAATGAAATATCGATTAATCGAAATCAAAAGTATGGGGAACATAATATGAGAACAAAATTTACTAAAGCTTGACCATTAAGGCTCATTTTAATATAATGGCTTATCCATTCGAGAAAAATGGAATTTCCACAGATTTACAAAAATCAGAAAAAAATCACCTTTAAAAGATGCTTTATTTGATATTGGAATTTAGAATTAGTACAAGTATTATCCAGCACCACTCACGGATAATTCTAATCTAGTGAACTTTTACATTATCAATGAATGAGACTTCGTTAGTTTTCCCAGAATTAAAAGCTACATCATCTCCATATCTGTATTTAATGAAGTTATCCAAAAGTGTCAACATTTGCATGACGCCTTCGCTTCTGTCGTGTGCTCAGACGTCTTAACGGATCGGAAAAGTAGGAGAGAATGGAAGATAATTTCACCGAACGTCATTCATATCCAAATTTCCTAATAAGCCCTACTTCACCACTAAAATGCAGGAGTAACTATAAAACAAATAATTGATCTTTTAACCGCGATCGGCTGATCCGTCATGCGTCAGATGTAGAGTTCGCACAAGACATCTGTGTACTCGACAACTGCTACAATGCGAGCGACGAGAATTGAGAGATTTCCATTTATTTATTTTTGTGTAATGTCAAAAACAGTTGAAATCTGTGTGTGACGTGCTATGGGGAGAAGTGCATTCTGTGCACGTTTTCTGAAATTCTGGAATCCCTACCCTAACCCATATACAAGCTGAATCTTGAACATAGATAAAATGAGCATTTATAGCAAGAATTGATAAAACATTCTCTATAGTGGAATAGAAACTAGAAACAAAGGCAGTAATAGATTTTGGCTATTATTCCTCTTCGTGAAGGAATCGTGTTGCGTTAGTGAAGTTACATTTATGTCCAGAAACAAAACAAGGGGCCATCTCAGCATTCGCTCAAAGGATCAGGGAAACTGCCCTGAAAACATGACCGAGATGGACTCAGTTGGTCCTGGCTAAGATGGGCTCCGATGGTCATCATGCCATCGGTTAAGCCATCTTCGCGCGCTATCGCTATTCAGTGAACATCGATTACAATCACTAGTCCAAAGTGAGCTGTGGAATGTAATTGCTAATGTCACGACTATAAATATGTTGTGCGTGCGCTAATAATTTGTTTTATTAGGTTTCTTGTGTGCATAGTCGAAATGTAAGCTCGTAACTAATGGTCGAAATGTACATTTTGCAACTAATGGTAACTTCCTGGCTGGTAGGTCCATTTGGCGCTGGAGGGCCAGGTTTTTTGTCCACGACTGCGGTTTACATCCTCAGTCGCGAAGTAACAGTGGCCGCGGCTGGCTGACGATTGGCAACAGCGTCTGACGAGACCGTGCCGGCTGGGGATGTCCACTGCAGTCATTGGTGAAAAGTTTGGCCCTTCAACGCCAAGTGAACCACAACCATGAAGTCTTCGATGCTGGACATTTTTCGTCCAAAGCTGCCTAACGAAAAGCTAGAAAGTCAATGTTTTCGAGACGGCATTCACTGTAGCCGTCGCTCCCCTGTGCCATCTCCGCGTCCAAAGATTCCGCTCGCGAACTCTACATCAGCCATCGCCCCAACTGGTGAGAGGAGAATCCGCGACGCGGGCGCCACTCGTGTCCCCGTTGTTGGGCGCGTGGCTCCATGTAACCGCATCCGTTCGACGTTCTTGCAGGAGACAAAGCGCCGGCGGAGGCGGGGGAGGCGGTGGCCGCATAGCTGGCTGCTGAGTGCCGGCCCGCACCGCGCACCGTTAGCGCGGACGGCCGCGGGGCGGGACGGGACGGCGAGTGTATGGGTGGGAGTGGAGACAGCGGCGCGGGGACTGGCCAGGCGGACGGGCGCGGCCGAGCGAAAGGCTGCGACGAGCGGGTACGGGGGCCACTGGCGGGCGAGTAAGCGCATGCTGGCGGGCTTGGAAATACAGCTGTCTGCCGGTCGAGTGGGCGTGATTGGGCGAACTGTGTGGCTGGCTGATGGGCGGACTATACGACTGAAATCTGTAGACGTGGGCGGGCAGTGTGTGTGTGTGTGTGTGTGCGTGTGTGTGTGTGTGTGTGCGTGTGTGTGTGTGTGTGTGTGTGTGCGTGTGTGTGTGTGTGTGTGTGTGTGTGTGTGTAGACGTTGTGTCTGATTGGCACTGTCTGAGTGCGCACAGGTAGACTGTGTAGTTGGCAAGCGGGAGAGCTTTTCTGGCGGGTGGTCCATATGGTTGACGTGGCAGGCAGGCGAGTGGGCAAGCTGTTTATTTAGCGGGCGAGCAGGGAATCTGACTGACCGGTGGATGGGCATGTGGCCTGACTTGCTGGTGGTCGGACAGAGGGGAATACTGCGATTTCTTCGACTCTGCCATTGGCAGGTATCAGCTGTTGACGGTTTCATTCAATCGGGAGCTTGAACGTTGCCATAGTGACTGTAGCGACATATAAGCTCCCGATTGGATGAAACTGTAAACAGCTGATATTTGCCAGAGGCAAAGTTGATTAAATCGCAGTGTAGTGTGGCTGGCGGGCGGGCCGGCCGTATCGTTGACGTGCGGCGGACAGCAAGTGGTCAGGCTGTTTGCCCCGCGGGCGGGAAGGCGAACTGACCGGCTGGCTGGCTGGCGGGCGGGCGGTATGGTTGGCGCGCGGGAGGCGGGTGGGTGGGAGAGTGGGCGCGGGTGAGAGCGCTCGCGGCTTCGTCGGGAAATCCAGGGGCTGGCCTCTCCTTGGAATCGCTCTCCAGTCCCTGCCGGATTGCGAAGCAGCGTAGAGCATGAAGACCCCACCTTCTGCAGCTCCGCATTCACCCTTCACTGACTGATCTCTCCGATTTCCTCCTAGACAGAAATTGCTGTATGGTAGAAACCCAACGCGACAGACTATTGTTTCTCGAAAAAATCGGTTAAAAAACGCTCTTTTCTGTAGTTGTTCGGTGTGTCGACGTCTGCTTGCCCTGCGAACATTATTTAGCACGAAAAGGGAAAGGTAGCTTTTCGAATGACACGGTCTGCGGCAGTCGTCCATATTTCGAGAGCACGGTAATGTGCAGTATATTTTTCCATAGAGGGAGAGCTGTCCCAACATTTCACTTTTTCGTAAATTGGATCCATGTCAGTCAGTATTTGTGAACAGTTGTAATTATTCGTTGAGTAGTAATTGTGTGATGTGGTCTCATCGGTATACAATTTTAATCCGTAATATCGCTACACTGACAATTGGCTCTAATTATTGTGAAACATAGGGACACATCGGCAGGTTAATGAGGACCGTGCGTATCGGCGGGCCTTTAGGGGCGGTTGTTCGGTCCAAATCCCCAAAGGTTCAAAGGATGAGTGCGAGGGGACGGTAGATAGGAGAAACCGCATTTGTCTGTGACCACCAGCCCGCTGATACCCAGTGCCCGATTGCAAATGATACGAAGAGCCACAGCAACGCTACACCAGGGGAGTGGCGTGAAGGAGTCTGATTCTCTTGTAACTTTCGTGCAGATGCCGAAAATCCCCCAACTTAAAAGGCTGGTCGAAATAGGCCTTCCCGGCCCAAAGTAAAGTTTACTTGCAGCTGTCAGAACTACTGCTGCGCTTATTGCCAAATTAACGATATTAATTTTTGAATCTGTTATGTAAATACAGTTGAGGTATAATTTCCTTCTCAGAATATTCTCAAACCGATCCATGTAAAATGATTAGTTTCATGTTTTAAAACGACTCTTCTCTTCCCGCAAGTTGTGTGTTAAATTGTGTATGTGCTAAATTGAACCGCTTTCGGAGGAGCCTACAATACAACAAAACTATCTAAACCTAAGACAAAAAAATCTACGTACCAAGTTCCTATACCCTGGTGAAGGCTATCGACCTGCGGAGTAACAGCTTCCATTCCTCTGTGTCACGCCCGGCTTCCTCCCCGCCCCGCGCTCTACCGCTTCACCCCACTTCGCCTTGCCACGCAACTCTCCGTTCTCGTCCAATCTGCTTTGCCCTTCACGTCCCGCTCCGCCACTCTCCGCCCACCTCAGTACTACCACGCCCCCCGCCTTTCCCCGCCCTGCCACCCGCCCTCCGCCAGGGGCGGATCCAGCCAATCGTTTTGGAGGGGGCCATCAAAGACTTTTGTTAAATAATTAAACTTTGTTAATATATTTTGTATTATTTTTGTAGTGTATAAATGATACTATACAATATTACTTTTTAAATAATTAAATAATTTTGATGTAAATAAATATTTAAATCAATTTTGCCAAATAAAAGAAGGTAACAATCGAAAACACCAGGCCTTTTGGGGGGCCATGGCCCCCTGCTCCCCCCCCCCCCCAGATCCGCTGCTTCCTGCCACACACTGCGGCCCCTACCCCCTGCCACCCTCAAGCCCTCACCGCCACGCCCCCCGCCCTCACGCCCAGCACCGTTCCGTCCCGCCCCTCCTTGCCACCTTCGCCCCCCCCCCCTCGCCGCGCCCCAACCAAGCATATTCCACTTCCCCGCTACTCGGTAACGCCACGTCGCTCCGCCTCGGCTGCTCGCCTCATCTCTCGACCCGCTTCTCTCTCCACTCGCCGGGCCGCTTTGCGAATCCCGCCTCCATCGCGCCGTTAGGCAAATACCAGCCGGCGATTACTTACCGCAGGAGAGCCATTTAAATCGTCGAGGGCGCACACAGAGGCCGGCTGGCGCCTCGCCACCGCGGACCTCGGGCGCTGCGCAATTAATATTCACTTAACCGACTCTCGCGCAGTGCAATGGACTGCCAGGAGTTACTGCCGGCGTTGCTTGCTCTGCACTTCAGTTCCGTTCCCTCCTCTTATCTTGTAAAAGACATATTGTGTGAATGATCTCTGCGGACGTCTTCAGGGAGATAAAGATAATTAGGCCTTTTAAAACTTTTCTTCGAGTAACCAAGTGGCGTAACACCTTCACGTAGTGTTTGGGAACAATCTCCGGACAGGAGATCGTTACGGTTTCTTAACGGAGAGATTAAACAATTCTTCCATGGTAAATATCTTTTGTTGTACTTTGTATCTGCAATTAACTACAACAGGGTTCCATGCAGGGCAAAGAAGTCGCAAAGATGTATTTCAGTTAACCGTAAGAGGAGAGCATATTAACAAGACAGTCACTGTGCAGATTATTTCTTTTTGAAATATTCTTTGTTACCAATATTATTTGTGACAAATAAGGATGATGACTATACTGGTAAATGTAGAAATTAGATTTGTTTTTTCTGTTCACTAATGTCATGCCGAGTATTCATATTCTATGTAATGAGACGATTCTACATCATTGGTAGTAATTATATCCATTTTTTAAGAAAATAATGCACTATAAATTAATCTTTCATTGTATGCTGTTCCACAAATGCAAGTTATAGTAAGTATTTCATGACACAAAGTCAGAATTAACTTACAAGTCAATACAACACTGTGATATAGTCATTATGGAAATGTGATGAAGCAGTTGAAAACAAAATATGATCATTTGTTTTTATAAAGGAACAATTTGCTTTAAAGGCTGATAGGAACATTAAAATAAATCCACATTTTGTCTTTCGATTGTTCATCTCTTCAGCCGTCAAGCCTCCATCTCCCTTCGCTGCGGTAAAGAGGACATACAGGACAGTACGACATTAACATAATCATGTGCCATAAAATAAGTTATTTTAAGCAGAGGTGAAATATGGTATGGCAGACATAGTTCGTGCCGTGGGCGCCTTTCACAAGAAGTGCTATTTAAGGTATATCCGCTAAAACAAATACTAATAACAACAACCCTAATTTGAAGTATCTTGACGGAGGCGCAAATTCTATGATTGCCGAGAGCGACTGAGTACCTAAATACGCCTCTGATTTTCCTAATGATATTTCATGATCCCTTTGGAGAGTTTCTTTAATGCTCTGTGTCCCTGGAGTACCCAGCCTCTTCTAATTGCGCAATAGTGCGTCTTGCGACAGACCGCGTGGCACACTGCTCTTTCCTGCGAGAGGAGCGTTGCGCTGCGTTGCTCTGCGGAGGTGGAGACTTTCGAAAACCGCCCGCCAGAGTCGCTGGTGTCCTTGCTGTGCACACAAGGTCCTCCCCGCCTACGCGTTTCGGGATGTTACCAAACGAATAAAAAGGTCAGCGGAGGATTCTCAAAACTTTCTGACAGTGTTCTAATTTTTTAGTAGCTCACCCAGCGTTTCGTTTGTTAAGAGCTGAATGATGAATGCCAGTTTTCTGAGATAAACAAAGAATGCATGTATGAATAATACATTTTAGGAAATTGACTTTGTTCTCACGAGATAGTCGTTAAAAGCGACGAAACTACAATTTTGGTTCTATTTTGTAAAGTTTTTCGTGTGTAGACTGACCACATTTCTGTAGGTAATTTAACTTTTCAAATGGTATTGTAACTGAGTTAAAGTTAATTAGTTGTGTGAAATAAGAAATAAACAATTATTAGATGAATAGTTCATCTTTTAATGTGCCTGTAAGCAAAGAAGTCGCAAAGATGTATTTCAGTTAACCGTAAGAGGAGAGCATATTAACAAGACACAGTCACCGTGCAGATTATTTCTTTTTGAAATATTCTTTGTTACCAATATTATTTGTGACAAATAAGGATGATGACTATACTGGTGAATGTAGAAATTAGATTTGCTTTTTCTGTTCACTAATGTCATGCCGAGTATTCATATTCTATTTAATGAGACGATTTTACATCATTGGTAGTAATTATATCCATTTTTTAAGAAAATAATGCACTATAAATTAATTATTAATTATTCATGTGCAATGTAATTCAGATAAATTAAAGTAGGAGAAAGGAAATAAAACTAGTAAATAAAATATTCAATCGAAACGCATGTAATGTTGTCATGTTACTCTGAAAACGTGTAACCCGAGGAGTAGTCGTTATTTTGATTGAGGTCATTCAACAACAACAAAGGTGTTTGCTCAACCACCGCAATTCTAATAAAAAAGAGATCACAGCGTTCCGCACCTTCTGGTAATGACCTACAAACTTCTCCGAGCGTGGACTCCATTGGTAAACGTGTAGCGAAAATCTGTTTTTTAACGATCACGAAAGAATTGGCGAGAACGGAACCTGCCAAGGCCGCCGTTTCGCAAAGCCCTCTTTTGACCTCCGTGTCGAGAGCTGCTCTGAGGAGCGAAACGGGGCGACGGCGAGGGCGAAGGCGGGAGCAGGAGGGGGGGGATCGTGGAGCGTACAGGCGTGGCGTTCGCCAGCTCAAATATTGTCCCACAGGCAGCAGTCTCCGACGCTCAAACAAGAACACTCATCGCCTTCCTTCTGCCCTTCATTCTACCCGCCCTCTCCTGCTCCGTTCGATCGTGTTGTGCCCGCCCCCTCGCCCAGCCCCGCCTTGGGGCGCTCTCTCGACCTTACGAAGCCTCACGCACACACAGATTCACCCCGGGGATAGCTCTCTGCTGTCCGGGTGACGTCGGGACTGGAGGAAGGGCTGAAATATACAGACGTTACTCTAAGAAAGGATCACTTCGACACGTCGGGAAACAAATGAACGTCATGCAGGGTGATGACTTTGCAAGAGATAGTGATGAAGCCATTTACAAATTAGCTAACTGTAAATGGACGCATAGATAAATTGAGTATAAGTACATAACCTGCTGTTATGTTGCCAGCACTGGCCGAGCAGTAGCTGTCAAAGAGTTCCCTTCTTATAGTAATCTCTCTGTACCTGAAGAAGGCCATATGATGGACACGTCGGCATTACTGACCTCGACAGAGCGTCACCCGGACAGCCGGGAGCTTTCACATGACTCTGACTGCGGGAGCCTACACATACATACTCACCCTATCCTCGCTCTCGTCCTCACCCTCACCCTCGCCCGCACCCGCCTCCTCGCAAACGAAGAAAGGCCCGAAAGCCTTCCGCGCCTCGCTGGACGATGCGTCAAAGCTCCTAAAGCTGCTCGAGGGGCGGACGAGCGGCTCGTCAACAGCTCTCGTCGCACGGCGAACGGTGGACACACATGACCGAACACATATTTTCGTTTGCGGAAACGCGATTCAACATTTGAGATACCTTGTATAAAAACATTGCGTTTTAAAATTACGAAACCTTCCTCGACATGTGCAATTACAATACCACGTTTGCAAATTTGTTTTTTACTTTTGAATTATTTAGTTTGAAGATTGTCAATTTTGTTGGGCCATTAAATAATGATAATAATAAAATATACTAATATAATAATTTGAAAAAATCATTTTAGTGGATTATTAATGAAAATCATCATTTTTCACTCAATTGATACGTTGATAGGATTCTAAAACAAATAATTACTTTCCTTAGGCCATGTAAATGAATCTGCAATGTATTTTTTACTTTTTCACTTTTTTTATATTATGCGTAGTGCCTACCTGTAGTGTCTCCTGTAAATATCTGTATTTACGAAACTCTCACTTCAATTAGTCATATCAGGAAGAAAGAAACAGCGCTTTCCTAAACGACGTCGTTCGTTTGAAAGTAAATTGTTTCTGAAAGAATCCTTTTTTTAATATTTATTAAACTGTCTTCGAACAATGGCAGTTTATACCGTAAAACGTCTGATTTAAATGGAATGCCCATGACGAACCACTAATCTAAATAGCACTTGTTTTTTCAATCGTGTACAAGAATGAATTACTAGAGCGCAGTGTAATTTTCCTGCTCAGTATTCCGAGAAGTGATATCGGCTGTGCGTATGTGCCGGTGTAGTTACGCACACGAGAACACGTGCTTCCCAGAAAGCGAGAAAACGCGCGGAGCCGCCGCTGCGACGAGAGCCGGAAGCGAGATCGCGCGCCTTGTGGGGCGACGCGCGCTCCGTGGCGCAACACGGCAATTTGCGACGCCATGCGACGCCACGCCACGCCGTGCGAACCCGTACGACTCTCTGCGACGCCATGCGACGCACCTTGCTGTCGCAGAGATCCAGAAGACGTGGCGTCGCGCAATGCGTCCGAATCACAGTGCAACTGGATAACAGCTTCATGACCGAGATCCGAATTAAAGGTCTTTAAAATTTAACCAGCCACACTTTATACAAATTATGTGGAACGTACTAGATATTAAATGTATTTATTGCTGTAAAATGGGTGGTGAGTAGAATGTTTTGGTCTGAATAGAATGGTCTGAATAGAAACGTAACCAGAATTCTTTTTGGATGGTTAATCGTAAAATTACAATTCAACTTCAATAGGGAATACCTTTTAACATGACATCTCCGGTAACCTTTCGTCACAGAATATTGACACATTTCCAGTGTGAAATATTAGGTATTCTCAGTATTAAAAGTTTAAGTCAATTTGTAACCCTTCACTTGCTTGCAAAAACGTAACGGTTTCATTTGCGTAGTTTAAACGATATCTCAGCTTACTTTCTTTCTGTCCGACAAGTAATCGGGAGTTCATAATTTAAATATAATTCTACCAGACTCATAATATTTGGTATGTCTAACGAATTAATCAGTCAGATATATAATTACAGAAGAAAATGTGCGTCACTGTATAATACAATAAAGAAAATAATATACCGTTGAGTACACGCACTTGCATCGTAGTCCATGCTTTCTACCCGCCTTAACGGAAATTATTGTTTCGCGAAATGTGACCGTCATTCCTGAATTCAGAGATAGCTTCATCTGGTCATCACACACTCCAAGAACACATTCAAGAAACAGCACCTTGTAAGTGTTAGTTCTGCATTCGTCTGCGCAATGTCAGCCTGCGAAACAGGGAAGCAACGGATGCGCGACATCCTCGGTGGACTCAACGCAGGCGCTCTTCTGCGTCCGTCTCCCGCCTTCAAACTCTTCTACTCATTGCGCCAAAAACGCACAGCGAGCCGCCTGTGTCGTCGCCAAACGTTTCGGAAACCGGAAGTCGTCCCTTGCGCAAGCGCGCACGTGTAGGTGAATGAATGAATGTTTCGTGTGTTGTTTTGTGGAGAGTCACGCTGTGCGTCCTAAAGGAACAACAAACGACCACACTCATAGATACTGTTTACAAAACTGCTAACCGGCACTATGAACTAAGTTCACGAAAAGGAAATCCTAAAAGACTTAGAACTAGCTCTAGAAATTTTAGGCTGAGGATTATTACATAAATGAAGTAACTTTCAATTTTCTTCAACTACAGGTTAAGTACCAAAATCATTTGGTAAACTTCTGGAACACATACGTGTAAAATAGAGTTGACGTCCGATTAATAGCACGTACAGCATATTGGAGTTGATGCACGTCAGAAAATGGATAATAGTTGACGAAGCGTGGATGTGGTAACTGAGTAACCTTTGACTGCATCCTTGACCGGGTTCTTCCTCAGCATTAACTCTGAGGTTTGCAGGAAACTGTTAGGGTACACATCCCCAGCTTATTTAATGCAAAAGTATGATTGTAAATAATTTTATTTTGAACTAGACGTCGGAATACTGAAATAACTCGTTCAAGAGAGTCTGCCTTTCTGATTATCCTGCAGTTAAAAAAGCTAAGAATTATTCCATACATTATATGTTCTAAATAAGTAAGAACTACTACTAGAAGGAGTAGAACCATAGATCAAGGATGTGTATCTATGGATGTAAGGATGTATACATCTAAAGTAGTAGGTACTCTAAAGTAGAACATTTGACTTTTCAGATTTAATTAGTGCTAGGTTCTGAGGGGAATTAGCTTTTGTTTCCTTTTCACAAAGCGGGAATGCAAATTTCCAAGAATAAATGATAAATCGCCCAATTTTAATGCCACGAAAGGGACAGTCTGCAAATCCTTCTGAGTGACACGAATGGAGAAATTTCACGAAGAAAGACCAGTGAAGACGCTGCGCTACGAGAATACTCATGTGACATGGTGGGCGCCTGCTCTGCAGGAGCAAGGACCTCCCGTCCGCGCCGCGGGGGGCGTTCGCCCACAGGCGCTCTTTGGCGGCGGGCGCGGCGCACGCGGCGACAATTGCGCGCGTTAACGCAGGGCACGACGAGGCGGAGGCACTCACCACGCCGCCACACCGCACGTCATCCGCACGCTGTCGTTGTGGACTCAAGGGAAAGAAGGAACGCGAAAAAAGAAATAAGAAAGAAAAGAATTTGAACAAAGAAAATGAAAGAAATGACAAGAATATAAAGAAATAACAAAATAAAGGAAAGTAAGAACAGAGGGAAAAGAAGAGAAAAAAGAAAAGAGACCTCGTGCAGACGTTGTGTTTTCAACGTTTCGGCTTTCGAAGGGCCAGTACTTGCATTTCAAATGTATTGACTCGCGACGAGAAGTCTTCCAATGCTTTAGCCCACATACGAATAGCTGCAACGTCACAAATTGGAAGAGCAAATGGGAGCACTTTTACGTCAGCTAAACGTTTCAGTTATCAGTTGACGCTCCCTGCCCTCAGTTTAACTCCACTTCATGTTTAAAACCTAGGATATCTTTACCTGTTGCTTCCATTCCTCCACTCCACTGTGATAGATAAGTCACAGTTTATGTTTGGCCAGGAGGGAGTTGCGGTAAGAAAAATCGGATAGAAAAAGCGATAAACTTTTTGAGATACACCGCCCTGATTGGGGCATTTTGTATGCATAGTTAAACACTATTGCTTTTAATTTCATGAGTGGAATAGTCTGTATAATTTTACTTTCAAGGAAAATGTTAAATTTATATTACAAATTGCTAACTTTAATCACAAATAATTAACAAAATACTTTAAGAGATGTATTATATACGGTAATGTGTATTTGGTCTTCTTCAATAAATCGAAATGTTCGTACTTTGTATACAAAATAGGGGAGCTTAGGAACAGCACTCGGAAAATAGCGCCGGAAAGTTATGTCCGCGTAAGTATCGAATTCTCTTGGGTGTTGACTCACCGTTGGGTCACGGACGCGGTATCCCCAGTCTTTGTTGGCCGGCTGCGCTTTCGCCATCGGCTAACACCAGTAGCTGCTGCCGTGTTTCAGGATAAATACGTGTACTAGTAGGGAGCGGCGGTTTCCTGCTTGCATTTACACCGACCCCCACGTCTGTGCGAGGTCGCATGCGTCAATTAATGCGCCCCTTACTCTACCGCTCGCATTCCGGCTGTCGCCTGTCACTCCCTCGCGTGTCGCATGCACTTCTTTCCTCCCCCTGCTCTCCTATCCCCACCCTTTCTGCTCCCACCTTCTCACCAACTCACTCTCTCATCTCCTCACCCCCGGCTGAGTCTCTCGCATCGCAACCCTCTTCCCTTCCCGTCCTCAAGTCTTCTTGTTCTTTTACATTCCACTCTAGTACCTTCCTTCTCTCCTCATCCTGACGTGTTCGCGCCTTTTAAGTTTCCCACCCCTTATTTCCATCTTTTCAGTTCCCCATCTTCTCTATTCCTCTTCCACGCACTCGCCCATTTTCCCAACCTATCGTTCACCAGTCTTCGCTCTCACTATCGCGGCTGAAGGTTCTTTCTTTAACGTAATAGACTCGTTTCGTGTTTGCACTCGAAGGATCCTCGCTACAAGAACTCTGATAGGGAACGTAAAGGGTCTAATCGCGCAGGTGCGTGTATGTCTGACACACGCTAGCTTTGATGTGTGCGTGTAAGGAGTCTCCGACTGAGCGTCTTTGAAGCAAGACGCTAGCTGATTAGTCAAGTCTTGACGTCAAAGAGCTTACAAAGTACTTCGATGAAGTCATGAACCATTAATAATGCATGTACGTTACACGAAACACTTTTTGAGTAAACTATCGAAAATTGCTGTAATATCTTTGAAAATTTCTGAAAAAACGGTCTTTAAGGTGATGGAAGAGGCATTTAAAGATCCTACAGATTTCGGAAACTTGAGTGGAGTATTTCCATTTCCTCGCCATTGGAGTAGTTGCCCTGATAATGACGTTGATCCTCGTCACATTAAATCCCATTAGTAGTACATGTAGTGAGCGGCAGTTGAGTCTAGCCTTGCACAGTACTTTTTTTTTGGGGGGGGGGTATTTAAGGTCGCATCAACTACTGGGTCATTAGCGACCACTATTGGAAGTAACGTTATGACATAATGGCGACACGATATGGTGATGATAGAGGGTGCACAATACTTTGATCCCTACCTCTGCTGCCGTCTGGTGAACGCACGGGCATACTTACGCGTATTTTTCTACATACAGGCCTACCTAAAGTTGGCGCTCTCCGAAGTTCGGGAACAAAACTCGCGAACTATCGACCAGCACTCTCGCTCGCCGCTCTCGAAAAACGCGGCTCGTCCAAGCCTAATCTATAACAAACTCACTCACTAGAATTCATTCACTAAAACGAGATGCTAAAAAGCAGTAATAGTGAAAAAAGGTTTTGAATGTCATGGTAAATGTATGCAGTGCATGGACTTACGAAAAACATTTTGAAATAACTTTTCTGATGTATTGATCGTACTGCGTATGTTTAGGTATTGACATATGAAACGCCAAACACGCACTCAGGTATATTTGTCTACATACAGGCTTATCCAAAGTTGATGCTCGCCGAACCGCTTCGAAGTTCGGGAACAAAACTCGCAAACTATCAGCCAGCGCTCTCTCTCTTTCTCACCGCTCTCGAAGAAGGCGCCTGATCGAGAACAAACACTCCCTAGAACAAACGCTGGAATTTACAAGATTCAACATTTTTACTCCTACAGCTCCCTGATTGTTGTATCGGATACGGTGCTCTTTGTTACTTTCTCATTCGCGAAAATTGTTGTGTGTGTAAATGATTTAGGAGACACGAGACCGTTTCGTTTTGCCTTCTTAAAGTTCAAGAAGTTCGTTTAGTTTTCAGAATTCTGTATTTGATTTCTGTACACACCATTATTGCTGTACTTTTCGAAAAAAAGGCTAACGTTTTCTCATATTAATAGTAGTGTTTTCAGTTGTATTCATTAGTTCATAAGCTAGTGTTGCTTATATCACGGAGCTGATATATAATAACGTGAGTTATTAAAGAAAAACGAATTAAAATATATTTTCCTTACGCTAGCAGCAATGACATTTATTAGCTACACTCGCCTACCATGTTGCGTGGCAGTTCATTACCCGTCAACCTACAATCGCTAGGCACAGTGCCACACATAAAATCGCGAAAGGAAACTGGCACCAGCTGGACAGGACACGGAGCAGTAGTGGCTGCCCCACCGCCGGCGACTCTTACCCTTTCGTCGTGCACCAGAGGTGTGTTACTTTCCACTCGCACGGAACGCCGACGTCGGCAGCGCCGCCAGTGACGAAGGCGGCGGCAAAGGCGGCTGGGGCGATGGTGAACGCCGCGGTGGCGACGGTGAACGCTGCGGTGGCGACGGTGGCAGACTTGTAGGCGCAGGCGGCGGTTGTGGTGACGGCCGAACGAGCGGCGGCGGAGGGATTTGCAATGGAGGCGGACGCGGAGATAGTGTGGGTTGGACGTGTGGCCCACTCGTTCGTGACCTAGCGACATTGAACGAAATCCGAAACTCGGCGGACAAAAGTCAAGTTTTCAAGTTGTGTTTTGCGCCACGGTGATTACTTTGCTTTTGGGGCGGAACATATACAAAGCTGTACTAGTTTACCTGGGCATAGTTTAGCATTACTACTCTTTTTATTTTTATATTAAATAGTTGTCTTTCTTCAGTTGAGCTGCGTGAAATGATTTTTCGTGTTATGACTCAAATTACAAAACAATTATTTTTTTACATATCTTTTGATAAAATGCCTTGGCTTGAACAATGCTCATTTACATCGCATGTTCTATACTTAATCAACTCTACGAAAACAAATTTCTTGCTCTTGCGTTATTATTACAGTATTATTATTATTAACAAATATCATTTAGAGGTTTGTAGAAATAGGATTTGATCTTCTCGAACTCATTGGTGCCCTTAAACATTCTCCCCTTGAGTTACCAGACAGGACGTAGACCTCGTCTTTGGAAAGGCTATGTGTGCATAGAACAATTTTATTGCAGCGCCTGAGAAGTCTAGTACTGGAACTAAACTTGTCGTCGGGTTGTTAGCTGTCGAGGTTAATTGAAAGCTACAGCCATGGTTCTGCAACAGCTGTTGGTTGGCTACAAATTTCAACCGTCATGTTAACTTCAAACAAACAAATTAAGGTTTTGGGTTTTACAGAAAGTTGTTTACAGAAAGTGTTGTGTTTTTTTCGCATATACGTTTCGTTATTAAACTGTAAATTCAAAACATATTCCTATTTCATATTTTAATAACCAAAAAGTGGCACATTGATATATTGAATAGTATGTGTTATTGAAGACAACAAATACGTTAGTGACGTCCATTCCTTTTGCGCCGGTCCAGTCGACTGACAGCGAAGCGGGCACTGTATGTTCGAGTATTGACCCTCCGCAAGGAGCTGGGGAAACCCGAGCACATCAATGAAGAATCTTGGGGTAACGATTGCACTCGCCTTCACGGACCAGGTCTCTGTGGGTGCATGGGGCGCACGAACATGGAGGCAGGGCTGCCACTCCACTCACTAACACACTAAAATTTCCATTTTACAATTGCAGTTCTATTTAGAAGATCATCTTAGTGTCCGCTTTTGAAGTGAAAATTTCGTGATAACCCTCAAGATTAATATGGCCATTTTCAACCTCTAGTAAAAGAGTAAAGTGAATGATGAGATGAAAAAAATGTATATGACCCACGAAATTGTTGGAAGTTAGGATCATATTTCTACGCTCCGTTAGAATTTACACATTTTCACTGCTGTAACTCATAAGTACTATTCTGATTGTCAAAAGAATATATTGTAATTTTTGTTTGTTGATCGGCAAAAAGCACTAACAGAAAACAATTTTCAATCTTATAAATAAGATGTTATTCAAAGATCGCATTTATAATGTCAGATTGTTCATATATCAATCATAGAAGATCCCCATGTTCAATGGCACAATTGCTTCATGAATGGCATGAATAGTTGCTTGCCTAGGCGTAGGTCCTTTCTACCCGTGCTAAATTACACGTATTTTACAAAGCAAAATATCTAGGAGCACCACGTGAGCTCGATTAAAAATTAGCAGAAATTTCAGTTTATAATCTCTTATCTTCATAAAAGCTTATTCTAGTTGTTATTTTTTTCTGCAAACAGCACTGAATGCAACGTGAAATACATACTCAGTAATGTATAAACATGAGTTCAGTCCTAAATTAGTTGAATACTACTTAAGATGCAGCACAAAACAGGCTTGTAAACTGTCTGTGCCAAATGAGGAACAAAGAAGCTGAAGGGGCCTGGCTGATGGAAGAAGAAATGTGTAACAAGTAGTCTCTTGGGGTGGCTTTAAATAGAGTGTACAGTTGTGGGCGGTTGACATTGATCCCCTGTAGCAGCGCGACCCGCATGCATGTGGCACCGCCACTGTCGCCCCTGCCCCAGCCCCGCTCCGTCCCGCCCTTCCCCCGCAACCTCCACCCCCGCCCCCATCCCCTCGCCACCGTCGCCCCCTCCATCGTCTCCCCTTTGCCGCCGCCCCCCGCTCCCGCCCTCGACCTCCCCATATTCGTGCCGAGAGCGGCGCACGCGCGTGTCAGGCGGAGGGTGTCCGCACGTGCGGGTGACCGCTGGGCGGTGAGGGGCGGGAGGGCTGTGGAGCGGGGCGGGGAGAGGTGGGGAGGGCGGGGCTAAGCGAGCGGATCGGAGGTCGACGACCTCCGCGCGGCCGTGGTAGCAACCGACAGCGGTGACGGCGGCGGTGGCGATCCTGACAAGACGAGCGCCCGTCGCCCAGGCCGCTCCGAGTGATTACAGCGTCATTAAGTCGTTTTCTGATCTCTTCGTTCTGAAGGCACTCCCCGCGCACGCAGCTAGTGACCTACAGAGGGTGCGTGTGAGGTTGGGACGGGTCATAGGAAGCGTTATAGCTCGAAAGCAGGCAGTGCCGGTCTTTCCGTGAGGTGATCGACAATTTCTGAGGCCTTGCGTTTTGCCCTTCGCACAATGTCTCTTTAAATATAAGGGAAAATGTAATATTCCGTTGTTTATTAAATTACAACATAAATCTTTCTCTCTCTTAATAGGTCGGCAATATAACAATTTAGTGGCCATGGTCTCTAAGCGTTGCGAGACTGTATTACACTAACAATTCTCATGAACCAATAAAACAATGGTGTTTCAAAATGTAGGATTTTTTATTTAATTCATTGATCGTAATGCTCGAGAAGTGCATAACAATTACGGAGACGTGCTTTTATTTGTTCTTAATACGCGTGTCTGTGCGCCTACTTCCGGAGCAGTCTAGAGGACAGGCATATGCTGTTTTGAAAGAGGAAGCCTGATGACGTCACGCGGAGCACGATAATTCGTATTGTGCGAATGCGCTAAAATGCTGGCCGTTTAACTTCTTGATAACTGTGAGATTCACAGCACCGAGCATTGCCTGTTACAGTCCCTGGATGTAGATCTATGTAGTACTCTACTGCCCATGGCAGCCACCTTCCATCTAGCAAACAGTTTCATACTAGAAAATATGTAACTACCAATAGATAGCGCTGAAAAACACTGTAGTGAGATGGCGACAAAATCGGACTTGAAAGAGTAAACTAACTTTAATGTCTATATTTTTATAATTATCAATATTACTATTATTATTATCATCATCGTCAATTATTATTATCATCATCGTCAATTATCAATAAAAACCTTAATTACCATAAGAATATACATCTTTTGACGTAAAATTTCCGACGTAGTAGTAAATTTCGTGCGGATATATTTTAAATTAGAGCCCGTCTATAAATTACGTAACGCAAATTTGGAGTATTTTGAATACCCTCTCCCCCTGTCAACAAATTGTATTCATTTTGTGGGTTGTATATTAAAATGTATGATAATTAAAGTCGAAATTCATTGTCGATGCTGACTGAACCTAACAATAAGATTTAGAGCAAATTTTGAGTGAAAGAACGCGAGAAAATGTCTGATCACAAGCCGTGCACACGCCGCACGTAGTTTCAGTACACCTGCTGCCAATGTCAATTTTGCAAGAAGTCTGCCGTTAATAAACATTCATAAACGTACGATGAAATGAAAAATAATGTATATTGAAATTATTTCGCCATTACAAAAAGTGAACTAATAAATTGGTGGTTTACAAAAATTAAATGAAAATAGTTCATCGTTTCCCGTGACTGAACACTGTTCTATTCTTATTTGTTGAATCCTCCATCTTCTCTTCGTCACTTTTCTCCGCCTTTTTTCCTTCAAAACTCTACTATCTTTGAATTCTTATTTTATCCCTAAATATCCTTCCGCCTTTAGCTCGGCTCTCACAGTTAAAAGAAACTTATCCATCACAACAACCGACGTCAGTGATACGACAACTAGTGCATGGCTACTATCAAATCATTGTGCCAAAAAGCCTAATTGCGCAATCTTAACCTCAAAAATAGGTTGTTGATTTGAAATTTCCGTACATTGTTGACAAATCTATTTATAATTACAAGTTCCGTTAAAGCGTAGAACATTAGTAACATTAAGTTTTCTTTCACATTTTTTAACTGTAAAAACGTTGCGCTTGCATTATGAATCTAATGGAATCCGTCCGCTTAATCAGTTTTAATGCAGACGATATTAGAATGCATGTAAACATAAGTGATTGGTTCGAATATAATTTTTTATCTTGTGATAAGAAATCAAAGATTTATTCCCTTAGTAATGAAAAGTTTACTAATCGATGTTCCTGAAGTGACAATAATCTCAAGATAAACAAGCATCTTCGCACAATATTAACTCATTGTCATTACCGTTTGGCAGGCGAAGTTGTCCAGAAACAGACTCGGGGTTCGATGAGTCAACACCGCGATCTGTCTGGCTCTGGACTACCTTGCGGTGAGGGGGGAGTGCGAAGGTCGCAAGAGAGGAAGAGGGGCTTTCCTACCGCGGGATCGCGTGGGCGTGTGCGAGAGCGAAGGCGATCAGCTGATGGTTGCGTCAGCGGCGCCGGCTGGCGGCAGCGGAGTAGAACATCCTGACCAGTTTCATTCAGCGCTCCCGCTGCGTCTCCGCCCATGACGAACTCGCCCGCCCTGGTAACGCGTCCCTGCCTATCTCCTCTGCTTTTTATTTTCTTCCTATCTCAGATTCCCCGGCATATCTCAACTTTCTTCCCTTTCACGACGTCTCTCTGGTTAGATTTCCCTTGTCCCTGTTTCTTTTGTTCGCTCTCTCACGCTTTTTTCATTTTTTCGACGCACTTGTCTTTCTTTTTTCTTTCACGTCATCGCTCCCTATCATTTCCCTTCTCTTTCTTCTTCTGTGCCTTTCCTCCCTGTTCCGCCCCTTTATCTGCTTTTGTATCTTTCACACTCTCTCCCTTCCCATTTCTCTCCCTCCATCTCTGTCTCCCTCTTTCTCTCACCCCTTGTGTCTCTTTTACTTTCATGCTACCGTTTACGCAGTAGAGAAACTTATGTGATGCTGCGCGAAAAAACTGCGAATTTTCCGCAGAAAAATTCTTAGGTAAGGAAAAGTGAATAAATCCAGTTGCTACTTTTAGAAAAAATACTCAAACATGTGGTGTAGCTAGAATCTCTGTTTTGTGGGTCCTTGATACCGAAAAATCGAATGACGACAAACGTCCTCCCGTGAACAACGCTGTCTATCCGTGAACGTCTGTGAACAACTAGCGGCTAAACTTTCAGCCGTTTTTCTCCAAAATGCATATCTCCCAACCGGTCTGGCTGATGTTGCGGCCCCTTCAATTTAAAACCGATATTTTAATTCCAGGGGGTTCTTTACATGAAGCCCCTGGGGCATTTTCGAAATTTTCAAAAAAATGGCTTCAACATTTTTTATTAAATTGTGTTGTGGGATAGTGTGAAGGACGTTTAGGAGAATGGTGTAAGCCCCATGTTCGTTAAAAGCTTTGATTTTTCGAAAATTCCAAAAATTCAAAACTCTTTTGGCGTCTCCCTACAACTACAGTTGTGAAGACAGATACTTTTCCCTTATGAAATCTGTTCCTTAAAGTTAGATTTTGAAAGAAGATCCTGCACAATTTTTCGAAAATTTGAATTCTTTTCGCGTGATTTTGCGTGAAAGTACGGGCGACAAAGTACATGCTGTTTTAGCACCACTAATTTCGTTTTCACATACTCCTCCTCTCTTGCCTTAACCATTATACATATTGTATCTCCTCGTACTCGTCATTACGAATTCCTACTGTACCAAGCCATCATCGTGATGTAAATTCAGCAAGTCATTCACCGTCACATTCAGTAATTCACCTCAAGCCTCGAGAGACCTCTTCCCATTTAGACCGCGCCACAGTGCAAAGTTCAGATCGCTGCTCGCTCTCCGAAGCCCCCGAGCTCCCCTGAGGCCCCCTCGGCACACCTGCGCGCCCACCAACGAGCCAGAATATGCTACATAGAGGGGCTGAAGCGCCTCCATCATTCAGAAAATTGATGCTGTGACGTCGTGGGTTGGACAAATCACAGAGAAGGTAGCTTTGGTATATACATTGTTTATTTACATATATGTACATCATAGGGGACGTACCATTTACTGCAGGAGCATTTGCTCCCCGTTTGCATCCGCTAACTACCAACGCAGTCATATGAACCTGGCGCTCATACCCACGAGTTTGCGCCCTCCCACGCACACTGCGTCCCGCGAAGGTCTCGCGACAGAAGTTTGAGGAACAATGCTGGCCCTTTTCAGAGCTCACCCGCCTTTGTAGCGTCGCTGTGACCGCGTCGCCCCCCCTCCCCGGGGTGCGATTGCCCGGTCTGCGATGCAACTGGCATAAGTCGGACACCATCCTTCCGGACATGCACCCTGGAGTTTCGCTCCCGCTTCTTCCGGCCCTTTTGTGATGCATTCAACATGTGTCCACTGCAATTGTCCACGATACCGCTGTGCATCACGCTGCCGCTGTGTTTCAGTAGCGGACGCTACAGTGCCATGTTTTTGGCCGTCAAAGCAGCGGCCTCTGGAGAAATATTCTAGTATTCCCTTTGGCGCTAGTTAGGGCTGCGTGGGTGCGGGCCGCGGGTAATATAAATCCTCTTATTCTGTGTTCCCGACCGAAAACAATAATTTGAAAACGAAATTACAATATATAAGGATAGGAATATGACCTGATACAAACAATATTTCGATTCAGTACAACAGTTCTACACGCCACCATCAGGCACCTCGATTGTTTTGACTGCAAAAAACATGTCGGCCCCTAGTTCGGCGAGCGTCCACCAAGAGCGCTGAAACCATAGGGTCAGCACTCTATATTCTAGCACGCCCACAGTGCAGGGAGACACCCGCCACGCGGTCCGCGAAGGATTTGGCCGCCACCAGCAACTTCTGAGGGGGCCTCGGCATTTGCGGGGCAAAATTGTTTTGACACTGAGTTAAAGGACCATAAACAGTTCAATCAGATGTTGCCTAACGTAATTTGAGCGTGAAGAAAAAACAACCCACATTTGCCGAAAAGAATTGCACATTTAAGGGATAGTGTACAATATATTGCAAGGCGTTCCAATATTCGTTTCTATTTTATTCATGTCGGAATTACTTGATTTGACCATCAATGGCGTATGATTGGACCTAAGAACATAACACTGACTATACAAAGCAGTGCCGTTCTCGACGCACGTTAGTGAAAATAAAGCGTTCGTTGGGTACTAGTTCGACATGTTCTATATTTTGAAATACCGCCATCTTTGCATCACCTTACACACGCATTAAATTTGCCTAGTCCTTGATATGCTTTATTTGTTTTTCATAAAAATTCTCACACTCGTAGACAGAAAATAGTTTAATTCCTCGTAAGTTAAAAGGCGATGCTGGACAATCTGGCATCGCTCAGCGCCTTACTCCGGAACACGTTTAATACGTTCTCTGGAATGCCTCGTAAAAGTGCTTTCATGTAGTCGAGCTGTAATGAGCTCAGGATGTAATCTTCAAAGAATAAACCAGGATGGGCAAATGGGGTCAAGTTAAAGCGTAAGCCATTAAAAAAAAGTGTCTCCCTGAGTAGTGTACCATTATTGCATAAATTGTTAATTCATTGTCTTACTTATTTAAATAATAATATTTAATATTTACAGATCTAAACTGCGAACAGTTTTGGCTATCAGTTTGGATTCGCCTCGGGAAGTATCTGATCGAAAGACCAAGATTTTTACAGTATTACAAGTTATATTTTTAAATATTAAAATTTAAATGTAACAGATGTCAATGGAAAGTTTAAAGTGCCAACCATTTCTTCGATGTTTCTTTCTTTAACTTTTTTTTTTGCTTCAAATAGA
This sequence comes from Acheta domesticus, assembly GCA_031308135.1. Lineage (NCBI taxonomy): Eukaryota > Metazoa > Arthropoda > Insecta > Orthoptera > Gryllidae > Acheta > Acheta domesticus. The sequence continues at coordinate 149,963,373 of JAHLJT010009436.1, read as the reverse complement.
AAAGCGTTGCAGAATTTTTATCTAAAGAATGTAAATGAAATAAAATTGTTCCCACCCACTTGTTCTAATTATCTTGGAGTTGCGGCGGTACAACTTACGAAAAGAATCCCATCCGCTTTTTCCCCGGATTCGGACTCTTCAGTTCCTGCTGGGCGTCATGTCCTGTCCGTGTCGGTGGAAAGAAAAACGCTACGCGTCGTCGCCGTCTGCTGCAGAAGCGTCGTCAGCCTGTCGTATTCTCCTTGCCTCCTTCACACGTCTCTTCGGCCCGTCGAGCTCCGCCCTGCACCCGCCACTCTTCGTCTCACCCCGCTTCGCTTCGCCTCGTCTTGTCCCGCACCGCTTCGCCTCGCCTCGCTTCACCATGTTCCTCATCGCCTCCTCTCGCTTCGCCTCGCCCTACTTCGCCAGGTCCTGCTTCGCCTCCCGCCGCTTCACCATGTCCCGTTTCATCTCACACCGCTTCGCCTCGTCTCGTCCCGCTTCGCCTCGCCCCGCTTCGCCTCCTTTCGCTTCGCCTCGCCCCACTTCATCACGCCCCGCTTCGCCACGTCCCGTTTCGTCTCGCCCCGCTTCCCCTCGCTTCGCCTCACCCCGCTTCGCGTCACCCCGCTTCGCCTCGTCTCATCCCGCTTCGCCTCGCCCCGCTTCGCTGCGGCTCGCCTCACTTCGCCTCGCCTCGCCGCGCTTCGCTTCGGTTCACTCCGCTTCGCCTCACCCCGCCCCTCCCCTCCCCCCTCCGCGCTTCCCCGCTTCGCCACACCTTGCTTCGTCTCGCCTCGCCTGTTATTCGCCACCTAGCCCCTGGGAACCCCATTCCTCTCCTCTTCTCTGCTCTTCCATGCTCCAGAGAAGCCCGCCCCGCCGCACTCTGGCTCGCCCGTCTCCGCCTTGCCTCGCCTCGCCTCGCCGCGCCGCGCGGTCCGGTGCGAACTGCTTTTTACGAGGCGCGAGCGGCTCGTTGCCCCGAATTGGCCGCGCGGGAGGCGGGCGCTGAGTGACGGCGGGGCCAGGGTGGGGCGAACAGCGGCCGCGGAGGTGGGGAAGTGGTCAACCCACAGGCGACAGGGCCAGGCCCCTCAGCTCTCTTGTTCTTCCCATGTTACACAGACTATTCTGAACTCCGCTAAATGCTCACTGCTCTTTCCTCTAAGCACAACAAAAAAGTCTAACCAATTGTTCTTTGGTTTGTAATTTCCAACATTTTTATAGTTACGGGGGAAAAGAAGTACGTGTGCTGTCTAATCATTTAGCAATGAATTATTTGACAATTGCATTTTACAAAAACTACTCTTATTTAATAGTGTAAATGGGAAAAACAGACACCACTCTGAAATGTTTAAAATTTGATACTCTTATTTCCATTAGACCAATGATAAGCGTAGGGTAATATTGTTGCAATCAAGCCAACTTCTCTCTCCGCGTGAAATGAAAGACTACGACGTTGGAACGATCTGCCTGAGAACAAATTGGAAACTTAAAAACTGAAATGACGATTTCTCAGACACTTCGCGAGTGGAACTCGCATGTAGTTCGGTATCAGTTCATATTAGAACTTCCCTTTTATTGTACAGTTCCGCTCTGGTGATTATCAGTTACCAAGTTTTTCCGTTTTTCTAAACGCCCCTTGAATTATATTGTTATGTATTTGCCTCTTTATTTATATAAGCACTTCTTTTTGTTTCAGGTAAGTACGATATGGCTGCTTGTGGATACTTTTGTATCTGTGCACTACTGTGCCGTTTACGTGAGTACGATTTAAACCTGTTTATTTGACGTGGGTCAGGGTCACAGGCCACCTTCAATGGTGCGTGCTCAAATACGAGTATTTGTGAAGAACGTTCGGCACTCGATTGGAAGGCGTTTGTAATTTTAAGCTATTACTATAATCCATTTACGTGAATTAATATTTTGAAAAGACGCGAATCGAAAATACGGTGATTTTTAGTGAAGGTCTAACAACAGTATATAAAATTCACTTACTGGAATTATAGTAAATATTGGCTAGACGTTTGAAATTATCTCTTGATTTACCGTATTCTTCTAAATGTCCCATAACTTGTCATATTTGGTGATTAATTTAAATGTTTGTAGAGAATGTTCCTTGTAATCTTCGCATATTTCTTCGTGAAAGCATGTCATTATTTGACGAAATATTTTCTGTACGACTTTTGAGCAGAATTGAATTGATAATGCACAGTTCTGCTCCAAGTAAAAAATTAAACATTTTACAATAATACTGACTTCAGTAGTCTGTTGATTAAATTATTTACGGAATGCACTCTACGAAGTAATCGATGCAGTCTCCTGTCGCATAAGATGATACAAAGTAAATCTCCGCGCTTTTTGACAGACAAACAAACGGCGGAAGAATACATCCTTAAGAGACGCCACGAATACACATTGTACTTCTCATCACTGTAAGAACAACACAATATCATTTATTTTTAGGTTCCAAATAAAACATTCAAAAATATTCAATGCATAGACAAGTGTTATAATTTGCTATCAAAATTCTACTTAGTCCATTTTTTAAATTTAATTATAAAGAGTAGTTGAACCAGGAGATTTCATTCGAATATTCGGCAATTTGAAAATAGTTATTTTAAAAGGGAAAATATTTTGAAACTGGATTCCAAGTTCGAACGTGCCTGACAATACTTGCAATGGAATTTAGGAGTCCTTTACACTGCAATAAAACTTTTAAAAATGTCCCCTTTTTTGGATTGCGGCAAAAGAAGCTTAATTCATGCCCCACGAAAACTGTTTTTTCAGGGCGTAGAACGCATTGTTTCGGTTAATATCGGACGATGGTAAGTGTTGCGGACGCCTGCTGTTTTCCTTAAATCATAGTTGCAAAATTCTAAATTGTTCGTTTTAAATCTGTATGATGTAACTCGGGTGGAGGGGGGGGGTAATTAACCATCCAGCAGTAGCACACGTACGGATTTGTGTCGATAGTGCCTAATGACAAAAAATTTCTTTGTATATACAAAACTATCACATTTTCTTAGTAGTATAATGTTAATAGAAGTAAGGATTACTTATTTCATTGAATCTACTCTGGCGACGTCGGGTGTAACGACGGAGTATTGCAGAGAAAATCTTTGGTTTCTTCATTCTTTAATTGTATTATCGAGGTTTATTTATGGATGTAATGACATCATCGCCTGATGACATGAATTTGCAGTTCGAAATAAAATTAGTTTAGAAAATAGTGATTGCAGTTCCAAACAATTCGTCGTAATACCTTCTTTTTAGAATATTCATTTGTATTTGTTAATTTCAATTACATTTGGGAAGTAGCTATCTACTGTCAAAGACAATTTATCGGTTTGTGTTGCGAAAGCAAGAAATCATTGACATTAAGAAGTCTGCAGCTAAGCTTATACCAGACTTTATTATCTTTTGACTAGACAGTGTACAAGATAAATTCACATTTCATTGCTTTCCATACGACTAAATACTTGTTACATAATGTAATTGCAAATGCGATATGCGTGCTAGATATTGTCAGAAGGAAAAACTATTACTTGATTTATCGCGAGTGTTTCTTATCGGACATGCGTCAAAGTTGACCCACGACGCGTTCTTATCGTCGGAAACGTTTTAACACCGGATATTGTATCTTGAACACCTGGGCAGCTTCTCTTATCAGTGGTTACCTCACCCTTACTCTTCATCTTTCGTAGTTATTTGCGAACAGATATACGCATTTTCAGGGAAGAAATATCATACGATATGTTTCAATATTTGTTTTTGTGAACAAAATATGTAGATGACAATTGCTGATCGCACCGCAAAACTAGATTGAATATTTTTAAGAAGGAATCCAATCGATGTGGCCTAACTCCAGGCCCTGCAAATTTGAAACGAATATTTTGATTTTTGGAAGTGCTTTTCGTCAACCCTTAACATTTTCAAAATTTTCTTAAAATGGTCTCCTAATTTTTGAATTTTTTTCTGATACAGCAGAGGAAGCATAAACAAAGGTACAGGTCTAATTTTCGTTAAATACTCTGAATTTTCGAAAATTGCAAAAGGTCAAACTTTTTTTGGCGTCATCTTGCAAATACAGTTTCGAAGAAAGAGATTTTAAAAAAATGAATCTGTTCTTCAAATAAGGATCTATAAATAAGGCTGTATCTTTCTTTTTTTGAAAAGATGAGTAATTTTGGCGTGATTTTGTGTAAAATATCGACAATTACAATATTTTTTCAAATGCTCCAAATTTGTTCTTTAATTTTTTTTACGGAATGGAGCAAATTTCGCTTATAAAAATAGTGCGTGTTCCATATTCGTTGGACTCTGAACTTTCGAATATTGCAACAACAAAATTAAATAATGCGAAAAAGTATGTGCTTTTGTAGCATCTCTGATTTTGTTTGATTACTATGTCTCTTGGAAAAGAATGAAATGACGAACCACAGAACAGTTGAAAATATTGCTGGAAATATTCGATGGGTGATGGGCATTTCCCGTCGCCCATCGGCCGTTGACCATTGCTCATTCCACATCACCCTTCGCCCCTTTCACCTATCGCCCTCCGGACGCCGCACATAGTCCCCTGCCCACTGCCCTCCACCTTCCGCACACCCCCAAAGCACATCGCTCACTGCGCGTCGCCCAGCGCTCACTGCCCATCGTCCACCTACAGCCGCGAGGCGCCCACAAACGAACGCCTACCATCCATCGCCCACTGCTTTCCTCCAGCGACGTGGTCCGTACCACCCATGGTGCGTCACGGACATCGATCGGGAGAGGAGAGGGCGGTTTCTCAGGACGCTCACCTGAGACCGCACCCGTCAACGCCTCCCACCCCGGCCCCCGCACCCAATCGCTCCCTTGAGATTTGCTCTCGGAACAGATTCTGTTCGATACGCGGCCAAGCTTCACCAGCTGCTGAATGCGCTCTTGTCCCTGGCACAGCATTGCACTCGACTTTCACTCTAAGGAGCCTCAAAGTCAAGAAATTTTCCATTTCGCCCCAACGCTCTGTGATTAAAAAACTCTTTTTTTAAATGTGTGCTATTTTCAGGGGTGTCCAGAAGGAGGGGCAGGTGGGGCAACATGCCCCAGGCTCCGACTTAATTGGGGTCCCAATTTTTTTTCATTCAGAGAAAATGAAAAATATATTTATTTCTAATCCAAATGTAATGTTATAAGTTATTTCTGATGCATGGAGAAATCTTCCAATGAATTGGAGTACAAGGAAATATTTTATTTGAAATTAGGGGTCCCCTTGAATCAACTGTCCCAAGCCCCTGGTTTTCTCTGGGAGCCCCAGGCTATCTTTCTAGTTAAATATGACGACTGTGAAATTGTAATGATTTTACACCAAATGGGAATGCGATACTTGTCCTACCCCTTAACGAACAAAACCATGTGAAATTGCAGTATGAGTTATCTTTGCACGGAGCCACGAGGCCGTTCCTTGCCTTCTGTTACGTTTAGATCAGGGGTCGGCAACCTTTTCATATCTGCAGGTCACTTTGCCAAACCCTCAATAGCTCGAGGGCCGCACTTATCTCCAACTTTTTGTTTAACAAACTTTAAATATTAAGATACAATTCAGTAATTTAATTAGTAATATGGCAAAGCGAGCTTGGAATCCAGGTACAATAATATAGCGAAGAAAGACTTTAAAGGTTCTATAACACTATTTCATTTACGAAGACAATTATTAAGAATACAACAGACAGACAATGAATACGAATATAAAAACAGTGAAAAGCCCATCAGTGCGATGCTTGGGCTTATATATTGGACGCCAGCTTCAATGCCAAAAAATCCATGATTGTTTATTTTTCAGTGGACCAATACAGTAGAGGCCCTTCGGGTCGCATGAGATGGCTTCGCGGGCCGCGGATTGCTGACCCCTGGTTTGGTTGGCCAAATTCGACAGTTCGGAAGTCGCGTAGTAAAAAAAAGAGGAGTTACTCTAAGAAGGGACCTCTTCGACAGGTTGAGAAACAATTAACGCCGTGTCGGGCGAAGGCTCTGCAAGAGACAGTGGTGACTCCATTTACAACTGTAAACGAAGGCGTAGATGTATTGAGTGTATCTGCAGTTATGTTGCCAACAGTAGCCAAGCAGTAGCTGTTAAAGCGGCCCCTCCGTGTGGTATACCTGGCGTCCACTTGGCCGCCTTCCCAACGGAAGCGAAGAACGCGGAGGTCGAGGATGTGCCGTCGATGAGTGAGATACGCGGCCACCTGCCCACACATGGACGTTGGTGCTTTCTCGCGGGGTCGACCACCGGCGGCGATTTCCTGAGGACGTTTAAGGGGGGCCGGAGGGGGCAGGCGAAAGGGAAAGGGCGACGACCGCTGCGCGCGTGGGCCCCCTCGCCGGGAGGGTCACGCGTCTGCGAAGTAGGTCGCAGCAATCACCCACACGGAGCTGTCCCCGACCAGCGAACTGACCCCACGCTACGCGTTGGTGAGAGCGAAAACTTTTGATGTACCATCATTGCTCCTGCAATCACCATCAATGCACCATTTATTATCACTGCAACACATTGTCTTAATTATCAGTGAGATTTTAGGAAGAGTTAATTTTGCGTGTTGGTATCCATAGTAAGTTTCTTTCGGGTTATCGTAATTTCATTTATATTTTTTTTAATTGCAGAATATTTCATGAATATTACTTGCTAGCAATTTATCTATATTTTTAACGATTATAAATTGTGATTATTTTGAAAAACAGCAGCTTTCAAAGGATGGAGAGATTTTCCTGCGTTCGTTCCTTGTTTAATGCGAAAGATAAAAGAAATATTCAGGCATTTTATCGCAGATAAAGCCGGCTACCTCATTCTTCATTCGTCGAAGAGACCCCATTGTCGCCGACAGCGATCAGGAACAGGAAACGCTCTGTATCTATATTGCGCAGTATGGAATGCGAAAGCATTTCACGGCGCTGCTATCGTCGCAACAAAGTACTTCTTACAGAGGTTACTGCTACCGCCGCGCCGCGGCGCCGCAATCACAGCTTCCAAGACCACCCACACAGCCCCACTCAGACTCAGCCATCACAACCACGGGGTCCCTGTTGGATGCAGAGGGCAGCGCAACCGCAGCCACTTAGTACCCTCTCACCCCTTAGGTCGGTCCGGTAGTTTTCAAGAGTTGAAAGAACGTTAAAACACTTAAAGTAATTACGGAGATTTTCGAGATACTTTTAGTAGATTGCGGTACTTTGGTTTTTAGTAGATTGTGGTGCCCAACATACTTAATACTGCATAGACTTAATACTTTACTGTTAACTGGATAGATGGAATCGGCGGTGTAAAGGAGTTCGCAGCAATGATAGTGTCCTGAACGCTGATCGCTAGAAGTGTGGGATTATTGCAACAAAATATAGCCTAAAATAACCAAGTTAATCATTGCATCGGACTTAAGTATTTGGACATAACATTACAACTTGATGAAATCAGAGAATACATTTCTGTAAGTTTACTTTATGGTGTCTCTCATTGTTTTAAGATTTTGTTTAAAATTTTCCCACTGCAGTGGAAAATAGATGAAATCGTTCATTAATTAGTTGTTTAAAAACATTACTAATGATGGTCAACACAGAAAATAATACGATGCTTGAAATTTAATATTCAACACTTTTTGTTATTGTTTTGGCAAGTATTACGTTTCAATGATTCTAACAATTTTTTGTGAAGCACAACATAAAAATACTGAGAAATTTCACAAAAATAGGTCATGTTAAATGTATACAATATTTTACACAAAGAATTGAAATAAAACTACTTGAATTTATAGACAAAATTATTGAAGTTTAGGAATTCGTCGTCTCATTTCTGTTTAATGACTTTGACTTTTGAAACCCATTAATTCTATTTACAAAAAAGAAATGGTCCAGTTATGTAACACATGAAAGTGTTTTGTATTTTTAAAAACAGTACTGGAGCTAAACACTTTGCAATCATTTCTTCAGGTCTGGCAAAACCTTGTAGCAACATACACTGGCAAATTCGATTGGGCACATACAAACATTTTGATACGAAGATATACGTTGAGGAAATGGACGGCTGTTGAAGGAGAAGTCAAAACATTTGAACGAGGACAGTAATATCGACAAGTCTGCAAGCAGCAAGGCCTCATTGCCAAGAGATCAGTTACAAAAGGAGGAGAGTTGATTGAAATGCATTTGATGACAGTGTTCTTAACAGGAAACATTAAAATATGCTTGGAAGTCAATTTCAAAGAGACTACATCACATGTGCAAGTAATGTATTTCTTCTGTTTCCTCCTCCATCTGTCTTCTCCGATTCCTGATCTCGTATCTCCAGTGTATGACCGCGCGTGTCCAATGTTTGTCCACTCCAAGAGACGCTTTGCCGCGGTCTCTTCGAGATCCGCCCCCTTAATCCTCCAGAGTCCCTCACACCGCGAACGCGTGGGTACGAGTGAATGGTGAAGCAGCCGCCGCCTGCGCATGACGTCAGGGTGGCTCGACTGCAGCGCTGGGCGCAGCCCATGTCCTTGCGGCGGCGGCGACGGTGGCTGCGTAAACAAACACGCGGCCCGCCATCGAGCCCCACCCGCCGCGCCGTCTCACGCCACACAGTGGCTCAGGGGAAACGGGGAGCGGCATTAATTCAAAAGCCTCATCACTTACTTTGTCAGAACGTCAGAGTATACTAGTTCAACCCGCGTGAATTTTTCTCTCTGTGTGAACAAGTTTTAAAAGTGATAATAGCTTCACATTAAAACGAACGTGCATCTCCTGAACTGTTTACTACATCGTAAGGTCCGGAACTGTGCGTGGGTATGCATTCTAATATGCTGGGCATTTTTTAACAAACAAAAAGTCTTAGATGTATCCGATTGTAGTGCACAATTATCAAGTAGTCAATTCATTTTATATAAGTTTTGAATTTCTGCACTTTCTGAGATGTAATAGTAGAAGATTGAGAAAGGTCTCATTTTGTAGATTATGATTTAAGTAACATTACTCTTTGCATTTGCGAAAGTACGATCAGAGTGTTTCAAGGCCCTAGGATGCACCGGTCTTGAGACATGGACGTTCGTAACATGTTTTGCAGTGTATCGTCAGGGGATTGCAGGTGCGCCTGCTGTTTTTCTCGTATTACAAACTTCTAAATTGTCCGTCTTAAATCGTGATGGGGGTGATTCCTTATCCAATAGCAGCACATTTGCGACGTATTATGTTGACGGAGTCTTATGAATCATTCAAAGCAAACATATTTTCGTAGCGTTTTATATATAGTAGAGAATATTTATGGATGAAATATGCTTTTGAGTTTCTTGTCAAATGTCCAAAAATGAAAACAGGTTCAAAGTAGCCATTAAAAAAAATTAAAAATCGTATAATTGGAATGAAATGAAAATATTACCATTCTCACCTCTGGACCTAATTTATTTCGAAATTTTAATAGTTTCAAAATGTACTCACAGTCAGTATCGGGGAATAGAAAGAAAATACAAGAATGTGGATCACATACGTTTTTAAAATACAATTGGAGAATATGGACAATTTAAATGTTTGTTTCAAAAAATAAATATTGCTCTTCCTTGGCTTAGAGTATAGCATTTGAAATTCCGCTTCATGCAAGTTATTAGTTTTAAGTTTTCCTTTGCAAATTAATATTTTCTGAATTTTTCTTTCTTTCTTTCTTTCTTTCTTCTACTTATTTAAGGTCGATTTTCAACTACTAAGATCATATAGCAACCTCTATAAGAAACATTTGAGATAACGGTATACGGACACACACAAACCTCCATTCCCCGGGCGGGATTCGAACTCGCGATCCTCCAGGCACGAAGCAGCTACGGTTCTTCTGCCTTAGTGACGTCGGCTATTAAGTCCAGCTTTCTGAATATTCATGTGCAAGTTTTGAATATACTTAATCGCTGAAACGCTAAAGGCTAATTCCCAAAACTTGTGAATATGCTTTTTATCATTATTCAACTACGAGTGCCTGATTGACCGCCGCTTTCGCGCTCCTTGCCCACTGCGTCGCCCGCGAGCAGAGGTGGAGGGCGCGGAGCCCGGGGAGCGGCGAAGGCGGAGGGGGCGATGACGGAGCTCAGCGAGGAGGGAGTGCCCGCACTGGGAAGCGAACCTCGCCTTTTTCTTTAGAAGAACAACAGAGACCATTCACTTAAGTTCAAACCGCGACGATAAGTTCCTTGAGGTACCACGAAAGAGTAAGTCTAACATCACGACTGTGTTTCAATAGGCCACAATCACCTTTTGCAAAAAAATTATTTTAAGTAGAATACCGGGCTAAAGCATCGTGTTATGTGGATGTTTTACTTCTTAGAATGTACTGCTCTATCTTCTCGACCAGCATAATTTTAATGTAAAGTGAGGCCAAAATGGTTTCGTTCTTTCCATTGATCAATAATGAGATATTGTATGTGCTGATATGATTTCCATTAATCATGCTCTGATATTCCTCTGGATCGTATCTTCTTGAATGGATCTTTAGGCAAATTGTATACATCACTTGATGAAAATAACGAAAAAAATACAGAGAGAGCTTCTTATAAGATGATCTAGTGTAATGTTTACAATCGTTTCATCAGCTGAAGAAGACATAGGTAATTCCATTGTAGCTTTTGATTTCATCAGAAAACTTTCTCGGTCGCCAGGTGGCACTCGCTCTCGTCGAGGATGGTCTAGATGACCGAAAACGCTTTATGATGAAATAAATACCTGTCATGACAGAAGTGAGTCTGATTTTTCGTCCATTCAAAAGTCGTTGCCCTGAAAGATCGCCGTTGGGCACTCTTACAATCCCAGATGAAAATGCTCTAAAGCTATCGAAGTATTGCGAATTCTTTGCATACACCATTGGCTCCTGTGCCATTGACATGTCGTACATCTCCCATGACAATAGGCTAGCATGCGGTAAGGATTATGAAGTGGACACCTCGGCATGCAGGAGATCTCAGCGTTGAAGCTTTCCACTGCAGAGAGACTTTTCGAACGCTCTGTAGGAGCTCGGCACCGCCGCCTGGGCAACGACCACTGAACCTCTCCAGGCACCGCCGCGCCGGCGCGCGTGCGTTTTGCCAAGAGGCGTGTAAGCGGCGGCGGCGGCGTCTGCTTCTGCGATTTCCGCGTGGGCGCGGCCCAGTGACCAGCGGAGGCGGCGACTGCGCACGCGCCGGTCGACGACCGCGCCGCCTACCCCCCGCCCTCGCCGCCGCCGCCGCCGCGTGGGAACCACGTGCGTGCCGCGCCCCCGCGTCTGCCAGCATCGCCGCCACCGCCAACGTCGCCTCCGGCGACGCCGCGACCGTCGCGCACTGGCGGCTCTCTCTGTCGGCGTCTCACAAGGTCCACGCTTTGGACTGTACCAGCAACGAGCGTCTATACTGCGATTTTTCTAACTTTGCCCCTCAAGGCCATTCAAATCTCAGCTTCGCAATGGAATATGTCACGGTATTTCGCATCTTTCTCAGTCTTTCCGGTAGATTTCACATGATCGCGACCTATCTAGCAGGGCTTGCGATCATGCGACTTCTACTGGCAAGACCGAAAAAGATGCGAAATGTCGTGTAATATTCCATCGCGAAAATGGGCCTTGAGGGACAAAGTTAGACAAATCGCAGTATAGCAACCGCTCGCGCTTTGAGCGGTTTCTTCTGCCTCATGGGCGTGGATTAGTTTCTATGACTCGTCGCCTTCCAGCTCTCCTAGTAGCGGTTCTTGGGGTGACAAGAGTCGAAAATGAGACGAAGCGTATATTGATTCGAACTGTCTCGAATGTTTTCAAAAAGAAATTATACATTAAAGAAATACAAACTTCGTATTATAGGGGTTTTACATAAGATGTAAAACTAATCATTAAAAAATTCATCATACATTCTAGCATATAATTCATAGTTAACTGCTGGATAGATCTTATCATTTATGCAAATCAAGAGATACAAAACTTCTATTGCTTTTTTCATGATGTTTGTCAATTTAGATTTTCGTGAATTGATTAAATTGTGGTGAAAAATTCTTTTGTGATTCGGAGACGTATTTAATTGGTCTTGCTAGAGCTGATCCCGATATCTCTCTTCGCCTCCCTGAGTAAAAGTATTCACTTCGTTCCGTCGTTTAATTATCAACTTTTCTGGTGTGCATGTCCGTTATTGTTTTGAATCATAAGAACCAACCGATCCTCGTGACCTTTGCCCATCGCAAGTCGTCGGTCACCGACCCGATCCCGGAGTCCTCACACTTTGTGTACCCTCTCCTCTTCCTTACGTTTGCGCTCCCCTCGGGCATCACCTGGATGGCGACCCGATCCGGCGCCACTAATTGCTGGCGCCTCCCTCGGCGGCATCACATTTCGCTGAACTGCATTATGAAGTGCGATCACATGCAGCTACTAAATGAGAAATCCTCTAATGGGAATTGTCATTACGTGTTTCCCTCTTTGTTCGAGACTGAAATACTGATCACTTGGAAAATCCCGAATAGTGAATATCGCCGGTACCCAGAAAATGGTGTGCAATGAGGAAACAAATGTTTACTAGGTACTTCCATAGTTAGCGATTGACTAGATTTACACATCTTAATAATTAATTTGTAAAAATCGAGGAAAATAATACAGAATAAATTGATTAAAGGTTTTTCATTCGACATGGGTTTAGTCATTCAAATTTATTCTGACGAAATTATATTTCTCATTTAGCGGATTGTATTCAATGATGTATTCAACCTATACAAAGACTTTCGTCAGAAGATGAGAAAATAAGTCTTAATCTACATCAGACGTTTCATTAATAAAACATAATCACATCATTGCGATACTCGCTTTAGTCAATATTCATTAGTTCATTTTGTCACTCACGTTGTTCCGCATAACGTATGGGGAATCACAAATCCCTCAATATCTGGGTGTTCGTCAAACGCTGAAGCTAAGTTCCCTGACACCACATTATTAGAATGATTAGTTCAGATAAACTTGATCTGTATCCTCCGTGAATTCATGTCATCTTCACTACCGAATGAATAGAATTTCAATTTGCGGGTTTTTCCCTATCCAGATCTCTCGACCAGTGTGGAACCGAACCGCTCTAGACCGGACAAGTTCCAAGCACCTGACTGGTCTCCCGCCTTGTGTGGTAGTGTAATGCGTGTAAGAGAAAGTGAACATCTGTGTGTAGGCAAATAAAGGGACAGTTGGGGACAAGGTCGACGAAAGAAAGATCGCGCGCGCTGTCCGAAGGGCGTTTGTGAATGCACTGCTCCGGTATTCGCCTGGTATTGATCCGAGAAACCACGGAAAACTACCAACTAGAGCAGTCGGAAGCTAGAATTCTCCAGATAACGTTTGAATGCGACCTAGGTCTGTAGCTGAAAGCGTAGCCTTTCGTATATCAGTGTCAGTAACTATTTGGTTGTCCGGGAGAGACCGCGTCCGGAGCATAGGTGCCAACGATTCAATTGCCATTCTGCGACCTTCCTCAGAGCGAAACCTATGCCTAGGACGCGGAAACTCCCGGATAGCCGAGTAGTTAGCTGTCATATTGTCTACAATCAGCCTACGTAGTAACTTGTACGCTAGTAGTACCCTCCGTTGAGAAACGCTGCAACAGCTCTGTTGTAGTCCTGACCCATGTCAGCTTCCCTTCGCTGATTGATTGTTAGTGGTTCCTGGCACGCCAACTTGAACTCGGGAGGTGGCGGTGGTTTCCCCCCACGGGATGTCGAGATCCGGCGCCGACTTACCGTTGGCTAGCGGGGTTTTCGCCAACCAGATATCTCCCACCACCAGTGGGGCTCCACCCCAGCTGAAACGAGCTCTAAGACCTCTCTCGGTTTGTGTAATAGTGAAGTGCATGTTAGTGTGTGTGTGTGTGTGTGTGTGTGTGTGTGTGTGTGTGTGTGTGCAAGGGGAGAGGATAGGACAAGAGGAAGGAAAGATCGCGCGCGGTCCGTGGCCCGTTTGCTAGGGTTCTGCTCCGACTTTTGTCTAGTGGTTATGGAAACCATGGAAAACTACCGACCAGAGCAGTCGGCCACTAGAATTCTCCTCCAGATAGCGACTGAATTCGACCTAGGTGACAAGCTTGTGTCGAAAATCTTGCCCACATCCAGAGGCGTATCTAGGTATCCAGGCGCCCATGGCAAACATAGAATAAGCCCCCCTGACAGGAGGATACTTCAATTTAGGGTTTTTTTATTTACTTTAGCGTATATATTCTATACAGCGCTCCTTTGTGAGTGGCGCCCATGGCACGTGCAATGTCTGCCGTACCGTAGATACGGTTCTGCCACCATCGGGACTCGAACCTAGGACCTCCTAGTCAGAGGGAGTGCAGTGACATCAGCTGATGCCCTGAGCCATCTCAGCTTCCCTTCGCGAGGCGTAGGGGGCGCCCGCCGCCGGGAGCCGCTGCCGATGAGGCGGGCGCGGGTGCGATCGCGGGCGCGGGCGCCGCGGGCGCCGCCTAACGGGACCGCTGGAATGAGGAAGGTCGGCGCCGCAGTGGAGACGCTCCCGCGGTGGGTGGGGGAACGCGATGCGGTGCGCGCAAGTAGGTCTACGCGCCGGAGGTAGCCTTACGACATGCTACGTAATAGCATGGTCGGAATCTCACTGTACCTCGGAGGAGTGGTAGTATGTCTAGGGCTCATTCCGTATCTTAACAAGAGACATTTACATTTCTATATAAACCGTTTGACATTCCTTGCATTTACGCAGTTGGTTCTTTTTAAACAGGTCGAATGATTTTATATAACACTTGTTCAAAGTGTTATTCTTCTCTGTCCTATATTTGGGCACTTCTGATTGGATTTGAAGTGTTCAGAACAGTAGTCCGTCGGGGAACGAACCCGCCATTTCTGGAACACACACAGTTCATCTGACCATTGTGCTACCGAGTCGACCAAATGATTCGACCAGTTTCTTAGGCCTGATGTATTGTCCCACAAATGATACCAATTGTTCAACTCCCTGTCACTTTGTTGGATAGGCAATTACGTCGAAAATATGTCCCGCACAATAAATTATCCATGTTTGACCTTTATATTGTGTAACAAATGTAGTAAATGTATAACATAGTGAAAAGGTCACATCACGAAAGTCATTTACAATGTGAAACATATTTCTGATGCAATTGCCTTGATTGGAGGGAAAATGTGATTGAAGGCGGAGTACATGAATCTTCGATGAGTTGAAATTCCTTGAGAAAATTCTGACCTAAAAAAGTTGTTTCTCCGACAATGTTTTATCTTCATCACAAAATACTGCGTCGTAAATAGATTTTGGAGAGTGTGACATAATTAGACATGTGGCACCTTTTTCGTTTGTTTTCATCTTTTCGCATCTATCAACGCGCAAGCGATTTGAAAGTCTCTCAGAGCGTTAGCGGTTCTGTTTCTGCCTGTAGTCCTGTAATGTACTAACTTTTATAAAAAATAGTCTGAACCGCACGCATATCGTTGACATTCAATTTCTTTCCTTCCATTAATACCTGATCTTAAAAAAACATAGAATTCGTGATATGGATTAGGACGTGTGTTACTAGTATATCTGGATGCTAGTTTTTGGAATTTAGTTTCTGTAAATTCCTTTACTTATCTTGGATGAGAGTGGAAGTTGTACTCAGTAAATGTAAAAATATGCAACATTTTCTTCCCATCGTCATTTTGCCCGACTTTTCTTTCTGCAAAACAGCTTTTGTAATATCTTGCATGGCTGACCAAATTAAATACACGAAGAAGAAATGTATTAATATGGTCATGCAGTATGTGCCGTCAAATTAAGAAATTCAATTGAAAATGGAGGAGCCCAGAAGTTGAAGGTAGGAAAGAATTTTGATGGAGCAACGTGTGCCGCGGAAGAAGAGAATCGAGGGAAGTATTGCTGCTCGGAACAGCTGACCCTGCTTGTATCCTGTTGTTGCTCCTTGGCCTTCTGACACTGAGCAAGCTGACTCACAAGGCGTCAGGAGGCCTTGTCGAGTGGCAATGCTCTCCGGGCTCGTTAGACTTCGTTAAGGAGAGGCAAACATTAATAGTGTGCAATATTTGCACCTACATTTGAACTACAGAGAAAAAACGACCATACATTTTAAATTCACGTTGCAGAGTTGGAGATGGCAAAGTGCAGCAAACATCCGCCTTGATCTCATTCTGGGAAATTTAGTGGTCTTCGCTTTCCTAACCATGTTGAATAACAAAATGTATCCCGCATGGATTGTAGCTCATTTATTCGAAGACGCGAATATAATCTAAACAGAAACATTAGGAATTCTTTATTGAATTAAAATGTATCACTTTTGTCCTTTCTTTTTATTCTCGGGTAAGAAGGAAATAAGTGTTAAATCAGAAGAGAATATTAAATATGCTTATCGCGTTTCGTATATCGAAGTCCCTCGAAGGAGTATGAAAAGAACATATCTTTGATTGGAAATTTGCATCTTTTGAAACTATGTTACTACGTATATTCCGTAGAAAATGCTTATTTCAATTCACTTCGTTAATAATTGTTTACTATAATTTTAATTATCATTACAATTATTGTAATTTTGGATTCAAGACCAACTGTTGAGTTGGACAGTTTTCGTCCAATTTCCCTTGATTCACAAAGCAAATCTTGAAAGGATTATTTTTTTATAGGCAATAAATGCATATTTTCTCCTCCTCTTCCATACGCCATCGAAGTTGTAAAGAAATTAACAGTAATCATGGAAGATAAGTCAACTCTACGGAAATTAGTTACGGAAATTTTTATTCAAATAAAGCCAATAATTTCATGTGCAAAGATCTTGGAAAACATTCCTGGTTGGGGATTTGTTCGAGATTCCCTTTGGAACAGTAGGGCTGCGCGGAGGCCCATGTAGGCAGAAGACGACATGGATT
Source organism: Acheta domesticus (assembly GCA_031308135.1). Taxonomy (NCBI): domain Eukaryota; kingdom Metazoa; phylum Arthropoda; class Insecta; order Orthoptera; family Gryllidae; genus Acheta; species Acheta domesticus. The sequence goes on along the minus strand of JAHLJT010009436.1, from coordinate 149,946,525 downwards.
ACGTTAGAGACCGCTTTTACACAACGCTACGCTTCCTGAATTTGAACACGTGGACGGTGTAAACAGACAGGAATAGTCACGCCCCGTGTAATCCTCAGTGGAAACCCCGCAGCTGACGAGCTGTTACACGTCCGCCGCACGCGGTTAAGTCGCGTTAAGTCGCGACTCGAAAAGAAACGACCTTTTTATTGGCCTCCGCAGCCATACGGGACGCCGGTCAATTTTCTCGCCGTGATCGCGCTTTGCGACACACCTTATTTCGGGTCCGCTACCTTATCATTTCCCGCTTCGTCACGCCCCCTTCATCCCCGTGACATGCGATCGCTTCGACCAGCTGTGCAGGCAGTTAAATCGCCATTTTGCGGCGAGACCGTCTGCAAATTGAGGCTCCCGGCGATTGGGCGGAGTGGCACAGAATTCGCACCAAGTGCTGGAGGAGGTTCGAGGTTCGAAGGAATTGAAAGACACACCTTTCACAGTCGGGTTGTCAATTTAAATAAAATAACTTGTGACATATTATCAGGTGTGACGCTGTTACCCAATCGGGAGCTTCGAAATTAAAGCCTAAAATTAAAGTCGAAACGAAGGTCTTAAGGATAACCTCATCCAGCTGAAGATCTGTCAAAAGTCACTATATTTAAATCGAATAATAAGGATAATGACAATTTGCGCTGCTAAAGATTCTAGATGATGTCATGAACTCATGGACAATATAACGTGTATAAGTTGCAAAACGATATAGATTTGTTAGAGCTATAAGTTGAATTAAATAGTGGAAATACGATAAGAGAGGAATACGAAAGTTGAACACGGGTTCATAATTAAAGTTCATGCATCCTTGAACCCATCATTATCAATGAAGAAATTAATGTTAGGAGGATGTTTTTAAAAAATAATGAGATGAAATAATCTTGGCTCAATTATGTACTGCAATGCAATGTATGTGCCTTAGATGTTCTTTTTCACTTAACTAAGGTAATGACCTTAGCAGTGGATGCAAATTAAAATTTAATCAGAAAAATTAACCAGAAATTTTTGTAGAGATATTGGGGAAATATGTTTGATTCTTTGATAATTGATTTCCAAAGCTCTGAAAGAGTTATCAAAGTGTAAATAACTCATTTTCTAATAATTTTGACTTTGGACGTTCATGTTCTAGTTCCTCATAACGAATTTGATGGGGCTAAGATTTCCAGAATCAATGACATTATCTTACCAACGATTCGAAATAAAATTATCGCACGACAGTTAATACCCGTTTCAGTATCATCTGATCGTGAAGAGGAATGGTTGCTTATTTCGGATGGCCGTTGAGATTAGTAAATGTTCAAGAACTCGATGTACACTTAATGAACATTCCGTTAATTTTTAAAATGCCAGAAATTTAAATGCTTCTTCTTAAACGTTTAATCTAGAAATTCAAAAGAAATGAATGTGACAAGATCTGATGATTTTTATATTGCATATGTAAGATTTACCGTTTTAAGTGAATAACTTGTTACATCCAAAATTGAAAAGTGACTGGACATGGAAAAAGGGAGCCTGTAATCAAACACGACTCCGTTACTCTGGCGGTGTAGACATGTCTCTCAAGCGGAATCCAATCACTGCTGCCGGAACGTGCTCTGGCACCAGAAGCGAACCGGGCGCTCTCATCGCCCGCTCGTATCTCACCGCCCACGCCCGTCCAACCCCGCCCATTCGTCAGGCGTCCGTCTCCGCCTCCCCGGCTCCCGTTCCTCTTCCTCCGCCTTCGCCTCCACCCTTCGCCACCCCCAACACCTCCGCGCCCTCACCAGACGCCTCTGCGCCTGTCTACGCCCCCCCCCCGATCCCTGCCCCCTCACCGCACCGCTCCCCCGACGCCTGTCTCCGTCCACGCCCCCGACCCCACCTCCCGTCCCCGACCATGCCCACCGACCCCACCACTCGTCCCCGATCACGCCCCCGTCCCCGACCACGCCTCCGAACCCCGCCCCCGTCCCCGAACATGCCCCCGCGCCTGTCGCGCGCCCTTCCGGACCGCGCGTCGCGTTTGCTGTCGATCGCGCCGCTTATCTTCGCCGGCCGCTTATTTTCATTTCCTGCGCAGCACCTGCTGCCGCGCCGCCTGCCGGGGGGGGGCGGGCGGGGGCGATTGGTGGGCCGAGGCCGAGGGTAGGAGCGACGCCCGCCCGGGGCCAATTTCCGCCAGCCGTCGCGCGCCGCCCCCACCTGTCGCGGGCCGAGAGCGCCGGCGGAGGTAGTGCCACTCCCCGCCACCGGGCGCGCCACATACCCTGCCCACCCGACGCCCGGTGCGGCGTAGCACGAGTGCAGCTCAAGTGGAGCAACTCTTATCACTCACTCCGCCTACTCTACATAGAGACAAGTTGAGATTTTTGATTCGATGCGATAGTGAATATCGATATTAAACACCCACCTTTCGCTGATCGATAAAACAACAAATTTTGAATATCGATTTATTTTAAAAAGAATTTTTATACACAAATTAACCATTTTCATGTTTATTTCATTGCAGAATACATAACATTTTTTGTTTCATTTTACAATGCTTCGACATTTCATTCCAATTTCTTCAGGTTCGAGTTTCCAAGTTGAGACAACGTACTTTTAGGTATGGTATTGTCCACAATGGCATATATTTACGTAAAAGTTGAGAAAAATAATTGTGTGAAAAATATGCTTGTAATCACGACTAGTAAGGAGAATAAAAAACGTTGAAGAAATTTTTACGTACATATGTCAATGTAGACACACACCTAAAACACATTTAACACATCTAAAAGTGTGTTATCTTAATTTGGAGACTAGAATATGGAGAAGACATTGAAATGAAATGTCAAAAAGTGAAATTTAAAAAAGTTGTATTTTCTACAATGAAATAAATGTGAAATGTATTAATATGTATATAAAAATTCTGCTGTCTTAAAATAATTTTGAGATTTAAAATTTCTAGTCAAAATCCAACAGACAGTATAAAGAGTTCGATAATAAACCGAAGTAACAATACTGTATTAGGAAAAATTAATTTTTAGAATGGAGTGCTGAAAATGGAAAGAAAGCGTTCGCGTGGGGCGAGAAATAATGAAGACGAAGGGGCGAGGCGCCCTCCAGCGCCCTCGGAGGCATTTCCAGGGGGCCCTGGCGTTGTCGTTGGCACGGGAGGGCGCGTCCTAGCGTACTCAATAAAAGCGCGAGGGCGCCCCAGGGCTGCCAATAACTCTGCCACGACGTTTATTCCTTCATTCTTTTCGTCTCCTTTTTCTCTTCTCCCTCGTTCCCAAGTATTCAGTACGAAGTGCACTTTCTCAAAAGAATTCAATTTTTTAAAATTAAGTATTTGGGGTCTATTCTAGTGCTATCATTCAACAAATATCTTAGTGTGGTAGTTCGATTAATTAAAATAGTGTTTGTCAGTCACCTTTTGCAATATCTTCTCTCATCTTATCAATGATTCTCATAGACTTCGTCGCTTGATAGGTCTTTGTCGGTGACTAGGCCGTAACCGTACGTAAAACGCCCACCTCCACTCTCCTTTCTAGCATGGGGTAAGGGAACTCAAAGAATGCGAATCGATTCCGATAATGTGATTTACGTATGGTTATGGCCTAGTCACCGAGAAAGACCTATCAAGCGACGATATCTATGAGAATCATTGATAAAATGAAAAAAGATATCAGATAGCATGAAATTAATATAATATTTACAAAAACAATTTATGGAATTTAAAAGGAAATTATGTATTGTATTGACTGCAAAAATTACTTATAAGAAAATGTGTGAACCATAAAAAAAATAATTCTGAATTCACTTATTCAATTAAAAAATACATAGTGCTTCAGTTTCAATTAGAAAATATATTCTGTACTCACGTATTAAAATAGAAAATGATCCTTTAACAATTTCGTAATTTGTACATTTCATACTTAATGAAACGACGTGCGGTAATAAACAAACACTTTTTCATCACAGAAGTAACTGTAACAGAAAAACTGATGTGTAGTATTACATCATCAGACAACGAATGAAATTGCTTATTTCGACATTCACCTAATGTTAAACAATGTTATATTAGAATGTGATCTGCATGATGGCAATTTGGTATAAATAACTCATGGCGGGAATGAAATAACGAAAAAGTAATTGGAATGGATTAATGATGAATGCAGTTTGCTGATGAATTACACATGACAATCTCATTAGTTATTGCAGACATTTCAATTAATTTTCAGACGCGAGGAAATATAGATCCGTTCCCCACATGGTGTATTGTGAGTTTCCACTAGTTTATCGCGTCTTATCTGCTCCCCTGCGTGCAGCGGCAACTGCAGCGTGCGGATCGCGTAGATTCGAGAAACCTTGCTCAAGGCTTCGCAGAATCATAATGGCAGCTCAATAGCTGTCGCATACAATAGGTGGCGAAGAGTTTACGACGCTTCGTAAAACTCTGTGGAGCTTTTTGTTCTTAAAAAATAATTTAAAAATAGAAAAGAAAATTCTTAATACAGTTTTTATTTCCTCCTTGCGCTTTTGGTGTAATTAAAAAGAATGATCTGTGAACTTTAGTGAAATAAGAAGCATTATACTTCGGTTTTTCTTTCTTGGCGCACGGGGGGAGTGTCATCAGAATGGAATATCTCACGGTATTTCGTGTCGTTCTCCGTTGTGCCACCAGGAATCGCATGATCGCCAGAACTGCTTGATACAGTCGCGATCATGCGACTCCTAGCGTCACGACCGAGAACGACGCGAAATACCGTGAGATATTCCATTTTATTGACACCCCCTGTGAAGAAAGAAAAACCGAAGTATTGTGTGAGTCTTATTTAATATGAATGCACGTGGTAATGCGCATGAGCAAAGATGATTTCCTTTGTGAAGTACTTCTAATGCATGGTGACAGCAAATTGTGTTATCGTAATAGTTTTCATGTTCTTGTCGTTCCAGATTACAATGTTTTAATCTAGAATCAATCTGTATATGTTTTGACTTTTATAGGTATGATCTATACCAGTGGCCTCTAAACTTCCATCTACTAGGGGGCCGATAAGTTTTTAAGTGTCAAGAGCCAAAAATTAAATTGCATTATACAGTAGGATGGATTTTATCGCCTATTTGTTAAATTAAACTTTAATTATAGAGTGACAAAACAGTTAACATTTCACAAATTAATTCTTTTTGACTGCCATGTGCATCACATGTGATGCTCAGTAGGTTTTTGTGACTGGCCTCGTGCATCATATACGATCACGCCCAGTGCCTGGACACATAATTGGAGAGTGGTCTTGGCCAGAATCAAAAGTTCACGAAATATCCTCTGGCAGTCAAAGTGTAGCATTGGGGCATATGAGCATACAATTCTGGACAAATATTTGTAACAATTAATACTCATTTTAAAATTTCAATTTTTAATTAGTCAGTTCTTTAAAAAACAAAAAACAAACAAACAGAAATAATAAATAAATTTTATACGTACCTCAACGAGGGCAATGAAATTGTTTTTTTAGATTCTTACATAAGTTAATTTGTGGCTGAATTTTTGTTTCACCTATTGTTAATATGCCTCTGAAATGGCTGGTATGTGGACCAAAGAGTGTGTAACAATAGGACCAGAGTCTTATATCTTGCAATATAATGTTACAGCCTGTGTCACGATTCTATTGAATTAGAATATTCTTTGGTTAGGTGGGTCACATACAATACTGCCGAGGACCGTATGTGGCCCGCAAGCTGCAGTTTGGTGATTCCCGATCTATACAATTATTGTTTGACACATGTGTATTGGCCTGCTATCTCCGTGTGTACCAAGACATTTCCGTCTGTATGTAGTCAGGTTGTGTGCGGGAAATCCAACTTGCGATAAACCTCATTGGGAAGCCATATACGGTAATGGCCACTAGCTGAATATAACAATGTTAAAGACTAAAGAGATATCTGGATACAGTATGTATCTTATAACTTCATTTTATTTCAAATACAATTGAATGTTTCATAAGATAATAAGTGAATGAAATAAGATGAACCGTTGAATATATTTTCCGCGCAATATTATATCAATAGTTGATATAATAGCTGTTTTATATTCCTGATTTTGTTCCCTACATTTACTGATATTTTTTTATTTTTTAAAAATGTTTATTGATCAAATTTCTATTGGTTTCCTGGCATACTTTCCACTTATCCCCCTTTTTTGTACATTTATTACTATCTGCGAAGAAAGTTATCTTTCAGATCAATTTAGAAATTCAAAATCGATTTAATGTGCAGTCTGTCCATTTAGATTATTAGAGACGCGTAACCTTTTCCTGCTCTCAATTTTCTTAAGATGTTCTTTGTTTCTCTTTTACAATATGACAGTCAATTCACCATTATTCTCTTATATTGTAACCATTGCCTGTCGGTACGATTTCGATCAGTTGACTGAGACGTAGCGCGTTATTGTGTTCAAGTTCAGCTACTAAAAGTTTTTACAGATGCCAATCATGGGTACAACGACAACGACAAATTTTCCTAGTTAATGTTTATTCTTCGCATTTTTAATTCCAGATTTGTAACTAGTGCAGTGCTTTACCCACATAGGAATACTGTCAGTGACTGATAAGAAGTCAGTATCCAATGAAAAAAGAAATACTACAACCAATATTCTTCTTCACTTGCTTTCGCTCGTCTATTCTTTATTCGTGTCTCGTCGCTGCCAATGAACAATCCAACGGTCATTGCGCAAAGGCCAAAAGGAAAACGCAATCGGCCCGCGGCAGCGGTGACCTCTGGTCGGTGGGGGAGGGGGAAGGGGCCGAGGAGGGGAAGGGAGGGACGCGCTGGGTGGAGAAGGGCGTGGCGGAGGTCTCACGCAGACGGCGCCTGCAGTCACGCATAAACTTTTCGGCCAAGTTTGAAGCACAAAAAATGGTTACTTTTTCTTGACATTTTAATTTAGAAAAATCCATGGAATTTACACCAATATTGAAAAACTGAATTGTTGAATATAATAAATTCTGCCTCAACCTCACAAACAAAATATGCAGTGGGAAACCGTCTTGTTTGAACAGTCCATAATTTGCTCCAAAAACATTAATTTTAATTGGAAAATTAATACTAATGAAAAATATATTACAAGATAATTGAATAATTCCAGTTAAATAAAATGTAACTTTGTACACCTAGAAGAAATGGCTTTGAATTTGAAATTCACCAGCACATTTAGTCGTTCGTAGCCGCTAGGAAGGTTTCCAAGCAACAAAATGTGCTGGTGAACTTCAAATTCAATGCCATTTCGTCAAGGTGTCCAAAGTTACATTTTATTTAACTGGAATTATTGAATTATCTTGTAATATGTTTTTCATTAGTATTAATTTTCCACTTGAAATTAACGTTTTTCGAGCAAATTATGGACTGTTCAAACAAGACTGTTACTAATTGAATGTGAGTCATCTGAGTCGTAAAATCCCATTTATCTTCTAAATCGTGAAAGACAAGAGTAATGTTTCCACTATCGATGCCAAAGTCCGGGGCCATCTAGATACATATTTCATATTCATTCAGTGTCCAATTTTACTCTGAAGATAAAGGATCAGTTTTGAATTTTTAGATGCAATCATGTACTAAGATTTAGCTAATCATAAAGGGCTTAAAATACAATTTCAAACATGTGCATATCTTCTTATATAAGCAAATATTTTTCTTCCGCTTTTGTCGGATAGTTTTTCATTGAAGACACTCCTTTTCATTCGACCTTTCCCCATTTACCGAAAGGGCAACGTCGCCCTTTCCCTTCATAACGATTCATTCATCTATTCAAACGCGCTCAGCCACTCGACGAAAACTTAACATCGGTTTTATTCATTGTACTACGTTTCCAGTAAGATCCGACACTATCGTTACACGGGATGTTCGGAATGCCGCACGTAATAGATAAATTTGTCTATTCCATGTATAATATTTCAACAATTAAAGTCTTCAACCATTGGTCTATTTATTTGTTTAATATGGTTTCCGGATTACTACCAACGTAAGTGCACTGAATGTTATATCACATAAGGTGTGGGGGTTCCTCTCCCACTACAAAGTGAGATCTGGCACATATACTGTCGGCTTGCGGGGGCTTCCGTTTCCAAGTATTTACTCCCGGCGCCGGCCTAGCTAGGACAAACTCTTAGCCCCACACCTGCCTCCTGACACGTGTGATACTTGTGCAGGAAGTGTGTGTGTGTGTGTGTGTGTGTGTGTGTGTGTGAGAGAGAGAGAGAGAGAGAGAGAGAGAGAGAGAGAGAGAGAGAGGGAGGTTCGTTTGTTAGAATACACCAACATTCGCGTGGTAATGATCGGAGAAACGATGGAAAATTACCGATCAGAGGAGCCGGTCACTAGATAACTAGAATTCTCCTCCAGACAACGGCTTAATTCGACTTAGCTACTTAACTAGTGTCAAAAATCTGACTTCCTCGGAACTTCTGGAACCTCCTAGATCAGAGTAGCTGTAGTGGCAAAGTTCCTTCTCCGAGAGAACTCAGATGAACCAACTTTCATTTAATTTCTCAAAAGAAAAAACTAAAATATACAGGCAATTGTGGTCTCCAAACCTGGTCAGAAATGTTTTCTGTGTCCAGGGCGGATCCAGGGGGGAGGTGCATGAGGGTCATAACCTCACCCTCTTCAAAAGCCTCTAGTTTTCGTTTGTTCACTTATTTTATTTGGCAAAATTGAGTTAAATCTTAATGTTAGAATTGTACGTAATTATTTAAAAAATAATATTATATAGTATCATTTACACACTACAAAAATAATATTCAATATAAGAATTATGATTATTATTGAATAAAAATCTATGTTGACCTCTCCCCCTTCAAATTATCGGCTGGATCCGCCCCTGCCTTGTCCTTGAACATTGCTGCCACGCGTAGTCCACGCGTGTGTCTTTCCCTGCGTGATGGAGCACGCCACCCCCACCCCCACCCCCGCCCCCGCTGCAGATTCGCTCGGGTCACTGGGCAGTGCTAGCGCTTGCATGTGCAATCTTGTTTGTAAACCATATAAATCCCTCTGTCAGCAAAATGCTCCTTTTGCATCGATGTAATTGAGGTCACTGCTGAAATGATATGAATGAAGAGGTTAGCAGGAAGACGACAATCAAGCAAAGAGAAACTTGTGGATACGTTTTATCATCCTTTTTAACATTGTCGAGGTTAAGTTTTTCAATGGCGTGATTTCGACTTGTTGGAATAAGCTTTTGCCAGCAATTCGAGATGGATTTCAAAACAAAACAGAGATAAAAGTTTGAATTGGACTTGACTTTGTTGCCATTCGTCAATTAAGTTAACAGATAATGGAAGATTTTTATTAAGAGCAATAATTGCTGCTTGCTGATTGCATAAGTTTGTAAGAATATACTTTAATGAAACGTATTTTCTCGTTAAAATTACGAATTTAGTTTCAAATTTTGAACGTTCTCTCAAGAATTGAGATTCCATTTGTTGTCCGCATTCTCCTTGGAAACAATTCAACTACTATTTAAAGTTTGCGACAAGAGGCAAAGGAGTAGGGCAAACCAATCCCTTAGTCGTGACTGAACTCGCGGCGCCGCTACAAGACCTTCTCTAACGAAGCTCTCCGAAGGCGCTTTGGGTCTGAGTTACAGAGCAACAGTTGGGACCGCGAGGGGACAAAGCAGCTGTCGGGAACAGAGCGCGCTGCCGCAGGCGCTTTCAAGAGGTGGCGGGGGTGGAGGAGGGGGGAGCAGCCAGAGAGGAGGCAGAGACGATTCGAAATCAGAGCAGCGCAAAAGCGCATGTAAGATGGGGCCGTTAACAATATCTATGTGTTCAATATTACAGCGTGACGGATGGGACATTTTCCTAAATTGACTTAAATTAGATATTATGAAGTCGAAATAGTTTTTGGGTTATCTGCAAGAATTTGAAAGAACGAAAAAGGTTGAAAGGCTACTTACTTAAGTGCGGTCATTATGGAAGTTCACTCTTTTAGATATCCCTATCTCTGAAAAAAAATGCGAATATACTTTTTGTTTCCAAGCGCTACGCTTTAGGACCTACACATTATGGGGATACGAAACAGTTTTACCTTCCGGGATTGCGCGCCTTGAGTATTCCGGAAGTGACCAAAGACATTCTGATTGGCCTTCCCGGTTTTGTCGCAACTCCTATTGTCAGCTCGACAGTCACGTGACTCAGCCTCGCCTCCCGTTGCTCACCTATCGGAAGAAAGCGACGCTACACCTGCCCAGGGACAATGGATGCTCAAATGTAAGAATTGGAGCTACACTACCCGCGGTAGCCCGCTGCAGTGGACCGCGTGCCACGCACCATTCACCAGGCTAGAGCCGATCGAGACCGAGCGCCTCCTCTTCCTTTCCGTATCCTCCGGGCTCAAGAACACACCGTTGGCTCGCAGATAAGTACTAGGCCAGAACACGCGAAAAGGGGCTGCCCTCATGAGCAGCTCCGATGCAGAACACTGTTTGTTAAACCGAGTTATGACACAGGCCTTCAGGAGAGATATTGCAAAGAGAGTCTGGAAACCACGAATTTCCCTCGTGATAGTTTAACTTCTGGGAAAAACTAGACACGCTCGTGTTTGTTCAGAATTGTAATTCAAACCATTGTACCTCATAAGAACGACGAAGTATATATTAGTTCCCAGAATAATTGACATATACATATATCTGGTAAATTATATTCCTATGAAATACCGTAGGGTGGTTAGAGGTCCAGTTTTCTAAAACTTAGGCCACAAAAAATTAGCCTTGACGTTTTGCATGGCGCGTGGAGAGGGGGTTAATCCAAATTGCCTGCGTGTGGAGCGTGTGGGGTGGGAGAACTGAAAACACAATCGGTGAATCACCGCTGTTTAATCCGACGTGAAAAATATATGAAAAAAGTTATTTAATGTTCCAAATTACCTTCTTAGTATTGGACATTAAATTAGACTTTATTTTCTACCGTTCAAATAGCCCTAATTACATTTTCCTAAATTGACTTAAATTAGATATTATGAAGTCGAAATAGTCGTTGGGTTATCGCAAGGGAATTTGAAAGAACGAAAAAGGTTGAAAGGCTACTTACTTAAGAGCGGTCATTACGGAAGATTACTCGCTTAGAGATCCCTATCTCTGAGTAAAAGAATATACTTTTTGTTTGCAAGAGCTCGGGTCTAGCGGCTAGAAGATCAATGAAGCACAGTAGTTACGCGGTCCAATGTGGTAAATAGCCTTTGCGGACTGCTTCATGGTTAGAAAAAATCTAATCACGTACACTGAATTTGAAATTTTGGATTGAAGAGTAAACAGTGGAATTAAAGGTGAAAGTATTTTATTCTTTACTTACACAAAAAGCATATTTATTTTGAAACGGATAGAAAAGTTGGACCTTTGCGAATAATGCGCGAAAACTAATGTTTTGAAAGTGACTTTACCTTCAAGTTAGAACTCAGCTTGGTAAATTGCTGGCAATCCGTGTTAACGAGAAGGGCTTGCTTAAAATGCGTAATAGAACGTTGTAGATAGTCTTTTGTCGATTACGTATGGATTGAATGGAACACGAAAACATGGTGTTAAGGGCCTAGGAGGCATTGTTTTATAGTTATGCTCAACAGTAAACATGTTTTGCAGTATTGCACGTGAGCTTGCTGGTTTCCTTTTTCACAATCTGCAAATTTATATTTTATCGTCTTAAAATTGTTTGTTACATCCCTTGGGATAATTCCCTTTCTAGCAGGAACGTACTGTGTTTTATGACGATGTTGCCTTATAAGTAGTACAAAACAAAGTAGACATCTCTCCTTAGGATATAATACTTAGAGATGATGCATAAAGTAAACCAAAAAAACTGTTTAACTTTTTTTCAGAACGTACAATTTTAAATTTAGAAGTAAAGAGGTATAATATTGCAGTAATTGGCTAGCTAGAAGGGACCGGGCTCCGGTCGCAGCTCGCAGATCGGCTTGAGTCGTCGGAGACGTTATCAGACTGGGGGCGCGGCCCGAAGCAACATTGTATCTAATTGTTGCGGCGTCTCGCAGGGGTCACTGCTCGGGCACCGGCGCCATGGCTTCGCGCCCAACGTTGCGGGGCCGGCAGAGGGCGGAGGGGATCACAGGAGGGGGACGGTGCCGGCCGCCTCTGACGCACAAGACGCGTTCGCCGCGACGCCCCGTCACCCAAGTGATCCATAAACAGCGACGTCGTCGCCCGTCCACACGCCGAGGTACGAGCGAAAGTCTAAAGATACGTTTCCGAAGGTCGGCGATCGTTTTATTATTAAACACACAGCAATGGTTCAGTTGCGTCCACTATGACCCTCGAGCTATGATTCTTTGCAGATGGAGATGTAGAACGGGTATTCGTTCCATACACAAGCGTAATATTTATACTGTATCAAATATGTTTGTCGTGCTTCGCCTTATCTCCAGATGAAAACAGAGTGAAGTGGTTTAAAAAATAAATTTATAAGACATGAGATAAATTCTGGAGTATCGAACACCTTTCGTATAGATTTCAGCAAAAATGTCAGGTTCTCTTATAGCCTTAATCAGAGAATTTGATACGTTGATTGGAAAAATATAGCCTTAAATAAGGGTTTATGAGTTCTGCCAATTGGGAAAATATAAGTAAAATACTCACTAATCTCTCGATATGAATTTAATCTACGAATAAAAACGAGGAAAATTACTAATATTTCCTTGCTCATTGCATGGGCGACAGCGAAGAACTTCCCACAAGGGGAAAAATATTTAGGATCATTAGTCGCATTATATTTGGCAAATTTCTAGAAATTTCAAACTAGTTGTCGCAGATGCTTTACGCATTTTCTCTTTATTTTTTCCTTTTTTCTTCCCTTTCCTTTCCTTTCTTTCCCTGTACCATTTGCAAGTTAATGATTTTGTACTTATTTGCTTTAACATTTTATGAATTTGACAATTAACATTAAATTTGTAAATTGGAGTTATTGAATAGTTAGTAAGTCCCATGAATATTGAAAGACGGGATCGTGGGTCATAAAGCAATGAAACCATTTTTCGTCTTCCGGAAAAAGTCCCATATAAGAGTCGCGAGTCCAAAAACGATCTCTGCGCCCCCCCCACTTTCGTTTTATGAACGCATATCGCCAGCTCGATGCGTTCCTTCGGCGAAGTGCGATAAGCGGTCGCCCCGCCTGGTTCTCCTTCTTCCTTCTCTCCGCCCCCCGAGGTGATAATGGCAGAGGGTGGGGCGGGGCGAGGTGTGGCGTGGTGGGGGTGGGCGACGAGGTGGGTGGGGCATGGCGCGGGCCGGCGCACAGGTGCGCAAACAGATCTTTCCGTCGGCGCATGTTGCAATACGTAGCGCTCCTTCACTGGCACACACGCGATTCGCTGAGTGCAGGGATGTCCAACTTAACGGCCTCAAGGGCCACATCCACAACCTTTATACTGCGATTTTCGTAACTTTGTCCCTGACAGGAATCTGCTGTTTCGCTGCCATCCAGTCAGAAGCCTATATTTCGCGACAGTGACTTCACTATGGTGACGTTCAAGCTCTCGATTGGATGAAACCATGAACAGCTGATTTCTGTCAGGGACGAAGTTAATACGAAAATCGCAGTATAATGTGGTTGTGGGCTATATTTACAGTACTCGGGCGATCCACACCTGACTGTTTTGTTGATATCAATAAAGGTATTGTTGATATCATTGTTCATATTGTTGGTATCATCGGCTGACGGCATTGTTGATTTCAACAATGTGCCCGGATGCTTCTGAAATTGGAAGGTGGGAGGAATAGAACAGGTCACACCATGTCTAACGCAGGGAAACACACTGGGATGGTTTTGAATTTCCGAATTGAATAGTAAAATTCTGAATCTAAATAACCTATTTTTAACATTAAGGGGGTGTTGTCCGTGACAACAATAAACGGCACCGCGGGCCGCCAGTTGGACAATCCTTGCTTAGTGGCTGCCATATCAACTTGTGAAGCTGTTCAACAATAACGTTTTATCAACAGCGCTGCCACCTTAAAACTCTCCGTTTCCTTTCCCAGAGTTTAATTTAAATATCTTTACTCAGAAAATGGATGTCATATTATTAGCTCTCTAGAAAATGCTAGTAAAATCATATGTTTTCTCAACTGTTCACACTGACGTGAAGGTCCCCATATCTCTGGCGCCTTCCGCTTCGACATTGCCGAGCGAGTTCCAGAGCATTTTGGACCAACTGGCTTTTTTAGACAATAAATTACTAAGCCTGGAAAATCAAAATGTTTATTTGCAATTAAAGTGGCAAATATGCATACACAAGGACTACTTCTGCCTACGCAAACTAGGCAGCTGCCGAAGGGCCCAATGACAAAGGGGGCCCCAGGTGATAGAAATGAAGTACAATAGGGGCTCAACAGATTTGTATACAATTATATTTAGTTCATAAATGTGGAAAGGAATTTTGAACTATGTTGTTAGATAAACAGCTTTATAAAATTATTTATTTAAAAAAAATCAAATTTCAAAATATTTGTATTAGTGGAATGATTATCAACAAGTGACTTTAAAGCAGAATTATGTCTCAAACTATTTTGTCCATTTTTTGTTTAGTTACTAAAAAAGGGAAGCCAGATTATGTTAACTTGACTAGAGACCCTGAATCTTGAAGGCTGACTCTGTATCTTGAAGTCCGGCCCTGTGCATACCCACGTGTTATAATCTATCTTATCTAGTTGTATATCAACAGAAAAGAGATACGTAAATAACTATGCTCAAAATACGTTTTAATTTTCTTTGTGTGTATTTTTGCGTATGAAAGTGGCGCAGAGAAAAAGATATGTAGGTGGAGGGAGGATGAAAGGGACAGAGGTAAAGAGAGATGGAGAGCCATAAGAGAAAAAAATCGGTGAAAAATTGTCACTATGATCTTAACACTTTCACAAAGAAAATTACTTTCAAAATAGTGTAGCCAACTTGCGCACTTGAATGCTTCCTGAGATCACCCAAGGATCGTTGGGGATTCACTAGTCGGAAGTTGAAGTCGGATTTTTGGGAACAGACGTTCTCTTGACTCACGCCCGTTCAGTATATTGAAGTGGTTTACACACGTGTGATGTGTAGGGGAAATGAAGGGTTCTCGAGAATGTCTCCTCTCGTATCTCCGTTTAGTGACATTGCATGCGTCATAATGAACGAGTTCACACCCTAACATGGCACTCTTATCAAAGCGTTATTTTACCCTGCCAATTGAATACCTGAAGGCATGAATAATGGAAATTACGTGTTCTTGCTTAATCTGAGAAATAATTGTTTCTTTTTGTTCTGTAATCTGCTGGCCATGCTAATTCATGTAATTGCATGACTAGAATTCCAGGAATATCAAGGTCCCTTCGTGTTATCTTACGACATGCTGAATCCGTCGCTCAAAATCGTCGATCTATAAATCAAAAACACACAAAAAAAGAAAAAAAACAACTCTTCGTTCCCAGAAAGAAGAGAGTGAAAGGGGCGACGTCCATTCTCCTTTTCCACTGCCGGCAAACTCTTCACGCAACATCACTCTCTCCACCTCTGTTCCGTCTCCGTCACCCCCTTCAACTCCAATTGCAGCACCCCATGGCTGCTATCCCCATGGCCGCTCCCTCACTTCTCCCCTCGTGTTGGACATTACTTCTTCCACTGTGATTGTCGCCCACACCTTCCACATCCACGTCATCGTAACAGTTCACTTCAGCCTCGCCCCCGTCTTCATTAATTGCCTACATGAACGGCCGCCACCATTCCGGGAACCGTTCCTGCTGTCGCCTCAACTACGGAACTCCCACCCTCCCTCTCCCGCCACCGCCCCGCTCCAGCCATCGCCTTTACCGTCGCCCCCCGACCCTGCCCACGCTACCCATGAGTTCGGCCACGATTCCGCCCCCAGCACCCTCACCCTTGCCGCCGCCGCCGCTGCAGCCACCGCCTGTACCGCCGCTCCCGCCCCTGCCCCCGCTAGCTGTGCATCCGGCCACGATACCGTCCCCAACACCACCGCCCCCGCCGTCGCCAAGCGCCACCTGTTTCCGCGTTATCTGCGGGGCGCTCAGCGGCAGCGGCGGGCGGCGGCCGCGGGCGATAAGGGCTGCGTCGCCGCGAAGGGCGAGCGCCCATGGGCGGGGCGGTCACCGGCGAGCGCGCATGGGCAGCTGCTGGTCGGCGCCGCGGGCGCCCGCGCTCTGCGCCCCGCCGCCCCGCGCCCTCGCCCCCGCGGGCCCCCGCGCCCACGCCCACGCCGCCCGCCGCCCGGCGCCGCTGGGGGCGCGGGGACGCGCGAGAGCGCGGCGGGCCGAGCGCGAGCCACGCCCGCGAGGAAGCGCCGGCGGCGGAGGAAGCGACGCGCGACGCGTGACGAGGTAATGTGCGTGCGGGAAACCGAGCTTAGCGATAACGTTACACCAGCTTGCACGTAGCAGGCGTAATCCCCTCGTGTATACATCACGTTGCTCTGTTTTGCATCAGGCATTCTATTGCTGGCTTTCGGCGTGTTCGCTTTTAGTGGTTGTGATAGTGCTGTAGTGTTTGGTAGTTGTTTTTTTTAATGAGTTTCGTCTGTTACGTGACACAAGATGATTTCTTCGCTTCTCCGGTTCAAACTTCGGATCTCAGAAAGTGCAGGTATTGGAGTTTTCTTTTTAATAACTAATCGTAGATACACAAATTTATGTAATTCAACATAATTTCTTTTACACAATGACGTAATTTATGTCAAAATAATTAATAGGTGAATGAAAATAACATCGCAAAACGCTGCAAAAAAATCTTTTTTATTTCTCCAACGTTTTATACTTTTATTTTGTTGTTTAAAACCGGTTTTAAATATGCATTGCTTTTTGTTTTCTTAATTCGTTAGTAGTAAATCGTAGAGATATTGGGTGTTTACTCAGCGAAAGAGTACGAGAACCTAAGAATAAATTTCTTGCCAAAATTTTCTTCGTGCTTTTCTGAGAAAAACACGAGTTAATCAACCATCAAAACATTTGAATTTTAATGAACCACAACATTAATGGTACTTGTTACAGAGATCAAATATTGTGTTTTCTCATACAAATTCTGGTGCCATTGCCTTAACAAAAATTGATAATTCTCTGAGAACTTTTCTGTCCTAAACTGCCTGATACAAGGATGCAGGAGGAATAGAAACTATTCTACGATTATATTAAACTCCATCAATAGATTTTACTTCTAACTGGTGATTGTAAGCGTTAGCAGAAAATGATACGACGACGTCTAGGTGTGTATCATATCTTCCTTTGGACTGGATGCGAATTGTCAATATTCTCCAGAGGGGGTTATTGAAAACTTCGGAAGGAGTCAATTGAAGAATAAAAAATGAAACAAATACCTATTTCGCTTACGGAAAACAATGTAAATGAATCCTAATAATGCCCCCGAAAACGTTTTCGTGTCTAATTTCTGTCATTTGGATTTTTTTAATGTGACCACTTCAGTGAGGATATAAAACATGTTGCACATAACTTGGATGCCGGCACCGGTAGCCGAATTTCTTCACCAAGCTTCTTGAGGTCGCTAAAGTTAAGCATCTTGAGACACCGCGGTCCCTAGGTGGCTGACCGTTTGGGAACCCGGGACGCTATCGGCGCTGAGCGTCTGGCCAATGGGGATGAAAGGCAATGACTTGCGACTTTCTTAACGTATGACTGACAATGTTCAAGGAGAATTACTTCACGTTCAACGCTAAAAAGGCTTGAAACGTTATTATGCAAGTTACAGGATTATGAGATTAATTATATCCCTGATATGGGGAAAATACTTCTCCAGCAAGGAACAAGTCCAACTCTCTAGCGAGGGGGGACGATCCTCGGCATCCCACCGTAAATTTGATTTTTGACTTCGAAAGATTGTGGTATTCTGAGAATACTATAATAATGGTATTAAAAGTGTAACTCTGAGTATTAAATTCTGACTCGTATGTATGTATTACGATGGATTTGCATGCGACACAAATAGAACTAGCAATGTTTCACACATGCATAGCAACAGTTACTAAAATGAATAATCTCTAGATACACGACAATTGCACGCTTGGAATAAGAATAATTGCAAAACATCCAGAATTGAAAGGGTCAGGGCACTGATAAAAGTCATTTCATTCATCTAAAATAGAAGTGTTAGAATATCCCCAAACAGAATTAGTATAATTACAACGTATTTATAACCTACAATACGCATAGAGAAAGCAGCAGGAAGTGTATATGCATAATCAGTGAAATATCTGAATATGCGTCTGTTTTCCTCTGGCTTACATAAATTACAAAAATAAAGATCATCACTATGTTGCCCCTCTCCCTTCAATTAATATAAATAATGCTTGACTAAAGAAAGTGTGACTCTTTT
Source organism: Acheta domesticus (assembly GCA_031308135.1). NCBI lineage: Eukaryota > Metazoa > Arthropoda > Insecta > Orthoptera > Gryllidae > Acheta > Acheta domesticus. The sequence goes on along the minus strand of JAHLJT010009436.1, from coordinate 149,928,157 downwards.
TCTTAGTAATGATTTATTTGTTAGAGCATATGATCAAACAGGAAGAAAGAGTAAGTCATGGGTGTCATATCCGCTACACTTACTCACCTTGACTCTTGACGATAGTGCCTCAGCGAAGAGTGTCTTTCAGCAATATACGCTGTAGTATATCATTGCACCTGCTCCTTCCTAGGACGGGTACTGTGCTGCACAACCCTCTTTGAAAGCTTACAACGCCCCTTGATCTTTAGGGTCGATTTGAGTTTGTATTGCAGTATGTTATTATGAGCAATATGTTTCACATTTCTTCTTTCTCTCAGCCAATCCAAAAGCAAAGAACCTCTGTCGTCCAAGAATAACGTGAGCATCTTCTGATAATACTCATTTCCATACAAATTTTCCTTTTTTCCTTCCTTTCCCCTTCCCGAAACATTTCACCTGCAGAAACACTTCAGAAGCACTTCACACTGCAGAAACTCCTTCCGAAATTTAATTTATCTCATTGGACATGTATGGACAATCCTCTGTTGCGCATTTATTCAATACAATATGCTTCTTTGCTTGTAAACAACACTCAGCGCCGTCAGACCATGTAGTATAAGTTCGTACATTCCTATAAAACAAAACGAAATGATCTTCGTTGTGATGCTACGACGCTGCGTCGAAAATTTTGTATATAGCCCATATACAAATTGTCAGATGGTTAATTGAAATAACCGTGAACTAAACTGGAGACTAGACACAATAGCATACTTATCTATACCCGAGACTATAGGTTCAATTTACGAAAGCTCTGGGGCGAAGTTGACCTTTGCCTGGATGAGAATTTTAGCTTCTCTGCCAGCTCTCCAATGGCAACTCTCTGCATGACTTTCATTTGTTTCGCGACGTGATGAAGTGGCCCCTTTTTAGCGTAACACCTTTAAATCAACAGAGGCGCCCAGAGAGAACAAGAAGTCTACGGCAATCGATCTAAAGGGGCCCCAATTTCAAACAAAATTCCCCTTCGCAATACGTAAACAGAATTCTTCTCTTCATGCAACGTGTAGTGGTTAATTTCCATTAGAATAAATGTCTTGAGTGAAAAAGTAAATTCGGAGTCCCAATTAAATTGATTGATTGATCTACTGATTGTGTGGTTGTAAGTGATTCCGGGTGTGTCAATTGCTAAGATCATTAGTCCCGTAAATGTAGTGCATGTTTTTCCTGAGAGGGGGGGTGATCTTTCCCCGCAAGATAGTGAGAACCGGCGCCGACCTGTCGTCTTACCAGCGGAGAACCCCCCAGCCGGGACAAACTGTAAGCTCCCGACCGGTTTCCCGGCATGTGTGGTACGGTAGTGCATGTTAGTGTAAGTGTGTGTAATTAAGGGGTGAGGACAGGATAAGGAAGAGGAAGGAAAACAAGCGCGCGGTCCGTGGCTCGTTTGTTAGGGTACAGTTCCGGCATTCGCCTGGTATTTTGATCAGAGAAACCACAGAAAATTACCGATCTGAGCAGCCGGCCGCTAGAATTCTCCTCCAAACAGCGATTGAATTCGACCTAGCTGACAAGCCAGTGTCGAAAATTCTGCAACCGTAGGAACTTCAACCTAGGTCCTCTCGATTAGAGGCATTGTAGTTGCTTCATTTGGTTCCCTGATCCACCACTCCCGCTCCAATTAAGTCGAGGTCTGTAGCAAGTTGCCTCAGTTGCCACCTTTCTGGGTGCCCCCGGTGTCAAACGCCCGTGAAGATAATGAGCGTGTTCCAATATTAAAAACCGTAGAGCGTTGCAGCGGCAGAGAAACAAAAAGAATAGCCTGGGAGTGCCGTGCATGTCCGCTGTTAAAGAGAAACCATCTCAGTTTTTTTTCTGGAAATATTTCTGTGCCCATCGATCGAGGAAATGTGAAGCGCGTTTCGCAAAGGCCAGATGCTGAAGTGGCCAACGCACCTCCCGATATCGCTCTGATAGCGCTGACCTCGAGTGATATCCGCCAGATGGGGAGGCTAAACTGATAGGAGGCACTGTGCAGAAACCATAATGTATGTGCTTCACAGTTCACATTAAGGAAATATTAATAACCAGCATAGGGAACTCTGCGTTGCCAGGGTTTTATTTATTTCAAGTTATATACTACTTATTTCATATACTCCTTATTATATACCACTCTAAGTAATGAATTATATCTACAATATAAAATGGACCAAATTTAATTTACGTCCTCCTCGCATCATCCTGGTTCTATCCTCCCCTCCGCCTCCTCTGCCGTCCATCCCTGCCATTCACCATTCTCCGTTCTTCCTGTATCGCCCCGCCCCACATTCACTGCCCGTCTGCGCTCTCCCCGCCGTGTCCTGCCCCACCTCACCCTTCCTCGCCCTGCGTCGCCCAGCCCCGCCCAGCCTTTCCCCACCCCGAACATGTCTCTCCTGCCTTTTCTACTCGCGAGAAGTTATTATTTAATAATTCAATCCAGAAGTAAATCAGCTTTCTGATATTTACTACAATGTTTTTTTCTTGAAAGTTTAAATGTATCTTTCTATAATCTAACATTATCAAAATTTAAAGTATTCGATTTTTCGCGTAAATAGTATAGAAAATTTCAAAAGAATATATTTTCTTTCAATGCTAATAATACGAGGAAGTTGAAAGAAATGAACATTCATTTGAATTATTGAATGTCAAAATCTTCGAAATAATTTTATTTTATTATTTTATTCCATGTACTTCTTCTCTAGCTCTTTGTGAGCTGAAATCGTATTATTTACCCACCCCCTGTCAGAGTCTTCTATTCTAGTTCTCACAGTTCATATACTGACACACTGGACCCAGCGGATGGCCGTAGTACGGTGACAGGGCACTTCACCGTCCCGGCGCGTCTAGAAATCGAACCTTTCCCGTGTCGCACGCAGATAGTTTGCGTGCGCGGGTCGCGTGCAACACTCGCGAGCGACACTCGCATGCCATCCTTCGCCTGGCAGCCGCACCGCGAGTCGCCGATCATCAGCCATCGCCGGGTGGGCTGATAAGGCACTACCTTATCTGCACAACCCTCGCCCGCGCCGCCTATCGACAGGTGGATCGCCGCATGCTTCAGCACCACACTCGCTGTTCCGTGTTAGCGCGAATGCAAGCAACAAAACTGTGTCTTTACGTGCAAATATTTGTGTACATGTGAAAATTGAGGTGAAAAGTGCAGTGATCTTTGATAAATACAATGTATGATTCGTGATATGAGGAGCTTTATCAGTCTACGTAAAAAATTGACGTTCTTAGTCTTTGTGTCAGACTAATATCAATTCGCGATGTGCTGGGACACATAAATCTTTCTCGATTTTGTTCAAATCATACCTGTGCATTAATTTTTGTGAAATATAATGTATGATTTGTGATATGAGGAGCTGCATCAGTCTACGTAAAAAGTTGACGTTGTTAGTCTCTTTGTGTCAGACTAATATCAACTCGCGATGTGCTATGACTCATAAATCTTTCTCGATTTTGCTCAAATCATACCTGCTCGGGTATGTAGAATTTCAAGATACCATGTGACTAAAAGGCGATAACAACAGTTCGAAGATCTTCGCAGCAGTGTGTGATTCATGATATGTCTGGTGTGAATAATACAGGCGTGGTCCAGAAAAATTAAAAGCATTGCTCACCAATAATCTGTGATCGTATTAGTTACTGACTGCTCATGGCGGTGGTGCATTTTATCAAGAGTGCGGACGTGTTTGATGAGGAAGATGTTCTTTTGTAAGTCCGCCATAAACATTTCAAATGGAGATTTTAGTCGCAATTATGATTCGCGTTGCATACGACAGTTTACTACAAATCTCAAGCGATGAGTTGTTTTCTTTATGTATGTTGATTTTAAGTTTTATTAGAATATTAACGAAGGTTGATGTTCAACAGCTGTGATTCCACTCAGCATTGACAAGAAATCTGTTTCGCATCACTTTTATTGGTGCTTGTTTGTGTAAATGCCGTGTGCAATGCAGATGACGTAGGTGGTCCAAACTAATTAATGATGTAATATTGGATGACCCGAATTTCAATGTCTCAAATGTGTTTTGCCAGTCAGGTGCGTCGTATAATTGGATGCCGATGACGAAATAATTGTAAAATATAAGTAATTGATATAATTGTTCATATCCAGATTTTTAAACTTTGTTGTTAATAGCTTCATACGAAAAACTGTCACCACTGTCATTTTCGTAACCAGATATTTCTTAAATGAATCTTGATCTTACTTGTTTATTTTTTACGCCTTCTTTAATTTTTAAAATTTTCAGGAGTAAAATTTATTGGTTTTAAAATTAATTAATATATTTGAATGATAATCAAATGAATTTTTAAATATATCTAAAAATGGATGTGATCTCTATTGCTATCACACATCTTTATTAATTTTGTAGGTGTTGAATCAGTATATCAGTGCATTAGAGAGAGCTAATCATTAGAACAACATCCTTTTTTCTTCAAATGAACTTTGCTTAATAGTTTTCACCACTGAAAGAAGACTATTTGTTTTTGTCTCGGAGCGGATGACGTATAGGGATTAGTTCTTGATAAAACATCGTTACCTTATCATCTGTTATTTGAATGCATCCAAAACAAAGCGTGAGTTTGTATTGTTCTTATTATAACCTCATAAATAATGAAATCAACGAATTGTGGTATTTTGTTATGTTTTGTTATTTGTATGGCATTTTAATTAATGAAGTATTTTTAATATCTTATTTGTTAATTAATATTCAAATTATACTTCTGATAATATTTTTTCTTTAAAAAAATCTAACCTTGATGCAGTCGTTTAGAAACATGTGCGTGTCTTGTTTAGAATTTCATAACATTTTGTTTAGTATATTTTATTATTTACCGCTTACAAAAATCAAGGATGTGTGTACCTCAGGGATCACGTGGTTTGTGTAAAATGCTTCCTGGTCACATTAAGGATATAAAATAAGTAAAATAATTTGTACCTCGTTTTGGTTTTCGTGCCGTATGTTTTCATGCAGTATGATTTATTGCTTATTATAGATTTTTAATTAAGCTTGACAGTTTTCTTGATACAAAAGATGTTAAGATAAGATAGCATTGGCCGGAAGTAGACATATCGAGGAGGGAGTAAAAGCATTCAGTGTACCTCGTTTTGAAAGGAAGCAACCCTTCCGACTGCGAGCACTCGTTTCTGCCTACATTGAGGGGAAATTATTGAAAGGTAATTCATTGAAATGCATTTAACAAGGGATATGATTTTACGACGTTCTACAATAAAAGTTCGAACTAATTACTTAAAACACTTCGCTTCCGGAGAGTTGCTCATTGCATGTCAGTGATTATGGATGTAAGCGAAATTCCCAAAAGCAGATGACAGGTAGGGGGGTCAAGGGGAGAAGATTTCGCTCGTGAATCCTGGGTCTAAGAGGTTGGCTTTGCACTATGCTCTTAATATGTATGTGTTTGCACCCCTTGCACATTGGACATTCCAACATGCACTCTAGTCGTCCGAGTAGCAACTATTTCAGGCTGAGAAGATAAGACAGAATGTAAGGGCATAATCACTGCAGTAAGTTATCAAAGAGGGTCTCACTGAAAGAGAATTGCGCTAAAATTCTGGATGCTGGAGGAATGGAGTCATATTTTTATTCTTAATGACAATAATTTTTAAAAAAATATTGAATGTTAAATTAAAATAAATAATAAAAAACATGTGAAATAATTATCTATTTTAGAGTTCCTTTCCGCCTTTCTTGTATAATGTATCGCTTTTTGGCAACTCATACTGAAAGAATTATGGCCTAAAGTTCTGTTTCGCCCTTCTCAGCGTTAAATATTGACCACTTCTACGATTCCACTGCCCACTTGCAGTCGACCATGCAGAGAATGTGTGTGCAGAAGAGTACTTGACATAGCGTAGTGCCGAGCTCCGACCTCTTAAACCCAGGGTTCACTAGTTCCGTTGAAGAGTCCTCGCCGTTTGCGCACCTTTCTTCTTCTTCTCCTTCTTCTTTTTATTTTTTATTTTTTAATTATTTATTTATTTTTATTTATTTATTTATTTATTTCAACCCAGTGGATATTCACATAAAAGCCCATCCCTTGCTTCGTTGCGTGCCCGTTGTAAGCAAGCACGTGGTGTGTTGTGCGCAGGTCGTCCAGCAGCCTGCTCGCCAAGTCCGCCCCGCCCACGCCGCAGGGCGAGCGCCTGCTGCAGCCGACGGGCGCCGCGCCGCGCCCCGCGCCTCAGCCCCCGCGCTCGCCCTCGCGCTCCTTCGGACGACATGACGGGTGAGTGCCTCCACGACAGCGGTGCCGGCTCCTTCCCGAACGGCGCTGTCGTTGGGATGTGCTGGTGGTGGTGGTGATGATGATGATGATGATGATAATGATGAGGTGGGCTATGAGAAGGGCTCGGATTCTGATGCCCTATAATTTCTTTGAAAATTACCTATAAAATGACTCAAAAATTAATTAAAATTTGAAAATGGCAAAAATTAACACAAAATGATCTAATAACTATATATTTCTATCATCAATATGCCATGATAACGTTCATTTAGAAGTTAGCTACGTCTAGAGTGCACCAATGAAAATACTAGATGTCATCAGAATCCGAGAATCCTGGTTATACAATAGAATAAAGATGGAGTGGGTAGTAGAATGTGAGGCAGTGTAAGCGGGAAATCGCTAGAAAACTTGCCGCAAACCTACTTTGTCTAGCGCATGGTCCAAACTCTAAATGTGGGTCTTATCCCCGGTGCCCAGAAGTGAAGATCTAGCACATACACCTTTAGGGTATACATCGACTTCTTCCGGCGGTTAACTCTTTTAAAGCCGTTTACCTCCCTCCCCGAAAGAGCATAGCCTGACTGTATCCTGTTCCATTTTCTCCTTAGTACTAGGATTGATTTCGTTTACCTTCCATCGATTGTATTATATTGATCGGTTATCATTAATTCACTTCTGTCTGTTTTCGCGAAACATTTGCAGGTCCATTTAGAGGACTTCCAACGTTGAAAACTACCCTTAAAAGTTTGTGGAAACAAAACTTGAAATCACCCATCACGAGCATCTTCTTACCCCATTTAACGCACACAATTGCCACGTACACCTGTGTTAGAGGTTTCCTCTGGACCAATGCACGAACATCTACTTGCATTACTTATGAATGGAAGTTTAACGAACATTTTTACTCCTTCCGAAACGCCGGATGAACGAAACGAGATGCAGTCCGGCAATGCCTTCTCCGGTAATCAACAATGAAAGGGGATTTTCTGGGAAGCGGGGGCAAGGGAAAACTGACCACGGGATAGAGTGGGCAATTCCCTACTGTTGGTCTCCTGCTCATTCCAACTCTTGGCTCCTTTCAAGCTCCACCCTGAAAACTACTAAATCATTGTTTGGGATGGTAACACACTTAAACCCTCTCCTTTCTGCTTCACGATCCCTCTGACGCATTCTCGTTTACAAGAACTTATACTCAAGAAGAGTATTAATAAATAATTTATTCAGTCAGAAGCAATTTCATCCTAATCCATAATGATCTTTCCTCAAACATACATTTTGAATTTGACCGAGCTTATGCGAGTGCCTGTGTTTTGCTTTGGAGCGGTCCAGTCCGAAATTGTCTTCGGTCCAGTCCGAATTGAAGCGTGTTAACTTCAACAAAAGATTAATCGAGAAGTGTAAAATCCTATACTTGGTATCAAAAATGTTCTTGGTTATAACATAACACCCATTAATAAAACGTAGAAATCATGTGTTATAAAACGCTATCTACCTATTAATTAGTTTCTTAAAAGTATGTCCTGAAAGTATTATATTTTCCCAGGCTGTGTCTTATCCTGTGTTAGGTCCACAGACCCCATCAGGGTGTGATGGGGGAAAATAAGTATTGATAATTAACTTTTTATGTGTATATCTTTCTACTTCGAAGATTATTTTCATGGAGAATAAGCATTAAAAAGGGCAGGTTCAGACATGGTATAGAAACATGTACACTACTTTACATGTAAACAAGTAGTCACAATTTAGTCCACACAATTTAGTCCTCACAAATACATGAGTTTGCTTCTCCTGGAAGAAAACGATAACAAAATCTCTCACACCTGGACTGACTGGAGAGGGTGGGAGCGGCGGCAGACGCCATATTCGCTGATGCCGATACGGACGTGGGCTGACTCACACGGGAGATAACATCTCTCTATATTGCCTCGGTATCAACTTTAATTTCCAGTCACTTCCCTCGCGACATGCAGGTGTTCGGTTTGCGAAGTTGGCGCAGCCAGTCGGAACGCTTGAACGGCAGCCATGACTTGCGCGATCGGTCCACGACGTGGTACAGCGACGAGATGGACGCGCAGAAGAAAGAAACCGCCCTCGCGCCCAGGAAGTTTTCTCCCCTGTGAGTTGAGCTCTTGTGCGGTGCGTGGTGTTCACGTTTCTGTGCAATTGAATAGTGTGTAAGAGAGTTGAATGTTGAGGGAAATAGAAAATGAGAATGAGTTAGAAAAGTATAAGAAAATATGCTTTTTCTACTCCTTCCTTGGGTTGAAATTCTCTTTTCCCTCGTTTAAAGAGGCTCTACCCTCATAAGGACGTTTCACCTATGATGTCTCGTTTGAAACGCGTGCTGCCATGATCCCAAGTGGAGAGTAGTTCGATCTCTCTGCCAATTGCGTTGCGAAGCGGGAAGGGAGAGGGGGTAAGCCGACAAGGAGTCATCAGATAGGTAATATAGAATGTTAATTTCCAACTCATGTGAAATGTATTTTTTTTATTGTGTTAGGATTGTCATGGTTGCCCAAGATCATAATTTTGAGAACTGAGCATATAAAAACAAAAATATGTTACATAAGTAACCGGGGTCTAGTAATAAGCGCATGAGGTTCCAACATCGCAATATTTCTTTGGCGATTATATTAGTAATACATCTACGCAAGTAAAAATCGCAATGCAAGCGAATACGCAGTCCAGGTAATTCTCCTCCGAAGGGAAAGCATGCGCGAATGCATGTAAAGCGAGTTGGGGACTTAACTGAGGTGCTTAATGCACGTACAGATTATTCACTGCTGTGCGAAAAGTCACGCATACGACTCACGAATGTGCGTTTCTTATTTCTCGTGGGTTGTGTCCTGGAGGACCTCCCGAACCGCTATTTGCTAAATCCGAGAAGCCATAAAGTGTGTTCGTAACTGTTTATTGTGTGGTTCGATATACACAGTGTTGGGTGAAGAGGGGAACGAGAATTAGCAAGTCAATATCTAAGAAAAAGATAATATTATGCCTGCTTCCATTTTTTTTCATTTTTTAAAGAAATAGTTGTGCTTTGATGTGCACAGTTTGCGTCGACGTGTTTACTAGTAGGAGAAACGCGTTTTGAACTCACGTGTTATGGGTTCAATGGAACAATTTATGAAATTTATAAAATTACCATTATTTAATTTTTACTTTCTCGTTTCTGCTTACGAAATGGAGAGAAAGTTATGTAATGCTGCGCGAGAAAACAGCGAATTTTCGGCAGAAAAACTTATTGCCGGGCTCTGGTAACGAAACAGTGAATAAATCCGGTCGCTAAATTTAGGGGGCAAAATCCTCTAACACGTGGTGTAGCCATAATTATTGTTTTGTGGATCCTTGATACCGAAAAATCGATTGACGGCAAAACGTCCGCTCGTCTGTCTGGTGTATGTGAACAACACTAGCGCGTAAATTATGCGAACATTTTTTTTCAAACTGAATAAACCTTTGTTGATCTGGCCTGAGTGGAATCTCTGCGATTTTTAAAAACATTAATTAATTTTTGGGGATACTTTACATTTTCAAAATTGTCCCAAAAATGGCTCCATTTGTTTTCTTTAAGATTTTAAAAGGAATAGAGCAAAATACACTTATAGTTCTTTTAATAAGGACATGTACTTTTTTTGATACTTTCAGTAGTTTTCGTGCAAATATTGCATGCAATATGTACAATTTTAAAAGATAACAAAAACAAGATTTTATCAAAAACGGTTCCAGATTTTTTCATTAAGCGTTTGGTAGCGATAGTTCTAAATGTACTCTATGAGATGATTTACACGTCATATTGCTCTATTCTTTGGTTTTTCAAACATTAAAAAATGTAATTTTTGTGTTTAGCCTGTCACGTCATTAATGTTTACATTATTGGCAATTTGTTCACTTTATTGCATTTACGAGTACGTGTACATTCAATGATGTCATACAAATTTTCTCGAAAACTCAAAAGTTTTCTGTGAAAACGAGTACAAAATTCCGCATTTTCAGAAACGCTCAAATACCATTTTCTCATAAACTGCTTCACATTTTGCCTTCAAACGTTTCATACGGATGGTGCCAGTTGTACTGTTTAAGTTAGCACACATTTAATTTTGCTATATTATTTTGTTTTTGAAAAATTACACAAATGTACTTTTTTTTAATTTCTCGCACCGTTAGTATGCTCATTTCCAGCGATTTGCAATTTGTATTTCTTAGTGTACTTGTGAGTGGAATTGTGTCCAATGACTTCAAATGAAGTTTTTCGAAAACTCGAAAATTCTTGTGAAAGAGTGCTGCACATTTTGCGTTTACATTAACACTTAAACGCCATTTTCTTAAAAACGGCTTCAAATTTATAAATCAAAATTGCCATATAGGACGAGGTTTTACTCTTCTTTAATATTCTAAAAGTAATATTTCGAATCTACTATTAGGAAGCCAAAAAAAGAAAACTTCTAAAAATGTGTTGAGGACGGCGATAGATGGCAGCTGACTAGATGGAGCAAGATCATAAAGCTGGCCCACACCAAGAAAATGAGAAAACTAACTAGTACGAGAAAGTCTGTGCCATTGTGTAGCAGCACTAGTTTAAGAAGAAGGTGAAAATTAAATGTTGAAAGTGGACACTTTGTGTTTGAGGACTCCTCATTTGCGTCAATTGTGAGTCGAATAAGCGAAGGCGGAGACGGTGTGGCGGCGGGCGCGGCGCATTGCCTAGTCCCAGGGGTAAACGGAGTCTTAGGTCTATACTTCGGTTTTTCTTTCTTGGCGCGTGGGGGGGGGGAGTCATCAGAATGGAATATCTCACGGTATTTAGCGTCGTTCTTGGTTGTGCCGCTAGGATTCGCATGATCGCGACTATGTCGAGCAAAGCCGTCCGCAACAGAGCGCCGGGAGCGGCCGGACGCTGAACGGAACAGGAAGGAGCCCCTCGCAATAGACACGGCACAAAAGAGAATTCTATGGGGGTTTGGGGCAATCCATCGTTCAAAAACCTGACAAAAGTTTCTGTTTGGGCCTATTTCCCCAAAAATGAGGTTCTCCTGAAAAATACGTAACAATCCCTTCGGTAATGAAGTTCCTTACTTTTAAAGTTATTAAAATGCCATATTGCGACGCAAATGTCAGAAAATTGAAATAATCGATTCCTAATCGCTGTAATGAATGTTTAATGTCATCGTTTCCCGTTCATATCTGAATTATATCAATTTAGGATATGTCTGTAATTTTCATCATTGTAGCAAAATAATATAATTTGATGCACAGAAAACAATCTTTTCTTTTAATTTTAATGAGTATATTGTTTAAATATCTCGTTATCTACAACTGTTGAGTAGTAAAGATTAGTCATATTGAAATAGAAATGTTAAATAAAGCTAAATTAAAAAGTTGTTTTGTAGTTATTCATATGAAATTCGTTTTGTCGTTTCAGTTTTACGCCATGGAGTATTCTTCGGCAATCATTAAGCTTCTGGACTTTTTTAAGAACATGTACAAACCACTTTGTGAAATGAACTTTTAATGTCATGCCAGCGTCCTTCCTATTTGGCTTTGAAGGTTAGCATGTTCGTGACCAATTGTCTCGAAATTCATGTGGTGGAAAATCGTTTGAATAAAGTTCGTTTAAAGTTTTAAAATGGTGTAATATAGGTCGCGTCAATTAGTTTTCAACTGTTAGTTTCAGGAATTACTTTTTAGCTACTTCACGAAGGTTCGTTTTTATACGCTCAGAAAAAACGTTTGTTAGTTTTCTCACGCGAAATATTGTGCAGCAATTTCTTGCTAATGAAGACGCGCATTTTCATGAAGTGATGTTGAAAATGAGTCTTCTGGGCACGCAAACTGTTGTTTCATCGAGTTTGAGTAGATTTTCTGTAACATCTGCAGCGAAGTTCGGTTCAGTCTGTTTAACTGTGTATTCTACGCATGTAAAGAGAAAAGAAAGAACTCGGGCGCGGACTCTTCAATCTCGTCAGAGTTCAATCTCGTCGCTTCCCAGAAAAAATAGAGATGCTATTTTCATTGAAGGAAACATGAAATGCCGAATCTGTTGTGAAAGACGCTCAATTAATTTGCTGAGAAATCTCTACAAGTGTCTGTTAGCTTTCTTTGTTCTTTATTTATTTATTTTTTGCTTTTGGGGGCACTATTGATTCTGTTGCATTAGTTGTGTTGTCGGTGTTGTGGGAGATGTGGAATAGCTTCGTTGATCAGGACTTATCACTTTTTGTCTATCAGCGTGATGTTAGGACTGTTCGTTGATATGTTTGATACCACTGTTATCAACTATTGCTGATGATTTATTTTTGTAATAAGGTAATGCTGAAACTGTGCCTCCTGGTAATGTTGCTATTATTATTATTATTATTATTATTATTATTACTATTATTGTGTCCTAATTTTACGACTAGAGGCGTTAGGTGTCGGTTAAATATAAAATCTACCCCCGGTTGCTACCTAGTTCAGAGACAGTAAATTACTACAGTACTTGTGCAAAACTAGGGCTTTTCCAGAAATCGTGTTCACACTTTCCAGTTTTTTTAATGACCAGGGAGTTTGGTCTAGTTCTACAGTCTATTTTACAGAACCAATCCAGGAACGCCGATGACTGTGGATACGATCTCTGCTTCACACCTCACATTGAATTAATATCGATTTTGAAACTTGTACTTCCAACGTTTGTCTGTCTCCGTGGTTACGATGCTCTGATGGCATGACCAATCAACATCGTTAAGACACACGAATTTTGTTACCCATCCCGAATAGCAATATCCGGTTTCTAAGCAGCTATATTTTTTTATATCTCTTGTTAAAGTCTCAATGTCTAGGAATCTTTATAAAAACCAGGACGTGAGAAAAAATTAAGGATAGGTAGGTCATTTTTACATTACAAATAAAATATTTTTTTTGAAATCTTCTTTTTTATTAAGCTGAAAAAATTCTTTATTTAAGAATCGTCAAAATATTATCTCACTTATTTGACAGAAAGTTATGAAATCATACGTGCATCTGGTATCACTACATTAGAAACAATTTGAAATAGAATAAACTGAACAAAAAGTGTATTTCCAAGTGTTTCAACGGTATCAGTTTTCACCCTAAAAAGATATCCTGGTTATAAAAACTTAACTATCACATTAATACCACTCCACTATAACACACGTCGCCATGCAACACACGTAAACGAGGCTCGAAAATATCTGTCCTGGGCTGGAGAGGGTGAAGGGCGCCGGGTGAAGGGCGCCGGGTGAAGGGCGCCGGGTGAAGGGCAGAGGCCTCTGGTGGTGAAGATCAGAAGCGACGGCCTCTCTCGGGAGGTGCAAGATCGTTATTGCAACAGGAGGAGGGGAAGAGAGCTACATTAGACACTTGTGCGGCGAAGCTCAATGAAACACATCTGATCTCAGGATACAACAACTAATTGCTCCTAATCTCTCTCGTTACGCGTTATTCGTTCTCTCGATCGAATGAGTGTGAATACGTGATAATGAACGATGATTGTTTGAACGACGATTGACTGATTGTGAACGGTCAATAGTACGTTCAAATAAAAGTATTTTAATTCTTCAAATTCTTTCTTCCGTTTTATTTTTTTTAACTGTTAAATAACTGTTAATAAGTGTTTTCGATTGGAAAATATTCGCAAAAATACTGACAAATATGCCGGTAGCTATTGGCTTGCGTGGAATCAAGAATTGTCGTTCTAGATCCCTGGATGGCATGGATGTTTTTACCATAGGGAATTCCACAATACCATCCTTAACATTTCTTAACCAGTAATTTCCCAGGAAAGTCAATTACTCGATCTCTGATACGGTTTCGCATATATCCCGTCAAAAATATAAGATCTTATGGTTTAAATGTGATGTATGGTTTTCTCAATGGTGAGCTGAAAGAGGAGGGACACGCTACATCTTATCGGAAGCTTCAGTACCAAAAATACAAATCGTAACGATGCCCCCCATTGGATGTCGGTGTCCTCCCTCTCCTTCCAGCTCGGGACTTGAAGAGACGGTACATTTAAATCGCACAAGAGGCACGGTAGTGGCAATGGTCGTTTGCAAGAGGCAGAGCGCGGAAGGGAGAGGGTGCGATCGCATGCGTCCTTGAAAAGGGCTCAGGACGCCCTCGGGGCTAAGGGGCGGCGCGGGGGTCGTCGATTCGACGGAGCCGGACCGTTTGTCACCGTGACGTTATGTCGTTGACGATGCGCCGTCACGCTCCCGTGACATTCGCCAACACCCCCGCTCCCCTCCGCCCTCGCTTCTCTTTGCAGGGCGTCTCGTGAACGGCCTCGGGCTTTGTGTGTTCGTGGTAATAGTTGTAGGCGTGCTTAGCCTAGAACAAGAGAGGGTGGAAGTAACAGCATTTCTGCCCCCCTCCCCATACAATTTAACTTTATTTATACATTACATATTTTACTAGAAAAATTATCTAAACATACTTCAAAGGGAATGAATATAAAACTTTAATGACACAATTTTCCATAATGATGATAATAGTAGTAGTAGTAATAATAATAATAATAATAATAATAATAATAATAATAATAACAACAACTTGGCTAAACTCCCAGGTAACTCAAAAGACGGGAAATTGCAGGAAATTGCATTATTTGGAACAATCCACATTTTGAGCAAAGTATTGTAGAGGCATCGACAGTCCCTAGATCTACTCCTTAGGTAGCTGGTTGCAACCTGGAGTAGATTTTATATTCAGCTGACACATAACATTTTTAGTCGTGATATAGAGGAGAAATAGAAATAATAATAATAATAATAATAATAACAATAATAATACATTTGTCATGGAGGTCCTACTGATTTAATGATCGCAGAATGTTTACTTCACAGAACGATGTTTGAGATATTCTCGGAAACGTAAGTCGTAATAACACGTAAGATTATCGTCACAGTCTGGAAATAAAATCTACGTTGGTGACTAAACAGAATACTACAAAGCATGGTATCAATTTGGGATTTCATTCAAAATATTTTCAAACATACGCGGTAGTGTTTCTTGGTACATGGTGGTGACATGCGTTTGGAAATCGTCTTTCAATGTAGTTGCGTTGAAGATGGCTGACGTAAGAGTGTACGCCGTACACTGTACGGTCTTAACCACTGCACTCGTTTCCGCGCAGGTGTCTGCGCGTAGAACTCTGCGCGTCAGAGATGCGCAGCGTGCAGCCCACGGAATTTCCAGCGCCTGCGCAGACGGTGGAAGCCGTCACTCAAACCCTCGCGCAACATTCCTGCACTAAAGGCACCGAACAGATTATGGCGAAATCATACATGGCGCGGACGGCATTTAGTTTGTAGTATTAATGAAAGAAAGGTGCCAAATGTGACATTCGTCTCCATCACAGATTGTGTTTAAAGGGGACGAAGATCGTGCCTTACGAATTAAGAATCCACACCAGAGCACAACGAAGAAACATTTGCGGAGAACAACCGCAACATGTAGTTTTGAAACACAGCGCAAAACGACAGCCGGAGCGCGTGGTCACATCGTTTTCGCTGTTGCGACCACAATGTGTCCTTTTTTACGTAAATAAATTAATTACTTGGAAATTATATTACATAAATGGTATTATATAAGGGGTGTTATATTTACATACATGGTAACTCGAAATCTTAAATCGATACATCCGCAACATACAAAGTCATGATACCTGTGCACTCGGAACAAGCAGAATATTCCATGTGAATGATGAAAAAGTACGGAAGCCCGGGAAGGCTGTAGAAAATGTTCTTTTTAAAATGACCGCTGAATCAGAGGGATATTGGAGGGATGTCAATTTAGAGAGCACCAAAGACGTGACATAAATAAGAATATTAGTCAGAACGATCAAGACGAACATCTGTAATGGCAGTGAATGAGTCTCGCAACCATGTTGTTTACGGAAGTTCTTTGGATGATAATTTGGAAGATGATAGAGTCGAGGAAAGAAGAATTATGATATGATTACTAATGTCAGAGAGCCGGACAGTGGCCTCAGCTCATAAAGAAAGAGCCTGTCGAAAAAGTAGTCCGTGGGGATGCGACGTGCACGACGTGCACGACCTACTATCTCAGTAACAATGCCACTCAGTCCTAATACCGGTAGCCCTTTTTATTGGAATTATACAATTTGTGAGAAAAAATCTCAATTTAATGCAAGGTGAGTTCTTAATATACTTGTACAGAACTGGCTAACCATTCTATTTTAAAAACCAAAAAATCTGAAATGTAGTAAAAAGTAATAAAAGTGTTAGATCACGTGGATAAAAATTGTGAAATAGCTTTGAAATTTAATTTCACAAATTCCTTTTACATTTCAAATACATTAAGGGGGTTTGGAGAAAAAATTGCAATCTTCGAAAGTAGCAACCTGCCTCCTTCTGCTGTTGGTTACAAGTGGTTAGATGGGCGTCCGCCGTTGAAGAGGGGCCGAGAGAGAAAATGGGGCGCGCTGATGGCTGCAGGGATTGCGACAGCCGAGCAGGAGACGCCTCCCGGACGGGAGCCGCGGCGGGCGGGGCGGGGCGCGGGGATGGCGGTGAGGTCGGGGAACCCGCCGCAAAGTGGGTCGACGGACGAGCGCCTTGTCTATGCGCCGCCGCAGAGCACTGCCCGCTCCGTCGTCCACATCCCGGCGAGCACGCACGCACGCACTCACGCCGGAACGCCTGCCCGAACGCTCGCCCGAACGCTGGTTCAAACGCTCACCGAAATTCCCACTCGCCCACCCGCTCACGTGTCGGCCCGCTCGCTCTCCCTCCCGTTCGCCCTCCCACTCGCTCGCTCGCCCGACCAAACACCCACCTAAAGGGCCCGCCCGTCCGCCAGCCCGCCCTCTCGCATGCCCTCTTGCCCGCCCGCTCGCCCGCTAGCTTGCACGCTCGTTCACTCGCCCGCTACCCGCCCGCTATCCGCTCGCTACCACCCCCTGCTACCCACCCTCTCTTTCGCTCTCCTGCTCGCCCGCTCGTTCTCCCGCTTGCTCGCTCGCTCTTCCACCTGCTCGCTCGCCGTTCCGCCTGCTCGCTCGCTCGCTTGCCCGCCCAAATGCTCAGCATCCCACTACCCACCCTTACGCTACCCACCCTGGCCCGCTCGCCTGCCACTCGCTCAAACTTACGACTGCTCAAACGATCGGCGCAGACCATACCCTATCCGAGGGCAGAGCCGGCCAAGAGCCCACCTTACCCACCTGACGAGTACTCGGCTGCAGCCGCCTCCCTATCGCTTCGGTGAAGTCGTAGGCTTCCGCTGCCGGAGACACATGAGAGCTTCCAACTGTCCAGGTGAAGCTGCGCCGAGAGTTGTTTTCCCGACGTTTTGATGGCATGTCGTGATCTTCACATACCTAACGTTCCTTCTCCTTTCAGCAACTCGAAGGATAGGGAACTCCAGCCTTCTCGGGAATTAAAACACGTTCCCCTCTTTGTGTCAGTTGACGGTTCTCTGGGCATCTTTTTCAGTTTGACATTAATATTATTGGTCATCGTGTTCATTCAGAGTTTATGACGTAGTTTAATAGTTTTCGCTTCAGTGTTAATAGAATTTGCGGCAAATCTTTTGTGCATAGAATCAATACTGATGTGGGTACTTACAAGGCAATCTTATTTCAAACCATAACATTGCAATCTTTAATTCTCTTTATTAGGAAGATGGAGTATGCTCATCTTTTGAACCGCAGTGTGAGGCGTCTATTTTAAAAATTACATAAGGTTTGTTTACTTCCTCAGTATACTGAGATGTTTACAAATAATACAATTCTTCACGATGTTCAGATGATAAATATACTCGTATATTCTCTGTCAGGGGTATCCACCCTTCTTTCCGCACTCTGGTACGCTGGTTCAACTTCGGGCCAACAGAAAGATTTACAAAATTATTTCGTTCTCGAAATCGAATTATACAGATACGTGAACAATTGTCTTCAATCTATTACTTAATTCCATCAAAGCATAGTCCACAGAAGAATTGTAAAAGAGGTACTCCTATAATATTCGCATACTTTTTTCGTTAAGGAATCCTTTCAGTGAGGATGTACATTTGTTGTCTCAGTTTACTTATGATTTTATGTCATAATAAGTTATCTCCAAATCTGTCAGCATGTAAACATTATAATCGTTGATTTGTGCGTTTGTGGCATCGGAGAATATTCATGTTAGGGAAGAAAATGTTCAGTTTCGTAGAAAATGGACTTCATGATTTCATAACCGAATAATCTGATATGTTATCTCATATCTAGGTGACATTTATTAGGTGTAATATAATAGACCCTAAAGTTTAATTTTAATGTCATATATGAAGCCTATTGTCCAATTTAAAAATAGTGGCCTGTGACAGATCATCAGCTGGACGCGGTTATCCAATCGGGAGCTTCGTTACGACTTTAATTTTAGGTATCGAAGCTCCCATTTGGATTACTGCGTCGGAGCTGATTATCT
Source organism: Acheta domesticus (assembly GCA_031308135.1). Lineage (NCBI taxonomy): Eukaryota > Metazoa > Arthropoda > Insecta > Orthoptera > Gryllidae > Acheta > Acheta domesticus. Next base: position 149,909,471 of record JAHLJT010009436.1, on the reverse strand, counting down.
GTCACAAGTTACTATAGTATTTAAATGGGGCAATGACTGAAAGAATTGCATGCCCTAGAATTACATGCTAGCTGCATTTAATTCGCCAAAATCGCGATAATCTACCATTCTTGAAAATGTAGGAGCCTATACATTTTGACTAAAAATACATGTAGGATTCAAGGTTGAGTCAACACTTCGTCAGTATATCGCGTTATCTGCGCGATATAGCAATTTCATTGGATGACAGCACCCACTTACAGACCGTAGACGATATACGTTACTAACAAGCCTTTATCGATATCTACGGTGCTATCTGGTCGTCATATAGTGCAACAGATGGTGAAGCAAAGAACGTGACCGCATCTGCATAAATCATACCCGATGAAATCATCGCGATCTTCCTTCCAAACATGCTCTCATCGATCTCTATAAGAGAATTCTAATTCATAAAAGAAGATAAATTGGTCACTACCTGATAATATATGTTTTTGCAAAGAAACGGAAATGATAAAATCAACTGATTATTAAAATGTATATAATAAACTCAGGGCTTCGCTGAAAACGACCGAATTCTACTTCAAGTCAGCATGTTCTCTTTTATATTGCATCCTTTTATATTAATTTCCAAATCCGTTGACTCGCTCACATCCAGAGAGTTCTTAAGGGTGGTAGTGTCTCGCGTATGACCCGAGAAACTCTTCTTGGCTGGAAAACGCTCTCATAATAAAACGTTTTTCACATGTTTACTACTCTACACGTTAAGCGAACGTCGTAATAAAAATCTGCTTTCCAAACTGAATCTACATACAATGACTCTTAAAGTTCAAATGAATCGCCATTGGGGGCATGGGAATGGCCATGACCTTGACCGTTGCAGGAGAGAACGCCCACTTCCGGCGAACGCCAAGAATAGTGCGTCCGGACACTCGCATTTGTTTTACGTAATCCTCCCTCGGCGTCGCGACAACGCGACGCCAGGATGGCTGCATGGGAAATGCAGGTCGTCTGCGACCGCTTCTGAACTTTCTCAACGCTGTATCTGATAGGGAAAACTACCGGATTTGTGATGTAAAAGGATGACATTGTCAATGTGAGCCTCAAGTGCATCAAGTGAACCAAATCAAATACAGCAAATAATTTGAAATATGTTCCATGCACAGTTCCTCCGGTCTTAATAGAATATTTAATTGGGTAACCAAGTTATCTGAATGGCTTATCTGATGGAGGCTTGAACTATGTTTAAATGCCAGACATTATTTGTTTTCCAAATAGAAAAAAAATAAAGTGGCATTTGTGAACTAATTTGCCTATCGTTCTGTCAATTTAACAAGTTCCAAATGAGCCGTGCGTATAGAAAATAGCAGACATCTCTTCAAACCAAAAGATGCTACCACAGCAAGGACGCTGGTTTGTTGTTTTTTTAAAATTTATTTACTTATTGTTGAAATTTACATAGTTCTGTAATTAATTACTGGACGCTGGTTGGGACGTGAAGATACGTTCTGAAGCTGGGTATACCACAGTTTCGGTCAAAGCGGTCACCTTAAACCAGTGAGGTCTCCTCCCGGTGACAGTGGCACACTTCGTGACACCGTGGCGTGCTACGAGCTTCTCTGCGCAACTAGCGACGGGTAAAGGACACTATTAGTAGTAACACTGCTTTCAGAAGTCAGTATAAGAGAATTTTACAAGGTACTCGATAAATCCCAACTTCCAAACTTAATAGATAATGCTGCTTGAGTAATATCTATGAATGGGCGTACCTATGTCTGTGAACAAGCATTTTCATTAATGAAATTGCCCAAAACAAGCACAGATTTGATTATGTATTGAAAATTTGAGAAATAGTTTACTAATTTGACTCTCGGGATCTCTAGAACCTGACTTTAGCAACGTGGAATCGAATGCAAATAAGATATGTCCAGAAAAATCAAAATATAACTAAAAATAACAATAACAAACTTTCTTACATTGATTCATCCAAATCCCGCTAATGGCATTGCATGTGCGAAGCCTTAAACCGAACGAAACCTGTCACTGACTTAAACCGAACATGTCTTCGCAGAATTTCCAAAGCCTCGACTTGACCTCAACCGACACTATTAAGCAAATTTCTTGGATCTCCGGAATAGGACGGCGAGGACAGCCTTCTTCGCCGTGGAGTAGTCGCAAGCCACGGCGGAAGAGGACTTCCCTCCCGGCCGCCCTGTTTGCGTTGGCGCCGCACCGGCCTCGCCACATGTTGCGCATCGGCGCTTGTGCGCAGCGTCATATTTTTGGCGAATCGACGGCGCCCAAGGGCTAAACATAGGCGGCTGCGGCGGCGGCGACGGCGGACGCGCGATCATCCGAATGCGAGCAGGATGCGCCGAACAAAGAGTTCCTTCGTGTGGAAATGAAGCATTGTCACCGCCAGCGAGGTCGCCGTAGCTCATCTTCGTTTTCGACGAAAAGGAAAAAAAATGGTGGAAAATCATGAGTCGTTTGAGGTTTTGTGAGGCTCTTACAAGGCGCGCAAAGACAATGTTATCCCACAGGACGCGATCTAAACTCCTAGAGAGGGCGTGGGGGTGGCGTGAATTGGCGAGTGGAACGAAGATCATTTTTTCTTAAGCGGCAAGTGTGGATTAAATTCATTCTAGTTTTCTTAATTTGGACATTTTAAAGTGTGAAAATCATAATTGAGGTACCTGGGAAATGACTACTGTTCCATGGAAGTGGAAAGAGAGGGAGGGAGAGGGGGAGGACAGAAAGAGGATATATTGCTGTGAAGATGTCACCGAATAATGTTAATAATAAAAAATAATTGTTTAATATTTAAGTGTTTATATGTTCCCAATCACATTACAGAATTGTTTTCATTCCATAAGAACCTAAATATCACACTGTAGGCCTACAATTAAGTAATGAATACCTTCTGTAATTTGTATACGTAAGGCGCATACTCGTCGTAGAGATAAAAACTGGAAAAAGGCATCCCTGTTGGCATAGTGTTGAAATAACATTGTACTCGGTCGAGGAGTCATGACGACCACCCTGTTCACTGTATTGCCCTGGAAGTGACGCCAATCCTGTCAAAAGCAACGATGAAAGCCCGAATCAGAATGACAGACAAAGCGTACCACTACGTTAGAATTCCCGGGAGACAAGGGGGCTCGGTCTAATCTATGTGGGCAACGTGACAGGTGGGAGCGGTCGCGGCGGAGGTCACGTCCCATCACGTCCCGTCACGTCCCTCACGCTACGCCTCCACCGCTCGCCCCCGCTTAAACCTTTGACCGCATAATGGATCCGAGAACCTTTGGTATTGTCATGCATTTAAGCACTAATTAAAAGATGGTTCTGTAGAGAATAAACAGGAAAAAATACTTCTGTCATAAATGCAAACAACGCACGTGATTGTATAAACGACTACGTTAATGTCGACGTGGTAATTAACTGACAACAGCACTGGTTTATAGACAATTGTAAAATGTGTTTTTTTGTCTTGTAGGCAATTCTAACTTCCTTGCAGTTTTTCTAAACTTTTTGAACTTCATAACAATTTTTCTACTTCTGTTGTGAGGGTAAAAAAGCATTGCATAATTAAGAAAATTACAAATACGTTTATAATACTTTTTCTGTCAACTGGGTGTAATAATATCTTCACAAAAATCTTCATATAGGTTTTCACTTATAGTTCTTAATTTATTCATATTCTTAAGATTTTTAAATGGTTCAGGACAAAGCTTTTATAGTACCTACTGATTCTCCGACCAGCAAACCCTATTCTAAGCTAGCAAGTGTTTTACAATCGTCGTAAAATTAGACAAACAAAAATAGGGGGGAAAGGATCTGTTATTTTAAGATGGACAGCACTCTTCGAATGTCATTTCCAGATTAAGCCGGACAAACGGTTAGAACGAATGTAGTATTCAACTTAAATGATTTCACACTTGAGCTAATCTTTACAGGCATACAAACATCGTCGAGCACAATGTAAACAAACAGTGGTGGGTTGGCAACATTCATTCTCTTCCAACTGAAGGCGAGGGGACAAGCGCGTGGCGTATGTAAATTGGGGACCAGAAAGAAAATTAAAGTTTAGCCCATGCGTAAATTGGGGACCGACCCAGAGAATTTGGGACGAATACCTAAATTGGGGACTGAGTACCTCATCCCCTTCCAGGTACAAGATGGAACTTTATTTTCGAAGAACATTTTCATAGCCATTATGTTTAAAACACTCTTAATATTGGCATCTCATATAACTGGCATATTTCTTTCGAAGTATGGTTTGGTTAGAGTTGATTTTCGTTGAATTGAATCATTCGCTGATTGAATCTGCTTATCTTCTCATTTTTATATTCTTACTTTTTCTCTCCTTATAGTAACGCTGAACATGAAATTTGGACCCTCGTCTAGTACTTTTTTTGCTTTTCATTTTGCAATAGGAACGAGTCTGGAAGATTTTCATTGAGGCGCAAGAAAAAGCTCGACGGCCGCGGCTGTCCCTTTACCGCGCTAACCTGCTCAATCAGTCATTTTTTACCTGGGTTAGTTTGGTTCCCAATGTACACACAATTAGAAAATAAGTTTTGCGAGAAAACAAAAAAGGATTATTTGGTCCCCGGTTTATACTTCATTTTTTCTAACGTTGCCGATGACATTAGGTCGTTATTTCGCCTCCTGCCTTATAAAATGAATCTTTTTAACAGTCGTAAGCACATTTCTGAGGTCACAAGCCTCGTTGAGAAGAAAGTTCCCGAAATAATGAAAAAGGTTCATTTTATATGACAGGGTGTCTAATAATTTCCTGTCATCGGCCAAGTTAGAAAAAACAAAGTATACATACAGCACAAGCGTGCGCTGGTCGGAGGCTGCCATCTGCGGGCGGAGGGTTATCTGGAGCCTTGCTAAGCGCGCCACGCCCCTCTCTGCTCCTCCGGCACACGCGCACGCCTCGCCCCGCGTCGCCCCCACGGGGCGCGCGGCCGCCAGCGCAGCACTCACTGTCAGCGCACGCTCCGGGTCACGTGATCTCTCAGAAGAGCCCACGCTGCGAGATTCGGACGCGTGATTCTAGCTTCATTGAACATCCCGTCCATGGATGAGGCTAAAAGTTTGTTTTTTTTCAATGAACCATTTCTCTGTTTTCTGTGAACATTCAAAATTGAAAATGTTAAGCTCACTTCAGTTCTTCGCTGACAGTTACTTTCATTGATGAACGCCGTCTTTTTTATATCATTCATATGCTCAGTAAAATATCTATCTCTTTTAGGGTAGACAATTTTATATTTATCCTTCCCTATATTAAATGCATGCAGTCAATGCACTATTGTTGTTCCATGGCAAGAACTTTCTCATTAATAAATATTTTGATGTATTTCCGCCACACGCTATGTATTTACGTCGTTGTAAGCCCATAAGACTCTTGGGAGGATCTCGAGGTCTTTGGAAGCACTTCTAGGCGTTAAAGCTGTAGGAGATAGTCTCGTAGGTTGATTAACGCTGCACTGTCTTCCGTTTGGTAAGTGGTGGGAGTGTCATTTCAGTTTGTTTTGAACTCGAAGTTACCTAATAAGTATCTTGAACAAAAACATGTGGGTGTGTATTATGATTGCTCTAGCTGGTTGTTTGTGACTGAAATGCAAATTACATTCTCACCATTGTAAAACGCGTGTGAACAATGGTAATGTGTTAAAAGTCGACGAATCTTCTTCCTTTATGTCGAGATGGAATCTTCATCCCAACAGGATATTTAAATGAGAATTTGCTAAGTTTTTTGTGCGATGAATCATTTAAATTATACTATTCAATTACAACAGGCTATCTGTGATATGAAGTACAAAAATCTTCCACGTTTATGTGGATATGAAATACTTATTTCAAGAAAAATACTGATTTAAGTATTTCCCCTTCTGAATGTATTGACATCTTCGGAAAATATATAAATAATATGAATTCTATAATATGAAAATGTATAGTCTGATTTAAAATGCAAAATATAGTCATCAAGGTATTGTACAGAAATCTAATATCAGGATAAAGAAGACGAAATCCCGAAAGAGCAAATGCTGATTGCGAAAAAGGTGCACTTATGTAACGTTTTATAAAGATACTCGAGTGAATTTCTCTGATAACAGGATAGCACCCAATCATTAAGTAAATACAGTAATTTACCCGATATTAAGTTATACTTATAGCATTAATACCTTACTGATAGTGTTTCATAATAAGCTGTCGATAGTTGCTAACTAACCTTAAGAATCTTAGATTTTCTTTGAGTAGAACTGAGGTGACGTGGGGGAGGGGCATGTACTCCCCTCCATGCATCAACAAATAATCAAGCATCTATTCTTCTTTCGTTTTCCATTACAGAACCATCATTTATGATTTTCTTCAATCACAATTTCATTTATTTTTACTATTTGAAACGTTCTGTATTGAATCCATATTTCTACCTCCATACATTATTCTTGGGCCGAGCTAAAGGCAATACGTTCTTAAAAATATATTTATGACAGAAAGCATGACTTTATTACGCATGTTTGGATATTCATTCAATCGAAATTGCTGAAACATTAGATACAGTATTACAATTGTTTTCTTCTTGATAAAACATTTATACACCAATCTCTAAAAGCTTTCGTAACACCGCACTCTCATGTAGACCTGCACGAGACGATTTTGTTCGAGCTCGAGCACGCTCGAGCGGAAATAAAATATGTAAAATGAAAAAATATTAGTTCTTTTACATGTTGAACTTATTTTTCGAAAATAAATTATATTGAGGTATTAATAATAACAGTAATCCACACAAGAGTTTCCAAGTCAATTCCATTGCATAATTGAAGAGAAAAATATTACATAAAGTCCGATTGTTGGAATCGCCCCTGAATCATGCTTGCCCCTTCACGCAAATGCCCCTACAGCACCTGGCTCGTGTGTTGTTGTGTTGTGTTGTCCGTAGAGGTGTGGCGGGCGGGCGGAAGCGGTAAGGACGGGTGCTCCGGGGGGAGGGGGAGGGGGAGGGGGGCGTGACGCCAGCAGCGACCTCGCGAGCGTCCCGCGCGTCACCGCCGCCGTCCAACGGTCGTGGACGCCCGTCGCCGCCCGCTCCCAGGAGGCTTTCCCTCCGCTCGAAACAAAAGTCTCTTTGCCCGCGCTGCTTCTAACACATGTTCTATCAATATTTTTATTACTCCAGAATTGTCACTTTTTATGATCCGATTAAAATAAGTTGGTGATTGACATTTGCGAAAGGAAGGAAACGACATTGACAGTTTGGGTACCACTGAGCACGTGTTCCCGGGACACGAAAATAAACACTTGAAATAAATACCTATTAAAGTAACCAAATCATACACTCATGTTGTACGAAGCTACAACTTCAGAAGCACAATTGTCAATCACCAACTTATTTTAATCGGACCATAGTAATACCTTATCTTATTCTTTAGTAATACATTATGCGAGTAATATCGTACGTAGTATCATCGCCTTTTCGTGACATTTCCATACCGTTCTGCTGTGAAGTAAAGGCATATTATTATATTATTTTATTTCAGGGAGAAATGTACATGATGTATAAGTGGGTATTATGGGTGAATGTATATTACAATAATGGTATATATTTCTGTACCCCGAAGGTACTAGGCACTATACTTTGGTTTAAATAGAATGACTTTTGATGGATCATCAGCTGGAAACGGTTATTCAATCGGGAGCTTCGTTACGACGTCAATGTTTGGTATTGAAGCCTCTGATTGTATAATCGTGTCACAGCTGATGTTCCGTCAATAGTCACTCTATTTAAATCAGAGTATACGTCACATTTTTCTAATGTTACAGGTGGTCAATTTGTAGATTGTTCTTCCACTGAATGAGAGTGGACATATTGTTGTTTTTACTGCTTCTAACTTCATTATTAATATCATATGGACATACCTTCAAAATGAACAAAGAACAACCTTCTTTCTCCGTAAATAATAGTAATATTTAATATGATTACATTATTTATTTTTGTGCATTTCAATGGGGTCGACAACCCCATTAGGGTTTTTTATTTATTAAGGCTGATTCCTGTTCTACTTTCACAACCCACTTATTCCTTAGTCACCTCCTGTTGAAATTAAAGAGTTGTGTCACTTCAGTTTGCCTATATTTACCCTTTGACAAATATATTCCTAAGTTTACGCGGGAAACACCGGAAATGGAAAAGGAGGTGCTCTTCATAGGAAGGCGTTGTTCTATGTCACAAATGTTCTGTGAATCACACCAACGTGACTACAAAATTACTATCCTCCTCAGAGACACATGCGTTCAGAATTCCCCTTAATATTTTGAAATGTTACAACACATGAAGCACTTTCCTTGAATATTGACACTTGTTTCAAAAAACCGAATTATCCTGTGATCTTCACACAATAATAAGGATTATAATTGTCCTTTCTTTCTAGTCCGTAACATTTTTAATGTAAAAAAGGCAAATTATAATGATTCAATATGTTGTTTTTGCCACAACAATATTTTAATTTAGCGAATCTCTTCATTGTAATTAGTACAGAATGTAGTTAGAAGAAACAAGGACATAAAATGTATAAACATTAACAACATTTTATTGAATGTACATTTAAAATTCATGTATCCACTGACAGTAATCAGAATTATCGATTATTGCGAAATAATACGAATATAATTCATAGAAGTCATTGAGGGAGTGGGAAAGAAACAACCAACGTTTTCCTTGACTGAACGTACTGTCTGAACGACACCACCACTTTTCGATCGATCTCTACTTACCTCTATTAGAAATGACTTTCGTGACAGTCACAAAACGACTCTTTGTATGCACGTATCCTTGAACTCCTGAACGGAATGTTTAAATGCTTAAATCATCAAAACTTCTGAAATAAATATATAAAACAATTAATATCGATTTATATCTAATAATAACAAGTGAAGTTATTAATATACAACTCATTATTGAGGCTTAATATGAAGGCTGGTTCATGGGAGAATGGAAAGAAATAGTCCTATTTAATAATTAGGACCAATTGACCAATACCATGAACCAACTCTCATTTTATTAATGGACGCAAGGATTCCCCATGTTTCAACTCATTATTCGTGCGTTGCAGGGTTGATTCCTTTTCAGTTACAACCGGCACCAACTGCACCTGCACTGTCGTACCAGACGTCAATTATTAGCGAGTCCGAGGGCAGGGTCCGAGTAGAGACGTAGAGAAGCTGTGTTCTGCGCATGCGCTTGCCACTAGCGTGAATAGAGATTTGCACAGAGTCAAGCTCTATATCCACTACGACAGGCACCCATTTTTTTAGGCCTCTGTGCATGCGCGAACTCTAAAGAATGTGCACTTTATATTTACTGTGTTGTGCGGTTTAGAATTATAACGTGACTCGCATCGTGCCTTTACTTCCGTTCCTTAACCTGGCATGGAGACCAGCGGCTTAATGAAAGAGTTGGCTCGCCGGCCTTAACCACATCCCTGCGGGTAGATGATGGCATGAAATGGGTCAAAACGAAAAATGGAGCAATGGTAAATGAATGGCAGTTACAACCGTAGATCTTCGAGAACACCTGTCGTGAATTACCGCCTTTGCTCACCACGTGGGGTGGCTGGGGTTTGAACATCGATACCCAGAGATGGAAAGCGTCAAAGCTGCCCGGAACACGCGTTATGAGTCTTCTTCCTGTGAGCGACGTGAGAGGAAATCATTCAGATTGATTGTTTGATTATAATGTATTTTCGGGCGCATCAACTGCTATGGTCATTCTTGCCGTAAGTGTAGTACATACTTTATCACAGAAATGGCGGTGTTCTTTCCCTGTTGTGTAGCGATATCTGGCGCCGATATACTCGTCGGCTTGCTGGGGGTTTCCCCATCAAGGTATCTCCCACCAACGGAGCTCCGCTTAAGCCGGGACAAGCTCTAAATTACTGACTGGTCTCGCGACATGTGTGGTAGTGAAGGGCGTAAGTAAGGGCTGAGGAAGAGAAAGGAAAGACCGCGCGCGATCCTGGGCTTTTTTTATTATGATTTCCTTCGACAGTCGCCTGATCTGAGCAGCCGGCCTCCATAATTCTCCTCCAGACAGAAGCTGGATTCGACCTACCTGTGCAGCTAGTGTCGACAATCATGCAATGTACACGCAAGCTTCCGCGGCTCGAGTTCATTACTTCTCGGCTGTCCGGGTGACGCCGCGTCGTTGGCAGAGAGGCCGACGTTTCGCCTAACATGTCGTAGGCTTCCTCAGGGCAGTGGCCTGAGCCCTTCCCACTGCCCTGAGGAAGCCTACGACATGTTAGGCGAAACGTCGGCCTCTCTGCCAACGACGCGGCGTCACCCGGACAGCCGAGAAGTAGTGACAATCATGCAATGTTGGGACTCGAACTCTTGCACCCCCCCCCCCCCCCGCGGTCAGAAGCGGTGCCGTGACATCAGTTGATGCCCTGAGCCACTTCAGCCGGTTTCTCAGAGTTTGTCATAGGTGACAAGTGCAGCGTGGGGGTGACAGCACGTGAAGTATTTCGCCCGCATCCCGCGCACGGGGCACTTTTCTGGTCGTCCTCGCGTCACGGGCTAACGACGCCAGGCGTCCATCATCGCCCCTCCGCCGCGAACGCCGCATCGCCCCAGCCTCGCCCCGTCGCCCCCATTCCGCGACATCCATTCGAGCCTCACCCGCCTGGCTCGCTGCATTCTGGCTCGCCCACTTTTACATTTCACCCCCCTCCTTCTCCTCTCCGCACCTCACCACATTGGGGAGGTTGTACACGTCATAGGACCAAAATTTTCTATTTCCGTTTTTTGTGTTATTTTGAATCTTTAATATTCATTTAACATAGTGTAATATACGTTTTAGAAATATTTTGTTTTAAAGGCTTTCAAGTGCAACTTAAATGTCTAGCCGCGCCAAGTGACACACCCATTTTGACATGTCCTGCTTCTTTACACTCATTTTTTTAAGTTTAAGAAATATTTTTTAGGGAAATTTCTTTCATAATTGTATTTACAGTGATGTGGCAACACTGCCTCGAGATTGTCATTTGTTTCCTGACATTTTTGGTGGCATTGTTTACGTTAATGTCGTGCGTTGTAGTCTGTTTAGTGTTAGTTGTTTTGTAGTGTCTTAGTCCCTACAAGACACTACTACACAACTCTACTACCTAGTCACAGGGTCAAAAAGGCCAAAGAGGAGGTAGAAAAAATGTTGAAAAGAAGTAAGGTTGTAGGAACAAAGAGAAACAATTTTCAAAATGATAAAGAAGCTAATGAGCCAGAGTGTGCACCAGGATTGTCTTATAGTTGTCACAAAACCTGCATTACCCGAAAATTATTATTTTTTCTCTTTGTATAACTTTTTGCTCAGAAACTATTGCACATAACTCAATGAATTTTCACCACTTATGTATAATTAATGTGCCGTGATTTGATGTTTTTATAGAAGAATTCAATTATTGAAAACTCAGATTTTGAGTATATTTATCAAAAATGTTTAAAAATAGTACGTTGGGAAAAATTATTAAACAACGAAAATGACGATGAGTCGTTACAAAAAACACAGTGCGTAAGGAATATTTCTATAAAATAGTGTATAAATTTTCAAAGAGCTTCATAAAATATTTTTAGAGAAAAAGGTACGTAAACCCAATTAACTTTATAGAGATAGGCTGTACAACTCCCCTTAACTCCATCCTTTCCCAGCATGCCCCCGACCACCCACACTTTTCTCGAGACTCCGCTCCTCCGTGCCCACCCCTCTCCTCCCCACCGCGAACGTCATACTCCAGGCTCACAGCATCGCCCTCATCCTGCCCCGTCGCATCTGGTCTTGCCCGGCTCTGCCTGTCGCGCGGACTTCGATCGACTTGGATGCTGTTGTTGATGGCGCGCGCTCGTGTGGCAACGGAGGCGTGCTCTGTCCTTTGCACTCGCTCCAGCGCACTCTCCAGTTATCCTTTGCGCTCTCGCAAACAACGAACGCAGTTAGCGAGCGGGCGAGATTTTTCCATACTTTATTGAGGCATATAAACAAACTGCGTCGTTTGTTGTTGTTTTCAGAAAGGAAATGCGTTGTCTGCATTCTCTCCAGTGACATTGCTTGTTTAGAAATATGTTTACGCCTGAGAAATATTTTTCACCTATTAATCAGTATTTAAACACAGCTAATCTCAGTATTCTTGTTGACATCCTCCACTGATTTAGATAAAATAGCAAGGCCAAGATTCATCATCTTTAAAGATTTACACGCTGTTGTCACTTTATTTCAAATAACCTTCTTCAAACTAATAGTGGCAACAATTTTACAACAATTTTTTTTTACATATTTCAATTAGTCAATAAATATAGTTTAAAAATATTACTTTTAATTGTTATTTTTTATCAATTCGAATGTCTGTTTGAAATTGCATCATTAATTTTAATTCTATTTTTTTAATTTCAACAGCTCATTTGTTCATCGTTCTATATATCTCAATATTTTATGAATGCAAACTGGTGGTTTCCAGTCGGGTAGTAGTAGCGCCATTTCACGCGATTCTAATCTTGTAAGACGGAAGTAATGACGGGAACGTTTTCCCGGATACACATACGCACTCGCGATTGCCCATTTTGTTGCACTTCATTGTGTGCAGCTAACCTTGTGGCAAATGATAAAGCATTTTGTTGTATGCATGTTGGCAAATTCTCTATGACAAAGACTATGAGTGGCCAAATAATTAATGTAAGAATCAACAATGGTCCATTCACGTACACGTAATCGAGCAGAGACACTAAAGTTGTTCTCGTACACATGGAAGTATTTGCCTGTAAAATGGCGTTGAAATTTATTTAGTAAATGGAACAAGACGGTCATTTTCAAACACAGTCATGTAATTACGAAGTACATTCAATTACTTCAGGCTGATTAAATGATCACAGGTGTTGTCATTGCCAACAATGTTATTTATTTTAAGATTTATTTATTTTATATATGTTATTTATTTTAAAATGCCAACGACATTTCACCACTAAACCAATACTTCAGACTGTCCAATGTTGAACTTGAATGAGTAGCAGCATCGGAACACAATTATTGTAATTTGATTTGAACTAACATTTGGAATACTAGCTATAGTGAGAGGAATGAGATCGGGAGTTGAACAAAGTAAAACATTTCGGAGGAATTTTCATAATTATTGCTGTTATTTTGATAATTATTGAAACTGTTTCACAAACAAGCAAATTTCGAAGAAATGCAAGACATTGTGTTAGATTATCAGATCAAACATTATATTGAAAACTAAAAAAATAATTTGTTTTTTTTTTACTCGTTAATTGAGAGGCGTCCACAAGTTAATTTAGCAGTAATCAGCAATGAGATGGGGATGGATACCTTCATCTGCAACAGTATATAAAATTCTAAGATCGATTATATTGAAGAGATTCAACATCACGATTGCCCTAACATATAGTACCATCCTACATTGCTCATTTCGTATACACATTGCTGTTAATCCTTCGTAACAGTTTCTGGCAATTCGCAAGTATCGCACGGGCTGTTAAATTTTAATAGAAAAAACAAACACAACTGTATTTCACTGCAACCGAAACGGAGAATGCAGTCTATTCTTCTCAAGTGGCCCACGGCCGCCTCCTTCATCTCCGCTCGCCCTCAGGGCCACGCCCACAAATACGCCCCCCGCCCTCCGCTCTCGGTGCATGGGCGACACCGCGACGCGACGGCCGCTGAAAAACGACTTGGCGGCGCCAAGCGCTCAATGGGCTGAGGAGCGGCCCGCGAGCGCGTCGGCGCACGGGGGCAAGCGGCACGTAAGGATTAGCCGCAGTTTTGTTTTCGTACTGGAATAAATAGGCTTGCCACAACACGCCTTTTGAGTCATTCCAAAATTATTAATAACGTAATGAGGGTTTGCAATGGCAGTGCAGCGAGAAGACGCTGTGCCTGTCAACAAGACTCGGTTAAATACACCTCTGCTTCTTCTTCTTCCTTTGCTTCTTCTCCTTCTTCTTTTCCTCTGCGCTCTATGCTTGATTGTATGTTTCCGACTTACACAACTTTATTATAAGCAGCGCAAAGCCTTTTCAAACGATGTTGATGTTATTGTTGTTGTTATTATTATTATTATTATTATTATTATTATTATTTAGATAACACTTTGTGATACTTGGTAGTTTGACTTTTCCGTCCTCGGAACAGTGATAAATCCAGAACTTCCAACAGAAGGGATTTGAATGCATGACTCTAAAACTGAGCAATTGTAGTGCACAGTATTTGGATCCGCACATGCTGCCAAGAACCAACAATGACAAAGAAAACAACAGAGAAAAAAACTGTAATAAAAACTTCCGTTTCCAATTCAAATTTTGCTTACATTAAATTTATACAAAATATGTGTGTACACCTTGAGAAGCGTGTCTTTCTCATCGAATGATTTCACATTCTTGGCAAATCGTCAACAACGTGCAGTCGGGAAATATGAAGAGAGCTGCCTGTGAATAAAGTTTCTGGAAGCTTCCCCCGACGAGTGACAGCACCACGCACAGCCCTGCGCGGGAGGGGGCGGAAGGGGGGCTGGCGCGGCGCCCTGACCGCTGGACCGCCGCGGCGCCTGCGCGTCAGGCCGCGGGGGCTCGCACGGGAGGCTGGGGGGCGGGATATTTCCGTGGGCAGCAAGGCGGAGGACACGGCGACCACGGACGGAAGACTGGTCCCGGAAAATTACGTTTCAACCGCACCGAAGAACCTTATCGGCGGTTGGTCCCCTTTCTTCGAATGGCGAAATAGGAAAGCTTCTGCGTGTAAATGGGAAAAGTCCCACTGTCAGTGAAACAATTGCCTCGGGACTGGATATGTGAATTCGTTTATTGCGGTGTAAAACGTGAGAATGACGTCGTACTGGATCTAGCCCAAAATCGGGGATCACCGACCTTCCATGTAAAAATGGTTGCTGAAGTCACGATATTAATTAGCCTTTAATCATTAGCTGTGGAATGAATTCAGCGCCTAAAATATTAATGCATAAAACAATATTTCCGTAGTTTCTTCAATCGCGTTGCACACAACACTCTAGTTGACATGCAGACAGTGTCGTGTCGCAAGTAAGTCGGAATTAACGGATCGAATACTGTTTAAATACCAAATGGCAGTCCTTCAATGAACAGAATGCGAAATATCCACAAATGAAATAAAGATGAGGATTACATGAAAGGATTATATGAAATTCGAAGCCTGCATACAAAGAATGAAAATTTAATGCGGTGCGTGGGTAAGTCAATGACACTTGTTACCATAATTGGAACCGAGAATAAGCAGAAAGTTTGTTTGCTATCAAATGTACGTATTAACAGGGACAGATAATTTAAATTATATCTAGTAATAATTGTGGTAAAATTAAACCTGGATCTACAAAAACAAGTTTACGGTAACCGTGGTATAATTAATGCTTACTGTCACACAAAATGCATAAGTATTCGCGATTATATCATAAGCGTATCCCACCAACATTTTACCTATTCCTAGACCCAGAGAAACTTTCCAAATATGAAGGTTTGGAAACTTTTGTGCACACAAAAAAGTTCCAGCAGCTGTAAAGTGCCCGGTTTTTACGTAACTGAAGGAAACGAAGTGCTCTGAGGCGCAATTGAGTGGCTGGGAGCTCTTCCCAGAAGTATTGAAATGCTGGATCGTGTCCTGTGCGCGAGGTCGTGACGAAATAAGCCGTCCCCTGCCCCACCCCTTCCGGGCTCCGCAGACTCCCGCACGGGGGGGAGCTCTGAGTCACGACGTTTTGCGTTGATTCTCTCGAATTACGAAACGATACTCTAATTTTAAATGTTTTATTTTTACACTGATTCCACAGTTTTTATTTATTGTTTTATTTCAATAAGTTAATGGATTCTGACAGTATGGCTGAAAACATTGGAAGTTCTTTTTTCGGTAGTATTAAATATAAATAATAACATACATCCTTTAAAATAAATAGTGTTTCTAACTTTTAGTTTCGAAATATCTTTTTCCTTTTGTTTATGGAATCGTAGGAGATCAAATGATAATCTACACTCTCCCCTAAAATTGATGAAAGTATAAAATTTGAAATTGCGCCTAGACATTTACAAAATTATTAAACACCAACGTAATAAATAATTTTGTGCGTCAATTTAATGGTAATACAGTCATTCAAGTGTCGTGTCGAAGAAGTACGAATGAATAGGTTCATGTAGACCAATTGCTTCAGAATTATTTTAAGAGACTAAGTACCTAAGCACACTGACATTTTCCTTTTAGTTACACACAAAGTAATATTTGGTACCTCAAATAATCGCAGTTACCTCCAATTCGATCCCTCCAGATCGAACATGTGACCTTTAAATAGAGTTTCTGATAAGAGGAAACCTCCAAATTCAGACAAGACTTACTTTCTCTATGTCTATGTTCTTATGTAATAACCTTCATAACAATATATTTGTCACGGTTGAGGTACGAAGGGGTCTATTTTAAGACTTAAAGCAAAACTAAGATAATAAATGGAAGATTCAGAAAAACAAAACGATGTAAGTCCCGGACATATTGTAGACGAGGGAAGAAACATTAATACAAATACAATAAAAGAGCAGATTTTAAAAATACATGTCTCTATATATAATGAATGAAAGTCTGGCTACAGCTGAGCAGTGTTGTACGATTAGAAAAGTCTACACATTGCTGTAGATATGGAGTGGAGTTACAGGAAGGGGGAATGATAACGAAAGAAAACACGATAAATAGAAAAAACTGATATGGGGACACGAAGAAGATAACGCAAAGTAGGAGAATGAAACAGAAAAGCAGGGAATGAAATAAGTACATTTTGGAAAAGGAAAAAATCACAAAGAAAAAAATTAAGAAAGCAGAGATGGAATGCATTAGGAGAAATAAGCCAAATAAAAATATGAGAAAAACAATGTAAAGAACGAGCAAAGAACAAAGAAAGAGAAGGGGCTGGAGGGTTAGATGATGAGAAACGGGCAAATTAGAATGAGAAGGCGCTGAACGAGAAAAGAGAAGGAAGATGAGAAAGTGGAGCGAGGAGGAGCAGAAGAAAGATAAGAAGCAGAACAAGGAGACGCAAGAGTAGGGGCGAATGCGGTGCTGATTGCCCAGCGCCGTTCGTTGCCCGCGGCGCGGGGCGCGAGGAGGAGGGCGCGGGGGGCGCGGGGTGGGGGCGCCGCGGCCTCGGCGTGAGCGGTGGGGGCTGGGCGCACGCGGCCGCCGCCGCCGCCGCCACCGCCAGTCCGAGCCTGCAGTATCCCGCCGGCCGGCGCCGCGTCGGCTTGAGCAGCGCTGAGCAGCGCGTCGGAGCACGGCGGAGCGCGCGTGGCGAGGCGAGCGTGACGAGCGTGGCGAGCGCGGAGTGCGGCGCAGTGGCGGGAGCCGGCGGCGTGGGGGCCGTGGCCGCGGCAGCCGCAGCCGCGCCGGGCACCATGGTGGTGATGGACACGGCGCTGTGGGCGGCGCACGCGGCGCTGTGGGTGAGCGACGCGGCGCTGCGCCGACTCGCCACCTACTCGGAGGGCGTGGCGCAGGCGCTGCCCCTCCCGCCCCCCGGCGCGCAGCCACCCACCACCCACCAGTGAGTACCCCAGTGGCGAACCCCCGACGTCGCACCAGTCGCGTCGTTGGTGTCAGTGGCGACGATGGTGGAGCGGTTAGCGAATCGGACTGTTAAATCAACTTAGCGGGATCAAACCTGATCGAAGCCGTGAAATTTTACGAGAGAAAAAGTTCTTCGTACGCCTTCGGAGGGGAAGTAAAACCGGCTGTCCCATGTTGGTAGATTTACTGCATGTAAAATATTTCAACCCTAAATTAAGCCACTGAGCAAAATCCAAATTGCCTGTTTCGTCGCCCAAGAAATACCTTCTTTCTCCGCCAGTTGGTGAAAGGTGCGTAACGAAATTTGCGTGGTCAGACGGAAGAGCAGGCTTCAAGACCTGAGACTCTCGCCACGTGAAATAAGGCATCAATTCAATTCAATTACCCTCCTCACCCCGCCCGACAGCCACCACACACGTTGGTGCGTTACCAGTTCAATATTTCAAATGTCCGCCTACTCCTTTCCATCCTTACCACACACCCTGGCGACGGCGTGTTCGGGTTTCTATGCAACAAAAAATCACAGTTTGTGAACTGTGAGGACTCCCCAAACTTCTTAAATGAAGCTTTGAAATAAACATTTTTAAAATTTCGCTGGTAGTTGAAAAGCAGATATTGCAGATTTATTGACAGATTATGGAGTTAGCATTTTTACTGAGGAAATCCTATTAATAACTATAATTAAATATTATAAAATAAGGTCATAACTCCAAATTCGTATTTTTCGAGTTGTGAGGGCGTTAGAGTCTTGAACGATATGTAGAAACAATTCTGCCCTAACGAATGTAAAGAAATGTTAGGAACCAATTTTAGAAGTGTGTCTTAGAGAGAGAACGGTATTACCGAACACTTCCCACCGCCACCTGTTGCATCGTTTCTGTTGTGCCACGTCTTTTTGCTTCATCGTACTGTAACGCATGTTTGCTAATATTTTCCGCAAGTATTTGCGAGAGATAAAACGTGTCTTAAGTAAATTCGAAACGTTCTACTCGTACACATGTCTCGAAGATACTGATACGACGACACATTTCCTGAAATGTTCCTGGTGAATTCGTATATTTACTATGCTGCACTGAAAGTTCATAAGTTCATAAGTTCACATATGCAAATTAAAACACGAACGGTACACATATTGACACCTTCGTTGTTTCAATTGGCGCATCAAGAAGTTCAAATTTTTAATTATCGCCGATATTATAATTTTCATTACTATAATTATTCATTCAGTAATATTTCGTAGTAATATTGCTGTAATATGTATATCCTGTTCTTTAAAATCACAATCATTTAATATAAGCTACAAAAATGTTTCCTATTTAAGGTAATCAAAACTTAGTATTTTAGAAACTATTTATTTGTGTCATGAGCGGATAGTTTCTAAAGACCTATAGGTTGATTGTCTTAAATACAAGGATACAGCAAGTCTAAATTTATTATCACATTAGGTTATGTAATTTACAAAATAGATTATTGTAAATGTTTGTTCCCTTGACATGAATCGACGTTAATAACTCTTAGGTTTCTTGAACTTCCGCCTCACGCCTCTAAAATTTGTCCAATGCTACATATTGCATCATTGTTGCACGAACATTTTAGGCTTCTCAATTGCTTCGCATTTTCAATTGCTACGCACAGCTTGCTCAATTACTACGCATTTTAGGGGAAATATTACTTTGAAGTGGAATTGAGTCCACACACTCACACCACCAACTTCAAAATGTGCCCGGTTCGGATGCCACGTTTGTGAAAGTCTTGCTGATGAAACTCGCGTAGAGATTATTTTTGGGTCAGTAAAGATCTCTAAAACAGTATATCAAAATCCGTGGCATTAGTATGCAGATTCTTTCTGATGAGCCTGATTTTTCGGTAGTAATTTGTTTGAAGGGGCTATTATCTGTTGCGTTTTCATACTTTTATTACAGCATTCAAAAATATCGAGGGGAGGAACAATACTTTCATTAGCAGCAACGTCGCATAATATAGAGCGACATTGGCTATTGCGACAGATTGACACAATTCTCACACCTTGCGAAATACGTCACTAACAAACGTAGCTTGGGAGCGGGGCCTGTGGCGTCGAAGCCAGTGGTTTTTTATGGGGGCCGCAGGATAAGATATGCAAATGCACCTGCGCGACGGCGGGGGAATTACGCGCGCGGACGTAGGCCTTCGCGATTAGAGTAGTGGCGGTCAAGTAGAGGAGCTATCAGAAATGCCGTAAATTCTGTTTCATTTATGAACACAATATACCTCCTACAGCAGTGGTGTCAAGGTCTCCTACGGGTGGCAGTGGCTCGCCTCGCGGCACCGTGTCATGCCACGAACTTCTCTGCACCACTAGTGTCTTGAGAGGAAACTATTAGTAACACCGCCGTTTTACAATAGTGATGGCATGTCTCTTGCGGCGAACTGCGTGGAGAGGCGATTTCGTTGTGGCACTCATGCTCGGGGCATCGACCTGGACAATACTGTCCTACAGTAAAGATTGGTCTCTCCTTAACACATTGGCCAAAAACCGAACGTTTATGTATTATAACAATGACAGACACACAACATCAAAAATGAATGTGAATCACATGTGAATACAAATACCAAATGTGAATTCATTTGCCTTCAATGTTTTTCCACTGAATTGTCACTGTTATACTTGCGTAACCGTCAGTTTGTTCAGCTGCACTTACGTTGGAATAAGCAGGTTGCAGTAAATACTGTAGAATGTACAGTATATATTGTGTATTATTTGCTTTGAAGGAAAGAAGTACGGGTTTCAGAAGAATCACAGCATCATTCATGCTTAGGCCAGTCAAGACAGATGTTGAAAAAAAAGTATTGGATTATCACACTGCGAATGTATATTTACAGTAATGAAAACCGTTCGACAGTCTTCGAGCTCTATCAATATTTGTCCACGGGGCAGGTCTTAATTGATCTTTAATGCCTAGATGATATCTATTCTTTTCCTTGAAGGACTAATGTGAAATGTGGAGAAATGTTTGCAATGGGGAGTGATCATTGAGCAGAAATGTATATCGAACTAAAAGAAATAAATAAAAATTAAACTTATCCGTGGACTGGTTCGCGATGAGCAGGTGTCATTAATGTCAGTCGTGTAATACAAATAAACACCTTCCTGCTATGAAATTATTTATGTTCCTATCTAGTAAACCACCCAAATATTGTTGTGAACGGAATTATCAAGATTTCTTTGTGGGATATGTCTCAGATTACTAAAGTTTTTCTCACTACAATTAATTCCTAATGAAATTCAATATTGTTTGTACTTTCCTAGCAGAGTGAACTCTCAAGCGCCCATTTTTTTTAAATAAAGAGAAAATACGACAGGTTCAAAGGTTCTTTAAATGGAGCCATTAATATAAAATACTAACAACCTCATACATATTGTAACACTTAAAAAAAAGATCAGATGCTGTTTTTGAAACATGAAAGAGTAAATAACTTCAAGAATTATTGTTTTTACAAATAATAAATTCAAATTAGCAATGACTATTTTTAATCAGAGCATTATTTGCTTTTCGTAAGTAAATTTTGTTTTACAGTATATTTCCTTGAACTATTTCGTTGCAAGTTATTATAGAACTAAATGTTTTTATTTTTCACTGTGGTCAGATGCTGTTTATCAACATTTGTTGGGACACTGACTACGGGTGTTATCAGAGTTCGTTTGTGTTTATTTTTCCCAGCTTCTGCTGGCGCGTTAGAGATGGTTTCTGGGAGTGCGTCATTTGTTAGATGAATCTTTGCCCCGTAGGTAATTATGAAGGTTCGTTCATATTGTCATTATGAAAATGTACGGCAGTAAGTAGCTTGGGAAGAAAAGACTCGGAAAACCAGAAAAATTCTTAGAAAACTATTTTTTCGTGATCTTTTGTAACTTACATTATAAGTTTTCCAACAGCTGATTAAAGAGCGATTCTACCTGTACTTTGAAGTCTCTAAATTCACGAATTAATCTTCTCGTAGTCTTGGAAGATTTATTGATGAAAGATTAAAGCAGCATTTTTCTCACGCACAGCCAAAAGCATATAAATTACGTAATAAAACTTCATAACACAAACAGTTCAACGGGAAAGGAAACAAGTCTCCTGCAAGAGATTGTTACGTTCCACGCCATAAAATCTTTATCTACCCTATGATTTTTAATAATTATACACGTGGTATTTTCATATTCTGAAAATTACCCTCCCTAAGTGACTTCTCTTAATCTGACCCAATTACACGGAAGAATTGTTCTCTCAAGGAAAGAGACATGCCAAAATATAGTGCGTAGTAAGTTTAGCGAGACTCGACCCGACTGGCGCCTGTTGAGGTGTGGAAAGGCGAAGCAGTGGCGCCCTTCGCGGCGGCCTGAAAAAGTCGCTCTGCGGCGCGGCGTAGCACCGACTGCGACGAGTCGTCCCTGGCCCCGCAGATTCTGTTCCTGCCCTCGCGTCGACAGAACGCGCACGGGAGTAATGGTTGAAGAACAGCGCGTCATGAAGACACTTGCCATTTGTCATTCTTCGGTGTCTTCGTGCCCCCATTACGCCTACTGGGAGCCGTGGCCTTCCCGGCGTCAAAAAAAGTTGTAGTTCTTCTTTGGAACGGTAGCCTTGACGTTGATAAGCAACAGGTTATGGGACACAACGCAAAATACTGTAGTTGCTACGAGGAAAAGATGCTCGTAGAAACGACTAGTTATGGAGTAGTTACAGGAGGTTAGGGGTTGAGAGAATTTCTCACAAAACCCCTAATAACATCATTTGGTGAGAGGGGGCAAAATTCTATCATTGCGAAGTGAATAATATCAGGAAACGTGTCACAACAAATTATCGTTATCGAATGAGTGGTTAACGAATGGTTGTTATGACGAAATCGCCTCTAAAATATTTATCGCTTGAAAAACTCTGAAATATTCACGCCATATCTCATGAAATGCGATAAAATAATGAAAAAAAGAGTTCTTTCCACGAGGCGCCTCGGTGAAAATGTTAGCAATCACTGGCACACAACAGTACTCGGTAACTGTGCTACTAAACGCAGATACTGATCTGCCCAACTGTACCTAGTTCTGTTTTACCTTTGTTGACGTCAAATTCCGTCGTTAGCTTACCTTAAACATTATACTTAGGAATAAGTAGATCGGGAAAATACAGAGTGTGTACTCACGATCTCGCTACAAAAAAAATACCAGATGCAAGGAGAAGGTGGTAGTTTTCTTTTGAATCGCTTCCAATAGGTTTCAGTGTGGCATTGCTCGTTGCCTCGTCATTAGTAACTTTTGTATTAAAATAAAATGACTTTTAGAATAAGTTTTTGCTAAGACGGTTTCCAGTTTCCATGAACTTGCCAGAGTCTCAGAACCCAAAACAGCTGCGGAAGCTTGCGGATCCGAACGAATGATTTGGTGGAATGCAAGGAAAAGGGGGTTTGGGTTCGGGGTGGGGAACCGCGAAGACGCGGAGCTCTTGCCAGAAGGTCGCTGAGGTATAACATCCCGCGCGGGCGGTGGTGCGGGGATGAGGGTGTGGGGATGTAGTTGGCGCGTAAGGGCGGTCACGTGTCTCGTGGTGGGGGCGGTCACGCTGGCTGGCGGCGGATGTGCGCGCTTAACGCAAATAGGCGGCTGCACGCGACACGCGGACCCACGCCCCCCGAGGTCCACGACCGGATTGGAGCACTCGACCGCGGCCCTTGCGGTCCCGCTTCCTGATTTAGGAGCATTTGCACTCTGCACGAATGTCGGTGATGCGGATAAAAAACGGCATGTTTAGCTATTAACCCTCTGGTGGGTGCGTCCCATCATTTCCCACCAGCAGGCGCGTGCGGCACTACGTACTGCATTTATCAACTTCGATATTCGCGTCAATAGTTATTACTTTTGTTACTGAATGTGAAGGAAATATTCATTATTTATGTTTTATACATTTTATTTCCTAATAACTAACTAAATATCAAACCAACTTACAATATTAATAAGAATCTGATGCATCACTCGCTCCCTCCGTGTCTTGGTACATGAAGGGGAATGAATACGGTGTAAATGTGCCTTTTAACGTTTCTTCGGAAACAACGCATTTAAATTTGAATTAGGAGTTAGTACTTCAAAATCTGTGTCATAAAGCTCAATAACAAAACAGCAATAACAATTCTAATGTATAAAATACGCAAATATTATACTTGCATGACAAAGCGCGTGTGGTACCGCAAGTGTCGCAACCGTTGCAGTGTTTGAAGTACTAATAAATAACGGTCGATCGGCAGTGTCTAAAATCGTGATTTGAACATCATCCGGTTGAAAATATAATGAATGAAGAATAACATGAGCTTAATAGTGCGGCACCAATTATTTACACGAAATCAACGAAAATTTAAGAATGCGGCACTGAATGCCGCTACGCGCCCGCCGGAGGGTTAACACTAGATATTATCACGTCTTGACTGGCGGCCAATTGTAAAGAAATGGGCTATAAGCAATACCGGGAAATTATGCAATGAATTATAATTTAGATGCAATAATTTAGAACTTGAATGGTTTCAAATACTGATATTTCATTAATTGAAAGTGTACGGGAACAAGGTTTCAAACCTACTGAAATACAGCAATTATCCCAATTAAACGGGACTATTAGTACTTTGAACTTCCTATTCAATGTTCGGCAAAGAAGGATATTCCAAGAAAAAAAGTTTGAAAAAAAATCTTCGACATTTTTATGAAATTTTTGACACAACTTCGGTTTATGGTGAGCCAACAGAAATATTTCTGCGTTCTGGATGTAGCCCTCGTGGTGCCTCAGTTCGAGTTCGCCGGTTTAAAAGTTCTGATTTAGATGATATTAGGAGTCTTGAGATACTGTGCCCATAGACTTCCACTTCAAGCGCATGTTGAATGTAGTGAAGAGGAATTCGAACACATGATTCTTTCGCGGACCTGTAGGCTCAGCGGCTGTTGGGGATGGTCATTATCCCACAGAAAAAGAAAATTCACTTTCTGTTGAAATTTGTTTTATTTTGATAATGAAGTCAGAGATGATGTAGCAAAATGAGTACCTAACATAAAAACTTCGATTGTCGCGGTCCTATTCGTTCTTGTAATATCTGAGTCATTCTTTGAAACGCTCTACATATTACAAGTATACTTGTATACATCGGTACTCATAAGTCACTGCCGACCATTTACAATATGGAAGAAATTTCGCTTGCGCATTGCTTATTGTAGAAGTTTGTCAACAAGGAGGTCCGTGGGAATGGGTAGTCCAAGTGTTTGAACCATTTTCTTCACGTGTTATTCCATTTTTCCAACTCACCGTGGTGCAAAACCATCCGTATGCTTTTTTGTGTGGTGTGGACGTTCTGTTATTGACCTATCCCAATGACTTCCTTTCACCGAAAGATCGTTGTTTTCCTGTTGCGTGTAGGAACAGGATGTGTTTCCTTTAGGTCTGGGACGAACCGGAGTTGTTTTGGATTTCATTGCCCCATGCATACGCTGCGTCAGGGTCCTTGCTGCTCATCTAGGGAGAGAAATATTTTTATTGTCTCTGAATAAGAGCCTTAGTTTTCACAGCGTAGAAAAGTTGAATCAGATAAAACAAATGTAAATAGAGATAATAATAATCATAATCTGTTTATTTGATCGAAAAAGATTATATTTGCACATCTTCATGAATTGATGTCATCTGGAGTAAATTTAAAAGTAAACAGTGCCGAATCTTAAACATTTGTTCGTAAATATTAAAGCCTATAGTTTTTTTAAATTGCTTGTTACTCTTAAGTACTTTATATTCGGGTGCGTGTAAAAATGTAAAATAGTAAATCTCTTAAAAAACATTAATGAAAGCTGATATTCTTGCACGTACTGAATCTTGGAAAGAGGTCATGCGAAGTTAAAGGGTAACGCGAAGGAAAATTGTTGTTTTTTTAATAAATGAACATTTAATATTTTAACATGGCTTTTAAGTACAATCTAATGAATTCCTTATGGCACAGGAATGAACAGAGATGTAGCCCGAGAATTGGAGCGAGCGTATCGTGTTGTCTGGCTGTGATCGCGTGCGCCGTGCAGCACGGTGCTGGATCCCTTTCGTGCGGTGCTCGCCTGCTACTGCGCTCGGGTGGCGCCTGACGAAGTGCAGAACTGTGCAAAACTGGGCGGGGCGGGGAGCCGCGGCGGAGCACGATTCACGGCAGAGAAAATATGATGCCTGGAGGAGAGCGGGACAGACGGAGTTGGCCGCGGCGAGACGTTTGAAACGATGATGGACGCACCGCTTCCCAGACTCACTCGCTGATACCCTTCGAAACCGATGCCATTGCTTTGACATTAGTGGCGCAGCCCTGGTTAGAAGTTTCTTTATATAACGGTTCATAAATTAACAAAAAAATATGGTAACTTTTGAAAATGTATTGTGCGTTAAAAAGGGATTTTGTATTTTAAACGATTCTTATAGTGCGATTTGTCTAACTCTGCCCCTCAAGCTCCTATGGCCGCAATGGAATATCACCCGGCATTTCGCGCCTTTCTCGGTCTTGCCGGTAGAAGTCACATAATCGCAAGCACTGGTTGATACGGTCGCGATCAGGCGAAATCTAGCAGCACGACTGAGAAAGATGCGAAAAGCCATGACATATTCCAACGCGAAGATGGTCCTTGAGGGGCAAAGTAAGAAAAATCGTAGTGTAATCCTGTATTCATGGTTTCAACTCTTTTTAGCCACCAACCTGTATAATTACGATGTAAAGAACTGTCAAACTTGATATCACGTGTAAGTAAAAAGTACTGGTATTACCTGGAAATTCTGGGAACGTTCACAGAGAATCGTGCAAAGCGTAGACGTGGGCGGGAGACGGATGTCGTGGCCTCGGGCTCCCGGGGGCGTGGCAGTTGGGCGAGAGAGCGCAGATGGCCTGTGGCAGACGCACGCAGACGCCGCCGCTGTTTACTCTGCGCGCCGCATCAGCTGGTGCGAATTGCCGCTCCACGGCGGCGGCGGCGCGGCGCGGCGCTGCCCGCGGACGAAGCTCTGCCACAGAGGCGGAGCGAGCCATGAAATTCGGTTGCGATCTTGTGGCTCATTGTAGTAATTCTACTAGATGTACATGGTACTCTGTGGCACTCGACGAAGGGAGGGGGACATGTCCAGAAAATAGCAATGAAAGTATCAGGAAGGGAAGGAGTTTGTATGTGTGAGAAGGGCTGGTCGTCTAGAGGGCCGGGATGGGTAGGAGATTACCTCATTAAAAATTATTATTAACAAAAAATATGTATAGGATATAGTGTCTTACACACTATGCGTTCGAGGATTGAACGTGAGTTCTCTGCATTTTTTTTTTTTTTTGTCCAAGAAACTTCGAAATTGGTGAAAGCTCGAAATGCGACCCAAAGTCGGTGAATGTCGTAAAACTCAGCGAAGATTCTGAGTTGTTTCTTAATGTTTTATTGAATTTTGATTCTGTACTAAAATTTGAGGTTTCAAATGTATCCCTCACCAGAATACGATTAAACTTACTATTACAATAAATACACCGCCTCGAAGTTGATTGTTTTTCACTTTCAGTACGGAAGACTTACTCTACTGTCATTATGACAGGAACATGCTTCATTTTATCATAGAAATGTGAGATTTATAAAAGATTTCAAACACAATCTGATTGTTCACGATTGTTTTGAAATCAGATTGTTTTGAAAATCTAAACTTTCCCTTTACGGCGCCACTAAAAATGTTGACTTATTGCAGCTCATGCTTGAATTAATTCTACTATTATGATATTAAAATGCTAAAAAAATCCTTCCACATTCCAAAATTCTGCGAAACCCTTTAAACTCTTGTTTTCTCTCATCTTTAACCCGGTATCAGGGAGGGGCGTAGGTCTCTGCTTCAGATGCGCGCATGCGCGGTGCAAACAGACGGGAGATCAGGGAGGGGGTGTAGATCCGGGCCTTTCGTGCCGTGTGTCGCTGTACACAAAGGAAACGCATTCATATTTGCTGCTGAATGGTACTGCGTTGCAAAGCCCGCCGTATTACAACGCGAGCCGAATGTTAACAGAGTACACGAGGCCTCAGCACTGAATGTATACGAAGGAAACCTCTTCATCTCTTTGGAATTGCAAATGCGAAAATACGACGGACAGTTTACAGAGTCATGGCTATTTACCATTCCTTCCATTTAGTTTCCTATTATGCTTGATTACAACAAACAAAAACTATTTATTTATTCGTGAAACTCATAACTACCTGCATCAGACACAACAGGTTTTCCATCACTGCTACAACAGATCTTCAAATATTTAAAGGCGACTGGCAGTTTGAGCAATATAGAATAAACTGCTTGTAACTGATATGTCAAATATTAATTAATTTGTAGAATTTAGAAAATATGATTTTAGTAAGTAAAAAAGGGTAAGATTAAAATTTCCAACGTCTATGAGTTTGAACTAAATTTTTATTCCTACACAGTCTATAAAGTTAACATGTGGGAAATTTGTAATTAAAGTTCTCTTAATGTAGAGCATACGTAGTTTTCAATACAGTTTATTAAAAATTTAACAATGAAACTTCGTATTCTATGAAGTGGGATTAATAGGGTATATCTTTTAATGGAAACTCTGGCCAATAGTTGTATTTTTAGTAGAAACTGTGTCCAATAATGCTTTTAACTCGTTTATTAATTTGCGGACCTCGTAATTTGACAGTCATAACTACATTTTAATTTTCATTAACAAAAGATTTGCACTTTCTTCCAGTAAAAAAGGGCGTACCTGGCTAAACTAAAAAAAACGAATGGGTTATTTTCGTATTCATACTTGATTTAGTTTTCATTCTAACTTCCTGTTCATATCACGGCGACTGTCCGCCTTTTGTCTTACAAAGCATTTTAAATACATTAGATATCTCGATATTAATAATGATATTAGAAGTTCTAGGACTGGAATTTTGCCTTCCTTTTGTTAGATACCTCAGTATTAATAATGAGTATGCATCCTGACGAAAAAAGAAGAGAAAAAAATTAGGGGTTTTCTAGAACTCCGATCGCCACATTTTAAAATGTATGTTTCATCTACTAGCACGTCAGAGCTTCGCCATCTCTGCGATCGTGTGACGCCATTAATTCCAGGACGCAAGGGATGGCGACACCCGTCCCAAGCGGTACCACAAACTGGGAAATTCGGGGGGCGTGACCTCGCGGACAGACAGCCGGAAATCGTCGCGGATGAGAGAGTACCTCTGGCGGGAAGGAGGACGTGGAGGGGATAGGGCTTGCTCACACTTTATTTCCGACGAACTAGCGGATCTCCGCGCGCCAGTAGTACACTCCAGCGCGGGGTTTCTCGAGTGAGTCACGTATGAGAGTCGTTCCAGGTGCGAGGTTGCAGCCGTTGCAGACCATTTCGCAAATGCACTTTGACGCTCCACACCTACAAGGTTGCCAAGTTTTTCGGTATATTTTTTTACGTAATTTGAGAAATAATTTAATACTTATTTTTTACTTATGTGTTACTCTCGAATATTGTATATTGAGCGGCTTAATGAGTTTGAGTCCAGACCTCAAGGGTTGTTTGGAATTTACTGGAAAGTATGGGTTTACTGCGACACGACGTAAGAATAAGAAAAAAACTTAAATGAGACATATTTATATCCCACTAACTCACATTCAATATGGCATTTTCAGTGCAATCATAAATTTTGATTGAAATGTCTCTGTATCGTGAAAAGCAAAAATCGCTACTCTTTGAGTATTTGAGTCTCCAAACATTCATTTCAAGATAAATCTCTTTAACACTAAATATTTAAGTAATAAATGTAATTAACAAAATAAGTAAAAACAATTTTGTTTTGAATCGCAATTAAGTAATTTATTTAATCATTAGGATACAGTTCTTAAAATCGTAAAACATGTCATTGATTAAAGAATAAACAAATGAATTCTGCTAAAATGATTGTAAAATTTCTTCAAATAGTCATTCTGTATCTATTTAGAACATCATGCACACTTTCACTTTCCCAGATAGCACTCTTTCAGTCTTATTTATTTCATTCAAATACAGATATTATTTCTAAAAGAATGTTTAAAATGTCTCCAAATGATAAGATATACCAGCACTTTATAAACGAGACTAACATATCTAAAGATACGAGTAATGGAACACATTCGCAAGTATATATCACTGGGAGTCTTGGGAGATATCTCCTCTTGGAAACTTCCACGTCAGAGTCGTCAAACGCTGCGCCGGCTCAATGAAACTGCTCCGTCTGCTGCTGGTCGCGCGATCGGCGAAAGGAAGTTCGCGTGAAGTAACGGAGTGGAGCCACCGCGCCGAGTCAGCCCCTGCGGCCAACGCGACACCTCCCCTGCTAGGGATGGTGGACACTCCAGTTCCAAGTTACAGAAATTTTAATTAACAGTAAATACAAAAATAAAATTTGATTACTTGTAAATTGCTGGTAATTAGGGATAAATTGATTTTAATAAGGATATTAAAAAACGAAGGAAATATTAATTTCTAAAAAAAATTTAAACAACTTGTTCTGTAACCAAAAAAAATTTCAAAAAATAAAGATAATTGAATAAAAGACGTGTAATATTATGTACGAATATCACAATAATATCGTCTGGACGAATATAGCTATTTATGATTTTAGTGATATAGATTTTCAGAAGCACAGATTATCCAATGTTTTCGAGGATAGTCATGACATTATATTTTTTAAAACAAAGTAACCATCACAGAAAGAAATCTCTTTTTAATTCAGAGCTGATGGGAACGGAGATGAAATAGAATTTAATTGGTGTTTGCAAACTTAAAATGACCGTTCTTTTCCTCTTAAAATATGTTTACACTCACACACTTACACTTGCATACGTAACACTACCCCGAGTCGGGAGACCAGTCGGGAGCTTAAAGCTTGTCCCGACTGGGACGCTGCCCCGCTCGTGGGAGATCCTTGGTTGGGGAAAACCACGTAAGCCAACGGAAGTCGGCGCCGAATCTCGCCATCCAGCTGGGAAGATCACCGCCACCACCACCACCACCCGTGATAAAACATACACTACACTTACGAGAATAATAATCCTAGTAGACGACGCGCTCGGAAACATGAAAAAATAAATAAATCAATCAATTCCCGCCTCGCCGAATCTCGTCATCCAGCTGAGAAGCTTACCGCCCCCTCCCGTGATAAAACATAGCCTACACTTAAGAGACTAATCACCCTAGCAGACAACGCGCTCGGAAACGCGAAAAAATCAATCAATCAGTCAGTCAATCAATAGAGTCCTAGTGGATCCCTCCTGCTGCGACGAGTGGGCGCTGCCTCGTGGCCACCGCCTCGTGGCCGCTGGGCAGTACTGAAGGCGTGACGTCGCATCGCATCGCGTCGCCCGCCGCAGAGGCGCGAGTTATCTGCGTTTAGCAACTCGCCCGCCCAGGCCGCGCGTCACTCCGACCGCAGCGGTGGACTCCGCACGCGGACTGTCGGGAGACATTCCACGAGATCAGAGTCGTTTCTCGAACTCACGTGGCATCATAGACGACTACAGCGCAGTCTGTGGCAAAAGGATACAGGGAATTTCGTTCTAGGATTACGCATCCAACTACTTCGTATTGCATGCAAAACCAAGAATTTGAATGCAATGAAATTTTACTTTTGATCTTCTTTGGAGTTTTTTTCTAGAGTCTAATGTGCTTAAAGATGATTTATCTGAATGGTTATTTATGGCAAAACTATTATCGGAAACATACCATTAATCAATGTATGTGTTAAAATTAAGTATGTACTCGTATGTAAACAGGTTTCAAAATATTATCAACAGATATTTCGTCGTAGTACATACTTTACCTTCATAATTTATTTTTCGTTTATTGTTGGGAGAGCAATTGCTCTTTTTAGAGATGTTACGAGAAAGTGTTCTTCAAACAAGCCACATTCCTTGACATGTAATGAGAAGCGTAAGTGGTCTTAAGATTTTTTCTAATAGCTTTCGTTGATTCCATCCATACGTTAAGTTCAAAGTTATTACGTGAATTTAATTCATGGAAGAAAGCGTAGTTCGGTAATAATAATAATAATAATAATAATAATAATAATAATAATAATAATGATTTAAGATAAAAAATTCAATGAAAGACCACCTTGTAGTAAACCGATTTGATCAGTTTAGTTGCCGACATTAAATAGGGAATTGCAGAGCGTTACTTGGTGCATTAAATTTGTCCATTGGCAAATTTTTGTTTTATACCGTTCGGATAACGAGATAATACATTCGTCCACATATAAAGAGAACCACTGCAATATTTTTGAATGCGCCGCGAGCACCTTTCTGTTCGCCACGTGCGCAGAGAGCAAGGCCTGAGCGCAGCAGGGCCGCGTGGCGCTACGCCGGCGCTGAGCGCAGCGTTTGCGCCAAGAATTTGCACCGCGCCGCGATCTCCTCCGCCCCCGCCCCCATCACCGCCCGCGCCCCTACCTCCCCGACGCCCCCAGTCTGCTCTACGACTTCTCCGCACGCAACTCCTCCCCAACTCCCGGAGCGACAGCCAGCAGCTCCTTCGTCGCTCGAGCGCAGACAGTTTCACCGCAGCGAGACACCATCTCCCGTTCCGCAGACAGACAGCGCGTCTAGTTAGAGTTGTTGGGGAGTTGGCGAGCGCCGAAGCGTTGTCGGGCGAGTGACGCGAAGTGTGGTCGGGCAGCAGATAGAAGCGCTGCGGATCCCAGCCGGAGCCCGGGGTCGGGCGGGCGGCGGCATGCGGTACGGCGCGGGAGAGGGCGAGGGCGACGGCGCCGGGGCGGGGGTCGCCACGTGCGTGCTGCAGGAGAGGCTGCTGCTGGTGCGAGATGTGGTGGTGGCGGTGCACGAGCAGTAAGTCCTCGCGACTCATCCGGCCCGCGTCCTGTTCTCTCACACAAGCACTTCTCCCCTGCGTTATCCTTTAATAAGGTCATTACGTCGTTTTCAATGAGAAACCCGACGTATTCCTGCAATTCATTTTAATATGTATCTCTCTGAACTCTAGAAAGCAAAGCCTTATTGTTTTTTTGTTTATTAACTTACAATCTATATAATTTTCAGACTTTCTAAATACTGTTTGCTAATAATTATGTAGAATAAGACGGAATTGTAACAATTTGAATGTAGGGTATAATCTTAATTTTAAATAACAAAAAAGTAATTGATCACAAAAAATACATAAGGTTGACAAAATCATTATATTAGAACACTGTTAGAAGGTATTCAGTACAACTTACGATAATAATTCAAAACGTGTCATGTAGATATATCTGGTGGGTTATTTTCAAAACCGTCCTTTCTCCTGGGGAGATTTGAAAGAAAGAATACAAAGCGTAAATTGTGATGTTCATATATATTGTCGTAGAAAATTGTCGGTAATAAAGTTCACCGTAAAATACCATGTTTTATCGTGCAAACAAAAATCTTTGAAAGAGGAGAATTAATCGTTTTAAAGCGGTCTACATATTCTTCATACTTACAGTACCTACGTAATTTTATTGCCTCCGTTGTAGATGTAATATTGCTGTGAAAAAGTTGCGCACCACTTTTCTGACCTAATAGTTAGGTGCGATAGCAGTGCAACCATACCATTCCGGAGCTCATTTGTCTTAAAAGAAAAAGGCTTTCTGTATGTTGGCTGCAGGGGAAACGACCGGTGTTATAAACTGAAATTGTCTCCCTTGCAAGTGAAGATAATCACATATTCATGAATATCGTAGGAATTTATGTACTTTAGAACTACGCGGAAACACAGGTCGAATTGTGTAGTAGATTATTTAGCAATTCAGATTGTAGTCATTTGGTGAACAGGCTCGTGTGTCCACAAGAAAAATGTAGAGCTTTGAATTTTTTTCTACGGTATAACCACAATTTCCTCGGATTATTAAGGGTTAAAACTCGTTATAATTTATTCAAAGATAAAATAACATACTAGGACTGTCCTTTAAATTAATGCATTATTCTGGTATCGTCGTAAGTGTGAAACAAAATTGTAAAATTTTGAAGTAAGTTTCTTTAGAAATAACCAAGAATATGAAACTCTGAGATTTCATTCACAGATGTCTGAACCTATGAAGTATCTATATTTGTTTCCTTGAATTCGTTTCCTATTTGATTCTCAACATATTTATGTCTTGGTGTACTTACTAAACTAGAAAGGTTGATGGAATAATTATGATAACTTCCAATGACTTCTCTTGGTGGTTCGGAGCCTCCATAGCTCTATAGCTGGTTCACCAGCGTGTGACACGCAGAGGGTCATCTGCGCCAAAAATATCCTTGGACCTGTGTTTATGTATGTCCTAGGGTCTGCACTTGCGGGAGTCTTATTGTTTATTCATAAATGTTTTATTATAGGGAACCCTCCAAGCGGTAGCTTGGCAAAGGCGAAACTCGGAGGCACCCAGCCATTACCTGCATCCTCTCTCCCCTCCCAACAGTTGCTAGAAGATTCATCATGAATGGGAATTTGCGGCAGTCGTGGGGCCTGAGTGTATGAAAGATATAGAGAGATTACTATAACAAGGGAGCGCTTTGACATCTACTGCTTGGCCACTGTTGGCAACATAACTACTGGTTATGTCTATGCACTCATTTTGTCCGTGCGTTGGTTCACAGTTAGGTTATTTATAAATGGGTTCATCATTATCTCTTGCATTGTCATCGCCCTGCATGACGTTCATTTGTTTCTCGTCTTGTCAAACTGGTCCCTAACTCCTCGGTACTGACTGTCCCTTCTTCTCTTGCGCTTGCAGGCAGGCGCTGAAGCAGCTGAGCATCAGCACGCCGGCCATGACGCAGTCGCAGGCGTCCGCGCGGCCGCAGGCGCCGTCGGCGGAGCCCGCGGTGGCGGCGCCCTCCTCTGCGTCGTCGACGTCGGCGGCGGCAGCGGCGTCGAGCGCGGCGGCGGCGGCGGCCGCGGCGGGCGGCGGCGGCGGGCAGCAGGGCGCGTCCGCCTCCGCCTCCGCGGCTGCCGCCGCCGCCGCCGCCGCAGCCGCCGCCGCCGCAGCCGCGGCCGCTGACCAGGAGTCGCTGGGGGGCGGTGCAGGCGCCGTCGCCGCCGCGGGCCCCGGCTCCAGCAAGTCGCGCCAGAAGAAGTTCCACCGCCACTTCAAGACGGTGGCGCCCGAGGAGCACGTCCTCAACTGTGAGTACCTTCTTCGTCTCTTATTGTCCGAAGATATTTCTGTCTGCTTGACAGCTGGGGTGGGGTAGAGCGATGTTGCCAGACACGTGGGTCGTGTGGTCGTTCTTGCACCAGATCACAACAGAAGCAGTAACTAGAAACAAATCTCAATGAGAACACACAATAGTAGACGACATAGAACCGCACACACGATGCATAACCAAAGAAGTAATGGCGCTCTTTAATGTTCAGTTGCTTTGCGCTGTACAATTTCACTTTTTCTTAATAAGTTTCTGCAACTCTGTAGTGTCGTCAGAATTTTAAGTCTGTGATTGGATAACGGAACCCCTCTCCCCTGTCAGCCGCTACCTGTCGGGTAGACAGAAATATTATTTGGACAATACGCATGCCATTCCGTTCACATAGGGGGTCATGACACAAAAGGCACATCGATTTAAAGGGAACGACGTCGAAACTTTATGTTCCAGTTCTGTCATCAAAACCACGACTCGTTTCATATTTCACACCTCTTGCGTTAACTATTAACATCTTAAAAGTTTAAGTACGTATGTTTTTATTCTATTTTATTTAAAAAAGAATAGGTATTACGCTTCGGTGATGGACTCGCCTGTAACCATCACTAAGTAAGGGAAGAAATTTGCGAGATCTTGGGCGGTGTTTGACGTTGAAGTAAGTGAAATGGAAATAACAGAACCGTTACTTTCATGAACATCATTGCGAAAGTTCATGTGCAATCAGTAGACAATCTGAAGAAGAAGAAATACAGGCGGCGGCTTGTAGATGAGATACGACAGAAAAGAGATGGGGGCTGTTTAAGAGGCCCGTGCTGTTGTGATTAGTAGGGGACGGATTTTGATGACCTAAAACATCCCCAAAACTGGTCAATAAAATGCTCTTAAAATGTTATTAAAATGCTCTAAAAGCAAAGAAAAGTGACGTAAAAATGTGATCAAAATTGCTTCAGATGAACAACTTAAGCTGGATACGTTACTGATATAATCGAGGCTTCTTCTATTCGTTCAAATGCACTCAGCATGCAAATGTTTTATTTCGACTGTTCTTTTTTAGGAAATTTCTGTCATTAGTTATCCCCGAAATCGGCCGAACCTACAATAGCGGCGGATAGGCGTCTCAGGAAACTTAGATTACATGCAACGGCTGACAATTACAATTTCTAAGCGAAGAAATCGAATTATCTACTCAGGAATTATGTGGAGAACATTTGTTGCTTCTCGTAAATATAAGTTGAAGCAAGTACCTTTAAAATGATATTAAAATCGATGAAATCAAGGAAAAACTCCATTAAAAGGACGGGAAAAGGTAAAGAATGACATGTGTCAAAATCGACGAAAAATGCTAAAAAAAAAGGACGTATAAAAATGGGTCATTTCCTTTCGTCATAAAAAATTAATTTCTATACTAAACGGCACCGTTTTAAAGTGGAAAGAAAAAAGAAGACATTTCATTAAAATCCGCCCCTAGTGATTAGGGACCAGGCAGATCACTGCCTGGGGAAAAGGAGAAAGTGACGAAGGCGAGTTCTGGCGAGGGCCGCGCGGGCGCGCCACTTGGCGCGGGGGGCGTTGACAGCGGTCCCTGGCGGCGCTCGCCAGCGGCCTCCCTGCGGCCGCGCCGGCCACACGTGCTACCCGCCCCGCCCCGCCCCGCCCCGCCCCGCCCCGCCCCGCCCCGCAAGTGCACGTGAGGAAGAGCAGGGGGCAGTGGCCGAAGGGAAGTGACAAGGAGAAGTCGTCATTGGTGGTAGATGGTGAGAAGTGAATCAATGATCAACTCTCTCACTGACTCAAGAATTGTTATTGTGATAAGTGTCAGGGCTTGAGAGACACTGTATATAGAAAGCAGATTAAGCTTATGAGAATTTCTCTATGCATACGTGTCTTGAGAAATGGTTTGTGTATCAATACGAGTATTTAAGCTGTTTTTCGTGTGTCCATCCGGGAGTACGAAAAAATATCCCTGTTACATATAATCACGTGAAGTAATCAAGAGAATATGTATTGAAATTTATTACACCTTACTATTAATGAATATAATTCATTTTCTGAACACTTCAAAACAATTACAAACCGATAAATCTCTTGCAAATAATCTACATTGACAAGATGCAGATTATTTTACGAATGCGCAGTTTATTTTCACAGGTATGTTTTCTTTATGAATAACAAAATTCGCAAAATAAAAAATACAAATCAAATACCAAAGAAAGAAAAATAATGGGGAAAAATTCAATTTGAATTCGCTCCGAGTTTGGATCAGCGGCGCTGGTACGCTACCGCTTCCTCGCCGCGCCGCCGCTCCGTTTAAAAATACCCTCGCGCCCGAGACCCGGCGGAGAGGGCGAGGGGCAGGGAAGTGGGTCGGGCAGAGTCTGGCAACTCCCTTCCTCATCAATGGGCATTCGTCAGGTGCCCACCTCGAAAGGAACGTCTGTAAATTTGAGTTCATTCTAGTTAAATGTAGACTTGCCAAGGAGCAAAATGCTTGTAATGCAACCGTAATGTTAGTTTCAGGTTTGAATGTTTGAATGTTAGTTTCAGGTGAATTTTTGAAATGGTGAAAAAGAAAATTATATTTTATTTACTTACTTACTTCACTTCATCTGATTTCGATGCAGCTAGGTAGGACACGTCGTACGATGTCGTGTCAAAAAAAAAATCTTCAAAAGATTCTCGTTGCAAAAGAAAGTTCTAAGATGTTTGCTTCTCCTCGAAAACGAATCAAACATTTCGAAGATGACTACAGTGCGTGCACGAGTGAAATAACCCTGAAAGGCACTCGCCCAAAAGTTCATGATCCAAGCCCAAAATAGGTCAGGTCATGTCTCGTATTGGAAACATATAAAAAAAGGGAAAGGGCGTCATCTGCGCGCAGTTGCATGGGACGAAGGGAAGTCCGATAAATCGAACGAGGAAGGCTCCCGGGGGTCGTAAATAAAAGTGGGGCGGCGAGAGTACTTTGTCCCGAGCGAGAGCGAAGCACGGGTGGGGGCGGGGGCGGTGAGGGACCAACCCACGGTCACCGGTGCCAGGCGACGGAAAGAGCGTGTTCGGAGTGTAGTATACAAAAGAGGACTGCTGCCAGCAGCCCTCGATTCACTGCCTGCCCTGTTTACGTGAGGTGCTGCAGAGTCGCCAGAAGAACGTTCATTTATCATTTTGTAAAATAATGACAAGTGCTAATGACATCCGAATAGTTTTCTTGTTATTAAGAAAATTAGGAAATTAATTTTTTAAAATAACGCGAAGTGATGGAATTGTTTTATTTTTCTCTTGCCATTACTACTGTCATTTGCCTTATTTTACTTTCCTTTTCCTTATATTATCATTTTTTTCAACATCCTGCCATGTTACACATTATTGATATTTAAATCTTCTTTTTGTTTTTTATCCTAGTGACGTTGTCACTCTTTTTGTGCAACAATAGTAGTAGACATTTTATGCGTTTCAGAATACTAATTAAACAGTTTTGAATGCTGGTATTTTGCCGTGTTGTGGTTTCGATAAAATTTTCAACATGACAATTATATCCTGTCACAACATGAAGTCTGGGACCTTCAAATATGTTTCCAATTGTTATATTACTTATAACTTCTTTGCTAAGTTCCTCAAATAACTGAAAGTCACCAATGAATGATTGAGCTTTTCTTCTGTTTTTGTCATAGACGTCATGTCCTGTTTCTTGCCCTTGACAGTAACCAAACGCAGTGCTTATTGTCTCACGTGCGTTTGTACAATCCATAAACAAATCTGGAAACAAAAACTACCATAAAAAAGAGGTTTCTCTTCGCCCAAGTTTTAAGTACGCCAAATTTCATTCCAATCACAAGTCGTGAGCATTTTGAATTGACTATCAGATCTGTACTCAATTCTTCGACTACGCTGGCTCTCATTCAAACACCTAACGATGAATGAAAAAAGCGATTCAAAAGAACCTCCTTCTGAGACTTTCCTTTCAGTGTTTTCCGCCACAGAATTATGCGCACAACTTGTCATCCCAGTCTCATTCGCAAGTGAGAGGCAGCTCATATTACTGTGGCGTACATACCCAAATGTATTAACTTTGTAATTCATTTTAATTTAGTTTCAAACGGATTCTTAATTTATTTTAACATTTCTGAACATGAACCTGCCGATTCAAAGAATATAAGACCATTTAAACAACGGAGAAAATTTGTTTATCGCCCCCTAGAAAATGTTAAATTCTATGGGGTGACACATCAAAACGCATGTCGTTGAACACACTTGCCCCCTCCCAGATATCCTCACATGTAAAAATAGTATGTCCGTCTGCTGCTTGCAATAAAGGCGGTGCGGCGTCTATATACATCTGCTGCCGGGCCACGTGGTCGGTGCGGAGGGC
This sequence comes from Acheta domesticus, assembly GCA_031308135.1. NCBI lineage: Eukaryota > Metazoa > Arthropoda > Insecta > Orthoptera > Gryllidae > Acheta > Acheta domesticus. Next base: position 149,870,311 of record JAHLJT010009436.1, on the reverse strand, counting down.
GTTCCTCTGATCGCCTCGCAGCAGCAGCAGAAGGAGCTGATTGCTCCAGGACGTCGCTCCTCGGGCTGTGCGCGGCGCGCGGGGCAGAGTGATGGAAAGGGGCGGGGCGCGGGTAGCGAAAGCGGAAGTTTCCAGGAAAGCCACTGCTCACTGCGCCCAGCCTCATTTTATTTCTCTTCGGTTATAAGGGAAATGTTCTCTTCCTGGAACCTTTCCCATGTAATTTGCTGAATACAGTAATTTGTATCTGATAACGTGAATCCCTATTATCGAAATTGTTGTATCCTTTCCTTTACTCTCTCCCTTTGCATTCTTTATTCGTGCTTCCATGGCACCAAACCAAAGAACGTATGTCTGAAGTTCAGATCCGTCAATCATGATCTAATGTGTTTAACGCAATCTTTTGAAAAATGTACTTAACTAGACTTTCCAATAACATGTACTACAATGATTCTTAAAATGTTGCTTCAGTGATAATTACCTGATAACTTAATTAAAATATAATTACTGTAATGTATTTTCTACCTTTTATTTTACGATATTTTTTCTTTTATTGTATTTAGATTCTTCTGTTTCATTAGAATATTTATTTGTGGATTCCTGTACAACCGGCTATGCAATTTTTTTTTAATTTCATAAACTGATGTAAGCTTTTGGATATGTTTCCATTTCTATTGCCAGCTCAAGTAATGTCAGTGGAAGCTGATAAACAGGAAACAAGGCAACCCGAATAGGGTGCTGAGAACGCCAGGCGCCGAGTCCGAATTCCGAGGTCAGAGCATCGTTCAGACGTTTCCATTGCGTGCGTCTCTTCTGACCCGCGACACATCGCGGGTCGCGGCGGGGCGCCCAGATGCGCATCGATCGCAGGAAAGTTAAGTGCCCACGTGCTCTCCCTGCGTTCGAATACCCTCGCGGACGGCCCCTCGCGGACGGCCCCTCGCGGACGGCCCCTCGCGGACGGCCCCTCGCGGACGGCCCCTCGCGGACGGCCCCTCGCGGACGGCCCCTCGCGGACGGCCCCTCGCGGACGGCCCCTCGCGGACGGCCCCTCGCGGACGGCCCCTCGCGGACGGCCCCTCGCGGACGGCCCCTCGCGGACGGCCCCTCGCGGACGGCCCCTCGCGGACGGCCCCTCGCGGACGGCCCCTCGCGGACGGCCCCTCGCGGACGGCCCCTCGCGGACGGCCCCCCTTTTCGCTCACTGCCCTTCTTGTGGTACCCCACGGGCTTAAGCAATGAGTCATAGTATTTATTTTATGTTACATTTTTATCTTTGTTATATTAGGGTTGCTTAATGGTCACGAAATGAAGCAGCCTCTTGTTGAAGAAATGACAGAGATGCGGTGGTCAACGCGCTCCACAAGGGATTCGATCTCGATTATTCTACCTTACGGTGGCATGATTCGAATCTACATCCCGCTCCCCGCCTTGCTAATTCTGGCGAAATGGTACTAACTGGTTCCAAGCACTAGTGGAAAAAATCAAAACAATAAAATGCAAAAAATAGTGTCTCATGGGCGTGTGGGATCAATCTTTTCTCAGGTTGAAACACAGCTAATGATCCGTAATATGTGTTTTAATGATTTTGTCAGTTTTATATTCTTAGAATCCCCCCCCCCCAAAACAACTTTTCTGTCAATTTTGCATCCTCTGGTACGGAATCAGAGTAATTAAATATCTAAGTTCTGGATCATTTAATTTCTTCGCTTTTGTTTTTCGAGAATCCTTATGTAATCAGTGTCACTGATAAAAACAGTTTTATCAAATTAATTTTTGTTTCATTTCTTTTAGGGTAAATATTTTCTCAAAAGTCTCTTAACCTTGAATGTCTCTCAAATACATCAAGTAATGACTCACCGGAACGCGCGCCGTCTAGGGGCTCGGCGCCACGCAAATTACGCTGTTCTCGAACCTTCTTGGGCGTTTTTCCTTCTGTGGACGATTCGTCCGCGATCGGCTCTGATTCCAACGCAGGTGTCGAATTCGGTGCGAGAGCACCGCGCGAGGCTCTTTCCGCGTGAAGAGCCAGCGCGTTTCTTTCATCGGCCACTGCGCGGCCGGCGACCGCTTCGAGCGCACGGAGTCCTGCCTCCGCGGAGCGAGCCCAGGTGCGTCCGTTCCTCGTTCTAACTTTTAACTCACTAGGATCAACGTTAAATGGATTCAATCTTTAGTGCTGAGGTTTGGCGTCAGTATTGAACGTAATAATTGTCAATATCGTTATAGTTATTAATGTCATTAGCTAAAGTCATTAGTTGTCGATCAAATCTCCAACCCAATGTTATTTTTTTTCAGTCGTTTGTCGTGTATTAATTATCTTATACCACTTTATAAGAAAAATATTAAATACGAAATACCGCTTCTTGGAATGTGTACTTATACGTCTTGTTCTTAGCGGATGGTGGACTGATAAGTCCTTAATGGACGCCGCCCGTTAAGATTGGCATTTTGTTTCTCTGATTGCGCTGAATCGGAAGTAATTGTACAGTATAATTGTACAGTGATTTTTCGTATAACGAAAATATTTTGCTTATTTCTGAATCATAATTTTTCTGTAGCCAAATCATCTTTAATAGGATAAACTAATATTTGTGAGAGAATTATTTACCAAGTTCTTAGAAAGAGTCTTACTTGGATGCAAACTCTTAGAAATATCGCTAAAAACAATTGCTTACGTCGAGCAATGATCGTCGTGTGGAGGAACTGGAGTTGTGAATGTTGGCGCCACTGCTGTGAGCGTGGCTCGTGGTGTCTGTGAGAGTGTGAAGAGGAGTGGCACGTTTCGCAGGCAGGTGAAGGAAGCATCGCTTCGCCTGCAAGTGCTTGTGCAAACAGCTCCAGGCGACGAAGGGAAGAGGATATCGACGCTGGACGCGCGCCCTGCCTTCGTCCAGGCGCCGCACGCGATGTCTTGAAGCCAGCGAAAGGTTCGAGTACCTCCTCGCGTGCTGTCACGTAGTTACGGAATTTTGAACGTACGGGATGTGGAATTACAGGATGGCAGAAAGTCGTTGCATCTGTAAATATGTGAAGTTTTGGGGATGTTCTGGTAGTATTTTAGTTGTGTGTGGAGAAGACCAATTGAAAACCCATGTGTTCTATTCTCAATATGGCGGCTTCGTGCTCTTTTAACGGTTAAAAAACGTAGCTTTGCAAGATTTGAGAGACGCGTAAGCAGAATGTGTCAACCGTTCTGTCACAGTCAGCCTAAATCCCGCAGCCGTCTCAGGAACTGTCACTTCCTGAATCGCATCGCATCGCATTGCAATGCAACGCTGCTCGTGTTCTGCCGGCGGAATCCGACACCTTGCGTGCATATTCCCACGCACATTCCGACGAACCATTTTGTATTAGGCCACAATTGAAACATGTGGAACTTCTCACACAATTCTTATGACAATTTCGGGGAGCAGTTCAAAGGAGTGGATAGATTTTACCAATCTTATTTGTTTAAACTTATTTTGTAAGGACCAGTGTGTTCATACGTACTCATGTCGAGTTTTGGAATAAGAACCCAATATTTTCTTAACTCGCATGTTTAATGCGTCTCCAGCTTACCGACTTTACACTGAGGGCGGAAATTTATTTACTTCATATTTGTTCTTTTCTGTATTTCGGTACGTTTTTTTATTTGAAACCTGAAGAGTACCTACCTGGGACTTTGAGTTCGCACAAAACGTACAGTAGAAATTTACCCTCACCTATCGCCCTTTAGCTTCCCCCAAAGGAGTTTCTATTAAATCAAAGTGACTACAAAAGGAGCTTTTGCTTCGGCGACGGAAAAAACTTCAGAAGGGGAAAACCTGATGATAGATATACGGGCGCTAATCTGGGAACTTAAAAAACTGACTTGAGGAAATGTCATTTTGTATTTTGACGCTTCTCTAAGCGTCAAGTCTCATACCCTATCTTCCCGCGATGCATTCCTACTTCTGCCAAACTAAATGCTACTCTTTTAACTCGTTATCAAACACTGTTGTAGATTTTTCTGTAATTTAGTTGTGTTTAATTCTTTGCTGCAGAGGAATTGCTTAATACTAGAGCACATCCTGCACCTTCGCCCCAGTTCTCAAGAACTGCTTCTTCTTGTCCTTAAAGTCCTCAGGATTAAAAATACCATGTGGCGGAGACTCGTATATATCTAAGAATAACCGTCGTAAAAGTGTAGAGGAAAGATAATAATCATAGAATATCTTCTCAATACGTTTAGAAAAGACGTAAAAATACTTTGAGAGGGAAAAAATATTCAGTCATCGCTAATGCGGAGCGAGTCACGGATTAAAAATTACAATTAAAGTGTAGATGCTTACAACCCATCATTGCATAACATGTCGGCCCTCGTGCCGCAACATCCGGGAGTATGTTTTCCTTGTTTGCAAATCCATGTATATGTTTGCAGTGTAAGATGATGGGTTTGATTTCCGTGCAATATTACATCAGTTGTATAAACTGGATTCCGAATGAAGATGGGGGAAACCATTAAAGTGAACTATTCTTCTATGCCTCTAAACTCTTGCTGAGTCCTAAAGTTTTATCCGGGAACATTTTTTGTCTAATATTGGGGAAAATGAAAATTACTTCTTGGATAATATTAATTTATACATATATTTGAGTTAAGCATTTCAACTGTATTAACACAAAAGATTAGCTTCTTCATTAAAACTGAATTTATTTTAAAAATAAATTATTTAATAATACAATTAGCATTGATTTTTTATTATACAAGATTGTCAATGTCTTTTATTCAGAATTCTTTAAAATGTGGGTTTTGCTCAGCCTGTGCTAACATTTCAATCTTTCAAGGAAATGACGTATTCGAACTCTTTAAATAAGAGCGACTCCCAGTCAGCTGTAAGTTAGCGCAAGCACATCCCATTTCTTGCCGTAACTTAGCACCTCCGAGCATTGCAGTCGCGGTCTGCCCGCCCAAATTCCTTCTCGCGAAAAGCAGGCGCGCGGTGGAGATAGGCCGTGGACCAGGCGGCGTGGCGGGGCGGGGCGGCGAGGTCCTTTTGTACGCTATCAGCGGCGCGAGCGGGCAAACGGGCATGTGGCGTTGCCTGGCAACGGGTCGATAACACCACCAGCTGCGCCGCCGCCGCCGCCGCCGCCGCCGTGGATCAATCCACGATCGCTCCCCGTCCTGCACCTCTCCGAAAACACGTCGGGGCACCAGCAAAGAGGCGACCGCTTCGCCCTTGGAGGAGCAAGACTTGAAGCTTTGCAGGGCGTGCGACTTAGAGTTGATCATTGCCAACTGTTCGGTCAGGGGTTCCCAACGGCGTCGAAATCGACCCCCCTCGAGGTCGTTGAAATTCTAAAGGGAGTCATTGAGAAGGAGGGGATCGATTATCGAAAATGAACTGAAAAATCTGTAAAATCAAGATAAAGATCTAATTGATGACTCAATAGTACTTGAAGTTCAGAACTAATTTTTTAATATACATTTTCAAAACATTCAATAATAAATTTCTTTTTTTTTTCATTTTAGAAATTTACATCATTTCCATGAATGAAAATCGAACTTTCTTGTAATTAGGATGTGTGATTTTGTTTTTGAAAACTTGTTCTAGTTTCGTAAAATTGAAAATCATAATAATACAGAAATAGTAAAACAATACTAATAACAATTTCTCCAATCATACTTTTAATATTCTTTGTCTATTTGTTTTGTTATTTTGAAGTAATTTATATGGGATTATCTTTGTTATGAATACGTTGTTCACTGAATATTATAAAAAAGTATTGGAGAAGGTCGATGAAGTGGATAATTCTTTCATAGGGGGTGGAATGCAAGGAAAAGGTTTGGGAGTCCTTGCAGTGCGGTGAGTGAGGGTGAAGCACACCCGCTGGAAGAGCATGTGTGGAAGTGTGCTATTGGCTGTCTGCGAGATAGCGATACCCAAAGCCATTACTTACGATCTATGTCTTGCTTGACGAGTGTGTGTCACACTGATTGTAAATCTGTCACCGCTGTTTCAATGTTCGCACGACGGGAAATAATTCTGCGTCTACAGATCTACGTGCAAGCAGCACACGCTAGGATCACGTGCGCGTTTTATATCGTACGCAAGTGTACGCTAAGTGTGCAACGGACAACTTAGTAACTCCTAAACATCGTCGACGTTAGGTGGTTTTCTGGAGCGTGTAATTAAAAATAAAACTCGGAAAATGATCAAGGTGCAATAATAATATTATTGATACAATTGACTGTGATTCTTATTGAACTTTAATTTGTTCAGTTTCACACAACTTGACGCCTGAGGCTAAGATTCATTGAACCGTCGTATGAATTTGTCACTGCTGTCATCCAAGCATTCTTGATCGTGTAAGACGAATTGAGATCACATCGTTTCCAACAAGCGGTTCTATACAACGTGCTTCCATCTACATTACATCATTGAGTTAATCAATATGAGTAACGATGATCTCTACACTAATCTTCTCTGTCCGTTATTAATAAGAATCATATCGTGTAAGGAATGAGTGACATTAATATGACAGTTAATGTGATACAATTGATGTGTCCACTTGTGTAATGCACACAACGAAAATTGATGTAAGACATTTCTGCTAGAGATTGCGGCAAATTTTAATAAATTTAGACAATATAGACAACTTTGACGATGAATGTCCGATTCTTAAGAAAGTAAGACTATTCTTAAGAGATGACGATTAAATATCAATCAGAGTTTGACCTTTTCAGTTATAGACAATTTGAAACACTTGACACTTAACCTTTTTTTAAAATGTAGATAGGTCATCTAGAAAGATTAAAAATTATCTAAGTTACAGCACATTGACGTGTTTTGTACATGCAGCTTAGACTATCCCGTTTTTAATGAGTGGAGCCGATTAGCACCACTTTATTCACTAACCGAAGTGAACAGTGAAGCCCTGAACTGACTCGACAGAGCGCATCGTACGTGCTGCTCCTCCACCTCAAGGAGGTAACGGTGGGTCGCCAGACTCGCTCTTACCAGAGGATAACCACCTGTGCCCTGGCGCACTGCACCGGAAGCGCTCAATTAAAATAAATAAAAAATAGTTAATACGCTCCACATCAACACACAAACATCGCCGGGCAATTACTAGTCGGACATTTTTTCTTGCTAATTCAGTTTCTGCTAAAGTTGGATACCGATGATACATTCTGCTATCTTGATTGCTCATGGCTCAGTCCACATGCTCTTCCAGTGTTGTATAGAGAACAATGTCAAGTATCGACTTCGTAGATGCGCTCTTGAAGTTGAAACGAAATCAAAATTTTCTCTACTGACTTCTGTGTGAAAGTGGGGTTCGTATTTTTAAATGAGACTTTTCAATCCAGTAGTGATTTTAGCTTACGTTTGCTCACAGCTCCTTTTATTTCGAACTCCCAAAAGTAAACAAAACACCAAAATTTCGAACTATATTGAAATAAACCAAAATATTTTTAAAAACGTAAGATCTGAAAAGGATTAGTCATTTAAAAGAAGGAATCGACGTATTGAATTCTAGATATGATTAACTTGGAGTATACAGTCGAGAGCGGGGGTTTTAGAATCGAAATTTTGATAGTGTAGAATAAACATGTATTCACCCATTGATTGGAGGACAATTCTTGCAGTCGGTTGCTCTGATCGATAATGTCCCCAATCAGTATCTGGCGAACATCAGAGCACTACTGTAAAAAAACGGGCCATGGAACGGCCACGGTCTTCCCATCCTCATATTTGTCTCCCCCCTCCTGTTACACACACACACACACACACACACACACGCGCACACACACTCACACGCACACGCACACACACTCACACACACGCACACACACTCACACACACACGCACACACTCACACACACACTCACACACACACGCACACACACTCGCACACACGCACACACACACGCACACACACACGCACACACACACGCACACACACACACGCACACACACACACACACACACACACTTATAAGCGTACTCGCATATAAGTCGAGAGACTACCCGAGAGCTGAGTAGAGCTTGTCCCGGATTGGTAGCTCTGGTTGTTAGTTTTCCGTGGTTTCTCTTACGTAGAGTTCGTAAAGCTTGCTCCGGCTGGGGTCAAAGAATAGGTCCGCTCCGGATCTCGCGTTCCATTTTCTAGGGATGTAACATACACTACACTTCCGGAACTAAAACATCACTAATTCAGGCGCCTATAATTAGTTCTCGTCCAAAAAATACCCGCCACCCCTTCAATACGAATTACTTCAATTTACCACTTTTCCTTTCGTTCGGTTATTAGATTTTGACAAAAATATGATTGTAACCAAAAAGATAAGAGCAAAACCTGTGAACCCAGACTGATGGTCCTTCTGCCCTCTATTCTAAGCGCGTCTGGCTGCGCGGGGCGGGCGCAGCGGGCGCAGGCGGTTTGCGCAGGCAGTTACGCCGCGGCGTGGCGTCGGTGGGTGAGGAGGCGCGGCGGCCGCTGCGGCGACCGGTCGCTTACGTAAAGGCGGCGGCGGCGGCGGCGGCGGAGGCGGAGCACGCCGGCGCGAGCAGCCCGGCTTTGCGCTTCAGACGCCTCCACGTTGCGCTGCAACAATATGCGGAATGAGTGCCGGCGCTAGGCATGGGCAGACCGGGCGATCGCACGGGGACCCATAAGCCAAGGGGCCAGATGATGGGACTGATCGAGGAAGAAAGAAAAAAGAAAAAGAAAAAAAGGGGAAAAAAGGTTGAAAAACATTGAAATAAAAATTGGAACTCGCGAAAATCGTTATCGTAATTTTATAAGTCTCGGTACAGTAGTCTGGTATTTCATAAAATGTTCAATTAATTTTTTACCTTAAATTGTTAATTATAGACATTACTTAGGCAGGATATGAAATGAATCAAACGACGCTAACATTAAAATGGGTTATGCTGAAATTCATATTTATCATTCCATATATTTAACAACTGATTTTATTAAATTGCTAAATAAACGCTACTCTTTTTTAGCGTTTTAACTCACCGTGGGAATTGTATTATTTGATTACTAAATACTTTTACTTAAAACTATTATTTTAAATATAGATTTCCAAAAACTTTTTCTGGCTTAAACGTAGTAATATTTTTATTTTTGTTGAAATAAAATAACTCATTTATTTTCTTGATTCAACTTTCACATTTAATTTTTTTTTCGGGAGGGGCTACGGTTCAGCATTTGCCCCGGCCCAAAATTGCATTGCATCATTGCATTGCCTCGCCCCGGCAATGAATATGTGGAATGCCCCACAACTACTCAATGCAGCCACTTGGGTGCACACTTTCATGCCTTCTCGGGTATGTGCGTTGTCATTTTTTATTCTCGGATTAATTCTGATGCTTCGTTTCGTTTCGTCTGTAGCTTTTCCAGACCCAGAAATCGGTCGAGCAAATTTTTTGATATAGGTTCACCTTCATGATCGCTTCTATGAAGTCGTAGAGTCGAGAGTCAAGAAAAATAGTAATTTAAAAAAATATATAAGGTCGTTGTAGCCTTTCATGTTAACCGACCTCTGTCCCAGTTTCCTTCCTACTCTGCTAGTTCATGAGACTTGGAATGTCTGCTAGACATTGGGGATGGAACCCCATCTTGGAAGCCTAAGCCCCGCCTCCACAACTTTTTTCCTGGAAATTTACTTCGTGCGGAGGTATCCCATAGTCGTTAGCCACTCTTGTCGGTTATAGGGTAGGGATTAGTTTCCGGTAGCTTAGTGGTTTTAATCGTAGTCAGTTAAGAAAATTAGTATCAGCTCACCAAAAAATAGTCCATGTGCGGCGTTTAACATTCCTAAGCACTTCATAAAATGCACTGGAACTGAAAAAATGTAGTCTTTTGTCTTTAATTTACGTCAAAAATACTGACAGTCATGTTTTATGAAATGGAAATAATGTCAAATATTCAGAACGTAATGAAAGTTCTATACTTTGGCCATGCGCATTGTTTTCACGGGCATATGATAGAAAATACGATTGTTTTCTGCCTGAAGAGTGCGCAATTGCTTTTCCAGCATGTACTACAGAGCACATTATGTAAATGTTCAGACAAAGCGGACGTAAACAGTGGCAAAGAAATGAGGTAAAAACTTTCCTCTAGGAAGAAACGTGAAATGCAGGTGCTCAGTTGTAGAAAATGTCATGTGACTGAAGGCACCGGTTTGTGACAACCTCCTTTCCCTCTCCGATTACATAAAGCGTCCACATGTTTGTGACGAACTGATTGGAAAGCAAATATCTTGGTATTCATTACTACACAACGAATTCTTCCTATTTTCTAATTGATGCTTTTAGTACCTCCAATGCCCTTCTTATGTTATGCGATTAGGTAATTCTTATCGAATCACGTCGAAACTACCCTCACATACACGTACATGAAAGTTAAGAATTATTTTCCTTTCATATCAGGGACGTATAAATTTAGTAGGGCGTAGTGAATTGTGATGTTTGTTTGATTAACTTGACCTGACGGTTTTTCGTTTCGTCTTTCTAGCTCAGAGTTAAGACTATGTAATAGCTTGGACTACTGGATCTATCAGCTTCCCAGCAATAACCGTAAGAGCTTTAGTCCTATGATAAGTAATCATTTTAATGCGCTTGTTACTTGAATTTTCTCTCCCAGCCGACTGTCGGTCAAGGACACTAGGCTGCAGCCTCCAGAGCTCTTCTCTAAATCATGTCCTCTACTTTCATTTCAAGTGCTTCCACCCCCACCCCCAGTCCCTGTCTCTTGGAAAGTGATGTGGTGTGGGTGCGATCGAAGGGTAATCATCAACTCCAACACAGAAAAGTATGTAAGAAAATAGTTTTATTCTGACTTGTTCTTCAGAACAAATAGGTTAAGAGACATTAAAATCAAAACTGTACAAAACTACATTCAAAGGGTTCAATTCAGAAGTGAAATTATTTGTTTCAAATCCAAAGACAGTATTGGAGAATCACTGGCAGGAGTATTTGGAATGGATGAAGTGACGCCATTGGTGACATCAACCCAACTACTACCACCATCAAATGAAATATAATTTTTGTTGTCAATATTCTCATTTCTCAAAAGATACGAAGACTTCAGCGATGAATAAGGTACCAGAAGGTATCAATGGATTTGATTTTCTTCCCACTTGACATACACCAACTTTACATTTAAACTCATTGTTTTGTTGGATTTTAACATTGAAAACTTAAGCAAAATACACACATAATGTGCATGCCACAGGAGCGCGCTAGCATTCCGGTAATGCCAGTGGTAAGGTTAACAAGAATGCCAGGTTGTTTCAACTCAGCGTTATAGAGCGTTGGCGCCCGCTCAAAGACGGCAAGCACGCTACCTTCGCCCCTTGGACCAGCGGTGGGTCGCGGGCACCCACTCCACGTGAGAAAGTTCGCACGGGCTTATCCATGAAAAATGGTAATACTTTGTATATTTATGAATTATTTTAATTTGTGAATTCTCCGCAAATGCATAAATATTTGCATGTTTCATCGGCATTGAGAATTTTCTCAAAGGAGAATTAATAAAAGAGATCCTTCGAGGAGCAGTGAGGGGCCCTTCGGGGTCCGGTCCCTGGAGCAGTGCCAAGGGGTGGAGGGCAGAGGGCCCAGTCGATTCCACGAGCCAACTTCTCGCACGGGGGAGGACACGTGGCGGCGGCAGTGGTCTCGACGTATAGAGCGGTCTCGCGGACCCGACGCTCTGACGTCTACAGGACACTGTCGAGGCTGCCTTCGAACCACGAACAGGACAATGGGAAAGCGAGTGGGAGTCACCAACGCGAAACTTCTGCGGAGGAGTATCGACATTGCAAGTACTCTGGTGCTGAATAGCATCAGAAGGGAAGGCCTACACAGTGTTATAAGAGGTTCACAACTTTGCAATGGGACAATGGTGCGCTGCGGAATTTTACCTACGGGACGTTGTGGAGAATAGTTTTAGTTGGCCACACTTGCAAGTAAAAACTAAAAACACATTCCATGTTCGTTTTTGGCAGATAACTTCGTAACTGGGTTGAAATACCGAAGTGTTTGGTGGAATATACGGTTTATAAGTAATTTCATAAAGAAGAGATGAACTGAAGTTTAGAACCATCCCACCATATACAGCAAGAGAAACGAGAAATGAATGGTGTTCGAGAATATTCTAGTTCATTTAGAGGGTGTACTATTGTAATAGGTAGGTAGTTTCGCGTTCTGGGAGCGCAAACCTAGATCGTAGTGGACAACGTTGCCACCCGGCGCAACGCGAAGGGATGCGAGGCCAAGAGTGTGACGTATCGTCGCCAGGAGGGCGTCCTCGCCGCAACCCAGAGGATGGAGAATATTCCCATCCCTCGAGGTGGGGTTGCAGCAGATGCAAGGCGGTTTTGGATGACATTCGTATGCTACAGTTCACTTCGAAATTACTGCACAACTTGAAAATAATCCTGAAATTTAAGGCAGTCGTGTTTGAAGAAGGAAAAATTCAAAATATAGCCAAGGCTGTCATCGACATTTCAAAAGAAATCTCTGTGAATTTTTGTATTGATTCGTTGTACCGGAGTGACCGCTTAAAACTTGGATATGAGAAATTAGTATTTAAGAGTGTAAGTTCATGTCACCAGTAGTGACCACATGAGACACTGAAGTTGGAAAATAAGAATTGGTGGCTTCCCACTTGCACATGCGGTTGCTTTGTCCTACGTGCTTCAAAGTTGCAGAATTTGGAGCTTATGCCATCTAGTTCAGAGGAATAGAAAAAATATAATTTATTTTTGTCAGGTATTTTAAATTTAATACTCAGTTAAAAACGGTTAGCATTGACGTAACATGAACCGGTACCTTTTTTTTTGGCCTCAAACACGAGTATTACCGAATCGAGTTGCTGACCACCAACAAACTTTGCAATTTAAAATTGGCCACTACTGGAACAAAATCGGGCTTTGGAAATAAATTAATAAAAAATAAAACACTCGTTAATTTAGACATTAACATTGACAAGGGATCTATTCAGAATGCTTAAGCTAACCGCTCATTCAGACTCGCATAAATCTAGTAGGCCTTTTGTAGCCCGAGAATTCTGAGAAAAGTATCCAAATGATCTCGCAACTACTGGAATTTTTATCCTAACAGCTGTAGGTATCTGAAGCACTTTTTCGACTCGTCCTTCCAGAGCGTCAACGATCCTACCTCTAGGCTCTTCGCATCGGCGACTGCTCTTGTTCCGCGGAGAGGGGGGTGGGGGTGGGGGAGAGCGCTCGCGAAGAAGCCGTCGCCGTCGCCGCTGGGGGCGCTGTGGCGCCGGAAGCTCTTCCGCTCCGGAAGGCGGCCTCCAGTGCTACGTCCGGTTGCCTGAGAGCGACGCCTCTCGCCCCCACCCCCCCACCCCCACCAACGCCCACGAAGTGCCGCGAGAGGACAAACATCTCAGACGCGAGGCAAAGGAAAGAGCTCCTGCCTGGTATTGCATCGGTCAACTTTTTACGTCAACTTTCTTTACACTATCGACCGAATGAAGGAAGAGGAGGAAGCATTGTGTCATTCTATAAAGTAAATTAATATGATCTTGAATACTGCGGGAATTAAATAAAGGCCGATGCATAACAGTTAATTAAAATATTGCAGCAGATTCTCTTTACATTTCCTTAAGGTACGTACCTTTAAATGAACAATTCATAATTTTTCCATCTCTAGTTTTGAAAGTCGCGATTTCATTATATTTTGTGAAATATATTTGTAAGTCTAAGTAAGGAAACTGTATCGTGGTCAAAGTAAGCATCTGTTTAAAAATATTAAGTACTTATAGGCTGCATTAGCAAACCATGGGCCCGTCCCGATCACCGGAGTGGTTCAGCTGTCGGAGGGGCCACGAAGGGGAGCAGGGTGGGCCAAGACTGGCAGAGACGGCGGGGCAGGGACGACGGGGCCGTCAAAGGATACCGCCGAAATGCTCTGACGAAGCGGAAAGCGCGTGGGCGCAGAACTCCAAACATCTTTGAAACCACTGGAAGGCGTGTTTGCGCAGTGCAAGAGTTCCACGACGCTCGGCTTCACCCTGGCATTTCTTACTCAAACCGCCATCAGCTATAAGATTCCCCTTAATGCCGATTGCTGTATTGGGAGATATGTGTTTTCACCATTTTGGCGATTTTTACTTTTTTCCCGTCGGTGTGTTCTCTTTGTTGTGCCATAAACTTTATACGTTGTTATTGACACATTATTTTGCCCCCACAAAACTAACACAGTTGTTAAATGTTTTATCGTTCGTATTTGGATAAATAATCGTCCCGGATCATTTATTTCTGACCGTCGCGTCGTTGAAATAACCTCGAGATGCTTTGTAGTTTAGCTAGCGAAATGCAGCTTCTTCGAGGCTGAGAGGAAAGCTTCGCCAGCTTCCTTCCTTCTTCTAAAGTCAGTGGAAACTACAGTGTCAACTGGCGACGGACGCTAACAGGATCCGTCAGCGGGGAACTGGCACTCGGTAGACAGGCCAAACAAACTGACCAGACAATGGGGGCAGACGCGGCTGTAGGGGCGGGCGACGGACGACGCGAGGCGGATGAGAGGGTGAGACTAGGGGCGAGAAGGGGGGCGAGAAGGGGCGCGGGGACGGGCGCGGGGACGGGCGCGGGGACGGGCGCGGGGACGGGCGCGGGGACGGGCGCGGGGACGGGCGCGGGGACGGGCGCGGGGACGGGCGCGGGGACGGGCGCGGACGTGGGATAATCTGCTAGCCTGTTGAGTGTTTACGTGCTTTACTGCTTCACATATAATATCCTAGTTCGCTTCAAATTTCGGGCATGAAGATTCCAGAAAGGATGTATTGGAGGTCCCTGGTATCCACAATTTGAAACTTGAGCCGGAAGCTGTTTTGTTTTGTTGATGTTTTTTCATTAAAAATAATATAATAGTATATTTAGTTGTTTAGTTTCCAATGTAATTTGAGTCTAGCATCATAAATTGTGAATCAGAAGTAATCTGTGAATCTAAATACAGACTTGAGAATGGCCATTGATTTAAGAGGTTAAATCTCTGTGTATTCAATTAATACTTCAAGTGAGAAGTGCATTGCGAATTCCTTGTGGGGCGTGTAATCACTTCCCGCGCGGTATAATTCACTCCCGGAAGAGGGCGAAGTGCTAATGTTCTCTGGGGAAAGCGGAGTTACTGGAAAGCGATTGAAAAGAGGAAGAGATTCCATGGGCCTCCATTAGTTGACCAATGGAAGCTGATTGCCTGCGCGGATATGGAATGACAGCCGCTCAAGCGTAGCCATTCTAATGGGGGATGTAATGCAGAAAATAGCCGGAAATTCCCCCGATTCACCATAAACGAAAATGAAATGCGGTAGTAAAGACTTTCAGCTCATCCTGAAAATCTCTTACACGTTTCGAGTCTCTCCTTGCTAAATTCCTTCTGCTATTCAGTCATGCTATATATGAAAAATAATTTCAATTTCTTGTCTTTAATATTCGATACTATTTAATTCCCGTGATGTTTTATGGTTACACTGTAAATATGACCGTACTTGAAGAATTAGCCGTTCTATTCATTATCCTAATTTATTAATTATCATAAAATTCATGAAATGATCATCTTAGAGTAGTCATCACTTTTTACTGACGACAGTTGATATATTGAAGTTTTTGAAGATGATGAGAGACGTTTACGACCAGAAAAATACTAGATTTTTCATGACCTTTTTTATTAGCGGTTTTTTTATTACTCAGTTTTTATACAATCTCGCAGCTAGCATTTCGTGAATATTTTGCTTCTTACTCTGATATCGGACCTTTTCAAATAACTTTCCGGTTTTGGATAATAAAATATTTCAGTTTAGGTTTTAGTTTCGATTTTCATATCCTAAGGTTTCGGTTTTTTGTTTTCATTTTAAAATGATTTCATTATTCCCTTTTTTGTATTACATAATCTTGACATTAATGATAACGCAATAAAATTTCTCTACATATTGATATTTTTTCACTGTTTCCTTTTCTATCGAGAGGAAACACCTCTATAATTGAAAATACATAATAACGAAACCTCTCTTCACTGAAAAATTTCGGTTTCACTTTCAGAGTTGAAACGGTTGTAAACAATATTTTTTTTTTAGTTTGATACACTGAATGATTACATTAATGCAAATTTAGATATGCCTTTTGCATATAAAATGTTATTGTCAGCACTGAAACATTTCAACGTTGCGTAGCGCATTCTCCCAAAACGGTGGAGGCGAAGCCCGGAACCACGCCCCCTGGCGGCTCGTGAATCAGCCTCCCGCCACCGGACGCGCTGCGGAAGGGAGAGGAGGGGACGGGGCGGGGAGGGGCGGCGTGGGAAGACCCGGGGTCGAGGCCGACGCGCACCGCTTGGCGCCGCTCGCGGTCACGGTCGCGCGACGTGGCAACGCCGCACGCTCTCGCTCTCGCTGTCGCCCCCGCCCTGCACGGGAGGCGAACCAAGGCCCCCCGAGTGCTCGCGCCGCCCTCCGTCACAGCACGGCGACCCCTCCCCGGTTATGCGGCGGTAATGGAGATGGTTCAGAGCTTGCGTGAGGCCAAACTAATAATTTCACCTCGTTGTTTGCTAATGCGAATTAATAATTACCCGTGAGAAAAATATGGTAGCATACAGCCCATAATGTGTTATTACCACGTAGCAAAAGGCTGTTTCGGGCAATAATTAGTGGAATAATTTTCAAAGGTGATGTACTCTTAATTCATGACTAATACAATAACACACAATCATCAGATCATTTGATAGAGAACTTCTGTAATGATAGCGCAATGCTTCATTCCGACCATGTAATCAAAACAATGAACCGTTATATTTGTTCTTTCCATTTCGAAAGAGGTTGTTTCAGGCGTAGTGTTTGCTGATAGTAAAAGTATCGTATCATATGACTGTAATTCTATCGTCTATAATTTCGTTGGCGTTGTCCACTTCGCAAACGAGATTTCTATTGCCGTTCCTGCCGGCGTTGCGGAATCTAAGCCCTAGAGGGCGCGGGCTGAGGGCAAAGGGCGACGGCCGGCAGGTGCGGAAAGGGTGGGGAGGTCGGCGCCGCTTAATTGGCGCAATAAAGCGGCACCGAATCGCGCGCTGCCCCGGCATTTCCGCTACCACCTGAGCCGCTCCCCTCCCAACACACACACACACACACACACACACACACACACACACACACACACGCAAATGCAAACACACATACACCGCACGTGCTCCTCTACAACCGCTACCTTGTACTGGCTATGGACGCTCGTCGTTCAATAGGCGGCGTTCCCTTTTCCAGCAATATATTTTTTTAAATAAATGCTTCCTTAATAATGTTTTGATTACACACAGAATGACGGCAGCATCGACTTGGATATTAATGGTCGAAATATTTGTATTGCATTCATGCATTTCTGTTCCGATCATAAAGGTAATCGGAAAACGAAATGGTATTTTAACGCAAGAAAAGTTGGTCGCTAACATGCAAGTGAAAATTAATATGAAACGAAACTTATTCATCACAGGATACGCGTTTTCGTTGTAGAATTCTTTGGCCCTCTGACATGGAGTTGCGACATGCGGTTCTTGTGAGTGGCTCGCGGCGATAGATTCTCTTGAACAATGAACGGGCGGAGTGCGACCTTTTGAACGCACACTGCTTCCGCCCGCGCGTTCCCGCCCCGTTCGCTCTTTCCAAGAAGCGAAGTGGGGAAACCCACCCGCGTTAGAAGTAGGAGGACCGCGTTGCTACTGGTTCTGCTTGGGAGCTTCCGATTAACAAGCTGCGTCTATTTATACGGACCCCGCTACATAACTTGAGGAATCCCTCTGCACAAAGAAATGTTGCATTATCAAAGCGATTTTAAAAAGAACTTTGTAGTTGTTTTGACAATTAATTCCATCGTATGTAACGAAGCATATGCCGTGATCTCATGAAGCTTGATTTAACTCGTATTCGAATAGCATAGACCTCCGAACACCATGAACTCTTTCCCCCCGTTAACACAAGGCTTCGCATCAACAAAAGTAGTTCAGGAGCTCATGTAAGAGTAGTTGCCCCAATGACACTCATTAGGCTGGATTCGTTCGGATATAGTGGTCAGGCGAAATTAGATTATGGGCCTGAAAGATATACAGAAAGAACTAATAATTATTGCTGCAGTTCAATGTGAAAAATATGTGACTGTTGTGATGCAAATATTTGAAAAGAATACATCCTGGCCAAAGATAATTATTTCTTACTGCAGGGTCAGAATTTCATGGCATTTCAGGTCTCCTTAAAGTAAATAACTCACCGCAACTGCAGTTGTCGCGGTGATCTTAAGAATTAGATGTTATACAGTTCGAAAACGACACATTTCTCCTTAAAATCAAGAACAATAATGAAGGAAACTGCCGAGTCTGTGAAGTCTTACTATCGCGAGTTCTCATATTTGATCACCCCGTTGAGCGCCAGGCGAGTTCCATGAAGTAGGGCGCTTGGTGTAGCGTCTCCGAAAGAAGAATGGCGCCCTATTTCGGGTGCGGTGAGCAGCCTCTGCATTCCTCCCGCCCCTGGCTGCGGCATATGCAGCGGGCAGCGGGCCAGCGCCTACCAGCCTCCGGGGCCCCGCCGCGTCGCGGAGATGAGCGGTCGGACCGCAATGGCGGCAGACGCGCAGCCCGGGGCGCGGCGGGGCGCCGAAACGCGCTATCGACCCGCCGCGTCGCGTCCTCGACACTGACCCGCCGCCGACCCAAGGACGCTCCCTCCCCGATCCTCCACCCCCCGCACCACACCGGCGTTCTCGGGCCCGCCCCGCCGCCGGCCCGGTTCTGCTCCGCCCCGCCGCCGGCCCATGCTGCCCCGCCCCGGGCTTGTCCTTCCCCTCGTTCTGCTCCGCCCCGCCGCCAGCCCGTCATACCCTCCCCCCGGTCCGTTCTGCTCCGCCCCCCCCACGGCCCGTCCTATCCTGCCCTACCCCCGCCGGCCCGTCCTATCTCGCCCACCCCCTCGGCCCACCCCCCCGGGGCCCACCCCCTCGGCCCACCCCCTCGGCCCACCCCCTCGGCCCACCCCCTCGGCCCACCCCCTCGGCCCACCCCCTCGGCCCACCCCCTCGGCCCACCCCCTCGGCCTACCCCCTCGGCCCACCCCCGGCTTTCCCTCTTCCCTCCTTCACCCAATCTCCCCGGCCCATCTCGTCGTCCCGGCCGCATATAAGCAAACTGCACATGTATTCGGCACCGGGCTTTTCTGATTGGTTAGCGGGCGCGGAGCGCGAAGCCGCGCGAAATTCGTTTACGTTCTCTTACTAAAAGTGTTGTAGGTTCGTTTTAAGCGCTGTTTTGCCACTTTTTAAACTGCACAACTGCTTTTCATTTTATAACTATTTGTAGGATGTTGTAATAGAAAGGGTTGTAGGTATTCAAATTTCTCAATGGTTTTTGCCAACAACTCATTTTGAAAATTTTTTCGATAGCATCTAAATGAATTTGAACACATTTATTAAGGACATTTTTATAATGGTTTTAATGCTTGAAATCTTTAAAACCTGCACATGTGCATGAAAACAGGCAACTATAATCGATTCATCATTTATTTCATACTATTGAAATGAATTAATTACAATACATTGTGAACACAACCAAAAAGAAAAAAAATAGCAAAAGGGAGTAATGTAAATATGATACACAATAACTAACTATGAGATTTCACTTTGGCTTCACCTGGGCCCTAAGGGCCCTTAGGTATGATGGTGTCAGTATCACAGTTCTTTCTGTTGAATTTGTACAACCAGTGGCAAAATCGTCTTCACAAATATCTTCAATATATTCAAGAAGGGTCTGGTGATATTTGTATGATTCTATAATATTCATTCCCATTTTAAAATATTGAAGGAGTGCTCCCCTTGTAGCCTTATCAGCTGGTAGGAACCTCTGTTTCAACAGTTCTTGCATTGTGGTTATGAATTTTCTTTATTGTTATAACCCCACACAATCCTATCTGAAAATAAAAATTAATTATTTTAATTGGTTATTAGGCTTGTGCTTAATTTTTAATATTAAAATTAGTGTAATAACAGATTGTAAATTACAGTAATTTAATAGCATTCTCAAGTTTTTGATTATACCTTAAAAGAAAGCCACAGAAGGTGTG
The DNA here is from genome assembly GCA_031308135.1 of Acheta domesticus. Lineage (NCBI taxonomy): Eukaryota > Metazoa > Arthropoda > Insecta > Orthoptera > Gryllidae > Acheta > Acheta domesticus. The sequence continues at coordinate 149,850,208 of JAHLJT010009436.1, read as the reverse complement.
TTATTAAAATGTTAAAATTTAATTATTAATTGTTTAATTAATGGGTGTATAAATTTAACATTTAACAATTTTTTCATTATTATTGATTTATACTACATTTTTGGTATTTACTTATGTTTTCTAACTTAAGTATTTATATTTATTCCACAATTGCTAAGTAGGATTTTTGAAAGGAAAATTTGTTTATTGATATTTTTATTTGTGTACGTCAATTTTATGCTTCTTATGATGTTTACTTTGCTAGACAAAAAAGATAAATTTTTGTACACTCAATTTTCTTGCATTGGACTGAAAAAATAGCAGGAATGGTGTTCGGGGAAATATAAATGATCAGTCGAACTCACTGTTACATTCTTTGTTCATCTCCAAGAGTTAGTTTGATACGCCGGATGCTTGCAATCTGAAACGCTGATTGCGCGTCACAACGTAGGAGACGTTTCTTCGAATACAGTGGTCCTAAACCTGTTCGCACACGCGGTTTGATTCCGAGAATACTCTGTGCCTATACTTGGGATTTTATTTCTTGGAGAGAAATGGCCTGTCTTCACGATGGAATATCTCAAGGCATTTCGCATCTTTCTCGGTCGTGCCGCCAGATGCCGCATGATCAAAAGCACTGCTCGGTATGGTCGCGATCGTGCGACATCTAGTGGCACGACCGAGAAAGACGAGAAAGGACATGATATGTTCCATCGTGAAGACAGGCCCTCACGCACCATGAAATAAAAACCCTAGCATAAACTACCGAACGAAGTTTCAGAAAAACAAAATTGAATTCCTGTAGGGGACGATGCAAATAATGACAGTCACAAATAGCCCGAATTTTTAATGAATTATTCCTCTCATAGTTCCTTGGAGAATCGCGTACATCAGTTTTAAAACGACTATTATAACTCGAAATTAATGTTCACGTACTCACTAACACTGTGTGGCAAAGTTTTGTTTTGAAGCTGTATCAAGACGTCTGTAAACAAATTTAAGATCAATATAAATATACAAATTGAAAAGTCTACGTATCTTAATAAAGGCATCTTTTCTTTTTGAACATAAGATGTATTTCTATCAACTTACGAACAAATCATTTTCCTGAAGGTTTTGATGATGTGACATTCCATTTCGTTTGGGTGATCTTCGCACACTTCTCTACCCAAATGTCTTCAATCGAACATATTGCAGTTCTTATGACAGTTTCTTCTTCATTATCCATTATAATTTCATAGCTGTAATTCGCTTGGAAAGAAATATAATTTAGTTTCCTAGTTCACATTTATACAAAACCAAAATATAAGTTTAGGTACTTTTTGACAAAATACGTTGAACTGTTAAGATAGTTCACGTAATGGTAAAGATTAATATAACAGCTGTCAGAGAAAAACGCCCGAAAACGCAGAGTCGATCGCTTTGCCTACGAACTAGGGATGTGCCCTTAACGGCTAAACTGTTATTTCTTAACAGTTAACGGCTCGAAACTGTTACGCGAAATAACAGTTATTTCATTTACCCTGTTATTAGCTGTTAACGCTTCCAATTCATTGTCCTGCGACCTACTGGGCACCAACTGAACTATAGGCTTTCGCGGCAACCGTTTTGTACGATAACCGTTTCACTGCACTCTACCAGTTGTGATGAGTAAGTGTTAAAGCGTTGCCGCCAACTCCCGAGTAGTCGTGGACGTTTTATTTATTAATTAGTTGTTCAAATAGCTTGTAATTTTTAATATAGTGTTATTTACTTTAGTGAAGTGTATTAATAGAGGTATTAGCGAAGTAATTTAAAAAAACTCTTCCATTTTAAAACAAGTGTTTTGTGTGAACCTGAAATGAGTTCTGGAAACAAAAGGTCCAAAAGAAGTATTTTGTGGAACTACTTCACTCCTGTAGACGATGATCAAAAAATTGCTTCATGCAATATTTGCAAAACCAAAATTTCGTATGCTAGTACTGTCACAAATATGAAATCTCATCTACAGAAGAAACATCCTACCATAAATGTTAGTGCTGATATTCGAATACCTACGGTCCAAACCATAATATCTCCATCAGAAACAGCAACTACTACATCTTCAACTTCTGTATCTTGTGAAACACCTTCAACTCTTCTGATTCAACCTTCAACTTCCAATTCATTTTCACATTCAGGCTCACACACCCAAGCACAGATTACACCTTACCTCCCAAAAAAAATCAGTGAAGCACAGAGAAAGAAAATTGACCGGCATTTAATGAATCTCTTCATTCTTGATTTCCAACCATTTTCAATAGTAAATGACTCTGGTTTTGTGGAATTTGTTCATGCACTAAATCCATCATATCAACTGCCTAACAGAAAAGCAATTACAAAAGCATATCTTCCAGCAACATATGAACAGTGCCTAAATAATGTGAAGGAAAAATTGTGTTCAGTAGAAAGTGCTTGCATTACTACAGACTGTTGGACTTCAAAAAATAATGAGAGTTAGTTGGCTGTAACTGTTCATTTTATTTCTTCAGATTTTGAGTTATGTTCAGCTCTCTTAGATTGTGTGTGTATCAGTGGATCTCACACCCGCAGCAATCTGGCAGAAGAAATAAAGATTATACTGCACAAATTTAATTTAATGGAAAAAGTGTTCATTGCTGTAACAGACAATGCTTCTAACATGAAGGGTGCAATTACTGAATTTCTAAATGTAGATCAGTTTAGCTGCTATGCACACACTTTAAATTTAATTGTTCAAGATTTATTGAAACAAATAAAGGACATCCATGAGAAAGTTAAAAAAATAGTCACACATTTTAAAAGAAGTTCTTTAGCAAATGAAAAATTAATAAATTATCAAAAAAGCACTGGCATCCAAACACCAAAAAACTTGTACAGGATGTGGCCACAAGGTGGAATTCAACATATTATATGTTGCAGCGCTTTGTGGAATTAGAGGACAGCATTAAAGACACTGCAGCCCTCCTCAATAAGAACTTGCCTGTATTGACAGAAGAAGAATGGGCAATTTGTGGTGAATTATGTATTATTTTGAAACCCTTTGAAGAGATTACAAAAAAATTAAGTGGTGAAAAATATATTACAGCAAGTGAAGTAATTATTCTTACTAATGGTTTAGCCTCAGTTTGTAAAAAGATCACAAAAGAAAAATTTTCAACCATTTCACTGAATGTAACACAAAATTTATCGAGACAGCAATGCCAGTTGCTCTTTGTACTATTTTAGATCCCAGATATAAATTAATTGGTTTTTCAAACAGAGATAATGCAAAAGAAACTAAAGATTTTTTAATAGATATGGTCAGAATTCTTATAAATGAAGAAAAATATACAAGCCCAGAACCACATGAATCCATCCCAGTTTCAGAAGTGGAAAGTGAATTTTCTATTTGGGAAGAGTTTGAAAAGAGAGCTGCAAACATGCAACACACTTCAGGTAAAACATCAACAGATACTCCTAAAATCATGTCACAAACAAAATTTAACAGTTTCTTCAGAATTTAAATAAGTTGTGATTTGTTATTAAATAATTTAATACTTTTGAATTTTTTAAATAGGTACATCAACAGTAGAGGCAACTGTTGAAGTGGAGAGATTTTTAAATCACAAACTTTTGCCTAGAAATCAGGATCCATTGCAGTGGTGGAAAAAACACCAACATTTGTACCCAACACTGGCAAAAATAGTAAAAAAAAAATTATGCATGGTGGCATCTTCAGTGCCTTGTGAAAGGGTATTTTCCAAGGCAGGCAACTTTATTACTGACAAGCGTTGCAGACTTAGCACAACCCACACTAGTGAACTGTTATTTCTTAATTCAAATTACAGATTCATTAACAAATAATTTATCATTATTATAAACACCATACACCATAATTTTTTATATAGGACCTACTTACATATTACTTAATTTTTATAAATTTTTATTTTCAAAAAACAATAAAAAGTTTCTTTTACATTAAATTTGTCCAATATGTTTCTAAGCGTTTTCCTACATATGTGAGACCCACTAACACACCCTAAAAGTCAGATAAAATAAAATGATACGGTCAAATAACTCACATTATTTTTGGATGTCCAGCAGCTGTAGGTAAGCAAACACAAACATTTTTCTCCTTGTCATTATTAGGCACTCTTACTTCTCTGTTCACTAGTAATCCACTCGAAAAGATTTCTGCAATCTGAATAAGGATTTGACATCACTAACATTTGAGTTAGATTGTATACACAAATTCTATTGAGATATTTTGATTACTATTCTTTCTTAGCAAATATACCAGCCCGCACCGAGTTCTTCGATACAAATCAGCTGTTTCTTTTCCTTAACCATGTGGGATTCCCAAATTCGGCAAGTAGTGCGAAAGAACGCCGTAAGATAGCTGCACAAGCCAAAGGAGCTACCAACGTTATTACATCTGCGTGGTGTTGCTACAACTGCTTTAACTCAGCCAGCTCGTAGCAGTCGGCCATGTTCATGAACATGTTATTGATAACTGTTATTGGTAACTGTTATTACAAGCCAACAGTTATTCCGATAACAGTTACTGAAGAAAAGCTGTTAAGACCATCTCTACTACGAACACAGTAGCCGAGTCCACGTGCACTCACTGGCGGTGGCTCTGCTCACTCCATAGAAAGAGAGACGAATTTCGCGCGGTTTCGCGCTCCTCGCTCGCTAGCCAATCAGGGAAGCCCGGTGCCGAATACATGTGCAGTTTGCTTATATGCGTCCCGGCCGGCCTCGCCACCCCGGCCCGGATTGACCCCTGGCCTGCCCCTCCCGACCTTCCTCCTCCCGTCCTTCCTCCTCCCGTCCTTCCTCCTTCCGTCCTTCCTCCCCCCCGTCCTTCCTCCTCCCGTCACTCCTCCCGTCCACTCCGACCAGACCTTCTCCCTTCCCACTGTTTCCTCGGCTAAACCCAACGCCAGCCCGCCCTTCGCCGCCCAACTAACACCGTTCTCCATTGCGTGCTGCGCAGAGAGGACTAGTAGCGTGCGTGCGCAATTGCCACATTTTGCACAACCCAACTACAGAGCAGATTGTAAAAAATGTTGATTGTAAAAAATGTTGTCGAGGAAGAGTTCTTGGATTTGCCCGAAAAATATTTCCCCGAGGAAAATGAATTTCTGGGAAGTTACAAGAATAACGTAAAAAATAAAACGTACATTGCCGAGAGACGTTTTCCTCTACTTTTTTGTTATCCACAAAAAGTGTGGTGTTGGATTTAGTAACATGCAAACACTATTATAAGTTGTTGGATTTTTTTAACAACGGAGATCCTGAAGAAGATACATCACTGAATATACAATCTCCTAAACACAGAATGTCGAGATCTGAATGATAATGGGGACACTGATGCGATACCATCGAACACGCATAGAAGTGATATATAATTATGGAACATAGTACACTAGATAAACGTTCTTCGCGTAGTCCATGTACCGTTTATATGTTCAATTACGTTTTGCAGCCCTCGCAGCTTCTTCGGTGTTTTGGTCTGCACTCGCCACCCTCGGACTTAACAGTTACTGGTATCTGATTACAAAAACGTGCGGTCACTCTGTTCCATGCTAAAACAGCGCTAGAGTTCAGTGTCGGTTATTTTTGTTTCTTTATCGCGACTCACGTCAAAATACAAAGCACTTCCCAACACGGCAAGTTCATTTGGGCCATTACCAGCTCAAAGAAGCACACAATAGTTGTAAGTGGCGGTGAGATGTCACAGACAAATATTCATCTGTATTTTCTTCAGTTCATCTCCAGATAAATCATTTCGCATTATCATTGTGATACATACTTGTGCTATATTAATTGATAATTATCATTTGCACATCCTTGTAAGTACACGAAGTGTCCTTGTAGGTAACCTTCCCGAAGTTGTTTGGATGTTACTAAGAATAACATATTTTCGAGTCCTTTTTTTGTTGCTGACAGTTGTTTGCGGTAATAACCATTTGACATAATTATCGCGGTTTATATAATTCAAACTGTCTCATAATAAATGTTATACAATTCCAGAGCGGGTAGAGAGGTAGAAAATTATTACTTTTTGCTAATGAACGTGAAGGAAGAGATTTCATATAACGGAGTTAAACACATAGGGCATTTTCTCCTGATTGTTATACAACATCATATGCACAAATCTTCGGTCGTAACATGGAATCTCCTTGACATTCGAAGAAAATGACATAGAATCTCCTATAACATTGACCATAATTTACCTTACGGAAATAATAATTTCAGGGAAAATTATTACCTTCAATCATTATAATTTTCCCTAGCATACCTCCTCCGCTTGTTAAAAAAATAGTTGATTCAAGAAACGTTCTCTTTAGGCGAGAGGGAGGGGTTGGCCACTTTGCTATCGTCATTTTTTAAACAATCTTCTCATTTGAAGACATTTAGTTGAAGACACGAAAAGTGACTCAAACAGTATTTTATTGAAAGAAAACCCAAGACGTTTAAATACAATATGAAGACACTTAATAAGACCACGTCTGTTCTTGTGTACGTCTAGTTTCTAATTGCGACAGGTAGGTATTGTGAGGTATAGTTGGAGGGGTAGAATATTCTTGTTGCAAAATTGTAGGAAGAGGTGAGGTGTGAAAACATTATTGTGTATCTGAATTTGTTGAATGAACCCAAACACGTGTGGCACAAATATAAGACTGCCCAGACCGAAGCTCTTCTCATACCTCTAGCTGTGAAACCCAATCATTTCTCATTCCTACAGTGAGGCCCTGGGGAGTGTTATTAGCGCCACCAAAGAATAATCATAATTACGGGTCCAAATATTCAAATTTTGCCAGGAACAATAGCCCGGCTTGTTACGAAGATCTACATCTTATTAAAGTAAAAGTATGGACCCAGAGAACGTGGAGGAAGGGGAGTGAAGGTTTCAAAAATAAGGTTTAAATTAGAAAAATTCGAATGTTATTTTTACTTGAAAATTAGTTCAGAGTACATCAGATATAGAGCGATTTTTATAAGAAAGGATCTTTTTGACAGCTAGTACTGGCAACATAACTGAAAGGGTTGTGGTTGTTGTGTCCTTCAGCCATTAGACTCCACTTCCTCCATTCGTTCGTTTGCAGTTGGGTAACTTTTAAATGGCTTCGACGCTTCCTTTTGTAATGGCCTCGTCCGACGAAAATATTGTTCGCCAAGAGAAATAATTGAAATAGTGAAGTGAAGTGAAGTGAAGTGCAGTACTCGTCGGTAAAAATTATTTTTTATAAACATTACACTGAATTTACTTTTTGTGTGATTAGCATTATGTTTATTTTATAACGGAGTTTTGAATGTGAGATGCGTACTGGTGCTAGTGCTTCCTGTGATTAGGTGACAAGCTGTGATCGAGAGCGTTCCGTGGTTCCGTGCTTTGCGTTTTATCAATTTTTTTAAATATAATTACACGGATGTGAACCATGAGAAGCTGTGATGTCTTAACGGGAGCTTATAAACAAACAATTTACGAAGATTTTACGAATTTACGAAACAATTTACGAATTTTGCTTGTAGTTCATTTACAGTTGAAATTGATTTTCTATAACTCGGGAAAAAACATTTTTCAAATATCTTTATTTTTCTAAAATAATTATTTTCTAAATTCATTTTTTTCGTTTTCTTTTTTTTTGTTTTTTTTAATAAAATTCTGGCCCTCAAGAAAATGTGCACAGATAAATTTCTTTCCCCACACGTCATATACAGTTTTTACTGTTTTTTGACAATAAATAAATAAATAAATAAATAAAGGGGCGTGGCTGAACAGCTGTCGCGGCGGAGGGATACTTCTCTGAATTACATGTGATGTTCACTTGTTTAGTAAACTGTCTCTTTGGCTTATACTTCGGCGGATTCTTCTATAATAGTTTTTGTATGGAAGAATATGCATTATAGAAGCGCGAGTGGCCTGAGCTGCTGTTGTCATGTGCTCGTGCGTGGAGGTTGGGTCTTCTCGGAAGCGTCCGTGGTGGGAGAAGGCATTAGCATCGAGTGCAGTACCACCTCGTCGCCGCTGGAGTGCAGACGCGCAGGGCCCAGAGTATTCCACGAAGCTCTGAAGCCCGTCGTGTCGCCGCCTCGGGATCCACTCCAGAGCACGAGCAGCCCTGCCCTCTCTCGCTCTCTCGCCTCCTCTTCCTCCTCCTCCTCCTCCTCCTCCTCCTCCTCTCCTCCTCCTCCTCACCGCCCCCGCCCGCTGCCCGCGCGGGGAAGTCCCGAGCGGCAACACAGCACCTGCTTCTGCGAACCCACTCTCGCGCTCTTCTCCAGCTCCCTCTGCTAATGGCGGTGACTAGATTATCGCCTCCTCCACCAGTGGCGGATCCAGATGGTGGCCATGCATCCCCCCCCCAATGGCCTAGAGTTTTAGTTTACCTTTATTTGGCAAATTTGATTTAAATATTTATGTTAAAATTATGTAATTATTTAAAAATAATGTTGTATAATATCATACATACACTACACGAAAAATATAAAACAATGTATACGATTTTTATTAAAAAAAAAGCATTTAACAGCCCCTAATGATCAGTTGGACCGGCCATTATTTCCACTCTCCAGTGGCTAAGTTTTGGTCGGTGGTTTCACTCCCATTATCTTCCCAATATTCGTTGTCTGTCAAGCCATTCATTAAACCATTATATACTGCTATTTCATAATTTTGTAATGAATTCGATGAATACATCTTATTTCGAATCCGGCTTTCTTTTTGATGCGTGAGGGAAGAAACTTAGACGTTGCATTTATTATTCTTGGGATAAAAATGTTACAGAAAACAAAATTATTTGTAAACTCGTCTTTCACTCTTTCCTAAAATAATTTGTCGACTGAGAAGTATCTTAAATGGATTGTTTATTGCATCTATTTCGTACGGGATTTGCTTCCGAAATTTTATTATATTGCGAGAAGGTTAGAACTTCATCCTGTCGCATGCGTGATTTTCTGTTCGATGAATTATGTGATCATGGCTTCAAATTTAGAGTGCGCGTCCAATGTTGACAGCTGTGTATTTGCAGCCAGGTACCAGCGTCTGCGTACTCTCTGCCTACCCTTAAGTCAGCGCCTGGAGGAGTTTCAAGAAGTACACAAACGTGTGCAGCGCAGAACTCTTTGCTTTCTTTTTTCTTCTCTTTGCAAAGTTCTCGTAGTACAAGCTTCGACGGTTTTTCCAAGCGAGAATCTTTGCGTAAAAACACAATTTGCCCAGAACTTTGGGTCGTGAAAAAGATTGCTGACTGCGTAAATTTCCAGAACCTGTAGTTTCTCTTGTAAATACAAGAAAAGAAACATCGTGCACTTTGCGTTCATAGTACTGATAATTATGCGCCAGGATTAATATAGTGTAAATGGGCTACGAAAAATATTATGAATTTAATGTCTCCTGCCATTTCAAGACTGTGGAAGAAATTTCATCTTTAATTATTATGCTCTTCCCAGAACGGCGGTTTCCCCCAAACTCGACCTTAAAAACGTTTCTCATTTGTTAGCTTGTATTTTTATTGGAATTTTTCAATAAGTCGAAGAATGAAATTGATGAGCTATTTTGAAAAGAATCAGACTTTGTTTAGAAGGAGTTGTTCCAGAAGACGCTGTGTTGACTCTTGTTCGGCTGCGTGTATTCCACGAGTTGTTTGAAGGACGTTTCCTTGCGGGAGCAGCAGGAAGACAGACTCGCTGTTAAATCTTTGAAAGAAAGAAGCAAAGGGATGTGAAGAATAGGGCAGGGGTCTGCGTGGGCGTGTGCGAAGGGCGCGCACACGATGGCAAGAGCAATGTGAGAGCCGGGGGCGGGGTGGAGGGCGCAGCGGAGCAGAGGCGGCGGGTGGCGGCGGTGGCGGCGGTGGCGGCGGTGGCGGCGGTGGCGGCGGTGGCGGCGGCGCCGCCGTCGCTGTCGCGACAACAAACACGGGTGTATTAATAGCGGCGCGTGCTAAACGCAGCGCCCACGTGCGGGCGACTTCGGGCGTGGGCGGAGGAGAGGGGCGGGCGGGAGGCAGTGGGGGCGGCGGACGGTGACGTTGCTGGTGACGACTACAGCGGATTTGCACCTCGGCTCAGTTCACAATGGCCATCTGTCCCAGGGATGGGAATGCCCCTGCTCCCAAACGCCACCTATCATTAAGTAATAGTCACATTCAATTCTTCGAACCTAAATGTTTTCTGTTTTCGTGAGATTTTTTAATTATAAGCTATCTTCACATCGTTTATTATGAAGACTTTTACCGAAAGTGTGAGGATGAGAAGGAAAATATTTTGAACGCAAATCAAGACAAACTGTGAAACATTTAAAACCTGAGATGTCTCTGGTTTTACGTTTCTTTATTTTGTTTAATTAAATTTGGGCATCGCAGAGGCAGGAATGGCAGGGATCATATCGGAGTGGCGGAGCCGCTGCTCGCAGAAGCGTCGGCGGGAGCGTGCTCTCTCGGAGCTATTTGAGGCCGCGCGGGTGCCGCCGCTGACGGACACACGGAGCACATGCGCTGACGTTTGTGAGGGACACGGTTCTCCGAATTCGAATATAACTGATGGACGTTCTGGGCAAGTGGTCAATACTGACCAGTCATATTAGGTGTGATTTGTATGTGAGTAGTGGTCAGTTCTCGTGTCACAACTTTGGATGTCGGTATATTTAAAGAAAAAAAATTCTACCATTCAGTCTGTTAAGTGCTTGGTAATAATATCTCAAAAGTTGTATGTTGATTTGTTGCGTGTGTAAATGATGACTAACACGAAGTTTCGAGAACATGTTTGGTAGTAAAGTAGAGAGAATCGGGTTTTAGCGCAGGTACTGAAAAATGTTGACCCCGTAAGATAAAATGTTAACAATCTTTGCGATACAAAAACGCCATTCCGTAGTGGAAAACAGATTAAATGAAATGTTGGTCATAAAAAGGTATTGTTATAGTTCTGGCGTACTATTCAGTGTTGTAATATCCCGTCGCTCTTTCCAAGAGGCCATTCAAAAAATACGTGTTTTTTGCAAAATTAGCGATTCCTACACCCTCCCCTTTCCGCAAGTATTCGTACTTTCCATAAGTAATCCCTGTTGCAATCAACGTATCTTTATGATTGTCTCCTCCTGAGTGAAATAAAACTACGTCAAAATTGGTTGTTTCATAAGCATTTCAATACAGTATTTCAACTTTAATATCGAGATACTATTTTATTTTTAACATTTGTTCTAAAGTTAATTTATTTATAATTATAAAAACGTGAAAACGTTCATTTTTCTTGTACAACCTTTCTCTCTCGTTCGCTTTTATCTGAGTTATGGGAACCCCCTCCCACTCCCCTGAAAGCGAACGTATTTTTTAAACGGCCCCTTAACCAGAACGAGCAACACTTCGCCGATCGTTCGTCCTCTGGCAGCCGGAGCAGAGGTTCGCTGAGTCACTGGTGCGCGCAGGCAGTCCTGAGAGCTGGACGGCGGCGACGGCGCTGGCTGCGCCAGGGCCTTGCAACTCTCCATCAAAACCGGGGACAAAGCTCGAGGGAGCTACAATAGAACGCGCTAGTGTCGTAAGGTACAGCTGCATGTAAGGCTCGCCTACATCCGGACATAAATATTGGCTGATAGGTGAGAAATACCGAAAAGTGTCTTCTAAATGCTCAATTATTTATAATTTACATATAACAAACCGCTGAAGAAAGCGCGAACATCGACGCTATCTTCTGTAACATTACGCGCTTGACATTGCGTCCTGCGAACCGACGCAGCAGTCACGCACGTTTGAAGTAGCGTTGGTAGCAGTTCGTATTTTAGTTCCTATAAGAAGGGGAGGGTAGATCTCGCTAGGGGAGAGCGCGTCATTCTAATGGTCTCCACTACGTTGCATGGGAGTTGAAAGGCCCTGGGCTGCGCCGGAGAGCCGACGGACGCCGGACGGCCGGGGCAGTGGGTCGGCGCGGCGCCGGGGCGCGACGCCGCGTGGCGCGGGCGAGCGAGCGTCGCCTCGCGGGCGGGGGGAAGCGGGGAACCGGGCGAGCGAGCGGGGAACAGCCTGCGCCAGCGTATATTTAACGGAGGTATGTAGGCCGCCGGCCGGCCGCCAGCACCCGCCGGCGCCGCGAGACATCCACGGCTAAGCGGAATCGCCGAAATACAGCGGCACGTGGTCTCTCGGAGACGTACCACGCGGACGGTGAATTGTACGGTTTCGCGAATTGAATTCTGTGTCCTGAAAGGAAATTGAATCTTTCGAGTATTCAGAAGTTTAAGAATTAAATTTATTGCTCGGTTCAGAGCAGCGGTCCGATTATTTTTGACAGTTTCCAAAACAATTGAGCACCGCTGAAGATCCCGCCGATCTGCAAAATGAGTTATTTCACCAGCCAGATGAGCCGACCGCCAGCTGACATTCGGAAGGGAAGGTTCAGTGAACGCAGTTGGAATTGAGGGATACTTTTTACGTCATTTTTAGTTTTCTGATATCGTCACAAAATATAAGGTGGTCAGAATTGATTGAAATCATGTTAAAAAGCATGTATCAACATTAATGAACATTCTTTGATGCTATTTCTGTTCTAAGAAAATCGAATTATAAACATGAGAACATGATCAATTTACTGGTTGGGAATGATAGAAACTTATATTGACCAATGGTGTTGCTGAGAGAGAAATTACACAATGTATTCCCTATGTTGTAACGCTTTACTTCAAAATAATGCGATCTTTCGAAATGGCCAGTAATTGCAATAATTTCAGTCATGGATGAAGCATTTTACGTTCATAATTTTATTGGGTGTTTTAATTCAATTACAAGTGTTCCATCTTCGCAACGAACCTTGCATGTTTAATTTCAGCGATCGAATTCCGGAACGTAAGTTATCAAAAACGTTTCCGTATTGATCGCGAATGTGTCCAATGAATTTCTACTGCCACTGGTCGAGCGTGGTCGATAAGAGCGTCCCTGCGGCTTTTCGTGCTTAAACATTCGCCACGGGCAGTGTTATGCTTCACCGGACATGTATTTTAGAAACCCATACGGTTTGTTCTGCGGCCGCTGCCACTGTAATAAAACGTTTATTTACAGCGTATCGTGAAATGCTAAAATAGAACTTTGCGGGGAGGGCAAAACGCAATATTGCGCGATCATAACGTAACTGTATTGCTGCGTACACAGAGACCAGAGACTAACTTCTCCAATATCGGGGACGCAGCAAATGAAGCAAAAGAATTGCCGTAACTCTGGCCAATATCGGAGGACGTGGAGTCATCCAGCAGATGGGGATGTGAAGAGGCCGGCTGTGAGCCAGCCTGTGACAACTGCCGAGCGGGGGCGGCGGGCCAAGTGCCCGCTCGTTTCCGCGTATTCACGGTGGGTGGAGGCCCTGGAGGCGGTGACGAAGCTTCGGCTTGTGGGACCCGGAGAAGACTTCGAACGAGTCGTCCCTCCCAAAAATGGAGAACGGCGGCGGTGGCAAGGTTTCGGCAATCATTGATCAATAAAGAAGCAAAATGTACCATTCTGTTCAGAGTGATTGCCTGACTACACTCAATTTAAATAGTGCCTTCTGGAAGATCAACTAAACGCGGTTATCCAATTGGGAGCTTCGTTACAACTAAAATGTTTGATATTGAAGCTCCCGAATGGATAACCGCGTCCAGATGATATGTCCGATTTAAATAGAGTGAAAATTTCTAAGTATACATCGTACTGGGCGCAGCATACTTCGTCTGTGCCCCCTTAGCTGCCCATCTTTGGGAAGTACGAAAGTGCACGGACAGTTTGAATACGACCCAGACAATAGGGAGTTTTTGCGTGCCATAGCGGACAGCACTATCCATCTTCTGCGCATGCGCAAGTTAAAGTTTCGCGTCACTTTTGTGCATCTGCGCATGCGTAAAAGATCGATAGTTCTGTCCGCTATGCCGTGCAAAATCCCTCTAATAAAGGGGTGGAACAGAAAGTGCAGGTCTTGTGTGAATCATCTCCATCGACATCACGAGGTTGACAAAAATGTAGTCGAATATTACAAAAGCAGTGTATAAAAAAATCAACTATAGTTATGTACAGGTGCGGTAACTACGTTATCGTAGGTACTTAATGATACATTACGAAACAATTGGAAGTTGCATTTGTTCCAACGAAACGTGATTAAAACAGTGGAATTACCATTGACTTCTGTTGGCCCTGAACAGTCGAGGCATTGATTGTATTAGATACGATAAAAGGATTTAGTTTTATTGATATTTAAAAGTGTAGCCATGACGATTAACAATTGTCGTTTCAAAATGAAATTGTCAAACAAACTAAAAATAGAATGGCGGAGAATACAGTAATGTGTAACGTTTGTTGTAAATTTTCAACACTGCTGAACAGAAGTTTTTTAAATTCAGTCGCATTAAATATAGTTGAACTTACCAAAAAATTGGGGAAAGAGACGAAACAAGGCCCTTAATGACGTTGGTGACAAAACCCGCAGAGACAGCATGTTCAAATAGTACAGCGTTGCCGCTGGCGGGCTAGTGTAGTGCACTAGCAGTTCTGAAAAGGCGTACGGCGGCCGTGCGGGTGATGGCAGATGATAAAGGGGCCGCTCAGTCATTGTGCCAGTCGTTAATTTTAACGGCTTTTTCATCGCGGCGGCGAGGCCTCTAATGGCTGGCGCGACTGAGGGAGCGCCCGCGGCGACAGCGCTGGCGGCGGCGCGGCGACTCTGGGCGATTGCTCTGCGCGGGCGCATGGAACGCCGTCTCTTCAAGTGGCGCGCCACTCTTTTAAACAAGACTGCGGGGAATTAATATTTATACTCAAAATCAGGAAATAGTCTGTCACTATTACATGTAATTATATTCGATGAATTTGGCCACGTTTTCTGACAGAGAGTAGTTTAATATTTTTTAAACAACTCAGAATCGCTTAATTTTGAACTTAAGTTTTTAGTTTTCATTACTCAAAAACATTTTTCATTACTTCGAAACGTCGCAGAAGAAACTGAACAATGAAAAAAGTTTAAAAAACATTTAAGTATACAATTATGTGATTCAAAATGTTTTTTTTATCTACTGTCAAAAAATCTGTGACCAAACTCATCAAATATAACTAATATTTTCGGAGGTAGTATTAAATATTTTGTTCAGTGTTTAATTCATTTCGAAATTGTAACGAAAATGTCACAAAAGGAACATTAATAAGTCGAAATGATGAGACTTCATTCTCTTAAAATTTAAATACCCGCAGTTCAGGGGGAATATTGCATTCACGTGATATGCTCGAGAAAGAAAAATAAAATTGTGTTTTTGCATATCTTGAACCAATGACTTCCGTTCCTTTTACTCCATTACGAATCTCGTCCCAGTGAATCAGCGATTTGTTGGCTAATACGCTTCGGTAACTTTGTAAACGTATATTTAGTCTTAGGTGCAGTGCTTTAATCTGTGGGAACCCGTTTCCTTGAATGACGCAATTAGGAATTATGGGAAAATATACTTGGCTTTGGAAAGATCTGGGGCGCAGTATGCTCTTCGCGTTTGGTGCAATAATAACACTCAAGTTCCTGAAAAAACAAGTGGAGTGAACATGAAACTACTCTGTGCAGCTGTTTCACAATAAATCGCAATAGACTTGAATGATATCTCTGGACCTGGGAGGCCTAGATATCTGCGAGGAACCTTGTTCGACATCCTTGCATCCTTGTCCTAATACTTAAATTCTTACCCTAATAAACAATTCAACGGGCATAAGTTTAAATATTTTCACGGAAAACATCGAAGGCTCGCGACAAGAAACTAAGGATAATATAACATACATTTCGGACCAAGGGAAATAATATTTCGAAAACTTTTCGTATGTAGACACTTGAAATGGAAATTACGTTATTACCATCGGCACTACGTCTCTTGAATGTACGTGCCGTCAATGTACAGAAGCTCATTTCCACTATCTTTTGCCTCCATTATTCGAACTCCCGTTTCGCCAGCTTAACTTCGCCAATCCGAAACCTGACGGTCGCTGGCAAGTCGGGGTCGTCTGCTGAAACACTGCGCAAACTTTGGCCAACGCATTATCGGCCGCAGTCTGCCGGAAAGTATGCGCCATCCACGAAATAGCATAAAGGAGGGCGAGGACGCGGCCCGAGCACAAAGGCAACCGGGCGGCACAAAGGCGGATTTAGCGATGGCGCCCCCCCCCCCGTCCTCGCTATCGTCCTCCCCCCCCCATCCCAGTCTCCCTACCCCTGCAATCTCCATCCCTCGTCCCAGTCCTCGCTGTCGCCTCCGCATATGCCCTGGCCCACAGCCTCGCTGTACACTCGCCTCTTTCTATGTCCATACCTTTTTTTCCTCTCCTTCGGGCGAAACTTCTCCCTTCTCCTTCGGGCGAAAACTCTCCTTCGGGCGAAAACTCTCAAAAGCCAGGTTTTCTTTATCAGTCAACGGCCTGGAGATTTTTTTCCCCATGCTTTCGGGGTGAAGGGGTAAATGTGGTTTATCTATTAAAGCTGAGCATTCTGAAGGGCATTGAGAACAATAAAGAAATAATAGGTTTTAAAATGAACTCGTAACATGTCACCATCCGTTTTCTTTATAGACGGTTATCCCTGGTAGTGCGACCAGCTCCTCGTTAACTTCTTGTGAATTTTACAATGGACAAAGGGTGTTCTCTAAATGTTATCTCAGTTTCTCATTTTATTATTCGGTCTGCATTTATCTATGCAATTATTATTTTTATGTTGTTTGAATGGCAGAACAAGGGAAAACTCATGAGTAACGTTTGGGAGGGAGGAACTCTACAAACGTTACATCTCATTACCATGGTTATGATTTATTAGAGCCCGTGCTTGGTTTATGACTCAGGTGAAGGTTCAGGGCATCATAATAAACAAATACGAATACGTAAGCGTTCTTCTGGAAACATATCAAGTATCCAACATGTAGTGAAAAAAATACTAAACTTATTTGTGATACTCCGGAGATCCCTTATTTCTTGTGCTTCTCGTTCCTTTGGCACTTATACATCATTAAACTCGTCATGAATTCCACTTCAGTCATCGTCACTCCAGTATCGATCCATAATTCTCGGCTATGTACGCAGACGTGGGCAAGAAATGACGGAAATAAATGCCCATTTTCACGGGCGAAGTGTTTCTCGGTAGCGTCGTCAGTCCGTTGGGCCGCAAGGGGTTTATCGTAGACGGGCGGGGCGGGGCGGGGCGGGGCGGGGCGGGGCGTGACGGGTGGGGCAGGGAAGGAGCAGGGCTTCGCCCGCCGCTGCCGGTTTGGTCACGTGCGGCGGGGCTCAGAAAGGCGTGTCGCGTGTCGGCAGCGCCTCACGTGCGCCGTGCTGCGCCGAAATAACAACCGCAAAGAAGAGAGGCGCGGGCGGCGCGAGGCGAGGACAAGCGGAGGGCTCGCTCGGCGCGCGCCGCTCCTCGGCTTTGAAACGCTCTCACCCGAATGTTTTCGTAGGGGCTGCCGAACACTTTCTGGAAAATCAAATTTAATGAAAATGAGCTTGAGGACGAAACGAAAAGGTGCATTCGTTTCTATTATTGTGATAAATGGAGGCTGGAATTTCCAAAGGTGTTGGCTTCTTGATGTCAGTTGAAACAAAAAAGATGTATAATAAAATATTTTCAGAAATTCTTCTGCAAGTACCAGTATCATTATTATTATTTTCAAATTGATATTAATGACATTGCCTCTTGTTTCAATTGAATCATTGAAAATGTTTAATTAAATCGTGTTTGTCTTGGTATTGGCAAATGGTAACTTTGGCGCTACCCATTTGAAATTGTTAGTCTTCAATAATACTACTTCAATAATTACTACAAGTAATGCAAGTCTCTTTTTTAACAAATATTATTCGTAATACACGTAATTTAAGCATCAACTTCAATAGCATGTTAATGGAAGTTAAAAAGAAATGAATTTTTATGAAATTTTCGGGGGCGGGGTTGTGTCTCCATCGCCACTCTACTCCTTGCTGGACTAGTTGAATCGAAATTCGCCCACAGCTACCATGCCCCGCCCCCACCGCAGGCTGCGCTGCCAGAAATCTTCTGTTCAAAGATCTTCGGGGCCGTTTGGCACCGTGACTTTGCGCAGTTTCGCGTTCGCGGAAGGGCAGTCTGGCACGCGTCTGTTATTGCGCTTAAAGACTGGATGAAGAGAGGAGGACTCTTGAAAAAAATATGATTTTATTATACAAAAAGGCAATGCGAAACCGAGAAAAAATATCTGATTTTGGTTTCTCCGCAAGAATTCGGGTCCTTCTGTTATTTACTGCGGATTCATTCATTTGTTAGTAGTAGATGGATTATGGTGAAATGAAGTGAAAGTTTTTCGTAAAAACATCACTTTTTCACGTTATTTCAGAGTTTCGTTTTCTTTTGTGGATTTTGCCCCGAAATACGATTCACTTCTTAATATCGCAGTTTCTTTCCCAGCTACCACCCAAAATATCATTACTATGGGAATTTTATGATTATTATTAATGTTTCCAGTGATGATACACCAGTCAAGTACGGTTAGGCGGAGAGATGGAAAACCGGCAGATGATTCATGTAATGCAATAAGTTCTTCTCTAGAACAATAAGAAATGTCTGTCTCATTCTATCATTACTGCATTTAATCGTAGCAAATGCGCACTTTTCCCAGATGGCTGATAATTGCTCTCCTTGTGTCTTTGAGACACAAGGAAATCAGGTTTCCAGCAGACTCTCGAAATCCTCCGATAGGTCTCTGACGGCGTGAGTCTGATTTCGAAGAAGATCATGGCTGTCGTGCGAGATTTCGATCCTTCCAGTCGTATCATACACCACTGCTTGGAAGAGATTGTGTATTTTAAGCTTGTGAAAATGTTAAGAAGACGGTAACTCGAACTACTGGTAATCTAAAATGAAATACACAAAAAGAAGAAAAGTGAAAGAAGAAATGCACCATGAATTGTTGATCAGTTCGAACTTGCGCACTTACTTTACTGACTTACAAAACATCCCATTAGAGTTACGATGTAGGTTTTGTAAGTCTCGTAGGAAGAAAGAGAATAACCTAAGAGCTTGCTCGGAACATTTTACTTAATCAACTATTTCTTAAAAATAGTGACCAGTTGAGATGGCTCAGGGCTATAGATATTGCCACTACAGACCTGACTGGAGGTCCTGAGACTCGAGTTCCGCCGGTGGCAGATTTTCGTAACTACGAGTAGCTAGGTAGCTGGATCGAATTCTGCCTCTGACCTAAGGAGAATTCCAGGGACTGGCTGCTCTGATCGGTAGTTTTCCGAGGTTTCTCCGATCGAACGTCGATCGATCTCCATACGAACGTCTGAGCGGTACCCTAACAAACTGGTCAGGGATCGCGCGCGATATTTCCTTTATTATAGTTCCCTCTTCCCTCACATACACACACATACATACACACATACATATATACTCGCCCGCGCGTGCGCACTACACCACCACGTATGCGGAGACACGTATGCGGAGACACGTATGCGGAGACCCGTCGGGAACTTCGAACTTGCCCTGGCTGGAGCGGTGCTCCGCCGGAGGCGATGCTAAGAATGGGTAATCTCACAAGCCGACGTACATGACGGTGTCGGATCTCACATTCCAGAGAGGGGGAACACCGTCACTTCCCGTGATGTAAAATGCACTACACTTTCGGGGCATAACTACTACAGCAATTGACGGGCCCTGAAACAAAATAGTCGATCAATTATAAATGGTAAATTAAATTACAGTGATCAGTGAACGATCAATATTTGACGGCAGTGCATTATTTGTTCCAGATTATTCGTGCGCGCTCGTGGGAGACATCCTTCTGCAAGGTCACCTGTACATCACCAAAAACTACTTCGCCTTCTACTCCAACGTTTTCGGCTACGTCACGAAGGTATGTCATCACATCCGCTCGCGCCCATTCCCCTCGCTTTTTGCTTTCAATGAAAGGTCTTAATTTCTGACAAAGCGCTTTCGTCTCTGTAATAAAGTGAATGTAAATGACGTTACCTCAAAATCCTCGCCGATGCCGTGTACACCTTCTGTGAAAATATTTGAGTGAAACCGATATTTTTTTTTCCAATTTTCATAGCCATTATATTTTAGATTCTAGTATTGTTCGATCAGTTTGGGTACTCTTCCAATGAACCACGTCTACTAAGGAATGGAAATGTTCTGCATATTAGAAATAGACGTGTTCGGATTTGTTGTCCCTGTGTAAAATAGTTACATTTATCTCTTCAAAGCTTTTTAATTTCCAAAAAGTGTTTTTTGTTTTCTACATAAAAGTTTAAAAACAATTAAAACACAAATGTTTCTGTGATGTAATCTGCGCTGCATCAAATATCAAAATAAATATATAATTAAAACGCTAATTAAAACGACAGCCAATGATTTCCGTATACAATTTTTTCACAGTAAAAACAAACAATCTACCAAATCATTTTGGTTGTTATTATATGTTATAATTAATAATTTCCAGAATTAAATCAGTTAGGTTGCATTATAATATTTCTCGAAAATTCATGGGCTCTATTGGTTTTCGAGCCGTAGACTAGTAAACGTGAGAACTTGAAGAAAACTTGCCGAGGAGTCTTCAATAGAAACTTGCATAGGGATGCGACATCGGCAGAAAACATCTATCTTTCAAAACCTCGACGTTTAAGATTGGAACATCGATGATTTTGAGCGATGTTTTATTAACACTGATGTTTTTTAAACATCGTTTATTTTCTAAGTGATTTAGTAACCTTTAACTTTTACAATTGTGCGAGGGGTAATTTAATTTGACAGGGCCGTGTTTAATTAATAATTAAGCTTTAACTGGCATAATAATAACAATTTAAAAAAGTGAACGCGAAAACCCAATGGCACAGGGTCGTGTCAAGGGGTCAGTTATTCCTCAGTTCGCCGAAGAAGAAAGCGAGACGGAGGGGAGGCACTATGCCTAGTTGTCTATTGCACGTGCGACGCTTTGGCCATGTCTTAGAGTGCAAAATATCAAGACAATGGGCTCCCTCTCGATGGAGAGAGAGTTTGCTTAATGAAGGTTGAATTTAGTAAACAGCGTTCGCTTCGTTTGAGCACATGCAATGTGTCAGTGGTGTCATCACTAATTAACTTTTACAAAATTGTGATATGGAAATTTTTCGCACACATAAAATTTCTAAACAAGATGGGAAATGTAAAAAAAAAAGTCGATAATAAATGAATGTGAAAAAAAACATTGACTTTAATGTATCGATATTTTTTATAGAAACATCGATGTTTTGAAAACCTCGACATCGACGTGGCATGCGTAACCGGCGGGTGACGCGGGGCGACAAATGTGGTGTATGTTGCGCAGTTGCTGATCCCGACGGTGTCGGTGCTGCGGGTGAGCAAGGAGAAGACGGCGCGCATCATCCCCAACGCCATCGGAGTGGCCACGGGGCTGGAGAAACACGTGTTCGGCTCGCTGCTGTCGCGCGACTCCACATACAAGCTCATGATTCAGGTGTGGAAGGAGGCGCTGGCGCAGGGGCCCAAGGCTACGCTGCCCCCCGTGCAGGTGAGACCCCACACCCCTCTTTCTCCCTCCAACAACCAGCCACCACCCACGAACACTGATGGGGCCGGAAGAGGGATAATTTGTCCTCTGCTTTACTCAAAGGTTTTGACGATTGTTACAAATGGTGTGTATAATTTGCACACAATTGACTTTCTAGGTATCATACCCCAGTTCTTAACCCCAGGAAAATACATGATTAGCACCTATACAACTGTGCACACAACACAGTTCTTCGTTTTTTCACGTAACTCACCACCCACCACAATTTGCCTCGCTACAAAATTATTCGTTTGGTTTCATCCCAAGTATTTTAATTCTATTCTGTCTTAACATTCTTTACATAGTTCTTAATACAGATAATTGGTGCTGAATGAAGTTCATAGGTTTTGTTAGTGTTGAGTAATATTTTACATTATTTATTATTTCACATGAAGTTTTAAAAAATACCACTAGTCTGTTTAATGTAATGTAAATGTGTTATAGTCCAGTAAGATGATCTGGCTCCGGTTTGCCGAGTGAGTTCAGAAAATAAGAAACCATTTCAGTGCGAAAGGAGGGGTAGTATGGCAGACCCTTGTATAAGCTTGCTGCTACACAAATAAGTATTCCCCAGATCTTTGCTTCTCTAACCTTCCCACAGTGAGAAATGAATACAATAATGCTTACTTTCATCTGCAAAGAACCTTCTGTTCATTGCATCTCAGTTGATTCGCTTTGCCAATGCCAAAAATTCAGCTTTTTGTCTGACGAAAGTGCCTTGGCGTCAGATTTTTGTCTGACGAAAGTGCCTTGGCGTCAGATTTTTGTCTGAAGAAAGTGCCTTGGCGTCAGATTTTTGTCTGAAGAAAGTGCCTTGGCGTCTGATTTTTGTCTTAAAGTGCTTTGGCTTCAGATTTTTGTCTGAAGAAAGTGGCTAGGCTTGTGACCTCTGAGCAGAGGGTGGCTTTTGAGCGAGAGCACGTGTGTGGCAGGTCATGAAGAGCGAGGTGGACTCGGTGAGCGGCGACATCCAGCTGCCGGAGGACGAGGACTCGTCCATGTCGGGCAGCGAGCACTCGTGCCCGCCCACGCCCATCGACTGCCCCACCGACATATCCCACTCGGAGGGTGAGTGTCTGCCTCCGCTGCTACCAAGTGAGTCTCCAACCCCCACATTTCAGGGGTTCTTCTGTATTATACCTGTGAATATAAAATTCGTTTTAAATGACCCTGTGGCGACTCGTGGGCT
Source organism: Acheta domesticus (assembly GCA_031308135.1). Taxonomy (NCBI): domain Eukaryota; kingdom Metazoa; phylum Arthropoda; class Insecta; order Orthoptera; family Gryllidae; genus Acheta; species Acheta domesticus. The sequence goes on along the minus strand of JAHLJT010009436.1, from coordinate 149,827,496 downwards.
GAGATTAGGAATAAGTGGTATCTGCAAGGAAGACTTGTACGCCGTAGTTCGATTCACATAGACTTCTCTTTTTTAATGTGATGTGGTAAATAATTAAAGAACGTGCAAGATTTAAACAAATGATGTTTGAACAAAATTCGGAAAGTTCGCCATACTTTTTTAGATTGGCAGAAATGTTGCTGTAGAAATTTTGCAACACGATTGGTTCTCGATAGCACAGCCCTTCGGATCTTCTGTAATTTCAATTATATTGTGCTGTGAGGCATTCTGAACCCTAGACAAGAGTATGCAGTAGATGTCTTGGAAAGACACTTTATCTTCCTATAAGAACGTGAAATGGTTGGGCTTGTAACTCGCAGTTACGGCGCCGCAAGTGAACAAAGACATCTAGTAAAGATCTTGAAATCATTTCGCGTAACAAATAAAGTAGATACATTTCGCTCGTTCCCAAGCTGCCAGTACGCAAATCCTAGGAAAGAAAAGGGAGTTATGATAGTCCGGTTTCTAAAGCAGTAGTTTTGATAATGTTAATAATTCTCATTGCCCACGTATACATTCCTTGAAGTGCCACTTCCTCTCCTCTGACGCGAGCCACCGCTGCAACGCCCCTCCCTCTGTGTAACGCCCGCGTGTGCGCGCGTGGTGTTGCAGTAGGCGAGGGCGACCCGACGCCGCCCGCGGGCGGGAAGCTGCCCAACGGGAAGCACTCTTCGCGGCTGGCGCGCAAGGTGCTGTCGCACGCGGGGCACGGCGGCGGGGCGGTCGCGGGCGTGGGCGTGTCGGCCGGCGGCGCCTCGGCCGGCGCCGGGTCTGCGGTCGCGGGCGCGAGGACGGGCGGGGGCGCGCTGGCCGCGCTCTCCGCCGGCGGCGCGTGGCCGCCGCGCCCCGCCCACCTGCTGCTCTGCTCCACGGCGCTGCTCGTGCTGCTGTTCCTGTCGGCCGCCTTCCTGCTGTACCGCATCGGCCGCGTGCAGACGCAGTTCGCCGCGCCCGACCACCCGCTCTCGCTCGCCGGCAGGTGCGTGTCTCGCCCCGCTCGCCCCCGCGCAGCCTTTGATAGGTGCTAGCATGCGCTTACCCGCTCACTCCTTCACGGGGTCGCTAACACACGCGGACCATTCATATCCAATGGCTTGTTGGCCAACAACTTGCTTGTTTAAGTTTTTAAAAAAAGTCACGTTTGGAGGGAGAACGATAGCTACATTCAATACCCGCAATAGTTCGAGACCATATCAACATTTAGATATGGTCTCGAGCAGATGACAGACAACCACTTATGTGGAAAACCACAAAATTTTACAGGAGGAAGGAAAAACACTATGTGTTGTTCATAATGTACATTGGACTAAAGTTAGTCATTCTACACTTTCTATATAATAGTATTAAATATTTATACACTTACTTTACTCTTGTATGTGGCTCTTACCACATTCAAGATATTCTATTATCAATAAATTGTAAAGGTCACATTGGAGGCTTTACATTTTCTATTTTAAAATCATAAAATCTATTTTTTTTTTTTTTGGAAATTTTCTAATCAAACTAAAGAACAAACAAATTCTGGATCAATGATAACAAATTATAATGTAGAGAATAACGAATGTAGGTCAAAAAATAGTATATTTATAGTATGAGGGTAAGATCAACAAGATTACAAAATGCAAAAATTGCTAATTTCATTACCTAGGAGGTTGTCTATCATCAATGAGTATGAATCGTCTATGAATCTAATTGCGGGCTTATCTGCATGCCTCTGCCCACTGCCCGCCGACCTAAGCCATGCTGTGACAGTCTTCTCTCTACACAGCCCCAGATGGGCTGGTTCTTGTGTGCTGCTGACAATGGCAGCTTCAATAAATTGAAAATTAGGTTACCGTTTTGATGTCTGCTTGGCCACTTTGAAAAAACCAAATCCAAAAAGGCAAATTTATTTGTGCAATCTTAAAAGATCAAAATATAACTTCAGTTGAGGTAGGTCTCAGATAGTTTAAGGAGAGGATCCTTTATCAGTATTTATTGAGCATTTTAGCTTAGATGCCTCAGATTGCAGACATAGCATTACCTTCATGAAAAAATGTAGGCATTCATGGTTGGCAACAGTATTGAGTTTTCCATGGGAACACAGCCTTTAACTACACTACTTAAAGTACTTATTAAAAATTATAATATTTAATTTTCAAGAACTATTTAGTTTATTCCTCCCATTTGCTCCCATCACCCCATGATTCTTCATCTACGTAGCCTATTTCATCATTGTTCTTCCCAATTCCATACACATTTGCATGCACTTTCACACTGTGGCTTCTACAACTTTATAAATAAGCAGTCTTGACTTAATAATGCTTTTTTGGCTTTTCACATGGAATCAAACTTGTTTCCATTTACGCACTCAGCCAATTAGTTGAAATTAATTAATTCCTATTAAGGTATTTACACACAATGTATTTATGTAAATGTACACTTCAATACAAAACAGTTGAGATTTTGGATATATTTTACTACAAAATGTATTGGAAAATTGTGAATGAAACACAGTAATCGCATTGTATCTCAATGCCTCAATTTCAAGTTCTGGTGCAGGTATAGTGCCTCAATTTCAAGTTTAAATTCTAGTGATGGTGCCATGAAATAAAACAATGTTGGTTCCCATTAATGGAGAATTTGTAGAAAACTCCCAGTGGAACTGTGATTTCTTCCTCCTCCTCCTTCCCCTAAAAATTACTTCATTGACTTTGTTATTAAATTGAAACCTTTTAAAACAAAATAAGAAAGCTGCTCCTCTGAAACTTCTAGGGGGAACATTCATTTTGGTTGAGAAATTTGACTTTTGAAAAAGCTTGTGACTTGTTTGTGGGCCCAGTGCCTGTACTGCCGTTAATTGCCAGGACATTGAGAAACAAAAAGTATGAAGGATCTCAGAATGAATCTCTCTTGTAGCTAGTATTCCCTACTCTGAGAATTTCTCTGTAGTTCTAGGGCCAATTCCATAGCTGATGTGTCTACTCCCTCTCTCCCCCATTTTCAGCAATATTGTCATTTTGAACAAAATTAATAAAATACAAATTTCTTGGTCTTGGCACCCACGCTTCCCCTCTGGATTTGTCATAGTGTAGAACTTTGTTTTATTTTTTTATCACTCTGATGCAGTTGCTGAGTTGATCAAGAAAATATGACTCATTTTCACATGCCAAATTTTGCTTTATGAAATTTGGTAATCAGAAACTACATTAACGTTCTAGCAATTTATTATTCCCTCTTTGCTTAACAAAACATGGCACTCCTAGAACCCAAAGATGCTCAAAGAGAAATTGGTGTAACAATTCATTGGATTTTGTTTTTGGATATCAATTTGTACTGCTCTGTTTTCTCCCCAAGTGTACTTAATTGCACATTTGTCTTTTGTCATTGAAGTTACCTACAAGTAACTTCCTTTCATAAGGACCTACAAATGACAAAGACCAGTCAAGTCAGTTCTAAGTACAGTAAGCAATTACCATTTAAAATTATCTAATTGATTTTCTGCAGACTCAAGAGAATTAAATTCACTGGAGAAAAAGAAAATGCTTTAACAGTTGTAACTCTCTTAACCAGGGCTATTACATGCCCCCCTCCTCGGTGGTAAATTCCTATTAATTGATCAATTATTAAAAAATATATTTTAAGAATAAATTGTATGGTTAATCTTAAAGAAGAATAAATTTAAAATTCTTCTCATTCAATAACTAGAATTATCTGTTTCATAAAAAAAAAAAAAGAAAGAAAGAAAGAATTATTTGAAAATCAGCCAAAAAGCATTGAAATGTTACTTCTTCATACTGAAGAATGTGCAACATCACTAATTATTAAGTAGAATTTCCTTCTTTTAAAATTTTCACCAGCCGATGTCACGTATTCAAGCATGCAACACATACAATTAAAAGGAAACACTCACATATTGTTAGTATTCTTTGTTGCTTATATTATTTATCAATTAAATATATATGTAATAGAACATTATTAGAGGACAAATTGAAAAAGACAAATTCACAGCATTGCTTTGGTTGGAGACTGCTTGCTATACTCATTATCTTATTAAAGGGGCTCAGCTTGAAAAGACCATTTTTCTTTCCCCTCCAGCAATGACATATATCAGGAAATATTAAAGTGGCAGACTCAACTACATTCCAGGTCAGCAAATGAAGTGCAAGAGTTTCTCAACACCAATCTCAACCAACTAGCAAAGGTAAGATATTTTTCTACTATATAAAAAAAAAAGTACATAACAGAATTGAAGAAAGGGGGGGGGGGACATCAAAACTACTTACTTAATTTTTTATCAAGAATTTATCAGATAGTTTAACCACACCAAAACATTTACTTTGTGTGAAAGTTAACCAACTTAATCAAATTTTACAATTGGAGTTCTCTCATCTGGCAATATTTGTCCATTATACAACTTCCCATTATTTATAACATCAAGTTAAAAAAATTGTTTTTAATTATATGTCAATAGTGCAATATTGATACAATAATCACTAAAGTTTGACTGAGTAGAATGTACTGGTGACTGTGGACCAAGTAAATGAGCTTCTAAGAACTGCAGAAAGTTAGGAACAAGTCTATTTTTTAAATTTACTTTGAAATTTATATTTAATATGATTTCGACTGCACAGAATGGTCTTCTTAGTACTTACTTCATGAAAACTATTTCTGTCTGTTAAATCTTGTTATTTTGTCTGATAATAGTCTAACATTGTGTGTAAATGAGTTCACACTCAATAATTTTTCCTGAATTAATTAACTTTTTAAATCAACCAAACCATTTTCTTGTTTCAAACCATTAACAAATGAAGAGAAAGATTTCTATACTAATTTGGATTTACAAAAGATTAAAATAAATTAGTATTTGTAAATATTTTTAATTAAATAAGGGTGCAGATTTTGATGCACATGGTTTCATCTTTTTAATTCAATTACACATGCTTTCTTACTTCATTTATATGTTGGGGTGTAAAATAGAAAATTTAACAGTAGTAATAGTGCTTTCCGCAGCAATATGTAATTGATTGAAATAAATAATTGAAAGAGTCAAATGAATTAGGAATAAAAACATTTCGTAAGATAAGAAAATCAGGAGAAATAACACGAATAATATAACAGAAAGCCTCTTTTGTACTCGCTGGAGCAGAGCCAAAGCACTTGCTCATACATTCATACATACATACTTACATAATTATATTTGCATACTGTTGCCTTTCATGTATTTCTGTTACATAACTTTGATGTAATGAACTTTTCAACATGCAGGTTTGATAGCTTAAGGGGGCATTTAACTCCAGCTTTCAAATCGCATTGAGTGCAGGAACCTTTCCCTTGCCATACTCTTTTAAATTGACTCCCAGGATCCTTGCAACCTGAGTTCAATCTCTGTTCACTCTCTTTCTTCAGGTTCGGCAGTCCCTGGAGGCTCTGTCTCTGCTCATAGTGACCGAAGAACAGCATTTGCAACGGCAGCAGAGGCTTCGAAAAGAAACAGAAGCTACTTCTCAGCAACACCAGCAGTACCAACAGCACCACCATCACCACCATCATCAGCAGCAAGGTGCAGCAGCACTACCACATGATAGGCTCAGTTAGCAGTGGCTCCAAGCACGTGCTTTGGCCCTCTAGAACTGTCTGCTGTGCTTAGTCCGGCACCTCCACCGTCTGCGTGTTACAGGCCCTCCCTGTGTCCAGCGCGACAATGGTCCAACTAAGGTACCTTGTAGCCAGTGCAATGATACTGTGCAAAAGGTTTTGGTCATTTTTTTTTGAAAACTGACTTCCTTGCCACAAAGTTGCTGTTTACCAAGCTTTCAAAACATGCACATATGGTACTTTGACCATGGTTGAAAACCACACTTGAAGAAAGAAAGGTGATTTTACGTGGAGATCAAAGACATAACAATTTTGTCTCTGCCTCCAGGTCAGCAGGTTACAAACAACGAAGTGTGAAAAGCATTGGAATGATCAGAAAGTACTATAAAATAGAACGTCAACTACTGGTGTTTTTAAAACTTGTGTTCATAAAGCATGTAAGGTACCTTCCATTGCAAGCTTTTTAAAAGCAACACCATAGTTTACCAACATAAAATGAATATGTTGTAATATGCAGAAGATCATAATCAAAAATGCCAGCAGTTGAAGAGTTGTTGCAGAAGCTATGCATTCTCTCCTTTCTCCTCCACACCAACCCTTCATGTAATAGGTAATTCATACAGTTCCAAACTGTCTCTAGTTGTCATTAGTTCTGTAGGAGCATTGAAACCAATGGTTATTTCATGATTCCAACATACAAAATTTTCTTTAAAATTGGGAGAAGACTACCTCTTAATCTATAAGCCGAACTTTTGGACACAAGGGGTGACCACAGCCATAATGTACCAAGCAAATTTTTCACATTAAGATACACTTTTTTTTCTCTGTACTTCTAAATTCCAACTAAAATATAATAGATAACTTTGTGAATATACACATTATAATATGAAAAATAATATGCTCTTCATTGGCTGTATCTGCTCAGAAACAATAGTCATCCACTCCCTTCAAGGCAAAGGTTTTGCAAGCTCAGCTGTTACCTTACTTCCTACTATCAATGTCAATAATTTTAGATCCCTTGAGCCCCAAACATCCTTCGTAAGTGCAGCTCAGAAGGTGATGTACCTACTTTCCATTTCCAATATTTCCTTAACCTCTTAAGAGTAATGTTTGCTTCACGTCAGATAAGTGTTTCTGAAATATTGCTTTTGTTTCTTTTTTAATAAGAACACATCAGCTCAACTATCTCTGCACTTTAGTAGATTTTAAGTATGAGAACAAACCAGTCATTGCCAAAGGAGTGCACGGGTGTTGACTAAGTACAAAATGATGGAAGGGCATCAGATTGAAAATGAATTGTCAGCAGAACTGAATGTGTGCATGGGTGAATTTGCAGATTTTGCATGGACCAGGGATGTAATTAAACACCTTTAGGTATTTGTATATATAATCTTAAGTCTGAGTGGCATATTATGTTCTGTTATGTTATTGTTCTGAGTTCTTCACAATGAGAGAATTATCAAAAAACAGTAAGACATGTTCTAAGATTATTGAAATTGTAAGTACACATTGCTACAGATTGAATGTAAATAAGTGTGGAGATAGAATATTTTGCAGTATGGGAAACCGATCCCTCGACTGAGGCTAGAATGAATGAGTCTGTGAAAGACAGCTAGGTGCTTGAAATGTGCAATGTTTGTCCATTTAAATCAATGGAAAAATAAACATTTAATATTATGATTTAACTTATTAAACATATTTATATCTGTGATAACTGGAAAAGGGCATAGACTATGTTCTGTACACTACTATTTTTGAAAACAGACTGAGAGGAAGTTTGGCAAATTGTGCCTCAAGATGATACAGTACGGCGAGTTAGAAGTGGTGATGATTAATTCCTCAATATTGTGTCATGGATTGGTGGTGCTCATTGCGATACGATCACTGTAATGGTAAGTTGGAATGGAATGTGTGGCTGGCATTGGCATTTGATCAGGTTTGAATTAAGTCCAAGCTACACATATAGTATACATCCAACATACTTTTGTACTGGCTGGAGTTTTGCTCTACATGAATGAACATCATATTCACAAAGTATTTTTATACAATCAATACATTCCCTACAACACATGTTTGTTTGCACTAATGTACAACTCCTGTGTTAATTTTTTATACCCAAAATTTTAGTGTTACAAAGACATTGCACATTACCAATGACATTTGTGTGCTCTGCAATTTTTTTCTTCAAACAGAGGGAGGAGATGTGTGAACAACAGAGCAAGACAACAGCCATGCTATGAAAGGTGCCTAACTGTTATCTATCTTTGATGGTAGAAACTATTTTGTTGTATTATCCATTTTGTAAGAAAGTGGTTCAATTTGCCCTCTATTTTGAGTTTTACTGTCTTGTTATTTATTCTTCATTAAAACTTTTAAGAAGTTGCTGAAGTTTACTTGCATTATGGAAGCAAAATAAATAAAAATTCTTAAAGCATTGAAGTATGTAATAAACCATACACCTGTGATAAAGGCATGTGCTTTTTCTTTTCCATATATAGCTGTATTTTGTGTAAGACATGTGTGATGTGATCACACAGCCAAGTTTAGATTAGATATTCCACTTCATTCAGTATTATAAATGCAGGATGGTTTGCATTATGGTTGAAACAACAAGGGAGTTGAAATATACTATTATCTCATCTTAGTTCACATATGCAGTATAATATTGTAAAGTTTGATGTTGAGTAGTTTTTAATATAAAAGTTTGGGTGTTAGATTTCTCATTAGTGGAGAATTGAGTACCCATAGAAGTAGCATGTAAAATCACTGAGTTTTCAGAATGTTGTGATGTTTATCAACCAATCTTTTAATATAATTAGAAAAAATCATGTTTTGTTTATCATTGTTAATGTAAATTTGTTTTTGGAAAATGAAAGTGGTTAAAAATGTTTCTTAATACCTTTATATTTCTTGTTGATTTTATTCAAATATGTTCTAGCAATAAATTTTTTCCACAATAATGGTTGTTACTATTATCATTCAGCAAATTTCCTTCTAACTAACAGTGGAATATTGCTAACTTCTTCTTCTTCTTGTGAAAGGATTCACATAAACTGTACCTCCTGCTTTCTCAGTCTTTAATATTTGTTTTTTGTAAATATGAATAGAGCTTTTGTTTAATTTCAGTTATCCGCAAAGGGAGTAATTATATCCACATTATTACATTGCATATGTGATATATTTGAATCCAAGCCATCTTGATGCCTGAGCCTTAGTACTGATTCCCAGAGTGAGACTCGCTGCATTTATGTGGCGGTTTTCTTATGCAAATTTGTTTGGTAATGCAGTGAATGTGCAGCACATCTTATAGTAAGAAACTGATAAGCTTACTACTTCTGTGAATGACTCTCAAGTTTTGCTGCACCTACTATATGTTGAGTTCTCTTGAAAAGGGCTTTGAATGCATGTGCGAGTCCATTAGCATGAATCTAATCAACTAAAGAGAAATGACCTCTACATATTCAAGTATTAAACTTTTGATTTTTTTTTTATCATCACCTATGAAAATTGAAATGTTCAGACAAAAGTAATATGATTCAGTTTTATAAAGTGAAAGAGCAATTCAATTACAGAATGAAAAAAAAAAAAAGTAGAAAAAATTCAATTTCAATTCATATAATTTCCATTCTTCACCCCTCCTGTTCCACATGCTTAACCATTCTTGTTCATGTCTTATTTGCAATGACCCATTAATGTTGTCATTTATATTTGTAGCGATATAGTATGACAACTAGGTTTAATATTATTGGTCGTTTTGCTTAGAGCCTTTAAGTCATTTTGCTTTCTTTGTCTCTTAATAAAATTTTGGGTAATCAACTTATGGTATATTACTATACTGATAAGTTGCATGAACAATAGTGCTCTTATATCACATGTTAGTAAAAAATAAAATAATAGTACACTATTGTCCTTCAAAACCAGCAAACCCATGTAAAAATGAATCTGTATGAAATAAAGTTACATATTGAAAATAGCAATTATCAATATATTACATACAGTAAAGTATATGTTAGTTTGATATATTCTAATGATTTTGAATATGTAAATTGTAAGTACCATATGTCCATTTTACAAATAAAAATACTGCTGATTTGAATGTGAAATCCTCTAAATATTGTATGAAGGTTAATTGCACATAGGATTGAAGGACTCGCAGATATAGTGTTACTAGTTGAAATGTCAACAGGTCTATTAGGAGGCTATTTTAATCGAAATATGCAAAAAACCATTGGTAAAGCAGCATACTTGTTAAAGAATTTAGAAGAATCAAACTGAATGTCATTATTTTATGCAGCTGATATCTCTAATGAAACATGCATGATTAAATTTGTTTCTATTAGAATGAACTTGTAAATATTACGTGAACATCTGTGGTGACTACTGCCTGCAATGTGAATGTTTCTAAATACTTGACGTATGTTGTTTAGATCTCTGAAAGTCTTTTAGCCTCTGACTGTGAAGAGTAAAATAAAATAACAACCCCAACCCTGCATTGTTTACATCATCTTAAAGTAATATTTATAATGAACAAGCCCTAGAAGAAATAGTTCTTGATAATTACAAAAATAATTGTAAATATGTCTGCAATATGATTCTTCAATAAAAGTACTTCTCAGGACTGTGTGTATTTTTCTCAAGTTCAGAAAGAGGTAATGAATGATATTTATTTTTTTAAAACTATCTGCTTCAAGAAAAAACTGCATACATATCCAGATTTTTTTTCTTATTCTTACTTTTTGTTCTTCCTTTAATTTTTCTTTCTCGTCTTCTTTTTCCCCTTAAGTAAATATATTGAAACTGACAACTACAATAGTCACCTTGTGAGGATTTTAGACATTGTTAACACATCTCAGAAAGATTTGCATTAGAATCAACCCACAATTTTTTATTTTATTTTATTTCTTTTAATTTCTTTTAAAGGGATGGCGATGCAAAAGCTCTCAGAAGACCAAACAAAGAATGAAAGCAAACCAACAGAGAAAGAGAAAAAAAAAACAACTTTTATAAATATTGAAACTAAAGTATTATAGTACTCTTTGGTTGGAATTAATAGTAGTAGAAACAGTGTGTGATTAAAATAGTAGATTACCTGCAATTTATTTGATTGCTTACTTGCAATCTTTTCTTGCAATTTTTTAAAATATCTGAATTAATAATTTTTGGAACAATAACATGCTATATGAAAATTTGATTAAACATATTGTTTTAAGAAAGATTCTTAAATTACTTGTTTTGAGTATTTAATTAATTTCGTTTCAATTTATTAACATTTGTTTTTACCAAATAACTTCCACAAATAATTAAAAACAGCATTGTAGTATGCAAAAAAAGGTTGCTGTGTTACATTGCATTGTATACTTTAAAACTTGGAAGAGTATATGACTAAATAAATGGAATTACAATATCACATACGAGTGGGCACGAATTCTAGGTGAAATGAAAAAAAACATTGTCTTTACTATGGGAAAAACAAAAAAGAAAGATTCGTAAGAACTGTTGCTAACACATGCTACGGACCAACGGACATTCAAATCACGTTCAGCGCTCTGAAACTTGTTTCATTTATTTTGTTTCTAGCTCAGTTTCTTGAAAACCATGGTCGCTGGTATTTTTTCTTTTCATATTGCTGCAGTTTCTGCTGTACTTGATTCACGACGATCCGTGTTCTATTTATTTATTTATTTTTATTTATTTACGTCAAAAACAGTTAAAAACTGTGTGTGTGATATTAGTCTCGGAAGTTGACCATCTCATCATGTTTTTATGTTTTTATAGTATATAATGAAACGATGTAATGAAGGATAATTAAAGCAAGACAGGAAGGTAAGTCAAAATGAAAGCTATGGGGAGAAGTGAATTTTATGCACGTTTTCATAATTCTGTGATCTATATCCTAAACCATCTTGAAGTCGAATTTTGAATACAGAAAAGAGCGTTTTTTGCAAGTTATGTTGGCAAAATATTCGCTCCTATATAATAAAATATATTTTCAAAGGTAAATTAGCTATAAATTCCTGCCCTGAACCCTTATGCTCTTCATGAAAGAATAATACTTTTTGCCGCGATAATACGGAAAACGATAATATGAATAACTATATTTCCCACTGAAATTCAGAAGACGTACACAAATAATGAAGTTACATTTATGTCCAGAAGCAAAACAAGGGACCATCTCAGCATTTGCTCAAACATTGCATTTATTATGGAAAACTGTACCATTATCTCTTAATTTCTGCCCTAAGTCTATCTCCAAACAAAATACCAGCAATTTGACACCAGACAAAAAACTTGACCAATCGGTAAACTTTTTTCGATCAAAAATGTTCAAGGAAAGTGAAATTAGCAGTAAACCTATTATTAGTAGACCCGTAGTCAAATTTAAAAAGAGTTGGTATTTATTTCGTCAAAGAAAGTCGTTCGTATTAACATCATCGAGTTATCAGTGTTTAAAATTGAATGACTTGAAAATGTAACAGCTTTTTAAAACTGATTCTTCTGAAACTGAAGCAGAGTTGGCAGAACGTGTGTTTGCGAAATGGACAAAGAACATCGCCGAAGTTACTGGCAATTTTTTTCCTCCAATTTCTGTCATTGACTTTCTTCTACATCTCTTCAATGCTGTTTGATTCGAGCATGGAATATGTATACGCAAACGCCAACCGAAAGCGAATACTTCACTGCCAGATACTAGATAACTGCTATCAGGCGACCTTGCGAGCCCCGATCACCAGACAGGAAGGTAAGTCAAAATGAAAAAGCCACCACCGTTTATAAGGCTCAACGCACGTTTTCCGAGCCAGTGGACAATGAACTTCCAGTTCTCAGCAAATTTCTTGGTAAATCGGAAGTTGACCATCTCATCATGTTTTTATGTTTTTATAGTATATAATGAAACGATGTAATGAAGGATAATTAAAGCAAGAGTGTGAAATAATTAAAGCAAGAGCGATTATAGTAAACATCGAACGAATGTATAATATCCATTTCATCGAGTTTCTTACAGTACTTTTTCTACGACTAATTATGGCTCAACTATTAGTAACGTTTTACATTAACGTGATAATATAATTTATTTTAATTTTCCATACAATATATTTTAACTATTAATTTTTAACTCTATAAATTGATTTTCTCACCCGAGAAAACATTTTATAAACAATAGATACCGTAATATTCTCTGACCATAACTGAGCATATTAAACAACTTTCCGCGTGAAAAAGCTCTTGAGAATCTCGAGACCGCAGCAAGAACATAGACTTTTAAAATAAGTATTATTATTAATATCCACTTACATTGTGCTCCGAGGCTGTCAACCAGTCGTTTCTCGCCATTAACTTTCAATGCATGGAATAATCCAATGTAGGCGTGTCTACGTGGTCATCGCGTTAGTGTGTCCGAGTTACACTATCGGAGAAGAGAAACTGAAAATCACATTTTTACATTTGGCCTTTTCATATATCAGAGTATGATACGTCTTGAACGGCAAAAAATCCAGCAAATTCAATTAAAACGCAGTATTAATCGTGAATTACGAATGTTGAGATGCTCGCCACAAAGTCGGGTGCAAGTGCCTCGGTTGGGAGGCAAGAATCCGACCTGTCAGATCCATTGGTTGGAGGTCGAATTGTAGGGGTTCATCTGTCCGTCTACCCATTGGCCCGCCCGCCCGTCTGCCCGTCCGCCCGCCCGTCCGCTCGTCCGTCCGTCCGTCCGTCCGTCCGTCCGTCCGTCCGTCCGTCCGTCCGTCCGCTCGTCCGTCCGCCCGCTCGTCCGCCCGCTCGTCCGCCCGCTCGTCCGCCCGCTCGTCCGCCCGCTCGTCCGCCCGCTCGTCCGCCCGCTCGTCCGCCCGCTCGTCCGCCCGCTCGTCCGCCCGCTCGTCCGCCCGCTCGTCCGCCCGCTCGTCCGCCCGCTCGTCCGCCCGCTCGTCCGCCCGCTCGTCCGCCCGCTCGTCCGCCCGCTCGTCCGCCCGCTCGTCCGCCCGCTCGTCCGCCCGCTCGTCCGCCCGCTCGTCCGCCCGCTCGTCCGCCCGCTCGTCCGCCCGCTCGTCCGCCCGCTCGTCCGCCCGCTCGTCCGCCCGCTCGTCCGCCCGCTCGTCCGCCCGCTCGTCCGCCCGCTCGTCCGCCCGCTCGTCCGCCCGCTCGTCCGCCCGCTCGTCCGCCCGCTCGTCCGCCCGCTCGTCCGCCCGCTCGTCCGCCCGCTCGTCCGCCCGCTCGTCCGCCCGCTCGTCCGCCCGCTCGTCCGCCCGCTCGTCCGCCCGCTCGTCCGCCCGCTCGTCCGCCCGCTCGTCCGCCCGCTCGTCCGCCCGCTCGTCCGCCCGCTCGTCCGCCCGCTCGTCCGCCCGCTCGTCCGCCCGCTCGTCCGCCCGCTCGTCCGTCCGCCCGCCCGCTCGTCCGCCCGCCCGCCCGCTCGTCCGTCCCCTCGTTCGCCCCGCCACCCCGCCCGCCTCGCCTCGCCTCGCCTCGCCTCGCCTCGCCTCGCCTCGCCTCGCCTCGCCTCGCCTCGCCCCGCCCCGCCCCGCCTCGCACGCCCCGCCCGCCCCTTTTATTTTTCCTTCCAATGAAATTTATTCTACATAGTGAGTTCTTTCATTAAGAATATGTATATACTTTTGAAAATTTTTAGTAGTTTTCGTGCATTATTACTTGCAATATGCACAATTTTAAAAAATTACAACAACGAGATTTTCTCAAAAACGGCTTGAAATTTTTTCTTTCAACTTTTGGTAAGGATAGTGCGTAATGTTCTCTATGTGATGACATAAAAGCAATTTTGCTCTATTCTTTTGAAAAAAAATTAAAACTTCTCTCAAACATCTTCAAATTCTGAAAAATTTGGACATGTTTTAGAGAAAATTGTTTGAAATTTTCCCCTCATATCAAAGGACAGTAAAAAATTGGTGCTAATCTCTGGTGAACACTGTATTTTTGAAAATTGCAAAATTTTTCTATTTCAAAACAACAAAATTGAAGATAAAGATCTTTGCCTTCAACAGAATCTGTTCTAAAAGATTAGATCGTTAGAAAACGACATTCACAATTTTTTGAAAAGGAGCAGTTTTTGCAAGAATTCTTATTGAAGATAAGGAAATTTATAAAACTGTTTTATCTTTGGAGAGGAAAAAAAGAAAGAAAAAAAAAAAAGGATAGTTCCTTGAGAAAATGTGTTTTTTTATAAATTGCATTAGTTTCAAGCAAAAAATTACGCGAAAACTACTCTTTTGTTCAAAAAAATGTACATGACCTTTTTTAAAGCGATGTTTTTAAAACAGATTTAGTTTTGAAAATTTGTGGTTTTGAATCGAATAAACTTTTGTAGAATTGAATCATTAAATTTTTGTGATTATTGAAAATGGGGTTTCTGGAAAATACAACATTTTTTTATCATTTTTTGATATATACACGCAAGAAATTTAAAGAAAAGAATGGAGCTGTTTTTGAGAAATAATATTTTGAAAAGTTGAAAATTGCCTACCTTTCATGCAATAACTAAATGAAGTAAAAACTACACATACTTTCGAAAAATTGTTCATGATCTTATTTCAGGACCTGCCTTTAAAGAACTGAATTTATTAACAATAAATCTCTATCTTCAATAGGAAGTCACTGAAAATATTTTAACTTTTACAATTTTCTAAAAATAACATTTTTCAGTGAAAACGAGATCTGCTCCATTCTCTTGTGTGCATCAACGCTTTCCGAGGACATATAATAAAAAAATTGGAGCCATTTTTCAGAAAATATCGATTACATTGAGAGTTCATGTAAAGGATTCCCAATAATCAGCATATCCGTTTCACACTCAGAGAGCCTCGTGTTACTTTAAATAGATTGAGGAATATCAATTTTGAAGAAAACTGGTTGAACAGTTTTGGCACTAGCTTTGACCACTGACTGACAGACGGATAATTTGTCATCAAACAATTTTTCAGTACAAAGGACTCACAACACAAGGCTTCTGACTAAATAACGTGTTAAGAGTAGGCTACATGCTATCACCACTATTTCCATTAGTATTTTAACTTGAAATCAGAGTCGTTTTATCAATATTGGGTACCACCCTAATCTTACTTTCACAGGAAGGAGACCGGTCTCCTCCCCTAAGTTCGATGCTAAAATATATAGAAAATATTATCAATTCACACTGTATTTTGTTTTTGTTTTTTAATACTGTGAAAGCATTTCTTTGTGTTTCACTTTAACAGTATTGAAATAAAAAAATTAAACATTTATTTACAATTACATTGAAAAATGACTACTTTTTTATTGAACTGTACAATTTAAAATTGAAACCCATCAATCAGCAACATTCAATATTATAAATATTATCCAATGATGTGTGTCACATCACTCCTTTATGCCAAATTTTGCATACAGTTTAATCATACATCACCTTTTCTTGGGTTTTTCATTTTGTTTTGAAAAAATTAGTATTAAATAATGTTTTTAAGAATTATGGGGGCCCTTGAATGTTGGAAGTCCTGGGCCTGCGTGTTAACACGGCTTTGTTTGAAATAATATTAATACCTTTGTATCTTTTCTGGGTATCTTTATGGATAAACATGCTATTGTGATGGGAAATAATTCTGAGTAGTGAAGATTCTAAATAATTCTGAGTAGTGAACGCATACAATGCAAAGTAAAAAAATCTCTTCTTGATAACTTTGCTTCTACAGTAAAACTTGTTCAATGCGGAAATCTGTCTAACGTGAACATAAATCGCTGTCCTGCCCAACATAAACTCTACAAAAAAATGGCATCTTGGGCAAGTTTTACTGTACAAAACCCCAGAAAGGGGACATTGCTGGTCTACTTCATTGCTTTTCGACTTTCAGGGAGGAGACAAAATGACTACTTTGAACAAATTGTTCTTATTTACTGGTAAATTTATTTGTTTTGAGAAACCTGAGTAGTAATGTGTAGCTTTTAAGAGCATATTTTAAATTCACAACTTAATTTTACTTTATATTATATTACTTATTTTTTTTCTTGGAAATACATTCCAAACACACAATTACTGTTTTAGTATAACCAATTTCATAACAAACTATTTCTTCAGGTTTTGAATAGTTGTGAGACTTATTGATTGAAAAATAAATTGGAACTGTTCAACATTTATTTCAATTATCTATCTTCTAATATAGTTGTGTATACATCTATTGCTGAAATACAACTCTGTTAAGTTTACCAAAATGTCAGCTATAACAAATGGCTTTAAAAACAATTATAAAGAATTTAATAGTGCTCCAAATCCCTTGGAAACAAGCTAAAAGAAAAAAAGTGGGGTGGAAGGACAACTCACAGTGCTTTTAAAAATACCAATCATACATCAGCAAGTAAATTAATAAAGACACAAAGAAATGGAAACTGTGAAACATTAAAAATGACTGCTTCCTTCATTCCAAGAAGAAATCATTTTGATTTTCTGAGATTCAGAAATTTTATTCAGGATTGCTCTCATGAGGGAATTCTTTACAGATTAGTTGAGTAAGTAATCAAAGTTTGCAGCTCATATATAATTTGTTTAGATATACTTTTAATGTTTTAGCTATAAAGCTACAATTATAATGGTTAATGTCA
This sequence comes from Acheta domesticus, assembly GCA_031308135.1. NCBI lineage: Eukaryota > Metazoa > Arthropoda > Insecta > Orthoptera > Gryllidae > Acheta > Acheta domesticus. Next base: position 149,810,303 of record JAHLJT010009436.1, on the reverse strand, counting down.
TAAAAATGATTATTGAATAGGAAAGAATGGTTTTTTTGGGAGTCATTTTTATGACTATGTCCTTTTGGAAATGTGCTTTAATAATGTTAGTAATGAAATCATTTTACTGGCCACAGTATTAGCAATTTCTGATATAGGCCCTTCAACTTACCTTCTCTTTCTATCTCCCCTCCACAGTCATGAAATTTTATTATTGGGATTCTTCCATCTTTGCAACTAGTATGAGTGAAACCAGGGATGCCCAGAAAGGGAAAAAAACGGGGCACATTGCCTTAGGCCACAAATTATTTTTCTTTCAAAAGAAATGAATTCTCTTTATAAATTGGAGGAGGAGGGAATTTTTGTTTTTGTTTTTAATAAGGCTCGTGTCTAAACTGCCCTATGCCTCTGATTTTCTCTGGGGGCTCCTGACTGAAAAATATTGATTAATAATTTTTAGGACCCGGAACATGCCTCAAATTAATTATTAATTTAATACAAATAGTTATATATTTACAATATAATTTAATAATTATTCCTGAAGTACCAGAATGCTGTTCCGTCGTGTTCCGCCAGAAATCAAGCCCTGGTGAAACATATGTATTCATTTAGCAAATCTCTCCCCACTCCATGGTGGTCATTAGAATCCAGTACTGATCCTAACAATTGAGCCATAGGTCACATGCAATCTTTCCCTCCTCGTTCTTACCCTGTCTTCATCCCCTTATTTACCCTCACTTGCACTAGACTTCCACAAATGTCTGTGGTGGGTTACACCTGCTGCCATACTTGTGGCAGACACCCGTTCAGGGAAAATCCCAAGTTGTTGTCAATCGGCATTGGATCTTGCCATCCAGCAGATTAGATCTCTGCTACTTCCCATGATAAAAAAACCTGTACTACACTTATAAGACTAACGACCACAGCAGACACACCCGGAATCACTATCAATCTATCATGGGTTTGAATTCTGCTAATGGATGCATGTCAGCTTAATATTGTGGCATGGTGAGATTTCATGACAGCAGCATCACTCAAGTGGAAGATCAGAATAGTTTCAGAAGTGTTAAAAACATACACGTGTTATTCAAACCACATCATAAACCTTAACTGTCATTTTCATGTCATTCCCAGAATCAATTTAATTTTTGTGTACCCATTTATTATCTTGAGCTGTCACACATTGGTCATATGAAATATGGTTTGAGGTTGAACTCAATTTTATCAATGCGTTTCTCCTGAGAAAAACGCATATACAAAATTGTAGTGCATGTAACAACAAATCACATTGAAGACACTTGAATCTGGGGAGGAAAAATAAAAAAATCAAGAACTTTGTTTCTTGTCAAGACAAAAATTATTCTAACACAGTAAAACCCCTTTATAAGAGACACCTGGGGGAATGGAGTTTTGTCTCTTATAAGCAGGAACTCTAATAAGTGGGAAATGAGTTTTTGACGTGTTTATTGAGATGTTACCATATTTTTAGTAATTTTAGTTAGTATGATTTGTACACTTATTTTAAACTTGAGGAAACATAAATTAGTTGATTCCAGAGCCCATTTAACCAGATCTATTGAGAAAATTTCATGACATTTAAAGCACATGTGCTCATAAATGGATTATATAAACAAACGTAAATATTGACACGAGAGTTATAAAAAATTACATTTGTGTAATGTTTGAAAAAACAAATGAATAGAGTAAAATGATGTTAAGAGTCTCTTATAAAGTACCTTCATAACTATCACTACCAAAAGTTTAAAGAAAAAATTTTGGAGTCGTTTTTGAGAAAATCTTGTTTTTGTAAATGTATATTATTTCACTCGATATTACGTGAAAACTTTTTATTAAGTACATAACGTTAACATAATTATAGAGAACAATGTTTATTATAAGAAAAAATTTCTATCTTCAATTTTGTAGCTGTAGAAAAAAACTGCAAACTTTTTCAATTTTCGAAAATTTAGAGTTAACAGTGAAAATACTAACAATGCCACCTCTATAAGTGAATTTCACTCTATTCTTACAAGAAATTTAAAGAAAAAATTTGGAACCATTTTTGGGGTAATTTTGAAAATGTCCCACGGGCTTCATGTACAGTACCCACAAAAATTTAGAATGGTTTTCAAAACCGTAGAGTTTCGAGCGGAAACATCTCGATCGCGGAATATTCATTTTGGAAAAAAACGTACGAATAATTTTGGCGCTAGTATTATTCACGGATGGACGACGGGAAGTTTTGAAAGAAGAAAACAAACCTTTTTTGGTGTCAGGGGACCCCAAAACATGCATTCTGTTAAAATCTAGGAGTCGATTTTCTGCAGCATTACATTACTTTCTCTATATTACGTATATATATACGTATCCGAGGAAAGTAACAATTGGAAACACTGGTCAAAACACTGAAAGCAAAATTCTGTGATTTATTCAACTCTGTCTCTGGCAGGTATCAGCTGCTGACGGTTTCATCCAATCGGGAGCTTGAAAGTCAACCATCGTGACATCATTAGCGACACAGAAGCTTCCGATTGGATGAAACTGTAAACAGCTGATACCTTTCTAGAGGCACGGTTACAAAAGTCGCACTATAGGTGTCTTCTCCTTGTTGCCAAAAGACACGTAGCTTACTGAATGAGCTTTCTTCACGAGAACTTCGCACCCCACACCCCTCCGCCGGTGACACGGGTGTTGCGAACCCCTGCTCCAGCCTATTTTAAGCACGTGTCCCAACCCTTACCATGCGGAGGAAATTCCCAAGACACCTGGAGGAAAATTCCACGCTTTGTCTCTTGCAAGCGAGAAGAAACGGATGGCGGGGATTAAAATCTTGTCCACTATACGCGGTAATCTCTAAAAACGGGGTCTCTTAAAAGCGGGAAATAAATGCATTGTTTATATACAGCTGACCTCAGGACCGTGAATTTTGTCTCCTATAAGCGGGATTCTCTTATAGCGGGGTTTTACTGTAGTTATTTTGAGGACTGTGAATAATGTGTCCTATAAGTGAGATTTTCTCAGAACATGGTTTTGCTATGGTGCAACTATTTGAATGAAACAAACACTTAATAATTTCAAATTGTATGTTATGCTTTATTCAACAATAAATTACATAGTCGAGCACGAAGGTGCTGAATGTATCAGGCAAGGTCATTTCACAAAACTCCATGTAAGTTTACTGATTATGTATTGTCACTGCATATATAAATATCTGCATGATTAAACTTACATTAATCAAATAAATAAGAGCAACATTTGTAGACCTTTTAAAATGAAAACAACAAATTTTTGGTGCACTGACCAAAGAACATTTGATCTCTCAAAACAAGTGGTTCTAGTGAAAATATTCTCACTTGCGTGGAAAATTATTAAAAAACAAAGATTGTAGCCAGCTACATTTCACAATAGATAATGCAGCAATACATTTTTTGCACTTGGGCCTTTTCCTTCCTTACAAACGAGCCAGCTCAAAGTCTATATACAGATTCATAATAAATTAGCATTGCTTTTACTCTGAACTAACAATTACTGTACAATGATCATGAAATTTTGTCCTATTTGACTATGTAATGCACCACATGACAAAAAGAAACCTCATTAAAGGAAAAGTTCCTGTCCAGTCAAAGGAAGTATTCCTATAAATTAGCTTCTAGTTTGTTTAAAATACTGCTCTATGACTGATTATCTACAAAACATCATGTTTTAACCTCTGTTTTCTACTCTGCGACAAATTTCATTGGTAAATTCAGAACACTTGGCTTTACCACCCAAGTCTCCTGTACGGAACTTTTCTTCCTTTATAACATCCAAACATGCATTTTCAATCAAGTCCGCATGCTGTGGAAGCTTCATGTATCTTAACATCATTACAGCTGATAAAAGAAGTGCAGTGGGGTTAGCTTTGTCTTGCCCAGCAATGTCAGGAGCTGTTCCATGGACCTATCACAGACAAAAACAAAATAATAATTAACAAAAAATCAATTTAAACTGTGGAGCAATTTGAAGGTGATAAGGTATACATAAATAATTATTACTATTGGTGCTACAGAATGGCACAGACTTTCTCGTTTTAGTTAGTTTTAAATTTTTTGGTCAGACGAGCTTTTGATTTTGCAATTTTGTTGGTAAATCTCTTCCCATTTATTGCTACCCAAACTACATTTTTGCACATTTTCTTAATTATTTGGTCCCCTAAAGGTAGAACTAGAATATGACCAAGAATATTATAGAAAATTAAAACTTTGTTCTATAAAGGAATTTTTGTTGAAAAATTTTAAGCCTTTTTGAGAAAATATTTTTTCAGCATTCTGTAAATGCCTGGAGCCGTTTTTGAGAAATTCTTGTTTTTAATATTGTTTGTATTTCACACAAAATTGTGTGAAGGGCCATTTCCAGCAATTCTGAATTGTATTATAACAAGCAGGAATGTGGTGGAGATTACTGTTGACAGTCTTCCCTTCCCAGATTACTTCAAATAATAACATCGTCTTAATTTCCTAGAGGGATTAATTCCTTTTTCAGGTAACATCAGATGGTTTAAGGAACATTGAACACGTTCTTCTTCTACTTCACAGCATTCCTACAGTTTATTAACTACCCTTTCCATGGGACTCCATTTAATATTCACTGAGCTGTGAGCATGAATCCAATCTAAAACACTTTGTTAACTCTTAACTCTTTTTGCTCAGATAATCCTGATATGAAGTTTCCACAGATTTGAATTACATCTTTAATAGCTCTTAACATAATATTTCTAGGTATGAGTGTTATTCCAGCAGAGGCAAAAAGTTAAAAATCGAGGCGGAGCATATAGGAGCCAAGATTTTAAATAAATCTATATGATACGACTATAAAATCTCACGATTTATGTGAAAATTTACATTACTGCAATAGTCAACAAATTAATTCTGTTGCTGCGGCACGTTACTATGATACTGTGGGGTGTTGTTTGCGATATATCTATTTAAATAATATTCGTACTCCGTGGTTTGAGAAAAGATGGATGCAAATAATCCTCTGAACCTAAAGAAATGATGTTTGGTTTGAAATGACTTCAGATCGTCAGTAAATATGATTACTGGAGAAGAGTCATTTGGTGAAATGCGAGGAAAGTGGGTTATTTACCTAATGTACATTTTTTAAATTGCACTATTAATATAACAATTAACAATAATTATCCCAAAAGCTAATACGAGTTACTTTTATTCTGAATTTTTTGAATCTGATTTGTTGTGTACATCGCCATGTGTTCTGCTTAATAAACATTGACTTGCAATGAATTGAGGGTTGTTTATTTACGTTGCTAAGGATGTTAAATTTCTTAACATACAGGTAGGTACAAGAGCATGTTACAAACCTGTAGGGTTGCATACTCACAGGGGTTAAAGATGCATATAACAAATAAAATTAGTTTACTGATTTGATTCGGTGAAGGAGGAAAGTGACAAGTCAAAGTGCATTTTGATATTCGTCGAGGAGATGCCAATGATCCTAAATACTTTGTTTAAATTGTTTTATGCCATTTCTGGTAATTAAAAATGTTATTGAGAACACACTTCATTTCATAGCATTTAGCACAATTAGATTGGTTTTTGCTGCCACCCCTTAACAGCCAATTTTTGCCACAACCATTGATGACTGCTTCAGACAGATTTCATTGTAATAAGAAATTTAATGAAAACTACAAAACATTTATTAAAAAAAAATTAAATGCCATGCTGCATAACTTAAGAGCACAAGCTCTTACAAATTATTGTTAAGTTTATCATGAAAACACAATAAACCGGATAACTGGTTTGCTCACATTCAAAATCAACACCTAAAGCCTACGGAGGTGGAGCAAATGCACTATAGTTTGGAGAAGAGTTGCAAATTTGTTTGAGCTGCTCACACAATTTTCCTTTCATAATTTTGACATATACCTATGATGCAATTACAATTTCAGAAAACATACTTGGTATAATTAACTTACAGATTCAAATAGTGCACCATTTAGTCCAATGTTACCACTTGGTGTAAGACCTAAACCACCAATAAGGCCAGCACACATATCAGACAGGATGTCACCATACAAGTTTGGCATGACTAGCACATCATACAGTCCTGGGTCCTGCACCATGTTAAGGCACACTGTGTCCAGATATTTCTCTTCAAATTTGACATCTGGATGCTTTTCAGCTTGCTCACGACAGCATCGCAGGAACAAACCATCAGACATTCTCCTGTAGAAAATCATGAATATGAATTTTCCCTTTTCATTTCCTTCAAACAAAGCATTCTGGGACAGGATTTGGAAAAAATGAAAATAACAGTCGTTTACATTTAATAATAGTGATTTTAAAATAAATAAAATCTGCAATTTGCACTTTTGAAATTGCAATCAGCATCATAATATACAATTTTAATGAGGGAGTTAAGGTACAAAATTAAGCAAAAGGTTTAAAGCGAGCATGAATGCATAAGAATGGAATCTCTGATGGGAAAAACATGGACTGGCATCCAAAATTTCAAAGGTTCAGATATTTTTTAATATTAAGTACTTATTAAAATACAGCTACTAGATAAGGCACTGAATAAAAAACTCACATAATATTAGCTTTGTGAACAGCAGTCACTTTGTGTCTGCCATTTTCCTTTGCATACTGGAAAGCAAATTCAGCAACACGTCTGGAAGCTTCTTCTGTAATCAATTTAATACTTTGTACAACTCCATCAACAATTTCATGTTCAATTCCAGAGTATTCTCCTTCTGTGTTTTCTCGTATAGTTATAACATCCACATTCTCATACAGGGTTTTGTAACCTTCCAGTGACCGGCATGGTCGTACATTTGCGTAAAGGTTAAATTCCCTGAAATTACGCAAAGAATTAATGCCTATATGCTTATGCAACTTTTGTAATAAAAGAGACTTAACCAATTATAAACATAAACGTTTGTGGCAAATACAAAATTACAAGCTACTTACTTCCGTAAAGCTAAATTAAGAGATCTATGTCCTTTGCCAACAGGTGTCATCAAGGGACCTTTAAGGCCCACCTGATGTTTGTTAACAGAGTCAATTGCAGCTTGTGGAATGCCAAATTTGCCATCTGGTCCACGGACTGGAGTAACGTCCACACTTTCCCATTCAATTGGCACCTATATCAATGTGGACAACAAGAGGCTAAAATTCTCTTTTAAATACTCACTGAATGAGTGTGGGAAATTTTCCCACAAAGAACAATACATAATACTTCATACTATCACAACCAAACAATCAATGAAATGCACATAAAATAACCATTAACTTCGCCAAAAATGTTCCAATAGTAAACAATGTTCAAGAACTCTTTTGATTTATTACATTAATTCTCTATTCATTAATGATAAAAAATAATTTCCTTCCTTAAAAATCATTCTTAACTTTGGCCGTAAGCTTAAACTCCTAAAAGCACCAAACTATTTTTGAAACACTTACATTGGCAGCAGCGAATATCTTCTGCACTGCTGCAGAAATTTCTGGGCCTATTCCATCTCCAGGGATGAGGGTAACAGTTCTCACTTCACTACTGTAATGGCGTGTGAAAGGCACAGTGTTTGTAACCTTAAAAACAACAAATTATTTCATGCGACATTATGTTCCAGAAACTGAATAAACACTAGAGATTTCTCAAAGGAAATAAAAATTTGAAGTACACGAAACACTCCTGGAACTTAATGACCTTCAGAAAAATGCTAAGACTCTAAGCAAAAGAACAACCTTAAGCGTGAACAAACAAGCCGACCCGTGTCCGTTCTCACGCATCAAGAGGTCACTAATCGCTCCTTACATAAAATTATTTCGTAAGACTTACCACTTTCTTCAAGAACCTCGCAGCCATTTTGGAAGATAAGGGAGGACGATGTTCTTCTCAGAACTTAAGTAAGTTAAGTAGCTGGTTACTGATCCAGCAAAGAACAAATACGGAACGACAGTCCGGAAGCCATCTATGGGCGGATTCGTATTTCATCCGGACGAGCACGTGGTCTGAGATTCGGTAAACCCGCACTAGATCTCGCAACGGTCACCGAAAACATTTAGCGCCTGGTTGTGTAAACCTAAGATCAAGTTCCTCGCAAAGTGTATTTGAAGTTTCAAAGACGAATAAATGTTAGTGCTAACATCATCGCAATTTGAAAGAAACGTCACGGCAAGAATACAGAGAGAATGCCGATGAAGAATTTAAGACATAGAAGTGTGACGTTACAGAGTCTTTTAGGTTGCATATTGTTGTGATTTGCACGATATTTGAATGCACTTTGTTTTCAATTTGCCCTCACCTTACTGGAACCCACATTTCGTGCGTTTTCCCTGTGTGGGAGCCTGTTACGAAACACGATATTCTATTCACCAGAGTCCATTGTTCCCCATGCAACACCACCACCGCCTGCACCTCACCCGTCGGACGCACTCATCACGATCTCAACATAATTGTATTGGTGATTACACGTAAAGCGAAACTCGAGACGGCTCATTAAACAAGCGCCGAGGGCACATTTCCTGACATTGTTTGAATTTTTAAAAAAAATATATGCCTCCCTTGTCTGAAGCCGATACCATGCTTCGAATGACCGCGCAAAATGTTCTCCTGGTATTGAAAAATAACGTAATAAAGCAAAAACCTGATAGCTTCGAAATTGAAGCGCAATTTTCTTCACTTATTTTCATTCCGTTCCAATCAGAATTTGATTATCTAACCATTGAGACATGAAATAAGTTGTCTGCAGTTTGCCAATGAAAGGTAACATATAAATAATTTCTGTCTGTTTAAAAAAAAAAATTGAATGATAGAAGTTCCAAAAACAGAGAAAGCTCCAGCGGTTAGTATAACCGGCGCGAGAGGAAGGAAGGGGGACTAGTAGACGGGCCAAGCGCAGGATTACTACCTCCTTCCATCTTCGAAGACACCCTTTTGCCTGAGTGGAAAACGTGGAATTTTACTCTTGCTGGTCCCCTCGAGGTTAACAAATCTTGAATCGAAAGTCGCTATTTTCTTAACCTACTGGAGAGAAAAAGAAAATCCAATTTAATTGATTCAAAGTTTTATGGAAAAGAAACTAGTGGTGACACAGAATGGCATCAGACTTTTCTTACTGGTTAATTTCGTAATCTCTTTAGTTCGAGCTAGCTTTTCAGTTTTGCCCCATCCTCTTCCCAGCTGCTACCTATCGGTGCTTAAAACACAATTTTTCGCATTTTCTCAATTTTTGTTCACCTAATTGTAGAATTAAAATATAACTGTAAGATTATTGTAGAAGAGCAAAATCTGGTCCTATTAACAAATTTTGATTGGAAAATTTTGTGCCGTTTTTCAGAAAATGTTGTTTGAGCGTTTCTGGAAATGGGAATTTTAGGCTCGTATTCACAGGAAAGTTCTGCGTTTTCGAGAAACTTAATTAAAAATCATTGAAAAGATTTGTGCTAACAAAATAATGCAGATATTTGATAATATCTATCAAAAAACATCTCAAAGTGAAATATTATATAGTACAAAAATTAAATTTATAAAATTTTTGAAACGTCAAAAGAATACCCCAAAATAGCGTTTATGGCACGAGTTTTCAATTCACACAAAAAGTTTAAAGAATAAAAAAATTGAGCCGTTTTTGAGAAAATCATGTTTTTAATTTTGCTTATGATTATGACAATGCATTTTTGGAAAGCTTATGACAGTGTGTGCAAAATTATGGTATGTTTTAGAGAGCTATGACATTCCAAGAAACTTGATAAATGCCATTAAATGTGTCTACCGGAATATAAAAATTTGTATTAAGGAGAATGATTGCAAAACATCGTATCTTTAAATAGTCAACAAAGGATTAAGACAAGGATGTGGTTTTTCCCCAGTCCTATACATGAACAAAATTACGGATATTTAAATTACCACGAATCCAAGAGGTATACCAATAACGAGAAATAAGTTAATCACACATCTGACTTATGCAGATGATCAAGTTCTTTTGGCTACCTCGAAAGACGATATCGAAAGAAATATAACATGCCTTAACCGAGTGCTAGAGTTACAACTTAAGGATATCTAGCCAAAAAACGAAGGCTATGGCATATCAAGGTAAATATTTGAGAATAATACAATTTTTTAACAATCAACAATCAAATTATTTAACAAGTATCCAATTTCACTTACCTTGGATGCAAAATATCAAATGACATCAACCCCAAAATGCAAGAGAACGTAAGGAAATACAGTAAGTTGAAAGGCTTTATGGAGAGTAGGGTGTCCCTTAAATTTCAATTTCAATATATTTTTACGCATACTTTCTAAAAACGTTCGTATTGACCTAATATAGTCTAGAAATAAATATTAGTCCGATTTATAAACGATAACCCGTGCCGACTTGAGTTTTTAACTTGTCCATACAAGTTGCGCGGGTGCAGCGCTGTGATTTGTTACAGCGAGTTTCAATTGTCATTTCATACGTGATTTCTAACATTATTAGTGCGTTGTTGTTTATTGTGTGAAGATGTCTGTGAAATTACGAAGTGATAAACAAAATATTTACCTTATCGGACTGCCAAGCCACCAGATAAATGGTGCAAAATTATCATCTTATCGACAAGTTCTCACCGTTTTATTTTACAATATTCGTGAAGTCAAGCTGACTGTTAGTGAAAGTGCGAATCTTGTTATAAGAGAGTGCATTATATTTTGGGAAAAAGCCAGAATTCCTATTAAGGCATTTCCTAACTGCGTGAAAAAACTTGTTGATTTGTATTATGTTTGGAGGGAGCTGCAAAAAAACTGTAAGACAACTCAGGTGACGTTCAAGAACCGTGAAAATAATTTTGTAAAAGACCTTGATAACTTATTTGATATTGCACATGCTAATGCCTTCGACAGAATGAAGATAGAGGAAGACAAAGAATTTTTAAGGAAACAGAGAGAGCCAGGTCGACAGGGATGCTTAGGTGGAATTGACAAAAAATTGGCGGAGAAAGAAGAACGAGTTAGGCAAAGACGATTGGAAGAAGAGGAAAGAAAGGTAAAACAAAGAGAGTTATTGGCTGTTGCATCTACTTCTTCGATAGATAGCCTGGAATGTCTTGAGAATTCGGATGAGGAACAGATTTCGAAGTCTGAACTTAGTACTCAGATTCCTTGCCCTGAAAAAAGTTCTAAAAGAGGCATGAAAAGCTTCATAACTCCTAAACTGGTAGCAGCTTTAGATCGATGCCAATTAAGCATAAGGGACTCAGTTTACATTCTCCATGCGGTTGTAGAAGCGCTTGGTCTGAACAGCGATGATTTCCCTATTAACAAATCCTCGATTCAGCGAATTCGTACTCAGGCGAGAAAATCCAGGGCAGAAGCAATAAAAACTGACTTCCAGAATAATTTGCCTGACATAGTCACAGTCCATTGGGATGGAAAACTATTACCTAGATTGGATGTACGAAGTTCAAAAGAAGAACGCTTGCCAATTATTGCTTCATTTGACGATAGAGAACAGCTTCTTGCAGTACCAAAATTAGAGAGTTCTTCTGGAAAACATCATGCTAAAGCCATTTCAACTGCACTCTTTGACTGGAACCTCCATGATAAAGTACAGATAATGTGCTGCGATACAACAGCTTCAAATACTGGCGGTTTAAGTGAAGCTTGTGCTATTTTGGAGCAGACTTTAGAAAGGGAATTGTTGCTTTTTGCTTGACGTCATCATATTTATGAGTTGGTCCTTAAAGCTGTTTTTGAAACCAAGGTAAAGCAAATTACAAGTAGCCCAGATATTCCAATTTTCGAATAGTTAAGAGATAATTGGAAAAATATTAACACCGATAACATTGAGCCGCCTCTGAATTTCGTTAAAGAACATATTGTTGAGACAAACTTTACATCTTTGTTAACTTTTTATAAGACTGAACTGGAAAAACCTTTTATTAGAGACGATTACCGCGAATTGGTTGAACTATGCGTTGTGTTCTTAGGAGGAGATACAGAGAATAAACTAAAACTCAGGCCCCCCGGAGCTTTGCATCAAGCGCGATGGATGGCTAGGGCGATCTATTCTATAAAAATATGTTTGCTTCAATCGCAACTAAAATTACTGCAAAGGACAAAAATGCTCTACAAGATGTTTGCTTATTTATCGTCACCTTGTATACTAAACCTTGGCTCGAATGCACAGTGGCAATTAAAGCACCTAACCAAGACTTGTACTTTTTGAAAGCTCTACAAGAATATAAAAAGTAGACGCGATAAGTTCCAAGGCATCCATAAGCAAGTTTGTTCATCATTTATGGTATTTGTGTGAAGAAACAGTCATGTTATCACTCTTTGATGAAGAAGTTGATTCCAAAACCAAGACAAAAATGATTAATAATTTAAACAGAGACGAAAGTTCAGATTCCGCTAAACGCTATGTCACATCAAAGGAAGAAATTACGCAAAATTTGTTTAGTAAGCTTAATATTTTCCTGTTTCTTTTTTCAAAAGTTTCGTGGCTTAGTTTTTGCTTATTTGAACTGTTTTTTCTTTCTTTCACATATGACGCTGGATGATTTTGTGACTCAAAGAAGCAAACAATTTCTATCTCGACTGCAGATCGACGACAGTTTTCTTCGGGAAGATGTATCTTCTTGGAGTGACAATCCTACTTTTTTGGAAGCTAGAAGACAAATAAGTCGTTTGAAGGTCGTAAATGACACTGCTGAAAGAGCTGTTAAATTAATGCAAGATTTTAATGGACTTATCACGGCTGAAGAAGAGCAAAAACAGTTTTTGTTGCGTTGTGTTCAGGAACACAGAAATCTGTATCCAGATTGTAAAAAAACTACACTAAAGAGAAGTTACCCTAATTAATTATTATTATAATTTGTATTTAAATAAAAGTTTATGTTGATCTTATTTTATTTTTACTCATATTTACTTTATTTGTTGCATTTTAATTAGTTTTGGATCAAACCAAAATGTTAGGTCTATAACTCGGGAAAAAACATTTTTCAAATATCTTTATTTTTCTAAAATAATTATTTTCTAAATTAATTTTTTTTTTATAAAATTCTGGCCCTCAAGAAAATGTGTGCAGATAAATTTCTTTCCCCACACGTCATATACAGTTTTTACTGTTTTTTGACTAAATAAATAAATAAATAAATAAATAAATAGGCCAAAACACCATTTTTTATTAAACTTTAGAGCTCGGTCGGCACGGGTTACAATCATGCTACAAATATGAAATTTCATATTTAAGTACGTTTTGGCATTTATGAAAAAAGTAGAGGGTATGCGTTTCGAAATTCTGAAAAAAAATTTTTTTTTGCCATATAAGGAACACCCTAATTATTATTATTCCATTACATCACGACTAAAGATGTTATGAGTCGGCTGAATATAAAATCTACTCCAGATTGCAACCAGCTACCTAAGGAGCAGATCCGGTGACTCTCAGTGCCTCTACAATACTTCACGCAAAATGTGGGCTGTTCCAAATAAAGCAATTTCTTGCACATCCCAGTCTTTTGAATTACCGGGGAGTTTAGACAAGTTCTTACTCAAATTTTGCGGAACAAATCCCAGAGCTCCGATAACTATCGGGACGACCTGTGCTTTTACGCCCCACATTCGGCTGATCTCGATTTCCAAACTCTTGTATTTAAGACGTTTCTCTGCCTCCTTGGTAACGACGTTTTCATCGCAAGGTACAGCAACATCGATAAGTAAACACGATTTTTTCGCCAAATCCCGGATAACTATATCCGGTTTGTTTGCCGCTATCGTGCGATCAGTTTGAATTTTTTGGTCGTACAATATCGTACACAATCCAACAGACGTCACCGGTTTCGGAGAGTGTTCGTACCACTTGGGGCATGTGTTTGGAACTTCGAGGGCGGTACAGATCTGCCAGTGGAGGTAGCTACACAACCTGTCATGTCTTTTCAGGTATTCGGTCTTTGCTAGGATTGGACAAGCTGAGACAATATGATCAATGGTTTCTACTTGCTCCTGGCAAATGCGGCATTTATCATCTTGGGAAATTTTGAGAACCGCTTTATCATAATGTCGTGTTCTCAACGCCTGATCTTGGGTAGCTATTACAAGTGCTTCCGATTCTGGCTTCATTCTTCCCCTTTTAAGTCACGTAAATGATTGATCTTTATTGATCTTCACCTTGTCCATTCGTTTCAAATATTCTCCGTGGAGTGGTTTGTCTTTCCACGATTTCTTTAACATTTTTGGTGTCTCAAATTTCATATTAAGTAGCATCAGAAGTTCAGTGTCTATATCATTCTGGGTGTCTTGCATAGTCTTGTTTGCAATGCTTCTTGCTACACTTACAATGCCTCTGTTCTTCTCCCATTCTTCGGTCAGATTTCATGACCTGCCTCATTAGAGGGTCATCTTGATGGCTGACTACATACTTTCCCATCCCGACTATTGCGTTGCGCCAGGAGGCCTCAATTTGTCTGAGGCCTCTTCCTCCTTCCTTACGTGACACATAAAGCCTATGTATATCAGCTCGGGGGTGGGCAACATGATGCATTGTAAGCAGCTTTCTGGTTTTTCGATCCATGGTGCGAATTTCCTGCTCAGTCCAGTCCACTAGTCCAAAACTGTATTCGGCTACAGGTACCGCCAAACTACCTATTGCAGAAATTTTATTCCTGGAATTGAGAGCGGACTGCAGGACCAGTCTCACTCTTCTATAATACTCCCTACGAATTCTCTCTTTCATTCTGTCATTCGAGATGGTTTCACATTCTTCAATGCCCAGATATTTGTAAGTTTTACCTGGCTCAAGATCTTGAATCACAGTGTGCGTATCAATTTCAATGTTCTCAGACGTTGTGAGTTTCCCTCTTTTTAAATTGATTTTTGCACACTTGTCAAGACCAAACTTCATGCAGATGTTATTGCTAAAGTCATTCACGACAGACAGCATTTGGGAGAGAATCGCTTCATTCTTAGCAAACACTTTCAGATCATCCATGTAAAACAAATGTGATTCTGGCCTTTCATCACCATGAAGCTTAAAACCAAAGTCATCTTGCGACAACTGTCTCGATAGTGGGATCAAACTAATGCAAAACAGCAGAGGGGATAGTGAATCTCCTTGAAAAATACCCCTGTTAATCTGAATACTTCTGGTTTCTACTGCTTCCTTTCCGCTGTGTATTAGTAACCTGGTACTCCACGACTTCATGCTAGCCTTGCAAAATTCAATAAGTCTAGAATGAAATCGATAGATCTCCAGGGTCTTCAAAATCCAATCGTGTGGTACACTATCAAAGGCCTTCTGGTAGTCAATCCAAGCCATGCTCAAATTACGTTTGCGTTTCTTTACATCACTCAAGATGACTTTATTCAGGAGCAAGATTTCCTTACAACCTTAAGAGCCTTTACGACATCCTTTTTGTTCAGCTGGCATTAGATGATTCTTATCTAGATGTCTGTACATTTTGTCAGCTATGGCTGAAGTTATAACTTTGTACAGTACTGGCAGACAAGTAATTGGCCTGTAGTTCTTCGCCAAAGAGCTGTCTCCCGCTTTGGGTAGCAAATACGTGATGCCGCGTGTGAGCCATTCCGGGATTTCCTTTGGGTTTTCAAAAATTTTATTAACAGCCTTTGCTAGATGAGAATGTATTGCTGTTAATTTCTTAATCCAATAAATCTGGATCATATCAATCCCGGGGGACTTCCAGTTTCCCATGTTCTTAATTGCTTGGAAGAGGTCCTCTTCCGAGAATTGGTGAACATCTTCCACAGTTTCTACAAGTTCATCGGCAGCATCAACTTCAGATTGAAGCCAAGATGCGTCTTTGTTGTAGGATCTGGTCTCCTCCCAGATTCCTGCCCAAAACGCTTCGACGTCTTCTTTTGAAGGAGTGACAGCTTTGCCATTCGGTTTTTGAGTCAGATTGCGATAGAATCTCTTCGCGTCTGTTTCAAACAACCGGTTCTGTACACGGAAATCTATTCTACGTTTGTAACGTCTAATTCTTTGAGCCCATGCTTGAATTTTCTCTTTTAGCTTCTCAACTACCATTTGCCTGCTGGTGTCATTTCCAATTTGGTATTTTTGTTCAACATTGAATATTTTTCGTTGAACTTTAGAGGTGTGCGTTGATTTAGAAGATGCCTCAGCTAAGAGAGATATTTCGCGCCGGGTGTCGGCTATCCGTTTCATAATTCTGTTCATCCATGGGGGTACAGAGCTGTTTACTCTGTTTTGCAGTCGGCCATCGGTCTTCTTGGCTGGCCCCAAAATTATCTGAGATACTAGATATCCAGTTGCATATATGATGTGATTGATTTCAGTAATATCTAGATCTCTGCCTGGGGTCTCCACCACCTCATTTAAGACAGAATTCAATGTTTCTATCACTCTTTTAGCTTTGGCAGTTTCGTATATTCTTCTCAACGGTTCGCGAGATTCAAACGGGAGTTGACTAACTCTTTCTATCTCGTGCCGAAGGAAATTTCGCATTATGTCCTTATCGTGTAATTCATTGCCAGATGAATTTTCACCACTGTCGTGTGTTTCACTGGAAAGAGATGAACCTTCCACGGGATCATCATTTTCAAGTTCTACATGTTCGTCATGTGGATTGTTCGAGCGAAGTACATACTCCGCATTTCTCTCAATGTCAGCAAGTTGTTCTGCTGTGAAATTTCCACTGCTGAGTATGAATCGTCGTTGACTGGCAAGCTTCTTTGAGTCTAGGGTAGGTCTCATATCTGGGTTCCGCTCTCTCCATACCTTGAAAACTTCTATTTCTGAGCCCCCATTTTTAGCTTTTGCATAGTAAAAGCACCACATCACCTCCTTTAATTCATCCCGGGTCCATCTCTGACGATGGCTTCGAGCTACTGCCGGCTCTGGGTCCCTGGGACTAACATCCGTGGGATGGCCAGACGTCGACAAGGTGACATTAGCTCGGTTTCTGAGCAGGTATGGGACATTGGTAAAACAAGGCACGTTAAGGTTCATTTCATTGCTTGTTCTATCCATTTTGCTCATTGGTTTCAAGTGAAGATTCGCAGGTAGCAAAGTCGAGTTCACAGATTACACTTAACCTTTGGGTTGTTTCCTGCCATCCGTTACTGCGACCCATAGTGGCCTCGGGGCATCCCCCCGCAGGGCCCAGCAAGGGGTCCCTCCGATCGCCAGTCGGCATTACTAAACCCTACGGGATTTTCACTGACTGCTGAAGGCAGCCTCCTTCGCTGGCTAATGCAAGGTTCGGGCCTCCACTCTAATCAGTGGCGTGGTGTGCCAACCCAGTTTCTCTCCTGTACCCTGTATGGGCCGACAACAGGAAGTCCAAAGGTTCATGACCCTTCCCTCTGTACTTACTTCCCACTCTCCTCAAAATGGAGTACTTCTTCGTCTGACCCCTCACCTGTAACCTATTCAGCAAGGGAGGCCCTACCGGTAGCTAGGCTACCACTGACATAGCTTTAAGGCTCATGGGGGTACTCAAGCTCCACCACCAACTGCAAGGTCGTGTACTCCCTAGGTGGAGTTGTTGCTGTTGTTATTATTATTATTATTATTATTATTATTATTATTATTATTATTCACTACTAAAGGTGTTATGAGTCGGTTGATTGTAAAGTCTACTCCAGGTTGCAATCAGCTTCGTAAGAAGGACTATCGGTGCCTCTACTTTGCGCAAAATGTGGGCTGTTCCAAATAAAGCAATTTCTTGCATTTCCCAGTATTTTGAATTACCTGGGAGTTTAGTCAAGTGCGTACACAAATTTTGCGGGACAAATCCCAGAGCTCCGATAACTATCGGGACGATATGTGCTTTTACGTTCCACATTCGGCTGATCTCAATTTAATTCTTGTATTTAAGACGTTTTTCGGCCTGGCTCGGACGTTTTGATCGTGTGTGTGGAGTGTGGCACAGCAACGTGTACAAGTAGACACGATTTTTTCTTCAATCCCGGTTAACAGTATCCGATTTGTTTGCCGCTATCGTGCGATGGGTTTGAATTTGTTGGTCATAGAATATTGTACACAGTACAATAGACGTCACCGGTTTTCGTTGAGTATTCGCAACGCTTTTGGACATGTGTTTGGATCTTCGAGGGCGGTACAGATCTGCCAGTGGAGGTAACATCACACCCTGCCGTGTCCTTTCAAGTATTCGATGTTTGCTAAAATAGGACAAGCTGAGACGATGGTTTCTACTTGTTCCTGGCAAATGCGGCATTTATCTTCATGGGAAATTTTGAGAACCGTTTTATTATAATGTCGTGTTTTCAACGTCTGATCTTGGGCAGCTGTTACAAGTGCTTCTGATTTTGGGTTCAATTCTTCCTCTTTTAAGCCACATAAATGATTGATCTTTGTTGATCTGCACCTTGTCCATTTTTTAAAATATTATCCATGAAGTGGTTGTCTCTCCACGATTTCTTTAACATTTTTTGTGTCTCACATTTTATGTTAAGTAGCATTAGAAGTTCAGTGTCTCTATTATTCTGGGTGTCTTACATAATTCTGTTCACAATGGTTCTTGCTACACTTGCAATGCCTGTTTCCCATTCTTCGGTCAGATTTCATGACCTGCCAATGAGGCAGTGGGTCTTCTTGATGACTGACTACTTTCCCATCTCGACTTTTGCGTTATTGTTGTTGTTGTTTTTGCTATTATTATTATTATTGTTATTATTATTTATATTATTATATGTGTGGAAACATTTTAAAGTGTTTCCACACATGCACCTCGGTTACCATGATGAAAAATATACACGTTTCAACAGTCATAATAAACACTAGATCAACCGTCAATGTTCAGAAACTTTCTCACGATGTTACATGTGTCTAGTACGAATCTTCTGAAGCTGGATGTGTAACTCCATCTTCAATTGCTTTTCATCTAGGGTTTCATGCAGAAACTTGGGAATTTCACCAATGGTACTTAGTATTATTGGTACAATCGTTAGATTCCATGTCGCTCCACATATTCTGTATCTCATTTGCCAGATGTTGATATTTTCGAAATGTTTTCACTCCTTTTCTTCTGGATGTTGTGAGCTACCGGGACAGCGAAATCAATCAGATACACCTTCTTGTATTTCTTGTCATGCCATACAATGTCCAGTTTATTAGATGATATAGATCTATCTGTTATGATGGATCTGCTCCAGAACATTTTGTGAACATTTGTTTTAATGACTGATTCGGGAGTGTAATGTGCGGTGTCCGATTACCAATCAGAAGATTATTATTGTGACATAGTTGCTGATGAACCACTTTACAAAAGTCGTGTCGTTTTGTATATTCTGAGGATGCTACGCACTGATAATATGACCTATATTTTCTCTATGTTCTCCACCTAGCTGACATTTGTCATCCAGAACATTGGTGTCTTTGCATGTATATTTATGATAAATTTTAGTTGGTACTACATGGTTCTGAGTAGCGATCATGAAACCCTCTGTTTCAGCAAAATGCTCTCCCAAGCACAGCCATTTTATTGAGAACTTACTGTCCATCAGTTCTCCCCCTATCTGATATGGGTAGTGTCCATGAAGTTACATCTCTTTTCAGATGTTGATTTTCATTTCATTGGTCTGTATTTGCGTTTGTAGATTAGTTTTTTCAACAAATTTAATGGTGTGATTTTCCTGCTAATGTGCAGACGACATATTGATTGTTAGTGATTCCGGGCGTCAACTACTGAGGTCATTAGCCCCGTAAGTGTAGTGCTTGTTTTTCATCAGGAGGTGGCGGTGATACTCCCCCGCTGGAAAGGGCGAGATCCGGCGCCGACATACCGCCGACTAGCGGGGTTTTCCCCAACCAGGTATCTCCTATCAGCGGGGCACCGTACCAGCCGAGACTAGTCCTAAGCTCCCGACTGATTTCCCGGCATGTGTGGTAGTGTAGTGCATGTTAGTGTGTGTATGTAAGGGGTGACGATAGGACAAGGACGAGAAAGGAAATATCTCGCGCGGTCCGTATCACGTTTGTTAGGGTACTGCTCCGGCATTCGCCTGGTGTTGATCGCAGAAATCCCGGAAAACTACCGACCAGACCGGCCGCTAGAATTCTCCTCCAGACAGCGACTGAATTCGACCTAGCTGACAAGCTAGTGTCGAAAATCCTGCTGTCGTCGGGACTCGAACGTAGGACCTCCTGGTCAGAGGTACTGCAGTGACATCAGTTGATGCACTGAGCCAGTGATACGACTACTGTTATGTGAACTCTGATAGAGTGAACAGTCGCTTAAAGTGAACTTTTAAGTCACTGGTTCCGTTTCATTTATATTACAAACAAATAAGCGCCTTCGGAGAGTGGGAGGATTTTCCACCAGTGCAAGAGGCATTGAAGTGTGCCAAGTCTGCACTGCATTACGATACTTTGACCCAGAGGAGATAACGCCGAATCAAGTATGGAGAGAGCACGAACTCTGGAGAAGGATCTAGAGAAATATCTAATGAAAATGTACGAAGCAAACAATTGAAAATAATTTATTTTTTAAGGAGAAATAAAGATATTTACATTTTCATTTCTGCTGTTAATGTATTTTTCTCTATCTCTAGAATAATAAAATAAATCGTTTTGGAGAAATTCTAATTCATTTGGATACCTTAGGATATAGTGAACCAAAAATGTCGGTCCCCATAAATTCACTATTATCGGAGTCGACTATATGTTACAATCTGATGTAATACTTTACGTGACTTGGTTAACTTTTTA
Organism: Acheta domesticus; assembly: GCA_031308135.1. Taxonomy (NCBI): domain Eukaryota; kingdom Metazoa; phylum Arthropoda; class Insecta; order Orthoptera; family Gryllidae; genus Acheta; species Acheta domesticus. The sequence continues at coordinate 149,789,632 of JAHLJT010009436.1, read as the reverse complement.
TTGAAAATACTGGCGCAGTCTCTCCAGTTGTTGATGATGGAGATTCACAATATCTATGAAATCTCTTCTTCCCAGAGATCTAGATAGATGGAATCTCTCAATTGCGGTTTTAGGGTGGTGGCATCTAAATCTGGTACACAATATTCTGCAGTTCATTTTGAATGCATCCAGTTAGGTTTGTGTCCATCTGACAATACCAAAGATGAAGGTCAGCAGTGGGATAACATAGGTATTTATGTCTTTAATTTTCCTGCCAGCACTGAGTTTAGTTTTAAGAATATTTCTCAGACTAGTATTAAATTCCTAGGTAATGTTAGATTTAGTAATTTTTTGATCAAAATTAGATCTTAGAAAATATCCAAGATATTGGTAATATTTCTCAGGATTCATGGCATGAATTCGTTCTTGTTTAACGTTTCCTTCTCCAAGGGTGTAATTCGTCTGTTGCCATAGTGTCATTTCCATAGTGCATTTAGTTTACATTTTTCAGAATTGCATAAATCGTCCATGAAAAGCAGGTGAGATAAGCGTACATGGTCGATATAGCTGTTGATTTTGTAGACGGCTGCCGCAACAGTTGGGGCCGGGCTTTATTATTATTATTATTATTATTATTATTATTATTATTATTATTATTATTCCTCTAAATCACGACTAAAGATGTAATGTGTCGGCTGAATATAAAATCTACTCCAGGTTGCAACCAGCTACCTAAAGAGTAGATCTAGAGACTGTCGGTGCCTCTACAATACTTTGCGCAAAATGTGGGCTGTTCCAAATAAAGCGATTTCTTGCACTTCCCAGTCTTTTGAATTACCTGGGAGTTTAGACACAAGTTCTTACACAAATTTTGCGGAACAAATCCCAGAGCTCCGATAACTATCGGGACGACCTGTGCTTTTACACCCCGGATTCGGCTGCTCTCGATTTCCAAACTCTTGTATTTAAGACGTTTCTCTGCCTCCTTGGTAATGACGTTTTGATCGCAAGATACAGCAACATCGACAAGTAAACACGATTTGTTCTCCAAATCCCGGATGACTATATCCGGTTTGTTTGCCGCTATCGTGCGATCAGTTTGAATTTGTTGGTCGTACAATATCGTACACAATCCAACAGACGTCACCGGTTTCGGAGAGTGTTCGTACCACTTGGGGCATGTGTTTGGAACTTCGAGGGCGGTACAGATCTGCCAGTGGAGGTAGCTACACACCCTGTCGTGTCTTTTCAAGTATTCCGTCTTTGCTAGGATTGGAGAAGCTGAAAGACATATGATCAAAGGTTTCTACGTGTTCCTGACAAATGCGGCATTTATCATCTTGGGAAATTTTGAGAACCGCTTTATCATAATGTCGTGTTCTCAACGCCTGATCTTGGGTAGCTATTACAAGTGCTTCCGATTCTGGCTTCATTCTTCCCCTTTTAAGTCACGTAAATGATTGATCTTTATTGATCTTCACCTTGTCCATTCGTTTCAAATATTCTCCGTGGAGTGGTTTGTCTTTCCACGATTTCTTTAACATTTTTGGTGTCTCAAATTTCATATTAAGTAGCATCAGAAGTTCAGTGTCTATGTCATTCTGGGTGTCTTGCATAGTCTTGTTTGCAATGCTTCTTGCTACACTAACAATGCCTCTGTTTCCCATTCTTCGGTCAGATTATCATGACCTGCCTCATTAGTGGGTCGTCTTGATATCTGACTACATATTTTCCCATCCCGGTTATTGCATTGTGCCAGGAGGCTTCAATTTGTCTCAGGCTTGTTCCTCCTTCCTTACGTGATACATAAAGTCTATGTACATCAGCTCGGGGGTGGGCAACATGATGCATTGTAAGCAGTTTTCTGTTTTTTCGATCCATGATGCAAATTTCCTGTTCAGTCCAGTCTACTAGTCCGAAACTGTATTCGGCTACAGGCACCGCCAAACTACCTATTGCTGATATTTTATTCCTTGAGTTCAGAGCGGACTGCAGGACAAGTCTCACTCTTCTATAATACTCCTTGCGAATTCTCTCTTTCATTGTGTCGTTCGAGATGGTCTCACATTCTTCAATGCCCAGATATTTGTAAGTTTTACCTGGCTCAAGATCTTGAATCAGAGTGTGTCTATCAACTTCAATGTTCTCTGACGTGGTCATGTTGCCTCTTTTTAAGTTGACTTTTGCACACTTGTCAAGACCAAACTTCATGCAGATGTCATTGCTAAAATCACTGATGACAGACAACATTTGGGAGAGAATCGCTTCATTCTTAGCAAACACTTTAAGGTCATCCATATAAAATAAATGCGATACAGGCCTATCATCACCATGGAGCTTGTAACCAAAGTCAGAGTGCGACAGCTGTCCCGATAGAGGGATCAAACTAATGCCAAACAGCAGAGGGGATAGTGAATCTCCTTGAAAAATACCCCTGTTAATCTGAATACTTCTTGTTTCTACTACTCCCTTTCCGCTGTGGATTAGTAACCTGTTGCTCCACGACTTTGTACTAGCCTTGCAAAACTCAACAAGTCTAGGATGAAATCGATAGATCTCCAGGGTCTTCAAAATCCAATCGTGTGGTACACTATCAAAGGCCTTCTGGTAGTCAATCCAAGCCTTGCTTAAATTACGTTTTCGTTTTTTTACATCATTCAAAATTATTTTATTCAGAAGCAAGATTTCCTTACAGCCATAGGAACCTTTACGACATCCTTTCTGTTCAACTGGCAACAAATTCTTCTCTAGGTGCCTATAAATTTTGTCAGCTGTGGCTGCAGTTATAAGTTTGTACATTACTGGCAGGCACGTAATTGGCCTGTAGTTATTCCCCAAGGACCTGTGTCTTGCTTTGGGTAGCAAATACGTGATGCCGCGAGTGAGCCATTCGGGGAGTTCCTTAGGGTTTTTCTAAAATTTTATTAACAGCCTTTGCTAGATGAAAATGTAATGCTGTTTATTTCTTAATCCAATAAATCTGGATCTTATCAACCCCAGGGGATTTCCAGTCTCCCATGTTCTTAATTGTTTGGCATAGGTCCTCTTTCGAGAATCCTTGAACATGTTCCACTGTTTCCACGAGTCCATTGGCAGCATCAACTTCAGATTGGAGCCACGATGCGTCTTTGTTGTAGGATCTGGTTTCCTCCCAGATTCCTGCCCAAAATGTTTCGACGTCGTCTTTGGAAGGAGGGGCAGCATTTCCATTCGGTTTTTCAGTAAGACTGCGATAGAATCTCTTCGCGTCTGTTACAAACAACCGGTTCTGTACACGGAAATCTTCTCTACATCCCTCAAATAAATAATTATTTTAAAAATGAACTTTTAAACAAATTTAAATTAAAACTGGTAAATAGAATAATAAATCAATGCAATATAGTCCAAAATGTGAAAGATTTTAGAGCAAAATTAGATATAAATAATGTAGTATATCAAATCAAATGTAATGATTGTAATAAATCTTATATTGGACAAACTAAAAGAAAATTGAGTACCAGATTATTAGAACGTAAAAGGAATATTAAAGATTTGGCATGTAAACAAAATTCATTAACGCAACACAGAATTGAATCATCACATCATGTTGATTTTAATGGTATAAAAATTTTAGCTAGTGAAAATTTGTCTTATCCTAGATTAATATTAGAAACAGTATTCATCAAAACTTCTCCTAGCTTAAATACACGGGTAGAATCAAATCAATTCACAAAAGTATATGATGGTTTATTGAACTTGTTTTCTAAACATTAAGATATTTCACTTATTATTTTTTTTAAATCTTCTGTCTGTTTTCCCAATTTCTTTCATACTGTTTGTAATATGTCTTTAAATTTTCTAAAGATTTTAACAAGATGCATTCTGTTGACTCGTATATTATAATTATATTATAATTATTTGTCACCTGATGATGGAAACCAACTGTTTCCGAAACGTTGTGTAAAATTTGTATATAAAGCTGTTTTTTTTTAAAAAGATTTCTGTCTTATCAATGATGGACCAACTTATGATATATAAATCTTCTCTACGTTTGTACCGTCTTATTCGTTGAGCCCATGCTTGGATTTTCTCTTTTAGCTTTTCAGCTACCATTAGCCTTGTTGTGTCATTGTCAATTAGGTATTTTTGTTCCACATGGAGTATTTTTTGTTGAACTTTATACGTATGGTTTGACATAGAAGATGCCTCGGCTAGGAGTGATATTTCACGCCGTGTGTCGGCTATCCGTTTCATAATTCTTTTCATCCATGGAGGTACGGAGCCTTTTACTCTGTCTGGCTGTCGGCCATCGGTGTTCTTGGCTGGCCCCAAGATTATCTGAGATACTAGATATCCAGTTGCATACACGATGTGATTGATTTCAGTAATATCTAGATCTCTACTTGAGGTCTGTACAACCTCATTTAAGACAGAATTAGCTGTTTCTATCACTCTCTTAGCTTTAGCATTTTCGTAAATTCTCCTCAACGATGAACGAGATTCGAACGGAAGTAGACGAATTCGTTCTATCTCGCGTCGGAGGAGGTCCCGCATCATGTCCTTATCGTGTGACTCATGGCCAGAGGTATTTTCACCACTGACGGATGTTTCATTTGGAAGAGATGAACCTTCCAGGGGACCATCGTTTTCAGGGATATTAGGTGTTTGTAAATGTTCGTCATGTGGATAGTTTGATCGATAAACATATTCCGCGTTTCTCTGGATGTCTGCAAGTTGTTCTGCTGTGAATTTTCTACTGCTGAGTATGTATCGTCGTTGACTGGCAAGCTTCTTTGAGTCTAGGGTAGGTCTCATATCTGGGTTCCGCTCTCTCCATATCTTAAAGACTCCATATCTATCTTCTCTTATCTGAGCCCCCATTTTTCGCTTTTGCATAGTAGAAGCACCACATTACCTCCTTTAATTCTTCCCTTGTCCATCTCTGACGATGGCTTCGAGCTACTGCCGGTTATGGGTCCCTGGGACTAACATCCGTGGGATGGCCAGATGTCGACAAGGTGACATTAGCTCGGTTTCTGGGCAGGTATGGGACATTGGTAGAACAAGGCACATTAAGGTTCATTACATTGCTTGTTCTATCCATTTTGCTCATTGGTTTCAAGTGAAGATTCGCAGGTAGCAAAGTCGAGTTCACAGATCACACTTAACCTTTGGGTTGTTTCCTGCCATCCGTTACTACGACCCATAGTGGCCTCGGGGCATCCCCCTCAGAGCCCAGCAAGGGGTCCCTCCGATCGCCAGTCGGCATTACTAAACCCTACGGGATTTTCACTGACTGCTGAAGGCAGCCTCCTTCGCTGGCTAATGCAAGGTTCGGGCCTCCACTCTAATCAGTGGCGTGGTGTGCCAACCCAGTTTTTCTCCTGTACCCTCTATGTGCCGATAACAGGAAATCCAAAGGTTCATGACCCTTCCCTCTCTACTTACTTCCCACTCTCCTCAAAATGGAGTACTTCCTTGTCGGACCCCTCACCTTCAACCTATTCAGCAAGGGAGGCCCTACCAGTAGCTAGGCTACCACTGACATAGCTCTCAGGCTCATGGGGGTACTCAAGCTCCACCACCAACTGCAAGGTCGTGTACTCCCTAGGTGGAGTTGTTGTTATTATTATTATTATTATTATTATTATTATTATTATTATTATTATTACTGCTTCCGTACCGCAACTAATAAAGCCATAATTTCTTGAAAGTATAACGTTTACGTTCTTGAAAAAAAGTTGAGCTTTTTTGGATAATTTCTTTTGATGTAAGAACTCTGACTCTTCATCTCTAAAACTGAGCTGATCTCTAAAACTGAACTAACAAGAGTTCAGTTTTAGAGATGAAAACACGCACAAAGAAATTAAGCTCTTAAGAATTAATATGTTTTGATCAATTTTCCTATTAATATGTTTTATACCAGCAACTCATACATCTTTCCATACAACAATTGCCATTCCTTTTCCTAATTCAATAAATTGTATGGTAGCAGCTCCATATTTAACTAAACACTTCAAATTTTTAGCCCTGCATTTGCCATACATTTTTACTTTCCCGTATACGTACGTATATACGGAGTAATATACGTAGTATAGGGAAAGGTATGTAATGCTGCCCGAAAAAATAGGGAATTTTCGGCAGAAAAAATCGTTGCCGGGCCCTGATAATGAAAAGTGGAAAAGTCCTGTTGCTAAATTTAAAAAAACCTAACATGTGGTGTAGCCAGAATACCTGTTTTGTAAGTCCTCGATACCGAAAAACCTATTGGCAAAACGTCCGTCTGTCCGTTCGTCACGTCCGTCTGTCTGTGAACACTACTACCGCCTAAACCATAGGGACGATTTATTTCAAATTGAAGAAACCCCTGTCGATCCGGCTTGAGCCAAAGTTTGAGAGTTTGAAAAAGATTCTGTAAAATTTGGGGGTAACATGAAGTGACATGATTCTGTAAAATTTGGGGGTTACATGAAGCCCTCCGGAAATTTTCAAAATTTTCTCAAAAACAGCTCCAAATTTTTTCTTCAAATTTCTTGAAAGAATAGAGTAAAGTGCACTTATTAAGGTGCATAGGTCTGAATTTCGCGGTTAAGTTTGGATTTTCGAAAATTGAAAAAGTTTTAATTTTTTCGGCATCTTCCGTCAACTACAAAATTAAAGATAAAGATTTTTTCTTCAAATAAAATTTGTTCTCCATAGTCAGTTCTTTCTTTCAGGTCATGCACATTTTTTTGAAAATTTCGGTAGTTTACACGCAACATTGCGCGCTATATGTGCAATTAAAAAAAATATACAAAAACAGGATTTTCTCAAAAACGGCTCGCGATGGTTTCAAGTTCATATTTTCAACTGTGTTCAATATGCAGATCCCCTACGCCTTCGCTTGAGTTTGCAAATGAGACTGCCCTTTTCGATATCCTAGTACAGCAAACGAACAAAAACTTTACCACAGCCATAATTGGCGAATTTAATATCCCATCAATGTTCTGGCCCTTATCTACTTCTGTATCTATCTCGGACTATCGCCCGCTTGTTGCCAAGAAGTTTCTTGCAGTCTACTAGGGCATGTGTCTTATCCAATTGGTTACTGATTATGTCGGTGGTCGGTGGTTACTGGTCGCGATTATGGAGTTGTTATACCCAGATACATGCGTGTACACAGATTGTCTCGTTAAACCAATCACAACAATCTGTCAAGCGGAAAAATTACTGGCGCGCAAACTTTGAAATCATCAGAAACGATATCCAGCACCTCACGTGGGATCTGCAGCCGTGTTTTACCAGGATGTCGAACTGAACTGGCGTACCGTGAGCTCCGTCCTACTTGATGCTTTGAATCAACACTTGTCTGAACATCTACTAAAGTTATCAACAGGTCCAACCCCTCGGATAAACCGAAGAATACTTGAGTTGATTCGGACATAGAAGAGGATATGGAACAAATTTAATCACACTAGAGAGTAGCAATGCTACGCTGATTACAATGCACAACGTAACCCTATTACCAAGGAACAGGACTCTTCGAAGAAACTTTGAGGATGGCATCGCTCAGGCCAAGGGAGAAACTTTCCACTCATACATACTTAAGCCAATATCATCCAAGGTCTCGGTCTCTTTATCAATTAATATGCAAAACGGTGAAACAACATCTGATACGTAGGAAACTGCTGACATTTTGGCAGAAATACTTCGAAAGTTTTACACAATTTAACCTGATGGAAGACTGCCAAACATAATTTCGATCCTTATAGAGAAGTTTCGAGTGTATCATTGTTGATGTGGCTGACATCTACAATGTTCTACGTTCACTCGATCCCGCTTCTGCTGTAAGACCAGATGGGATTCCTCCTCTTATCCTGATGCATTGTGGAGCTGAGATTGCGCCTTACTTACACAATATTATGTGTCATTCTCCTGACGCTGGAAACCTTCTGACTAGAAAACGGGTGATATTATCCCTACATTCAAGAAAGGAAATAAACTGGATCCCAACAACAATAGACTTATCAGTCTAACCATCGCATCCTGCAATGTTCTGGAACGCATAATTTTCAAGCAAATGTTTGATTTCGCGTTGGTAACGGAGCGGATTTCTCCAAATCAACAAGGCTTTATGCCTGGGCGTTCACTAATTTCGAATCTTCTTACCTGTCTTCATGATTGGTCTAAAGCCTCTGATAATACCACCAACTGACCACAAATATATCCAACTGATTTATCTAGAATTTCTATATCTCATTTTCCTAGATTTCTGCAAATCATTCGATAACGTTCATAACCACAGGCTACTCCATAAACTCGAGCACTTTGAGATTAAGGGGAAGCTGCTGAGGTGGATCTAAGCCTTCTTTCAAGACCACAGTTACTGTGTAAAAATCTATTGTCGAAATTCTACAATCAAAACCATCACTAGTGGGGTTTCTCAGGGCTCTATGTTGGGTCCGGTACTCTTCATTCTGTACACCAGTGACCTGACGCATGGTATGAAAATCTAGCTTTATGATGTACGCTAATGACAAAATTTTACTCTAACACTTTGATTGGCCAAGCTAATAAAAGGATCTCGAGGTGGTACATCGTTGGTCAGAAAATGGTTAATTTCTCTCAACACAACTAAGTGCACTGTTAAGCATTTTGGAAGACACAACCCAAAGCTTCCCTACAACATTCGCTCTACCACATCAACTCTCAGCACAGTGATGGAGAATTTGATCTGATGATGGACGACCTTAAATGGGAAACAATGTATCATTTATAGCCAAAAGCGCCAACAAGGCAATCTTCCTAGTACGTAAGGTTTTCAGAACGCTAAGAAGCAACTACTTTTGCCTCTATACAAATGTTATAGTTTGCCGATCCTTGAATTTGACTCTTTAAAAGTAAAGGTGAGAGTAAAAGTGGGGATAAGTGTTCTGGAGTTCTAAAAATCATACTCAGAATATACTTCCCCCCCATACATCACATACTGCTTTTTTACTTTCTCGCTCTTACTTCGAAAGAAGGGAAAGTATTGTAATCGTGGGCCGGAAACGGCGAATTTTAGTCAGAAAACTTTTATTCCCAGTCCTAATAACGAAAAAGTGGATACATCTTGTTCCTATGTGTAGTAAATTACTTTCTCTAACACGTGTAGTCAGTTATCTGTTTTGTGGGTCCTTGATAACGAAAAATCGGTTAGGCGGCAAATCATCTGTCTGTCCGCCAGTCTCTTTGTCTGTGGTTAAAGCAAGCTAAACCGTTCAGTTGATTTTCTCCAAAATTGATATTCCTCGATCAATTTTAATGAACTCGAGGCCCTCAGATTAGAAGCGGATATTTTGGTCATTCTTTACATGATGCCTAATCAAAATTTTCTGAAAAATGGCTTAAATGTTTTTTTGATTAAATTTTACCCCCGTACAGCGTAAAGGATGGTGTAGGTAAAAGCTAGTGGTACTACATAGCACCTACTTTCTCTCATTATTTCCAACTTTTTACCATTTTCGAAAATTCAGAGGGTCAACGAAACTGAGACCTGTGCCATTCTTTTAAGCGTCCCTTGTTCTATCCATAAAAAGTTGAGCAGTACAGGAAAAATAATGAAGAGAAAAATTGAGCGGTTTTGGTGAATTTTTTAAAGTTGCATTAACTTCAAGCAGAAATTACATGAAAACTCTTCGTTTTTTGAAATAATTGTACCCGATGTTTTTTAAAGATCTCATTTTTTAGAACAGATTTTCTTTAAGAAATATCTCGATTCTCAGTATTGTACTCTTGCAATGTTAACCTTTTTGCAATTTTCGAAAATTTAGAGTTCACTTTAAGTAGAACTAACAGTAGGTTCTTTGAAGCATACGAAAAGAAAATTTAAAGACAAATTAAAGAACAAAAACCAACATACACAACAACATATATTAGCAGACAGCGGAAATGTGGCGTTTATTGCTCACAAGTAAAAGCCTATTTTGAATCAAATGAGCCTAACTCGTTTTCACAAAGATTGGAGGTATGGCCTTTTTTAGATAACTTGTTAAAATTAAATGATACATTGCTGGGAATCTAAAGACCTTGTAAAATTATTATTATGGGATACCGCCAACATTCAAACGACAAAATAAATGAACTTACAGAACAGTAATATTTCCTTATGAAACATAAGATCAATTTTAATCAGTTTCATAGGAAAAGATAATTACAATATTTTTTAAAAGATTTTATTTAACTTGCGCTTTATGAAGTCTAATATAGTAAAACAGAGTTTCATTTTTAAGTTAGGCTTCAAAAATTTCGAGGAAATACATAATCATCACGAATATAGATATTTGAGTGTAACTTAAAAGTATCGCCAATACATCTTCCACGCTACATATTTACACAAAAAGATAAAAATTAAATGTGTTTGGTTTATGACCTTTTAACACAGTTTATAAATCAAACTGTGTTTGGTTTATGGCCTTTTAAAGCCTTTTGTAATTTTAATGACAAAACAAAATCGACTTATTTGTTTTGAGAAATCAGCTCAAAAAAAATCATTAAAAACAATGTTTTTGACAATTTATCATTAAATTAAAATCTTCTGGAGTGAACTTACGTTTCGAGTGGAGGTGAAAGTAAAGGCTCATTTTGAAGTGTCCTCTGGGAGAACTACATAATATATGGAATTTCTTCCTGCGTTGTCCCGTATTGTGAAGTAAAACGATGAACAAAGCAGGAAAAATGTGGAAATGCAATTCATTGAAACTGCTTGCTGAGGAAACAGTATTTTAAATGTCAATTCATTGTCGAAAATACAGGCAATTAAATTTTAATTATTTTGTCAATCAATTACTGATCGCACACTCAGTTTAAATAACGAAACACTAATTAATATTTTTTCAGAATACGTAATTAATCTTGCTGTTTTGTGTGACCTGATCTTAAATAAATTTTCAGCGTTTGTTGGAGGAATACTGATATCTATTACCTATTATTTCTAAAATATATGCTATTTTCCTTATTTTAGACAATGTGAGAAACGGATGTTCATAAGCAGTCGTGCGAGGGCGTTTACATTTCGTCCTCCAGGAGGGTCATAATAGTTGTGTGAGTGAGTATTTAGTGTTTCAGGACGCGCCAACTACTATGGTCATTAATCCTGTAAGTGCAGTGCGAGTTATAACTGTAATAGTGGCGGTGCTCCTGCCCGCTACAACGTGACATTTGGTGCCGAACTATTTATACCCCTCGAAGATATTTCTCCCTCATTGCGGCTTCGTCCCTGTCGAGACAAGTTCTAAGCTCCCGACTAGTCTCCCAGCATGTGTGACCTTGTAGTGCATGTAAGTGTAAGTGGTGTAAGAAGATGATCCCCGGCGCGACACAACTAAATCTTACTTCTGACCTGTTTACCAAGTGAACGCTCAAAAGCTTTTAATACGACAGTTATTGCATGTCACGTACTTCCATCCATCCTATCATTCTTATACGTATGATACATCACGATTTTGGGGTACAAAACTGCGGTTTTCTCCTTTCTACCCGCACAATCTTAATTATCTTTGGATCAGCACTGATAAATCTTAATTCTTATGTGTATGAAAACTTGTCCATTTTGGATGTGATATTTAAGGGGAAAAAAATCAGTTCGAGCTCGGCTGCCGTCGGGGTAAGACTTCAACGAGCGCCCCTCACGATAAGCTTTCTACTACTACCACTGAGGTATTGTGTTACGACGCCGATGGCATTGGTGGAAGTGTTTCACTAGTAAAACCAGGTGTAAGTTTTACTTGTTCTTTCGTTTATTTATTTACTTATTATTTTCGAAAAGTGTATATAATCATCCATTAACACTAGGTCAGTGTAATGTGTGAGAACGGCTGCCCCGCTACGGGGCAGCATATAAAAATGGCAATGGATGCAACAAATGGTGAAATAAACTTTGAAGAGTCTCCCCACACGTGCTCAATGGAAAATAACATAACATGCGCATATCAAAATAGTCAATTGTTGCCGCAATATCAGGCTGGGTACATTCCATTCCAGTCACAATTGAGTGTTAACTTACCGCAGCAGTGTATGATGCAAAACATTGTGCAAGCTCAACAGCAAGGTTTAACGAATCTAGAAGCAGTTCCACAACAGCAAGTACAGCATGGCAACACCGGGGATTTTTCACCTCCCTCGGAACTTCAAAACCCAGCAGCGGAGCAACAAAACGCCAAAAAGAACCTTGCGCAGCCCGGACAGGGCGCAACCCAACGTACTTTCAACACCCCAACTAAAAAAGGTAGATATATCTTGTGTGATGTGTGATAGTGATTCTTGTGAAGTGTTAAGTGATAAAAGACGAAAACGTTCACAAACCGAGGTAAACAAAACGCTTTGTAATGAACCTTTAGGAAACAGATTTGGACCCTTAGATATTTATTTATTTATTTGTCAAAAAACAGTAAAAACTGTATATGACGTGTGGGGAAAGAGATTTATCTGCGCACATTTTCTTGAGGGCCAGAATAAAAAACAACGAAAAAACGTAGATAACGTAGAGGAAAACGATGATAGTGAACTCAAGGCAGTAAAAATCCTCACAATTATTATTCAAAATTACAATAAAAGAGATGATGAATTTCTAAAATATAAACTGCTTCAAGAGGATATTGTGAAAAATGAGATTAAAAATTTTAAAGTCAAATACAGTAACAACAAATTCAAAGTGCAATTTGGTAACATCGATGATTTTAGGAAATTTAGAAAATTTTGTGAAAATAACGAGATAGAGTGCTACTCCTTTAAATACCCATGTGCGAAAGGTCTTTGAAGTAATAAAAGATGTACCGGAGTGCCTAGATGTTAATGAGATTAAAAATGAACTTACTGATAAATTCCCTGTATTAAAAATGGTAAGACTTTATAGCAAAAATAGAAAACCTCTGCAGATAGTTGCAGTTGACGTAGAGAACAATGTTGCTGGTAGATCAATTCTAAAACTAAATAAGCTGGACTGCTGCGTTGTTAGAGTCTTTGTACGAACAAACACTAAGCTTCCTATATAATGTAAAAATTGCCACCGCTTTGGGTATATGCAAGCTGTCATAACAATCCTCGATGCGTTAAATGCCTCAATGACCGCCATTACTCTCTCTAAATCTGGGGTTCAACCCTCTTGTGCTAATTGCAAGCAAAATCACACCGCGAATTATCGTGGTTGTTCTTTCTATACGACAGAATTAAACAAGAAATTTAATAAACCTGAAGCAGGTTTTAGATCTAACGAAGTACAGGGCAAGGAATTGAATAGTGTAGATCAAGGGACAAGATTTGAAAGCAGGCAAACCAGATACAGCCAACCTCCAGTCTTCAACATTCAACAATTCCCTCCCCTCCCCGAAAGGCCAGGCCTTTGGCCAAGGCCTTTAAATAGTTTCTCGAAATAATTTAAGAAATACGTCGCCGTACACAAATCAAGGCATTGATATGAATAGATTGATCGAATCAATCACAAGTACTGTGATTACTCAAATAATGAATCTTCTATTACCACAAATCCAAAATATGATTCAGGTTGGGTTACAAAAATGAAGCGTAACCAGCTCACTGGTTTAAAACTATTAAACTGGAATGCAAATGGTTTAAGCAAACAGAATATATTTAGGAACTTTATTTCGTTCACGAAATACAAATAGCTTGCATTACGGAAACACATTTCCGACCAACGAACAAATTCAAGATACCTAGTTTTAATATATATAGAAATGATCGGTCTTCTCTTAAAGTCGCGATTGTAATCCGCAAAGAACTTACTCACTCTCAAATTCAATGCCCCACTTCAGATAGCGTGGAGACGGTAGCAATAAATCTAAGCACAACCGATTTAGAAATAATAATAATAATAATAATAACTGCTTACAAACCACATAAGAAATTCCCAGAAAATACTTTGGATAAAATTTTAAATTTTAACAATAACAATGCTTTCTATAATAAAAAATAATTGTTATAGGCGACTTAAATAGTAAAAATAAAGCAGAATTACGACAGAAGAAGGTCGTAAACTTTCACAGTTCGCTCAGAGACATAATATATTAATCCACGCCCCGCCCGCACCCGCACAATACCCATTTAATAATAAGTGCGCTCCTGACATTCTTGACATAAGTCTAACCACAAACATAAATTGTCCCTTTTTTCACTCAGTTATACCTGATCTCGATTCGGATCATAACCTCATAATAATATTTCAGAGTACTGCTAAAGTAAAAAAAACATAAGTAAAGTAATAAATGGTAAAATAAACTGGGATCTTTTTAAAATAAAAATAGCTACGGAATTTTCGTTCCCAAAAGATATCAAAAACGTAGCAGATATTGATTCACTAGTTAATAATCTAATAGAAGCAATGAGCTTCGCGGTTAAAGAATCATGTCAACCAGTGCAATATAACAAACATATATCTTACTGTCTACCGAAACACATAGTGAATTTGATAAAAACCAAACACAGAATTAGAAGACTCTTGCAGTTGTATAGACGGCCACACTTAAAAACAAAATGGAACACTTTGAGCAAAAAAGTGAAATTTCTAATCAATGAGCACAGATACAGCTTATTCAAGCAATTTTTAGCTCAAATTAGCCCCGGCTCACTTTCATTATGGACTACCATCAAAAAGGTTACCAGAGAGCAATCTATAATACCACCATTAAAATCAGGTATCAACACTCTCTTATACATATGAAGAGAGCGGAGGCTTTTGCTGTTCACTTCTTAAATGCCTTTAAACCCAATCCAATAGTTAACCATACTTTTAATGAGGAAATTTTAAACAGCGTGAAATAACCCATATACTCTGCGGATGCAAGAACAAAATTCGTATCCCCCGCAGAACTTAAACGCGCAATAAACAGACTCAAAAACAGGAAAGCGGCAGGGCACGACCTAAAAGCTTGTCAAATATTAAAAGAACTACCAAAATCACAATTGCAGAAATAGCAGCAATATTAAATGCAGCTTTAAGACTAGGTTATTGCCCAAGCAATTGGAAAAATGCAATAATGATTCCAATAAGCAAATTTAATAAATGGCCACAAAAACTAGACAATTACAGGCCAATTAGCCTATCACCTTCATTAGCTAAAGTGTTTGACAGACTAATTTTAGTGCGTTTAAACAAATTCTTAAACGATACAAAGGCCCTCCCTGATACCCAGTTTGGCTTTAGAGCAAATCACTCGACAGAACACCAAATTTTAAGTTACGGATTTGATTGCAAAGGGCTTCCATGTGAAAAATTACACGGAAGCTATATTTTTAGATGTTACTAAAGCTTTCGACCGTGACTGGCACACAGGTCTGAAATACAAATTCCGCCATCTAGGCATTCCCAAATATCTTCAAAATATAATTGAAAGTTTTTTGTTAAACAGATCGTTCCAAATTAAAATACGTGACACCTTATTGGAAAAATACAGAATCTCAGCGGTAGTTTAACAAGGTTCTCCATTGTCACCAACTTTATTCAAAATTTACCTTGCCGATTTTCCGGAATTAATAGATACCGAAATAGCCTTTTTCGCAGATGACACTGCCATCCTCTCACAACATGAAGAACTAAATATTGCCCTGGAATACCTTCAAAAAGATTTAAATACATTAATGAAATAGACTGACAAATTGAGATTCCAGATAAATCCAAACAAATCACAAGCAAAAATTTTCTCGATTAAAAGATTTATAACCCCTCCAGTGTTAACAATCAGTAACAATCCGGTTCTCTGGCTTAACAATAACCAACCCGTCAAATACTTAGGAGTCAAATTAGATAGAAGACTAACATGGAAGAACCATATAGTAGATATTGCAAACAATACTTATGTAAAACTTGTCAAACTTGACCCATTAATAAATAAAAACTCAACATTACGAGTAGAAAAAGGAGTAACAATTTATAAATCTATAATTCGCCCGTCGCTCACCTATGCATGCTCAGTATGAGGAGGAACTGCAAACACTCATACTAATAAGTTAGAAATAATCCAAAACAAATCCCTTAGACTTAATACAAAAGCTCCCTGGTTTATCCCTAATGCGCAAATCCAAAGGGAATTGAACATTAGTTGCATTAAAGCACACATAAATAAACTATCCAAAAATTTTTATTTAAAGCTTGAAGCTTATCCTACGACTCCTCGTAGTAAAAGAACTTTCAACCTTGGCCGTACAGCTTATACATCATCCAGGATATTGTCACTACTATCCAAAAGATCGCTTAAAGCCGCCATGAACTATTGTTGGTGATAAGATAACGCTGTAAATATTTTTATGTGATTATTATAACTGTATGTAGGTACCATTCACAAATGTGGTATTCTACTCAATGTTGTAACTTTGTATTAAATGTAAATAGGAAAGTAGTATTGATGTATGTAGATTAAAACATGAGCTCAAGTAAGTGTACTGAAGGAGACTGTTACGTACTTGATGTAATGAATATTTTGTAAATAATACCCCCCTAAAGGCCGGAAGGGTCGAACGGAAGGCCTGGAAGGGCAGGAAATGAATAAAAAAATTTAAGGAAAATGAAATATTATGATCTTAGAGATTTTATTATACCAGTTAAGTTTGTAAATATTTTTTAAACAAAACATATTCGAAATTTTAAATATTATTCGTACACAAAATTAAAATAGCATAGAAATATAAAATTGTAAATACAAAAATTGAAAAATACAAATATACCTTCAGAAATAAAAAAAGCATTAGTCATAGAAGAAATGTTCTTTATTGTTTTCATTACAATTTACAATTATATATTTTTCCAAATTATTTTCTGGGAAATTATATCAACTAATATGTTTCAGACAGAGAAAATTGCGTTCAACATTTACAATTGACTGTGTGCCGAGCCTCTGACGTACGTGTGCACACAGCTAAAGGCGGTCAAAAACTGCTTTCTCTCTTGATTTTCCTGGTCAGAATCTGAAATCAGGTCAAAATCTGAAGAAATCCGAGAAATTCGATGAATCTGAAATGAATGCAGTGTGCTTGCCACTTCGCTTCGCGTCCGGAGATAAAGTCAAATGTGACTCGCGTTTGCATTCTCGTGTTGGTAAGTTCAGCGGAGACAGTCCCAATTGGGGTTAACGGATATATGATCCGATTGGGAAGATAGTAGACTCCGAACATAGCGTTGGTTGAGCGGCCGCAACCAAGGGCCGCGGACCTATTTCGTGGTAACACCGCCTATCCCTGCTCCAATAACTCAGAAATTTTAATTAGAAGATATAGACGTTCTGTTCATAGGGCAACAAAATGCAGAATTGACTACGTATTAAACGGCACTCGAGTTTCACAGACTACCGGAAAACACTCCTGGATTATATCATAAAACTGTTTACTATATGTATAAAAACGAAACCTTTAAAAAAGATAAATTAAAAAGTTGTAGGTCGCACAGTTTTGGAGTTATAAATGATGGAATGTGTTTTGCGGATTGCAAGTGCGACACCCGATTTCTTCGTAGCACAATCTATAAAATTGTATAATTTTCATATAATTTTTTTTGATACTCCCCTGAGGTAATAACTTACATAGCCGTAGTACATTTACAGGGTTTTGCCGAAGATGTTTTGTAAGTAGCACAAAACTGCCATCTTTTTCTTGGTGCAATAATACAGAGAAGGGTTATTTTAAGAAAAATATTGAAAGTAGTCGATGCATAAAACAAAGAAATTCTGGAGAAATTGTGGCATTTAGTCTCGATTTAAAACGAATGGTGTACATTACCACGATAGTAAAATTATCATAGTTAATATCACAAGTGCTTTGGAAATTGTCGATAAATCCCCGACTCGCGAAGCGAGGAGAATAGTGGAATGGTCAGAAATAATGAATATTCCAATGAATGACGAGTGGAATAGTGAGAAATAATGAATATCTGCACTCTTGAAAGAGTGTATTCTGCTGCCTCTGGTTTGAAATAAGATCGCACCCGGCCACGGCGCATGCTCAATCCTGAAATTGCGGTTGAAAGGTACCTCTCTCGTCTCGTCTCTTCTCTCTGAGGGGGCCGATGCTTCGTTTGCCCTCGGGAGGCGGAAAGGGGTAGGGGTAGGGGCAGGGCGGGGTCGAGGACTGCGGCGAGGCTCGGCACTCTTGCGCAGTCTGCTCCCGAGCCCTTCCCAAGTGCTGCTCACCCGGCCAGTATCACCTGAGGGAATAGAAGTCATATGGTAAGAGCTTTATTCCTATATTGATTGAAAAGGGCGAGGAAAGCAAGATCCCTGAAACGAACTGCCTATGGGCCGTATAACGTGAAAACTAATCACATAAGATGTCCAACTAATCATTTTCATTAACAATTCATGATATCATAGCTGAATGCAGATCTACTAAATGTATCGAATGGGACCAAATGATGTTACATTTTCATAATAATAATGCCTAACGGAATGGAAATGTGCGTAAGCAAAGCAAGAAAGTGAGCAGAATATAAACCAAGTGATTATAAGATTATTGGAAGCTTGTGCAAATCACTCCAAACTGTGCACCACAACATGTATTATCGAAGTTAATAAATGCTCCGTGAGGTGGTTCTGGGTTGCAAAATGTAAAAGTTACCGAATTAAGACCGCAGGAAGAAAAGAGGAAATAAAATGTTCTTGTTGATAATTAGTTCTTGATATGAATTGTAGACGCTTTCGTTGTGTTCACGTTTGAGAAGGCGTTATCTTCTAAGCAGTCGCAAATCCATTGGGAATCTGTAACACATCCAGGAAGTGTTAGCGAAATTGGAGACTTCTCTGGTCGGAGTCGTACGATAACGACTCAAAGTGGCCTACGCCGCTGGTATGGCGAGACCATGGTATTTGTGACCAAGGTTACATTGTCTAAAATCATCCTTGAAATTCTTTTGCAAGGCTGTCACTTAGATTGATGTAAAAGTTCAAAAAGATCCAAAAATATTTCCTTTTTGTTCTCTATTTCATATGTGTACGTTTTTATAATTTTAGTTATTCGTATACATCTGTATTTGGCCTGAAGATGAATGTACATCAAACATTCGAAACGTTGCCATAAATAAAAGTTGTTAATTTTATAAATATGACTGTCCGAAATCTTTTTGGATTTTTTTAACTTTTAAAATCATCCTTCTAGCTCTCTTATGAGCCTGTATAAAATAAAGTTATCTCGTATGTTGTGTGTAGTTTTATAATTGTACGGTTCATAAGATGCGTGTATTTTTACAAGCAGTGTTGTATTAAATACACCAAAAAGTGGTGCTAGTGGTGAACTTTTTAATTTTGAGGATGTTGACGCATCATTGAATTTTTTAAATGGAATGGAAAAGGAATGGAATTTTTCATCAGCATTTTAATGTTCTCGAAGTGAGGAATACAATCTATTGTATTGTATGGAAGTATTGTTAACATTCGGAAAATTATAGAAATATTGCGTTCACTTCCAACAAAAAAGGTTACAGGAAAGGAAACAAAATGGAGTTTCCCCCCTTCTCATTTCCCCCCTTCAATTTGGCGCAAACAGCATCCCGATGCCTCAAACTGTTTGGAAGATATTTGCTGTAAACAACTTAGGTAGATCATCTTATTTACATCGTCTGTTCTCTAATTTGGACAAGTTAGTTTAATGTACAATAGGGAATGTCAGTAATATGCGATGTAATTTTTTTGTTTAAAGAAAAGAAAATCATTATTGAAAAAAGATTTAAATGAGTTAGTGAAGTAAACAAGGTTTTCAAATCATAATAGAATGTCTTAGGAGCAAACGCAACAGAAAATCTAGTGTAAAATGATCTAATAAAACACAATGAAACGAAATAAATGTGTGATTCTGGAATAATATTACATGATTTCTCTATTATGTGTAACATGTAAAATTATAATATCGACATGAATATTTGGACAAATCATTAAATATTATCATCCGCAGCATATTTAGAAAACAAGTAATTATATTTCAAATTATTTTATTCTAATATTTTTTTCTGTCTTGGTAAAAAACTCTCATCAAACTTCTTGAAATACAAGTTATCTTCTGAAAACCACTTTATACTTAAAATGGACCTTTTTGTTGCATGCAGTTAATAATGTGCTGAGAAACGCTGAATCCTCATACACGAATGCCATTCGTCAGAATTCTTTTCCTTGGCAACAATGCTGGAAGGTAACCCGTGGCGTGCGGCTGGATATCCTTATCAGAATGTTTTGTCTCTGGTTCACCTCAGTTAACTCGGAATGCTTTCTCTCTCTTCGGGGTCTGACTCGAAAGTGAGTTGGAACCCTATCATGAGGGAAAATATCGCGGTTTTCTCTACTGTACGGTGCTCTTAGCTGTTTATTTATATATTTATTTGTCAAAAAACAGTAAAAACTGTATATGACGTGTGGGGAATGAGATTTATCTGCGCACATTTTCTTGAGGGCCAGAATTTAAAAAAACAACAACGAAAAAGTGAATTTAGAAAATAATTATTTTAGAAAAATAAAAATATTTTTGAAAAATGTTTGTTCCCGAGTTATAAGAAAATCAATTTCAAAGATAAATGAACTACAAGCAAAAGGAGTGCTCAACAAAACGTGTGCACAAGTGAAGTTTGCTGTCATGACCTCCTTAATACGTTCGCAAGTATCGTATCGATAGACGATTTTCATGGCTCGTAAAGTTTTGAGACGCCCTCATACGTTTTGTCCCCGCCGCATTATAATGCCAAATTACTTTCAAAGGTAAGTTTTCTCGCTTCGCTCGCCCGTATCCAAGTCAGGGCGAGGCTCGGGCCTTCGGCCCTCGCGTTCACTATAATCAACATTGAGTCTATCCACCGCATAATTACCAATTCACTTTTATCAGAAATAAATTCAGTAAGCACATTATAAGAAAGCCTCTAGTGTTCAAACTGTGCAGTAAACGATACTTACGAACGTATAAAGGAGGCCGTGACAGCGAGGGGCACCGAACAGTCGGGATCAACCTATGCCGCTTTCGTAGCATTCGTTGTGGACAGTCGCGGAAGTATTTGGATGATGTCTGTGTGATCAATGTAACTCCTGGGGCTAGAATGTTCCTTAGGGAACATTTGAAAATATGAAATGCTCCTTACCACACTCGCCCTGTGCTGCCTCGCCTGACCCCGCTCCTGATCACATTACCCTGCCATGTTCCCAATGATTACCGTTGCTCTCAAACAAAAATTACATACCAATTTAGAAGTGTAGTGGAATTAGCATCATATTTAGAAAATCAATAATTATATTTCAAATTGAAACACATTGAAACAATTGAAATTGAACGCATTGAAAAACACAAATGCGACTTCAAACAGCACGGAACTGCACAATCTAACACTGCGCACAAAATATGCTCTGCAACTTTGTTTCCACGGTACCGCGAAAACTGGTTACTTCTCCACCAAATCGTTTTTGATGTGGACATTTTAAAACAATATTTTTTATATTATACACAAGTAAAGTTGTACAAATTGATTCTGAGTGGCGGGACATCATTGGATACCTGGCCTATGACAGTCTTTTGGAGAAATCAGCTGTCAATAATTTTCTCACATTTAGTTTTATTAATTCTCCTTCCCTCTACTAAAGTCAAGAAATGATATTTTACAATGGAATAACACATCAGTCAGATTTCAAATTGTCAATGGTTTTTTAAAATTTATTCAAACTGTTCAGCCGAAAGGCTTTACATGTGCATTTTAAAGTAACACGACAAAATATAATATTTGACATAATATTTTAAATGAAGGTCACGGTAATTCAGGTCCTGCTTTTGCCTTTTTAGATATAGTGGAAGGAACTGTTTCTATTGAATTTGCTTTGGAAAGAGGAAATGTGTATTTTAGGAAAATACTGCTACTAGAATATTGCTTTGCATGGAGTTGCTGCATCTTTTTAATGGCGTGCATTTATGGATTTTATTCCTAGACTTTTGCATGTATGGTTGGAAATCAGCAAAAGATTGTGGAAGAACAAGGTATTTAATTATTGTAAGAAAGAGTACGTTGTTTTTATTCCTAGATCTCTGTGTAATTAGGAACTGCACACAAACAGGGAGCAATGGTAATTTTTCTAAGTACCGTATTTTGGAAAGTTTGGAGAATTTTGCTGTTAGTTAAAGAAAAATGGACCAAATGGGACAAGCATAGGTGAGGATTGGGGATATAATGATTTTATATAGCAGCACGGAATTTATTAATGTTCAGTATAGAGTTTCGGTTTAGCAGAGGGTAAAAAGTATTAGAGTTTTCTGTTTTCCTTGGCTAATGTGTTTCCATTAATTTGTATGTTCCAGGCATCGATCAAGATACACACAAGACACTTGATACACAGAAGATACACACAAGGTACAGGCATAGATCAAGATACTTGACAAGTTGTGGGGAAGATTGCCAAGAGAAGGGTTGTAACAAGGTAAGGGTGTAATTATTTGTATGAGATATCGGTGGAAGACCGGCGGAAAAGTCGGCAACTCTGTTCCAAACGCGACGTCACCCGGACCACCCGGAAGCCTTCGCTCGCCCTTGCAACGCGTTATTTTGACGCTCCTGGTGTCCGCACGCGAGGCACAGTTACAACGCAGAACGTGCAGCCAGAGCGTTCGCCCACCAACCAGGCACTCATGCGTTCCCTGCCGTCAAGAGCTGACAGTCGCCGTGCCCGCGCAGCCCCCCACCTCCTCCTGCCGCCACGCCCCCCCCTGGTAAAGAGCGCGACCGCCCTCCGGCCTCTCGCCCGCCGCCGCTCGTCCGGTCGCTCTCGCGCTCGTCCGTCGGTATTGGCGATTAATATTTAAATCATGCATATCGTCCCCTGACCGCTTTTTTTGCCATTTTTTATTCATATTCACTTGTTTCCCGTGAAAAAATAAAGCTCTTTATAAAATATGCACCCGTGTTTATTGATGGTAATTACCATTGATTTGCGTTCTTCACTTGAGGGACGCGACGCAACGCGACGCGACGCGACCCGCCGCGTGGGGAAGGGGGTGCAATGCGATGGCGGACGCCGACACCGGTGAAACCTCAGCTCTGCCACTCAGCTCTGCGCTCACCAGGCACACTGATACTCACCACATCCACTTTCGTTGACTGCGCCAACACACACTTGACTTCGATGAGAACGTATTCACCACCTCACTTGCGTAGATTTTGGCCGGATCTGGGTGTTGACTGGTGTTGACAATTTCAAAGTGAAATATTTTCAAGAAATATAATTACTCAGGAAGAAAAAGTACTCAAATTCAGCTTTAAAGTTCAACATAAATTCAACGAATTTCGGGTACCGCTTATGTTAAACATTTAACATAGGAAAACGTCATGATTAAACACAATATTTGGTATCGTAATGGAGAAGCTTCTTAAGGATATTTTGATGCGAAACTCTAGAAAACAGTCTGAAACAGATACGTCATTTTGGAAATAACCTATTCAATTATGGTGAGAGACAAAGGACTGTCAAGGAAAAGAAACTAGAAAAACTAGTTCGAATGGTTTTTCTTCCCCCAAAATATCATTGGTTGAACGTGATTCCAACTGCTGTTTTGGATTTGGTAGGCGATCAGTCCAGTGTCAGTTCGGTCTTCTATTCAGAACACCATTTTTGCCATTATGAGAATCAGTTTATCAACTCATTGCATTTCTTTGATCTCTACAAATAATAATGCCTTTATTAATATGGCGAGGCTCGAGCCATCAGGCCCTCTCTTCCGCCTAACCACATGTCAGATATTCACAAATTAGTCGATACAACACAATATACAAAAGTAAAAGTAGGACAGTTCATGAGTGGTAAGTTGTTAGACGAAAATACAATCTACAGTCGTAAATATAATCGTTTTTCTCGCCAAATTCCTATACACATGTAAATATCATCCACAATCTCTTCTAGACGTTCCTCCCCAACGGAACGCCAAGTTCACACTCCACCTCGTGCGTGGCCATCGCCACCAACCATCGCGTCCTCGACCCGTCCTCCGCTCGCCCTTTCCGCGGGGACGGGTGTCAGCCGCCGGGCGGCGCTCGTTTTTCCTGGTTTGCCCCGCGGATCCGTCAAACGCGAGCTTAGTTTATGAAGGCCGGCGCCCGGCAGGCGGCCGACGCCCCTCGTCGCCTCCTGCGCACTCCATAGGCATTTGCGCTTCCGCTGCTGGAACAATAACGCGAGCGCATCGGGCACAAACGACTTTGCTTGCGGGAGCTAGTGTTCGCAGGCTAGTTTTTCTCCGGACGAGGCTCACCTGGGAGCAAATTTCTGCTTCTAGTGCGTGCCCTAACGCGTTCTAATTCACGTTATCCGACATCCGAGAGAAGAACCACTCGTAACACGTAAAAGTAATGACAAATTGTTCAGTCTATGCATTGCACAGAAACGGAGTTTTCAGAAGAAAAAACTCCAAGATAATGATCAGATAATCGTTATTCGTTATTTTATTGTGCGAATTGTACTCGATTTAGTGAAAGCTGTTGACATTGTCTGCGGAAACATGCGAGGGTAAGGTGACCGAAGTGAAAATGGCGAGAATTTTAAGCTCGAAGAGTGTTTTTAAATGCAAAGGTTAGTGAGTGCATATAAACGCAATGTCCAATAATCGTCTGACACAGGTGTTCATTTCACAAAAAATCAGGTGATTGTAGATAGGAGTGATTATAATAACTGATTATAAGTAAAAATATAATATAATTATATTAAAATTATTACTTTTTAAGATTAGGTAGATAGCTGATTTCTTTGCCGTAGTTCCTTACGACATACATGCACAGATCTTGTTAAATATACATTTCAACAACATTCTCAGAAATATGTTTCCTTTGATGTTTACAATGAGTAATGACTGTATTGTTACATTGTATGTAAACTTCCCTCATTTTATTAGTCTTCGCGAAGAAGTATTAGACGTCACAGATTATATTTTTGGTGTTTTCTATTTTCGGTATCTCTAATATTTCTACTGTTCTTCCTTTTGTGGAATATTATCGCGAGGGATCAGCTAGTAAAATATTAATTTCTGGCAATTAAATAATTTAAGTAATTAAATAATAATAGTTTTATCAACCACGGCAATATAGTATCCAATATCTGTTTTTGATGGTAAACGAGAAAAGAAATATTCTATAGTACTTTTGATACAATTACCCTGATTCAATTATTCTAAAAATATCCGTAACTATTATCCTAATGTGATTTTCAGTTTTGAATAAGGGTTAAGAAAATAAAGGATTAGAAGAATCCAACTGAGCGTACTAGGCATTAAACATGAAACGTAATTCTGCGCAATTTTCAGAAACTTTTGTCTACAACAACGGATTGCTTTGGCGCTTTTTCTATTGTCTTGAAGAGTGTTAAACAATCGAAGTATTGTTCTATGTCCTACCTTCTCTCCCATTTCGATATTCGAAATGGGAGAGAAGTGAGGACATCGAAATGGGAGAGATGCGATGAATTCACATTCATTTCGGTATTCGAAATGAATGTGAAATCTGTGCCGGTTCCTCACATATCCGTTGCCACTTTGGTATACATCTAGTGAAACATAATGTCTGCTTAAGGATCAAAATAATAGTAATATCTCAAGATTCATGTTGACTTTAATCTAAAGACGTCTCTCAACACTGAAAGAGGCAAACAGTTTACTTAAGACAGGCACGTCAAGGCCGCGGGCAAGCTTACGACCTTTCTCGAGCTTGCGGGCACTGCGTTCAGAACAACTGCCGCGAATTTTAAAAGTAACGGTTGTAAAACAGTTTCGGGGAGGGGTACTCCAAAGGGGATAATCCAAAGAATTTTGACTTCGCGTTTACTTAAAGAGTGCAATAACTATTTTAACAATTATTACTACGCAATAGTTCCTACGATTAGATTAGGAACAAAAATATTGTCCGCCAGTGAGAGTGATATGCTAAATAAAAGGGGAGGTTTTACTTCAGGAGAGAAACTACAGAGAGTAATTTTCAATAATTTACTTCACATTATTGCTGTACATCAAATAACACAATTCTTTAATAAAACATAACACAATAGAAATTTAAAAAAAGAATTTGCCATTAAAACAGATTCCAAAAATCACTATATTATTCTGCCATGACAAATGATTTTGCAAGGTTAGAATTAAATAATTAAAATATAACATAAATAAATAATATAAAAATTAAAAAATAATTCAACTCTGGGTTTAATATAAAACATTACTCTGTTCAACGAAAGCGTCATTTATTTCTCATTCATAAAAATGTTGATTTTGTGAAATTATTCTTTCAATGTTTGGTTATACAGCAGTGAAGGACACTATTCTCATAAAAGAATATATGTGAATCTGTGAAACGCGATCTCTGAGGAGTTTTCTTCAAATTCATTTGCGAAATAAATGCTCGCTTTTGCATGTGCTCTCAGATATTGAAATTGTTTATCTCGGAAACTTTCGGGTACTCGGGAAACGACAAACACACAATGATTGATAAACCTGAACCCATTTTCTTTAAATTATTGTCGCAGTAATGTGATGCCTCCTCGAGGATCACCGCCTTAACGTAGCACTGTCCGTGCGGGCGGGGAGGTTTGTGTGCCTCAATGAGGATGAGGGCTACGCCGGCGGTAGCGTAGCTACTGGTAGGGCCTCCCTTGCCGGTCAGGCCTCATCTGAGAGACCAGACGAAGTGTGTCCTACACCGATCTGTCTATACCAACCCTGATCCTGCCGTATCCTTGCCCCCATCCTGACATCCTATCTTTCCTACATAAAGGGTAGATGGGACTCTAAAGCCATGGCAGGCAATCCATCTAGGAGAAAGGAAAACTCCAAAATATAACTCTGGCCCTCCAGGTGGGTGGTTGTGCAGCGTGCTGGTAACTCGCTCATGTAAAAAGCTTATTACTCGTAATCCTCAATGTGAAAACCCGGCTGGTCTAAATACGACGAAATTGGCAAAGAATAAAAGGTTAGCAATTAAGGATACTGTAAAAATAGGAGTTTGGAATGTCAGGAGCTTAACTAATAAAGAGGAGAAGCTAAATAGAGAACTGAAAATAAAGAATATCAACTTAGCCATAATCACTGAAACGAAAAAGAAATTACAAGGAACTAAAGATATAGGTGAATACACTATAATTTATAGCGGAGTTAAACAACAACAAAGAGCTGCAGCAGGAGTGGCCATACTCATTGATAAGAAATGGAAGAGTAAAATCCAAGATTACACAATTGAAAATGAGAGAATATTACAAGTAAGATTAAAAATTCAAAGAGGTTATCTAACAGTTATTGCTGTATATGCGCCAGAAGAGAATAGGAAAGATGACTCAAAAACATTTTATGAAATATTGCAGTCTGTAGTGAATAAAGTCAACAGAAATGATAACTTAATTGTTGGAGGAGATCTCAATGCACGAGTCGGGAATAGTCCTATAGAAGGCATTGTTGGCACAAATGGAGAACCTACCTTAAATGAAAATGGAAAATTACTTAGAGAATTTGCTGTAAATAATGATCTGAAAATTACAAATTCCTTTTTTTCGAAAAAAGGACATACATAAATATACATGGGCAGCTCGAGGATCAAGATCAATTTTGGATTATATAATGGTAAGTAAAAAACTTGCTCCAGATGTGATTGACACCACAGTTCATAGAGGCAGTGACTTATATACTGACCATTTCTTGGTAATTTCAAAAATAAAAATACTAGCAAAATGGAAGAGAAGAATAAATAAAACCACCCAAAAAATCAAGCAGTTTTTAAAGTTACCTTCTACAAGTTGAAAGCATTAAACATCTATACCAAACTAGATTGCAAAAATACCTGTCAGAAACCTCAACTAGTGAAGACGTCAATGAAGAATGGAGAAATATCAGCACGGCAATCCATAAAGCTGCAGAAGAAGCAGTAGGAATGAAAAATAAATTTAGAAGAAGAAATGGATTGAAGATATGGAATGGCGAAATAGCAAATGCAGTGACAGAAAAACAAGAAGCATATTTAAAATGGTACAGAATAGAACAGAAATTAATGTTAACGATTACAAACTGAAAAGGTATAAGGTTAAAGGTATAAGTAAGGTTAAGAAATGCATAAGCGTCTGTTACCGTGTTTAATTATGATGGTTTTCTGATATTTTTTAAAAACGAGCACTAAAATAATTTTTAACACATATGTTTACGACTTTACATACAAGACCAGTGTTTTTATTATATTTACAATTTTGTCTAAAATGATATCTGATTTTTTTCTATGGGTTTTTCAACCAACTTGGAACCTAGATATGTCACAACTTGTTTTTATTATTCAATATTTTTGTGTCTGTTTGCAATAAGGTCAGAACACTATTTCAATCATGCAGAATCAATTTCAAAATATGTCCATATTTATCTATAGCAACGTAAGCATCTGATTGTTTTCACAAGATAAACTTCATTTCAAAACCCTCCAGAATTGCCTTTAAATCAGATATTAAGTGATCACTTCCTTGAAATCGCATATTTAAGCTATTTATGTAACCCATCGTCTGACAAAAAGGCCATGCATGTGACAAAAAACACTTGTCTATGATCTAAGAAAATGTTTACTTTGCCATTGTGTCACCGTCAAAACTAAACGACCACAGGCGGCACTTGTACACCCCTCTCTGGATTCGGAGGGGAAAGGAGAGAGGAGTAAGGTGAAGTCGCCTGATCCCTCAAGAGCGCCGAGGTTCCCAGGTGGCCAAGTACTAGCTCCTGCGGGTGCTGTTTGACGCTCCTGACTTACGCGGGTCACTCTCTTGCCACTATCTGTATTCCGTAAGCATCCGAGATTTGAACCCTCAACCGTGCATTGCGACTGGAATCACTGAGTTAAAATGAATTATATACGTATGCTAAACGATAATGATTTTTACTTTGCCGCTTTTGTTGCTGTGCGAAGGCACTTTTTATGCTGGCCGGGGCGTGTGGCTGTGAGCGGGGGGCGGAGGCGGGGGCGGGGGTGGCGGGGGGCGGGGACGCTCTGACGGCGAGCGGCCCGCGCGCGGACGCTGGGGGCGGCGGAGCTCGTAAAAATGTCGCGCCCTCGGGATTTGTCGGGGCGCGCGGTGGCGGCAGCGCCCGGTCGCCGCGACCCTCCCGCGTAGATTTAACGCCGCCGCGCCGCGGTGGGTCGGGGGCCGTCCCTCGGATACAGCGCTGATGCGACAGCGCGGCCGCAGTTGGCCCCTTCGAACAACCCTCCCGCGCCGACACCCACTCCCGCTCTCATCCCCGTCTGCCCCGCCTCTTTGCTCGCCCCAGCTACTCTTGCCACTCCAGGCACGCGTGCCTCTTCCGTCTTCCCCGCCTCCCCCTCCGCCTCCCACCTACTCCGCTCCCACCACCCCTGCCGCCTCCTCCGCTCCCACCACCCCTGCCGCCTCCTCCGCTCCCACCACCCCTGCCGCCGCCTCCGCTCCCACCACCCCTGCCGCCTCCTCTGCTCCCACCACCCCTGCCGCCTCCTCCGCTCCCACCACCCCTGCCGCCGCCTCCGCTCCCACCACCCCTGCCGCCTCCTCCGCTCCCACCACCCCTGACGCCTCCTCCACTCCCACCATCCCTGCCGCCTCCTCCGCTCCCACCACCCCTGACGCCGCCTCCGCTCCCACCACCTCTGCAGCCTCCTCCGCCCAACCGCTCCTCCGCCTCGCGACAAGTCCCGTGATACCCCATGAACGACCATGCCACGAGCTAGGAAGTGGCGGAATTAGTGCAGCGTTGGCGTTGGATGCTTACGAGCCGCACAGATTATTCTGCGTGTTTTATACTTCACACGGAGAAGAGCGTGTCAGTTACTTCAGTACCGTTCAGTCTGTAGGTGCTGCGCCTAATTGTCTTGCGGGGTGTCGCTTGGAAAATACAGTTTTAAAGTTTTAACAAATGCAGAAATTCAAGGTGCTTCTGGGATGTCACTCCTCTTATTGACTGAAATGGATCTATTCATTTGAAATTCTTTACTGCCCTGTTTGAAGAATGTTTTTTTATTACACAGAATCTTCAATCCCGCACCAAAACACAGCACCGTATGCACAATCTGATGTCAAACAAGATAAAAATGTTTGTGTAAAAGCTTAATCATAATGCAGAAAACACTATTTTCTTGCAAGAAATTGTGTACAGATTCTTTACTGAGCATTATTTTGTTCTACGGCGCAACTAGAATCTATTCCATTTGACGGTGTGATTGTTATATGAGCGGTGTGTACTCTTATAGAATTTCTTTCTACGGTATTTCGATACCAACAAGCAAATTTGTGAGATTATGCCTGTCACCTCTTCGATCACTGGGCTGTCCAAAGCTGGCGTGTCGTTCCTTTCACCCGCTGGAGATGGAAACGGTGAGCCGGACGGCATAAGTGACGACGGTGAGGCGGTGAGGCGACAGTCCTCATGAAAATATTTGACAATCACGATTTATTTAAAGCGCGAATAAATTGTAGGTATCGTACTGCACGCTTAGTAATATTTTACATTCTATTAGATAAAATTAAAAAATAGTCTTTGAAACGGAAAAAGAGCTCGAGAAACCGTGTTTTGCACACGACCTGTTAAAAGTATTTTATATGCACCCAAGGATGTGTTGCATATGGCTGGAACTTCTGTTTATTGTCTGGTAGAACAAATGATTGAAGTAAGTGGTTAGGAAGCCTGAAAATCTATTTAAAATGTTTTAATTCGTTTCTTGTTCAATTGCATTCAAATAAAACATTTTTCATGAACAAGTTGTCTTCAGACTTTTTCTTTTAACGGTTTTGTAAAATGTGTACTATTTTTTGGAGAACATTTTTTTGGGCTTGAAAAGAATGAGAACTTCTTTAGTGCTTTTCAAAACATAAAAGGAGGAATTAACTGTGGTTGAGGAATATATGATCTTTGTTTGTTAACATGAATAAGTTAAATTTATTACGATTTATTAGCAAAAAAGTACATTTTAAGCGAAATTAAACACATCTAATGAGAATATTTGTACGAGTATTTATATGGACATGGATGAGCAAAAGTCGCTGGCATGCGCATTGCATATGCGTCATGTAAAAGAACCCTTGGGAACCAGAAGCAAAATAAGCATTCGAAGATAGTCCAGGCTTATTTGTTGCGATATAGTATCGGCAAGGCCGAATGTCGAAATTTGCTGAGTATTTAAAACAAACCTGCAACACAAAAAGGGATCGTATTGCCCGTGTTAAGAGGCCATATAATAAATAAACCACGAATCTGTCGACGTAATTTAACACTTAAGCATGTAATCTTTATTACGTGAAATTTTCACAACTCAAGAATGTGGAAGTATGAAAACAATCTTTAGTCTCAAGGGTACATTCTTATTTTAACGGTGTGTGGAAGTGGAGCAGCTATTAGTACTGCGGCTGCAATTGTAGCTGTGGCTGCAATTGTAGCTGCGGCTGCACTTGTAGTTGTGGCTACACTTGTAGTTGCGGCTGCAATTGTAGCTGCGGCTGCACTTTCAGTTGCTGCTGCATCTGCAACTGTGGCTGCACTTCGAGCACCGGCTGCACTTGAAGTTGCGGCTGCACCTGCAACTGCGGCTGCACTTGCAGCTGTGGCTGCTGCAGCGCCTGGCCCAGGGGCCTGTAGAGCGAGGAGCGCATCTCCATGACGAGGACGCCGTCCGCCGGGGCCCGCCGGGCCGACCGCCAACGGAGGCACCTCCATCTGCAACAGGCGGGACACAGATGAAAGCCCTTGACACGCACTGCGAGCTTACGACTACTGGCTCTGGAGGAATGAGCTATACTGCTTTAACTTTACCCCTCAAGGCCCGTCTTCACGATGGAATATGTCACGATATTTCGCGACGTTCCCAGTCGTGTCGCGAGATACCGCTTGATTGCGACCTTATCAAGCAGTGCTTGCGATCATACGACTTCTATCGGCATGACGCAGAAAGACGAGAAAAGCCGTGTGATATTCCATCGTGGCCGTAGGGAGCTTGAGGGGGAGAGTTAGAAAAATCGCACTATAGTTGTTGATTTTGTATGGATGGTCTCACGTTCGTCTGACGCGTGATACATTCCACAGCACTCACGATAGGTACGACTCATTTCATAATATTGAGCTCAGAGAGAACTCTAAGTAGGGGAGAGGCTGATAAGGATATTCCTGCACATTCCTATATATTCTTTTGCTTGGAGTGAATTCATGTGGCGTCATGTATATTTGGATCAGTATGTAATAATGGAAAGTCAAATTGATTTTCTAATGTTTAATAATGCGGACTGTAATGGACCAAGGTAATAGTTGGCAAAGAGTCATACACGTTCTCGAGGATGCCGCTGATATGGTTGGAGTTATCATGTCGAGCCATCAATGTCAACCTGTAGCCAGTTCTGAGGGTTGATTGATTCAATGATTCATTCGTGATTCCGGAAGTGTCAACGGCTAGAGTCATTAGTGCATATTGTCTTGCTGGAGGAGTCGGTGATCTTACGATGGAGAGATCTGGCGTCGATCTACCCGTCAGCTTGTGGGTTGTTTCCCACCAGCAGGGCATCGCGCCAGTCTGAACAAACTCTTATCTCCCAACTTACCTTCCGGCATGTATAGCAGTGTAGTGCATGGAAGTGTGTGTGTAAGGGCCGAGGATAAGACAAGGAAGAGGAAGGAAACATCGGGCGCGGTCCGTGACCCGTTTGTTAGGGTTCTGTTCTGGTATTCGCCTAGTGTCATAGACTAAAGACACCTTTACTCTATGTTAATGTTGACAAGAGAAACAACTGAAATCTACCAATCAGAGCAGCCATCCACTAGGATTCTTCTTCACACAGCGGCTGAATTCGATTTAGTTATGTACCTAGTATCGAAAATCCACCACTGACGAGACGCGAACTTTACATCCTACCGGTCAGAAACGCTGCAGTCAGTGGCAATGCTGACCTTGAGTAAACTCAATCAATGGCCCGACTCGCTTTGTCGTCACTTTCGTCTAGAAACTGGAAAGAAAGTGCCCTCTGAGGCGGTGTGATGTGGGCTGGTGGGCGCTCACCGTCAGCTGGTAGCCGTGGTCGCTGCGCAGGCGGAAGGCGCCGGCGCGGCGCTGGGAGAAGGGCGTGGGCACCAGGGCGGCTCCTCCCGCGAGCGCCGGCGCCAGCGGCCTCGCGGCGGGCGCCTCCCACTCGCTCACCGGCAACGCCAAATCCCGCGCCTGCCACACCGCACCACACTATACTGCGGTTTTCGTAACTTTGCCCCCCTGACAGGAATCAGCTGTTGACGGTTTCGTCCAATCGGGAGCTTGAACCTCACCATAGTGACGTCACTGTAGCGAAATATAAGCTCCCGATTGGATGGCAGCGAAACAGCTGATTCGTTTCAGGGGCAACGTTACAAAAATCGCACTATAAGCTCGCACTCAATGGCCCTAATAAGTTTTCTTAGATTTTTCACGTTAAGTCACACTAGTTATTTATGCACCAGGGGCTTTTATGCGTAAGGGTTCTAATGATCGAGCGGCGACAAAAAGCACTCAAGCCAAAGCTCCCGGCCTTTTTGCCTCCGCTCGTTCATTAGAACCAGTTAACGCCCATGATTTATATAACGCCCATGATAACGTACATGATTTTATTTTTTTACCTAATTTTGATTATTAATATTTACTTATTTACTAAATAACTAGTTGTTAACTTGACTCGGTTTGTCATTTCATATTTCCTTCCCATAAATCCCTTTCATAATTCTCTCTCGTAATTTCCTTCGTAAAGAGAATATGTAGCAACATTCAACTGTTTTCACGTTTTCCTCGTTTCCACGATCTAGGTAAGTTATGCAATGAATATCGAGCTCCGTATCATAGGTAATAACAGCCAATAACGTATTAGTAAAAAATAAAGGCTGTTAACACTCAACTTGTTCATTCTCACGTTTTTTAATTTGAATATTAAATTTGTAAACTGCAAAGGTTATACCTTTATTTTCACATTGAGTTTGATTACATTATATTCATTATTATTACGATACCTGACGGATTGGCTAAGCTTAGGGTTTCTTACCTGTCGCATATCAATGTCATTCCGATCCAAGTTCTGATTCTAGAAAATATGTGGAAATTACGAAAAAAGGTATGAATATTTTTCATTTCCGATTTCTTACATTTCAATTTGACACGAAAATGTGAATTCTTTTTCATTTATTTTTGTCGGTTTTATCGTTAATACTAATAACTCACGCCTCGCATCTTACTCATATTCCCTTCGTTGTTTCGTTTTCGGACTATCTACCAAATTCCGTCCACTAATGAACGTTCTGCACTGCATTGATCTAAAGGGAAGTAAAGAGTAGAAGGTGAATTGGTAATGCAATGATTTGTCCCATTATGTCTCTCACTAACAGGGAATATGTGCATGATTTGTGAGAACATATAGGTTAGATTTCAGGTAGAAAAAAAATCATCACCGTCTTCTGCTCACTTACATGAACAAATTATTATAATATAATTTGGCTGAGAAACACTTCGTTTTGGGGCAACAATTTCTTGTCGATTCATTTTTCTACAAGGTCCAGAAGGTTGTGCTCTTAGTGTGTCGACACTCTGAGGGTGGTTCTAAGTATTGCCAAAGAAAAAATACACATACGAAGAAAAACAACAATTTGGAAATTGACGCAATAGTAGTACAAATTACGACAATCCTGTATCGCCCGCGAACCTGTGTTCGCCTCCGATTTTAGGTCCTCAGAACTTTAGCACGGCAGCCAGTCGTCAGAATTGCAGTGCACTGGCTGTTCATAAATCTGCGCGTAAAGTTGCGATGACAAAAAAACAAACAACTTTCTATACGAATCTCTGTACCTGAGGCCAAAACGATGATTAAAAGTTTTAAAGTTTCAAAAGAATATTTACCTACTGAAAATATTATTACTGAAAATATCACATAAAAATCGTCACATCTTAAATATTCAATGTATTATCAATGTATTACGTTGTTACGAAGTTATCTAACACGCTTTTTACATGCACTTTGGTAAACATGAAGCGAGATGTTTAGACTGTGCCTCCCGCTTGGAGCGGCGTGAATGGCGAGTTCGAAATACCGTCTTTCCGTGGCCACAGTAAAACTTTTCAGTGATTTTATTCGCCTGCACAACCGATCAAATGCCTTCTCTCCAGCATCAAGCCCATCATTTTCCCGAAATACGTTTAAGTTTTCATGCGGAATGTTCATTATCTCTACGCTTTGCTTACAAAAAACGCCTGCGGATGCTTGTGTAGAAGTAAAGGTTTAAACACAGAATTTTGTGATTATTCAGAATTTTGAAAAATACTTTTGAGACAGAAATACTTGAAACTGCTGTTATATTTACTTTATTCAAGGATTTTAACGTGATCATTATTGAAAAAAGTAGTGGAAAATTCATTGTTTTTCTGCGATGACCATAACATCGCAAATCGAAGAAGAATTCAAATTTTAATTACTAAACTAGTGCTCCTAAACAGCACTGACCTTCCCGTATTATTTTTAATGATAAAGAAATATTATGTTGCATCTTCTATTCTATTAACAATTTCGACTTGACTTGAAAACGCAAACTATATAGTAATTCAAAATTACATTAATGTTATTTTTTTTAAATCCCACAAAAATAACAAAGCAGCATCAGGGGTGGCGTCGGCGGCGAAGGTTACCAATGACGTTCGCGTCGTTGCCACGAATCAATGCTTCGAAGATTTCGTTTGGTATACGTTTAACCATTCCGGCAACTCCTGCGTCTGGAGATAATACAAACGAAAATACAGAAAATAGACGTATCATTTATATAATGTTGCAAAGCTTTCCTTAGAACTGCACTTTTAACACGAAAATGACGTAATTCTCTTTCTTAAGCAATTTCAAAAGTTTAAATAAAATGATTTCATGTTATTTAATTCAGAGTATTGTGCTTTATTCTCACAAAGGCTTGCATTTCTTTAAAAAAACAACTAATTGAAGGCGCAAAAGTGTTTCCAATATGCCAAAATGTTTGGCAGGGCTGGGACGCAAACCTCCAGCAGGCCCCAAAGTTCCGTATACGGCGTCGTAGTCAATTCAGCAGGGAAAGGATATCTCGAGATTGAGCCACATACTAGGTTGGTACTGTTATATTATTCGTTTTTACATTTTTGTAAATTCCAACAATATTCAAAACTACTCGTTTCTGTATTTTGAATGAAAATCCAATGTGCCATTGAGGCACTAGTGTCGTTCAGAGACAGACGGATTGCCGAAAACCACTCTTTCGGCGTCAAGGGCCCACGAAATATCGATTCTGACTACATCACGTGTTAGAAAAAGGAATTTACTACTTATACGAAGAGTAAGAAAAATCCAATTTTTAGACATCAGGGGTCAATAAAGCGAGTTTTTCTGTAGAAAACGGGACTTTTCTCAGCAGCATTACATACTTTCTATATACTATGAATGTAGTACACAAGAAGTTAAAAACAAAACAAACAGAAAATTTGCCACAGGTATGCTAAACGTCCATTGAGTTTCACATAACGAATTAAATTCTATAGGCCAACAATATTAAGAAGACAACAAAAATGCTCTTAACTCTAGCCACTACCCTTATGCTAGGAAAGCTACTCTCCACTGCCCTTTATCCTATAGTATGTTTAACAAAATATTTCTTTATGATAGTAATTTATCGTAGTTAATTTTGTCGTAGGAAAGTAGTGATTTATTTGATAAGAAAGTTAAGAGTTTAATAAAAACATTTGTATGATCTGCCATAGTTTACATATTTTTGTTACACGAGTAGCTTACAAGGAAGAATAATGTATTGTAAGGAACAGAAAATCTCTTACCTTGTAACCGAAGGAAAGAGGTGAACTGTTGTATGACATTGGCAGCATGTCCGCCTGTTGGATTGAAAGATATTTGCTTGTTGATCTAAGGGTGTTTGCGAGTAAGCAGAAAGTGGAAATGACTGAATGGGACCTTGTGTTTCAGCTGCTTGTGCGGAAATAGGGGCCCAACCTGTGAACATGTACCATAAATTAAATATTGGAAATGTTATCGCTTGGCTTCGGACGTAGCTGAAAAATCAATATGCATCCTTGTTAACATTTTAAGCTAATATTATGAAATGACACAGAAAACGCGAAACATGCATTATTTATTCTGCAACTTAAAATCTGTAAGTTAACGCAAGTAATAATGAAGTTGTAGAAGGAAATGGATTGTACACATCAAGCTGAATTTTAACTTCGCGATTTGGTACTACAAGATTGGGCAGCAGCCTTCTTGAGTGTTCACTACTATGCAAATCAGTTGTCTAATGAAGTTTAGTATATATCAGAGAGTCAACTTATTCTTGATATATGGTAAATATATAAAAAAACGAATAGGACAACAAACAAAATTGCAGTCACAGGGGACACAAGGGACGCGTACGAAAACATGTTACGTCACGCCTCCTGGGAGTATTTCAATATTTAGATAGAAAATAAAAATATGATTCAATAACGTTCCAAAAGAGCACCAAGAGATAAGTCAACAATATATGGAGATTTACTAAGGAATATCTATTTCTCTCTCTGTTTATCCTAATTCTAAAGCAAATAATTTTAGAATTAGGATGCTTTAGAATTTTATTGAAATTTAAAGAATCAAAAAATTGTGATTTATAATTTAGTTGATAGGGCACTTAATCTTTCTCATTTAAATACCATGCCACTAATTTGAATATTATGCGGTGTATCTTTACAGAAAACAATTATACTTTTCAAATTATTCATAAGTATCTCATTAAAAAACTTGTTTACTATAAAAAAACTGTAAACATACAAGTGGTAGTTCGCCCTTAGAAATGTCAGTGAAACTTCTACCAGTGAAAGTCACAGTAGCACCTTACGTGTTATCCCTAAAATTACTTTCGCAAAAGAGTTTCTGGTAAAGGTTTTGACATAAAATTAGGATTAAGTTGACTCTCAAATAAAATCTGATTAAAAATGTCAAAGACGAAATCCTTTGAACCGATAAACATAATGTTGTCTATTGCCTAAAATGTCGTGATTATTGTATCTCCTATGTAGGACAAATAAAACGAGCTTTTAAGCAAATTATTAAAGAACCTTTTAATGACATCGAGGATAATGGCACAAAATTGAATTCTATTTCTCGAGAACGCCTTGATTTCCATTCTTTTAATTTTCACAGCCCTGCAATTTTGGACAACGAACTTAGAAAATATTCGAGGTTAATCTCTTGGACTTTATATATTAAAACACCCAAGACCATTAATTCCATGTTACAATCTAATCTTTTTACTAACATGTAT
Organism: Acheta domesticus; assembly: GCA_031308135.1. Lineage (NCBI taxonomy): Eukaryota > Metazoa > Arthropoda > Insecta > Orthoptera > Gryllidae > Acheta > Acheta domesticus. The sequence goes on along the minus strand of JAHLJT010009436.1, from coordinate 149,751,424 downwards.
GACAATATTCTTATCTATATCAAAATAAAATAAAAATTATAGATGTATGTTTGTTTGTGTTTCGGTTTATTGTTATATTTATGTTTAGATCTATTCTTTTCCCCTTCCACCTCTATTTTTAACTGGCTTTCATTGTTAATATTTAAAAAAATGTGTATTTTTACGTTGGTCGGCTACCCTGGCTTGCCTCTCCCTGCCGTACTGTGAGGATGATTTCTCTTATAATGAGAACATTACCCGGTTTATATTATGAGCTTATACTTTGTTTAAAAACTTTTAAATAATAAAACATTTTCATGTTTTTTAAGATACATGCTTGTTTAATGTTGTTTTGGTAAGTTCTCTCCCATTTAATTTATATTTTGTACTTGTTACTTACATTTTTCACTTAAAGTCGAACTTCAAAAATTTTTATTGCCTGCTTTTTGCAGTTTAAAATGTGTATTCAATGCACTAGCCTGCGAATTTAAACTTTTTATTTGTTGCCTGGAGTAAAAAATGTGATTTTATAAAACGTCGATGTGCTAAATCCGAATTTTGAATCCGTTTACTTCTAAAACGCAAGGTTTTATTTCGAAATCACTTTAGACGTATTGTATAATTACGCGAATTTCATCTCAAAGGTTTTGATAATACTTTTTTATTTTAAAGAAAAAACAATATGTAGTATATACAACTTGCTAAAATTAATGTTAATATGTGTCACCAGAGTGTGATTGCTTTATTTTATCTTGTTTACTTCACTATTGGAAAGTTTCACAGAAATTTTACATCCGTTGATTCTCACTTGAGAAAGTCCTCCAGTTTCTTTTTATTTTGTTTGTCTTCATGGTACCTATTTCACTCGTAAACACCCAACAATACCCTACAAGCATACTGACGCTCCAGCCTCCCTGATATCTTCTTTCGGACTCTAGCCCATCCTTGTGAAATCGTCCGCCTTGTTCTTCGCTCAAAAATTCTAAATTTAAGGGAAAACATTTAGATGAGAAAACAGGAAATTAATTAATTAATTAATTAATTAATACTCATGTTACAACCATGTCTCACTACATATGTCTAAAAACATCAGATTTAATTTTTACATTAATCACCAAATAAGGCTTCTTCTAAACTAATTCTAACATCTGAGGATTATCAAAAAAAGTATTACATTTCTGTAAATCATGTAATATTCTAAATGGTATATAATCCTACTAAAAGTATTTCAGAATTGTTCAATTACAATTTTATATTTAACTGTGTATGTTTATAGCTTGAAAGGGATGCTTTTTCTGTATTTTTTTACTTTATCATTGTTTTTATAACTGAAGAAAATGTTATGTAATGTATTAATTGTATTCGCTAATAACCATAGTTGTGGACTTAAAATAAATAAATTTAAAAAAAGGCTTCTCCGAACTATAAGGCAGAATGTTTTCTTGCCTCGCCTTCAACGTCAGTTATTCTGCTGTTTTCGGTAAGCCTCCTCTCCCTGCATTCTAAACTTGAAGAGGAGGATGCGATTCCGAGAAGCATATCGATAATTTCCTCGCGAATGCCTTGGGGTGGGCGATGAGTAGTCTCTGAGGAGCGCATCCCGCCCTGCTAATGGTTCAGAGCAACCGCCTCAACCTGCCATGCGCCAGGGGCCGGCAGTTCAAGGAAGTGTAAGTATCCTTGGAAGTTCCTACGACTGGATGTGTCTTCTTTAGTAATAAAGTAATAGCTGAAAATCTGTACTCAAAACATAGACTACTTTAAGTTCTGATTGCTCTACGAATTGTAAATGGTGAAAATATATTACGTGTATTTATAAAAATGCAAAATAATTTGCTTCTCCAGGAAATCCTGCAAACTCTTAACTGTGTGTGTTTTCCTAAAGGTGGCTCCACACATTCGGCATTCGCCGAGCAGCGAGCTACTGCTTGCCCGATCCCGACCAGCTGACGTATTCGGCAAAAATTCGCTCCCTTTGATGTGTCCAAAAGACCGATACGCGATGGGCAGGGCGAGCGCCGAATGTTCGTCACTCGGCAAATAGCAGCAAGCGACCCACACTACTCGGGATTCGGCGAGCTGGTTGCTCGCTGTTCGCCGAATAGCGAATGTGTGGAGCCACCTTAAGGAGGCGCGTCCCGCGTGGTATGGACTCACCGGGGGAACCGAAGTCGAAAGCCGCGGGCACCGCAGCGGGGGCGGGGTTGGGCACGCCGATTGCCACGCCCACCTCCAGGTCTCGCCCGTCGGCGCTCCGCCTCGCCGCCCACTGGCCGTCGGGGCGGGCGGCCTGCCACGGCCCCCAGGGGTTATCGGGGGCGGGGGCGAACCAGGCGTCGGGGCGCGCCCCGGGGGCGGCAACGCAAACGGCGGCGGCGGCGCAGGCGAGTAGCAGGGTGGCGCTCATGACGGCGACTGCCAGCGGGCGGCCGGCGGAGGCTACGCCGGCCTCGGGCCCAGCACCTGGCGCGGATCGCGACGCATCTGCGCTCATCAAGGCGTGCCCCAGGGCTGTCCAAATGCCACGGCGAGAGCGCTTCTCAAGGCGCCGGTGCTGTAGACAATTTGAAGGAAAGCGATTTTCCTCTGTTTAAACGCTGGTTTGGAAACGATCGTTATTTAAATATTTATTCGCAAAAAATAAACTTTTTCATAAAAATTTATTATTTTTAATAAAAAATGAGTTTTTAATGCCACAGGCGACGTGTGTTTCTGGTTTATTGCCAAAACTCATTACAGCCTTCCTCCTTTCTCCTTACAAGAGATAATCGTCTCACTTCCGCATGGACATGGAAATCAACACAGGCCTGCAAGTGAAATGTATATTTTATAACCTTCTACTTTTAAGGCGCAGTGAAGCTTTGCTACACGTGTCCGATTTCACAATGATTCTCCGGGTTTCTGTCTTTGCGTTTAAGTTGAAACACAATTGCGACAGTACAATGCAAAATTTCCCACGCATTTATTGAAAATAACTTTTTTGGCGAATATTTAATTTGACATTTGACGCTTCGCGAAGTTGATGACGACGAGGCTCTGGCCTTGGACCTATGCGATTGATAGAAAACATCCTTGGGGCTCGCCAACAAAAAAAATCCACCACTTGTTCTGCTCAAATACATAATTAATTGAAATAAGCCATTCTCATTTGAACTTTGACTCAGAATACCTTTGTTCCCATCTCTGGCTATTAGCTTTCGTTTATGGATCTCGCAATGTCGGAGTCGATTTGTATAATACCTTGAAGTGGTATGATCTAATATCAGTAATGAATAGTGGTACATGTTTTTTAATAGGGAAGGAAATTAAGTTGGTGAGGACTGTGAAAATGATTCATTTTTCTTTTAATTTTGAATGGTGACTTTTTTATGAGGGATTTAAGGAAATTTTCTCCAACTATAGAAGAGAGTCATATTTAGTCACATTTGCAAAAGAAAATATACAGGTAAACCTTTATTTAGTGGTATAAGATTTGAATTAATTATCAATAACCAATGGTAAATATTTTATTTACTTTTAATAAGTTCTTTAATTTAAATACATTATACATTTAGAGACAATTTGTAATCAAAATTCAATTTGTAATTTGTTTTCAGTATTGAAATTTCAAATTTCAAATTTTTATTTATGCACCACAAACAAAGATTACTAATTTTAGAAATTCATTTAAAAATTTTGGGTACATTATATGCTGTATGTTCGGAGCAAGTAGCAGAAAATTACCCAATACGTGTCGGGGGTCGTTCAACAAATTAGAACACAAAATAGTAGCTCCACACCTCACCCCTTCCTACAATTTTGCAACAAGAAACAGAAGTGCTTGAAGTAGCAGAAGTGCTTAACACAGTGGTGTCATGGTCTTCAACTGGTGGCAGTAGCACGCGCCGTGGCATCCTATCATGCCACAAGCTTCTCTGTGCAACTAGCGTCGGGAAAGGGAACTATTATGAGTAGTAGTAACCCCACCGTTTTACAACAGTGATGATGTTGTCTCTGGTGGCGGGGAATGAACTGCGTGGAGAGGCGATTTCGTTGTGGCACTCATGCCATGGACTGCCGCTGGTGGCATCGACCTTGACAACACTGGCTTAATAGGCCGTCGACGGCGTTTCCTGCCGTCCTTTTTGGACAGTGCTGCGCGTGGCCACTTGCGACCCACGCGACCCCGCGGCTCATCGCGCCAGGCGCTCCAGCCGAGGACGCCGCTGCCGCTTGTGCTGCGACGCACTTCGCGGGAGGTTATCAAGGCACTCGGATGCAGGCAACGAGCAGCGCGGAAAACGGGAATTCTTTGCACAAACGCCTGAAGCAAATGGATTAAATGGAACACGTGCGGGGTGGGATGTGCACATGAAGATGATTGACAAAGTACTGTTTAATTTTGGGGTCAAGTTAAGTCGTATTTTGACGTAAAATGTGTTGTAAATTTTACGTTGCTTGCACTCAAGAATGGACCTTGATGATGTTCGACGTGGAGACTCGGGGCCGGAGTCTCGATGTTGGCTAACTTAAACCAACCTCCGTATCAAGTACATTTTGAATCACCTAAATAAAACCAACCTCCGTGTCATGTACAACAATTTGAATTATCTACATTTTTATAACTTGCTTCACACGTAATCTATTTATCCATTCGCTTTACCGCGTATCAAAAAGTCATGCAGAAATAAGAAAGTCTCTACAAAAGTCACATTGGAAGTGTACAGTAGTTCAGACAACTTCATTTCCATCACATTTATTCTATTATTTAATGACTACTGTAAATTGTGCGATAAAAATAATTTCCTTTAGTTAATTTTAAATTTTTTAAAAATTTTAATTTGTTAATTTATCTATAGCCTGTTTGAAGTCTGTTCTAAAGCCTTTTCTTGGGGGGGGGTATAATCTCGTAATATCTACATGGATATCTTCTCGTAACAATTGTGTTTTTATATTCAATTTATTAAGTGCACTAATGTGCGCCATTTCCACTCTACTTTCATTTTCTCACACTTTTCCTTTTTTGCATATTACTTATGTTGTAGAGAGACTGTTGATACATGGTAAAACGGAGATTTTTGACAAAAAAGGGAATTGTAGGTCCCTGTTACCGAAAAGGTGAATAATTCTCATTACACGTTGTGTAGTCAGAATTAGTAGAATTCGTCAGAATTCGTCAGAATTTGTAGGTCTGTATGTGCATCTGTTTGTCTGTCTGTCTGTCTGTCTGAGTAAGAACAACACTAACGGGCAAATCGACTTAGGCAAGATTTTCACCAAAATTGATATTCTCTGAACGATTTGATTGATATCGCAACCCCCTGAATATGAAACGTATATATTGTTTATTTTGGGAGGGGGTACTGTTGTCCTAATGATAATTTCAAAAATTTCTGTAAAATAGTTCCAAATTTCTTCTCGATATTTTTGTTCTCATATAGAGCAAAGTACGCTTATGAATAGCTCAGGTTCCATTTTTGTTGAATTCTCTAATTTTTCAAAAATTTCGAAAGTTAAATTTTTTGGGCGTCTTCCTACAACTATAATATTGAAGATAGAGATCCTTCTTCTTAATGAAATCTATTCTTCAAAATTTGATCTTAAATTAGGCATTTTAAAATTTTTTCAAATATGAATAGTTTTCCCGAAATTTTGGGTGAAATTCAAATTTAGATGGCCTCGATCGTCGAGGTCGCTAAGGCTGAAGGGTCGTAGCTGCCTCATATCTGAAGGGTCGCGGGTTCATTTCCCGCCCGGGGTGTGGATGTTTGTGTTTGTATACGACTATGCGAGTTCTGCTACCGTTACTGTTATCTTTACTTCCAAAGTTACAAAGCCAATGTTACTTTACCGGGTTGCTGTATGATCTTAGTTGTTGAAAAGCGACCGTAAACAATCGAAAAAAATTAAAAATAATTTTTTCACAAAAAGGCTCCAAATTTTTCTTTAAACTTTTTAAATTGATTGTGCCAATTTGCACTGAAACATTGGAAATTGCACATTAAAAAAAACACTTTTTTCTTTTACAGATATTATTTCTAATAATCCGTATACGCGTAAAAAGGGTTAAACAGTGGTTATTGAATATTCTAGTATCAAACTGAAAAGAAACCCTCAATAATTTTTATATCTTTTGCCGGAATCTGATATTAAGAGAGGTAGGAATTCTTATTTCCAAGATGTAATGAGCATATCAATAACAAAAGGTACAGAATAGTATATAATATTTATCTGTAAGTAGTCAGTAAGAAGAAGAATTTATCTGTAAGAAGTCACCTCCCTTCATAAAACCATTCACTACACTAAAGGAACTAATGACCATAGCAGAGAAAGGGCGCAGGAACATCGGTTGATCTATTAATCAACGAGTAAGACTTCCTAGTATCTAAGACTTTCTAGACTTTCTTAGTGACTAGGTAATTCGTTTCGTGAATTCGTTTCCTGCGACTTATCTGCAACAACCAATGAGCTGTAAGTTTGAAGGATAAGTCGTTACTGCAACTGTGAAGCCAAATATGTTTCAATTTCTAGTTATATCATAAAATATAACCAATCCACAATGTTAGGAACGAATACAACGGAAGGAAAAAATATTTCAAAAACAGAGCAGATATTAGATACGGGAAATGTTCTCAATAGATGATAATGAGTATGAATAATTGTGGAAAATTTATAAAATTCTCTACAATTTTTAGGAAGTAGGAAAGTAGGAGTAGCTAGTAGAAGTTGCAACATTGTCTACAAATATTGTCTTATCGTCTCACTTGAGTGCGGGTTGTGAGTATTAGTTGCCAGAGATGCGAATGCGCTGATCGTCATGCTCTGAGTCGCACTGCCAAAATAAAATTAAGAAAGAACCGCCGTTCCAATGGGTGACCAAGTGGGCCGATGAGAAAGAGGTGGTGTGAGCCACCGGAGGAGTGAGAGAGCGAAGATAGGCGAAGGAACGAATGGACGAGTGAGCGACCGAGCCAGCGGACTGACGAGTCGGCGAGCAAGCGAACGAGCATTCAGTTCCTGCGCTCCCAATGGCTGACCTCTCCGCCTCCAGCGTCGCCTCTGCCCCCGAGGCCACACCGCTGCCAGGGGCGGCGGCCGTCACTACAGCTCTGCACCGCCCCGCCACCCCTCCCCCTCCGCCCTGTCCCACCCGCCGCCTCCGTCGCCGCTGGCCGTTAAACCGGAGAATTTTTACCCGACAGCGAACCACCCGTCACACTCGGGAGCATTTTTCTATTTAAAATCAAATGTCAAGTTGTTTTAGCGCAGCCGTCACGCTTCGGATCGATTGAAGGGCCCGTGCTTCGCTTCGGCCGCCGAATTTTTATGGCACGCTCTCCCGGAGGCGCGCGGCACAGCGCGGGCGCGACGCGGGGAAGGGAGGGGAGGGGAAGGGACGGATGTAGGACGCGCCGGTCCCCGGGAACAGGCTGCTGCCAGCCAGAAATGCAAAGATTGAAAGGAGGGGCAGCGACCACCGCAGAGATCACGTGAAAGAACACACGGCCGGAATTACACAAGGCGGAAATGCGGTGAGAGCGGTGGTAGTAGAACTCGAATGAGGTCATAAAGCTTAGAAGAACATATATTGTTCTTAAAAGTAAACGTCTACATGGATCATGTGGAACTCTACATGGTGTGTGTTGTGGATGATAGACAAATAGATACTTTTACAGGGTGGATCAAAGTAAGTTACAGCAAATATCTTTAAAACTTTTATTGTTTTTCGGAAGGTGAAAACAATGTCTTTACTGGTGTTATAGCGCTCCCATCTCTGCATAGAAAACGCAATTGAAACTTCGTGATTTCTATTTAAAAAATGTTCCATGATGGAAATAGAAACGTGAGAGATACTCCAAAAAATCTTACGTAGGTGAAATTTTCGAGAAAACAAGTTTTAATGAAAATGGCGCTTATGCATGAGATCCAAACAAAAGTTCAAAGAAATAAATTGGAGATGATTTTGAGTAAATATTGATTCTTTCCTAAACCGACTCGATTCACACGATATTATTTAAAGATCTAATTTTGAAAAACAGATTTCATGAAAAATATCAATTCTCAACCTGTACCCTACACTGAAACGACGTAGCTGTCATTATTGGTCCAGGTAAAATTTTGGCCGTTTAGAGGTGGCTTAAAATGAGTGTTCAGGAAGAGGACATTAAGTCTAATTATATAAATTGCTATTAAAAATATAGGCTTCTTAAAATCGCTTTAGTTACGCAAACTATAAAATACAAGGTAAACAAGAGCTCAAGGATTACTTGCCATCTGTCTGCTAGTGCCAAACACAACTTAGACTTCTAACTCATTCTCTAACTGTAAACTCACTTTAAAATCTCACAAAACCTAAGGGCGCCTATAAATAAATAGTGAATGTAGCCAAGTTACAATTATTTAATACCACGACATAATTGTTTCCAGTGATTTAATACAATTACGGGCAACAATTGATTTTTAGTTTTGAAGAAGTTCTAAGGTTAAATAACAATAAGTTTAACGTTCAGTTTTCTTTCAGAATCTTGAAATTGGCCCGATAATTTCAAATTGGTTTAACTTTTGATTATTTGAAAATTGAAATAAATAATAACTATTTTTATAGAAATTGATTATTTTATCATTTCCATATGGATAACGTGGTGAAGTTAAAGGCTGAGACGTTCGATGAATTTTTTTAAAGTTACAGGGAATGAGGCGAGGAAAAAATATTACTGGAAATAAAAACAGAGAGGGATTAGTGAAGGAGGAACAATCAACGAGAAATAATCTTGCAGGAAACTGTCTGCTTTCATTTTAATCAATGTGAAAACTGAAGAAACGTACCTTAAATGACATCTATCAGCCAGCAAGTTCGAGATTTTTGGCTATATTTAACGATTAACTGACTGAAACACGGCTCTCAAGGCAAAAATTTTGTTCCCGTTCTTTTTTGGCAGTATCGCATCTTGCTGTCCTCACGCTGAGGCTACTAGTTGTAAACTATCGCAATTGCGGCCTCTAAGCTTGAACACAATTTTTTAAGCCTCTTTTCAACTTTACATTTTTATATATTTGATAGTTTTATGGTCAAAATATATTAAAGAAATTTCAGTGAATATCTTTTTGGACATTTTTTCCAAGAATCCAGTGACGGAACGAGAATGTGTGTTTATTTTATATCAGAAGTGAAAAAGGAGAATCTGAATACACGAAGGATCGATTTCCAGAGAGGTTCAGATGTTCATTATCTTAAAGTGCCAAATTTTATGAACAATACAAGGGAAAGTTATGACAAAAATATAAAGAGAAGGAAGTAAGATGTCTTCCTTTGGTTTAGCTCGTAACAAAGATAAACGGAAGTTTTTTTACCTGTACTATTTTAAAAAGTATTATATAGAAGTATTTATTTAACAACTCAGAGGCTACATCCTGCCGCAAGCAGCGGCAGACCGCGGCGTAGACACAAGTACATGAGCGTTTGCTCCAATCTATGTGACTACGCCGTTGCTTACAATACGCCTTAATTCTCCAAAACAATAATCATTACATCAATAACTGAAAAGAACCTAGAACACAATCAATCTACATTCATTCGCTCTCATACGACAATTCCCCACCAATCTGCAACAAAACATTTAAGAAGCCATCCTCCCACGCGCTTTACAAGCAGCATACACAAGCTGGAGAACACTGATTGGCACTGGTTACATTAACAAATATACCCAGCCTAACATTAGTATTAGGCTCAGCATAAGACCAGGAGCAGCACCATTATGTACATATATTCACAAATACAACATACACATACACATCACATAAATACACACCTGTGCATTTACACAAAAACATGGTTATACATTTACATAAATACATTCCTATACATATTACTAATTTCATAACTATTGTACTAACTTAACCATGGAAATCTGAGCTGAAATTAATTTTTGGGCCATTCTTTCTAATTCGGCATAAAATCTTTTAATTGAAATTAAATTAGGAAGCGCGCTTTCAACCACCTGAATACCCTGTCTTCGCTCCACCTCAAAGCGCACTCTTGCCCAACGTTGGCATTCACACAAGAGGTGCAATGCCGTCTCCTGATTCCCACACTCACAAACGGGAGAGCTGACTAGATTCATTTTAAACAATTTTTCTCTAAATGGACCATGTCCGCTAATAATCTGTGCCATGGCTCTTGATGGCCGAAAATGTTTATACTCCATTTATGCTTGCACATTAGGTAGAAAAGCATATGTGTCTCTACCCTTGTCGCGTGTCTCCCATATATGCGGCCACACCTCAATTGCTTTAACAAATAATGTTCTATAACCTTTTTCTAACGAATGGAGTGTAATTTCCTCTCTACCAAGAAAGAAAGTAGTCTCACCTTTTCGAATTTTATATTTAACAGCTGCAAGTTGCGCTGATAGATCTAGAGGCAACTCCCCAGCGATCACCTGCAGTGCCGCACTCGAGGTAGTTCTATACGCACCTGTTAAAGTTAAAAGGGCAGCTCTTTGCGCTTTATCCAATTCTCTTTTAATTAGTACTTTACTAGTTTCACTGACCCAGGTAGAAGCACAATATGTTATCATAGGAAGAAAAGCCCCCTTATAAATCACGTGCAATTCCTTCTTATTAATGAGTCCTTTCGCACCAGCAATGCGCCTCAGTTTCATGAAAAGAGATTTTGCTTTCTGGCATACTCGTGATACATGTTGATTGAATTTTAACTGAGGATCAATGTCTACACCCAAATATGTGTGGATTTGTGTCGATTTTATCTTTTTGTCTCTATATTTAATAATAGGAGGTCGATCTTTCGATGGTTGCCTTCTTCCAGGGGCTGTCTTGAAATACGTTTGAGATCCCGAAGGGACTAACTAAACCTTGGGTTCACCTGTAAATAGTTTGAAAGATGATCGGTTTAGAAGATAATGACGACAAATCTCAATCTCTCCTACCTTGGGTTGGTAATCACTCAACCATTCAATCACATCAATCATTGAATACCGTAGCTGCTTTTACTAACGCAAAATGCTCTCAAATTTTGCCAAGGCCACACTGAAATTAGATGCTATGCAAAAAAAACGGAAACCCATTGATTAAGACCTAAAGAACCAGATGATCTTACGTCATTCTACGTAAATTTAGTAAAGAGAAAGATTCCTCCATCTAAAAGAATTGGAAAATCTAACATGTATTCGTCGATACGAACCCTTAACTACTAAAATTGTTTTTATGGTAGGAAAGAGGTTGATTTTTATACATTTCCTTAACTTGATTTAGGTTAAGATTATTTTGTGGGAAGGCGAGAATGCGCTACAGGTGGATTATCTACTCATTAAAGTCTAAGATATTGTCTGGAATAGTTGCCTACTCGAAGGAAGTAAGATCGTGTATTTCTACCTTCTCCTTGAATGAAAGTAGAAATTACGCTATAGAAATTAAAATATGACGTTTTAATACATGAAATGAATATATTTCGAAGTAAAATTCTCGATTATTTCTGCTTTCAGACTAAGAAAATCTTAAAATGTGGCACATTGTCACTTCATTTAATTCAAACCTTTTTTGGAATACCTTGGATATCCTTGAACCTGATTCCAACATACCTACACAAATCACTCTCTCTGAAACAAGGTAGAAATATGCAGTTGACTATAACAGCAAATTGAATTATCAGATTGTAAGAACCACGCGTGCCATTGCGACCCAATTGATATTTTTGCAAAACAGGTCCAGGAAATACATAATCGGACGTGAATTTTTTCAGGAAGCTTCGCAGTGTTGTAGCTGGTTTGATGAATAGTCGTTGGCGTTGTGCGGCGGTATTCGCCAGCGCCGAAGCGTTTAGGTTCGCGCCGAGTGCGGCCATTATCCATTGACTCTGCGCGAGCGCTTTTGATTAGTGTCCTCAAAAGGCAACTCTGCGTTTTTGCGTTTGTGCGGAGCGCCATTTTGAGCGCGCTCCGGAAGTGGCGCAGCTTCACTGCGGTTATGCCACGTGAAACGCCCGGCGCTGCCCGGCGCGGCGCGGCGCGGCGCGGCGCGGCGCACCAGCGGCGGAACCAGAAGCGGCTAAGTCATCGCTTTTTTATTGACTGGTAGTTACTGGGTGAAATCGAGTCCTGGCTTTATTGTCTCTATGGTATGACGTTGAACAGTCGTCCTGCCTGGATGTGGTTGCGCTGCAGAAAATGACGTTTCGTGCGATAAGTTTTTATTTTCATAAATTGGAGTCACTGATCATAAAGTAATGGGATAATAATGATGGCGTTTACGGTGAATGATCATAAAATTGGTATATATACTTAGGAGATCTTAAATATGTGATTGCACTGCATATAAAGAAGAACACTGAAATATTTTTGCATTTACCTGTACTAATATTAACTAATGCATTGCCATTATTATTTAATAATAAATTAATGATGAAATGATTAAAATGAATAACAAACACATGTTCAGAGGAATGTTAATCACTTCGGCTTCTATAATGAACGTCTTGAGACATATACATTCATGAGTGACTCCGAGTACCTAATACATGGGAACCTATGATGATAAATGAAGGAATTGACTTCTGATGCTTTTACTTTCTTCCGCTAGATGTCTTTGTCCAGGCTTGTACTGTTGATAAGAACGCAACATTATTAGTTCATAAAGAATATTGAGACATAGCCACGATAAAACATGAAGTATAATAAATCATACTACATCAGAGGGTGTAGATAAGTTGTTGCTATAAAACTGAAGATTCTGTATATGAATCGTCTAGCGTGACATTTTACTTAAACATGTCGTATAACCGCTTGGTACGATCATTAAATCTCTAGGAGTAGCCACGAACGACCACAAAAAGAGTTTAATGCAATGTAGTGGACGAAATTCTACTATAATTTAATACATTTTTAATTTGTAGTGTTATTGAGGCTCTTTTGTCGAAGAGTATACCTGTATAATTATTTACATATATTTTTTTTTGAATTTTTTCTATTACGTCATCTGCGAGCGTGTACACATACGTTATTAGCGAAGGTGTTTGCCTTAATCTCCTGCAGTACCTATAAATAAAAAAAAAACAACAAATCAGTGGAATCACCACTTTACAAGTGAGTGTTATCTTTTATTCATGTAAAATAATGGACGAAAGCATTAGTGGTCCGAAGGTAATAAGTAACTGCAAATTAGCGCACCATACCCCTATCTCTCAGCGAGGACGTCTCCACTGGGTTCCTGGGACGAATGTTGTTAATTTTATCAAATTGAAGCTAAGAGGATAGAAAGATATAGAGTGAAGTGAAAACAGGGGGATTGTGAGCTTCTAGCCCTTCCCCCATGCTGCGAAATATAACGGAAACTGTTCCCATGACCTCAACCGCCTTCGGAGGAGAATCTTTCGAATATACTGCTTTGTTTATGTAAAATAGAATATTTAATGAAAAAATAATACTACAGTTCTTTTGTAAAAACTAACATAGTACAATAGTGAAAATTATTTTTACTATTATTAATAATACGCTTTTATCGTAAACAAACGCTTATATGAAGTGGGGTATTATTCTTTTAAACGCTAAACTTGGAATAAAACATCTAAAAATATCTTGTTTTGAAGATTAGGGATTTGAAAACCAAACTCGTTTCCCCTGCGGGGCACGAAAATCAGGTTTTAAGGCTCCAAAGGCCATCCTTTATGAGTTACGTACGATGTACTATAGTAGTGCGTTACAGCGTGTTCCGGGTTGCATCTATACGCTGTATTATTTATAGTATATTTATATTATATTATTATATCATATTATATTTGTAACACATTGTGTATTACCTATGTTTAAATTACACATACTAGCTTTCTGCACTTCTTTCTCCATGTACATTTAAACTATGCCAAGTCTCACATTCCTTCGCGTGCGCAACATATTTAAGAAGGGCTCCAAAGTTTCCTCTTTACGTATTAATATACAGATTTGATTCGATTTTATTATTTTTATTTGAACACTTAAAAGAGAAGTTACCTTCCTGAGTTTGGAAACATTTGTTAAAGGAAACATGATAAAATATGCTTGAAGATTAGAAGACTCTAGATGTAAAAGAGGAATTCTGAATGAATGAATGAATGAATTAATCGATGAAAGGTTGATGATTTGCAGAACAATCTGAAGTATTCGGCGTTTACACGGCATATAAGTATATATGATCAATCTATAATTTTTTTGTAATGAATTATGTAATGAATATTTATGAACTATGACAGTAAGTACGTGAAACATTAACAAATTCTGAAACAATTAAACTCAAGCAAATATTATTACATATTCTAAATACATTTAATCATACACAAAGAACTACTAGCAATAATAAATTTACAATCACAAATTCACTTATCTGTTTAATTGACACACTTTCCTGTTCATAGAATGAAATGCAACCGTCAAATTAAACCTCTGAAGAAAATGGACAAGAATAGAATAGTACGGATGATATTGCGGATGAAAAAATGACATCACAATAATCAATCAACCATTATCACGAATTCCTCAGGAGCCGATCGGACTTATATGACTTTTGTACGATGATAAAACTGAAGAGTATTATTAATATTCTGCGTGCGCTCTTCAAGTTCTCATTAGTCGTAAGGTGCTTCTAAGTATGGGACTCGGGGAAACTGCTACATCGTTTCCTTTTGTGTCTAGAGTAGAGATAATATACTGCTGCCGCCTCTGCTCACAGGGGCGTGCGGGAGCCCCGCTGGCGAACGGAGGCTCATAGGTCAGTTGCTCCGTTGATGAGCACCGGGCAAAGCCCAGCAATGCTCGCGCGTGTGCCCTCGCCCCCTCGCCACGCCAGCAGCTGGGCGGCGCTCGCTCCTCATCGTCACCGGCGCCGCTGCCGCCGCCACCGCCTCCGCCTCCGCTCCGCCCACCCGCCGCCACCGCCGCCGCCACCGCCGCCGCCGCCGCCGCCGCCGCCGCCGCCGCCACCGCCGCCGCCACCATCGCCGCCGCTGAAAAACGCGGTGCGTGCGTGTGCTCAGCAGGCGGAGAGGGGCGGGGTGGAGAGGGGACGCACCGATATTTGCGTTCGGCGGTCCGTTAATTCATATTTTATTCGTTTCCACGCCGCCGGCTATTTCCCTCGCCGCCGGGGAAGATAGCGGCGGCGGCGGCGGCGCCCGCCGCGGCCGTGGCGATGCGCGCGGTGTTTCATTACACGCCTGTAATTAGATGTCTGATTCGCTTTGATCCGGGGCGGCCCGGCAAGACGCGGCGCGGCGCGGACTCGCCAATGGGGCGGGCGAGCGCAGGACGGGCGCGGGCGGGAGCGGGCGCGGGGCGCAATAACGCCCCTGCCTGCAATCAGCGCGGGCGACTCGCCGCCGCCGCCGCCGCCGCTTCGATTTATTGGAAGCGTTCGGCACCTCCGCCTCTGCCTTCCCTTGGCGCGCACCGCCACCGCCGCCGCCGCCGTCCCCCGGTAGCCATGACAGCCGGACCGCGCTGCCGTCGCCGACGCCGCACGGTGGGCCGAGCGCTGCGGCAGTTTGGGAACACATTGAGGTGGCTATCCCATTACACTACTTAACAGCGTGGGCATTAGAATGCTTATTTTAGATTCTGAGTGCTGAAATAATAATATATACATTATAATCGCACACGGTGGAGTAAGCAGGATTTATTGCTTTTGGGCGTGTTTTTCAGGTGTGTCCAGCCGTACTCAATGTTTTCTTATAAATAAGTATTATGATGAATTTAAAAAAAGTTGTGTTACAGTTATTTATAACATAATCAATTGATATATTGCAGAGATTCAAATTTCGCATTTACAGTAAAGCTTAAACGCCATTTTCCTAAAACTGGCACCTAATTTTTCAATGAAAATGTTCATATAGGACGAGGTTTTACTTTTCAATAATATTCTTAAAGCATTTTTTTATATTTGATAAGTTCAAAAGTACATATTTCAGGCATAAAAACAATGTTTAAAACATATTGTATTTCATTCGTTAAGAATTAGAATCGGTATAAGCGAACTCAGACTATAATTGAAAACCAAAGACCTACCTTCCAAAGCTTTTAGAACCAAGGAAAAACACGAACACCCCTGTTTTACATCAGATCTCGTTTACAACTGAACTACATAGCTATGGTGGCAAAATAAGTTATTAAACTAGTTGTTAAAATCGTTCCTCCTAGAATGTTTGCATTGTATGAAAAGATACCAACAGGGCTCATCGTCTTCTATATTATTTCAGTAGTATACCTTTCCTTTACGACTCTCACACGCAACCAGTCTTTATAAATGAGGTCTCTAAAGAAAGAGAATTTAACGGAGACGTGACGAATTGCACTTTGACTTTAAAAATATGAAGGATTTGTTTAAAAAACGCATCTAAATATTAATATGAAATGCAATCTGCAACATCTGCCAATGTTTTCTAATCTATGTCTTCAAATAAATTCTAAACAAAGCAGCCTAGAGCCTTAAACACTAAAACGTTTTTCACACCCTAATCTACAAGATGAGACATTCTTGGACATTAATTAAGTTTTCGGTTCGGCATTTCGACTACCACTACCACCTGTATATTTCAGCCCAGTTGCTGGTGTCTATCTTTGTGACGATACGCTTATAATAGAAGGCTCAGATTCCTCCATCTTGTGTATTTACGCTTTCTGTATACACAGTGGTTTGTGCAGTCGGACGAGGTTTATTTGCATTATCATTAACCTTCAAGGTATTCAATACGCAAACATCGTTTGAGCAACATTCTCATGTACCGAAGTGAAATCTAAGCCTACTAAACTGTTTCTATTGGTAACAAATGGTATTTAGTACTCAAAGGTGACAATACTAGCTTGATTATTTTTTGGCTCGGAATTGATTTTCTTGAAATACATAAGAGCGCAAAAAAATAATCCAATACTTTTTACTATACAAATAATTTTCCAATTTTCGCACCCCAGGAAGCTGGCACCCTGAACTCTCCAACCTCCTCTGTTCCTCATAACAAATCAAGGAATGTTAACACTAGAACGCCCAGAGGCGTCATTTCGACTCCTAGCGCTCTTTGTAACCTTGTAACTTCTTTGTTTTTGAAGATAGAATTTTGTGATTCCGTGACTTTCCATCAATTTGAATTATTTGCTGTATGTTAAAAACTGAATCCTGTAGAATATATATTTTATGAAAAATTATCAAATTTACCTAGAACGCCCGCGAGGCGTCATTTCGACTCCTTGGATATTGACTTGATCATGTAGGTTCTGTTTCATATAGTTCAACGCTTAAAAATGTTTAAAGTGTCTCCAAGTATTTCAGATACCTTCTTAACAAATTTGCGAGAATTTCTTCCGCTTTACATTGTTTTCAGGT
The DNA here is from genome assembly GCA_031308135.1 of Acheta domesticus. Classification (NCBI taxonomy): domain Eukaryota; kingdom Metazoa; phylum Arthropoda; class Insecta; order Orthoptera; family Gryllidae; genus Acheta; species Acheta domesticus. The sequence continues at coordinate 149,734,108 of JAHLJT010009436.1, read as the reverse complement.
CTTCTTGTTTAGTACATGTAAAGTTTTGATTTATGAGTTGTTTCGTCATTGGTAGAGCAAAAATATAATTGTTTTAAAATCAAATTATTGTTACTTGAAAGAAAAGGATTGTTATCATGTAATGTTATAATGACAAAATATTTATTATTATTTATGTAAAGGGAAATGTTCTGAGTTTAGAAGATATTTTTAGTGCAAAGGAGGGCATTTTGGACTCCAGATAGTGATGATGTGTTCAGATATACTTCGTGTTTTATTCACTTTTCTTTCATGAATCATGCTTTTTGAATTAATAAGAGAGGTTTGAGAAGAAATAAAGGATAATTTCGCTGATTAAATCTGCAAAATATTTTTTTAGTATGAAGTGATACATTTACAAACTATAGACGTATTATGTTTGAGGAACGGAGTTGATTTTCCTTTCAAAATCGATGTATTTACATAATTTATGGTACACAAACTGAATGAAAGAAGTCAACAATTGTGACTTGTGGGAATGATCACTAAAAAGGTGTGTGAAATCTGGAAAGCTTAGAAGAAACTTTTGAAAAATGTAGCCGTGAACTACGCATCAGAATACACGGCAGGTGTTATCCGGATAACTTTCTACCAAATGTGATTGAGAACTGTAGCTTGCACAAGGCATTAAACATTTAAATCACACAACTAGACTATTTTGTATTGTATACATATTAAAGTCAGAAAGTAAATACAACCCGAACAAGAACTAAGTGCCATTTAGAAACACATTTCTTTGAAAACTCCATCATGAAACGAACATAAAGTTTCTATCGGTGTGAAGCAAATACAACTAGACTTAAATAAAATAATTAATATAAATAAAGTTGATATAATACGAGACAGTATGGGAAGTGCAATGCAAAGGAAATCTACTTTTCTGACGCGTATAAAACTCTTGTTACGGAAAATTAAAAGTTTATAACATATTTATTGTTATTGTTGCAAAAATATTATTAACAGATACACGTTTACTTTTCAACATATTATTTTATTCGTTTACTTTCCCATTCTGTCCAATATGTTCCTTTAACTTCTATTCTGCGGAATAGAATTGTCATGAATTGTTGAAAATATATTGAAGTTGTGGCGTAATAATTCCATTATATACTAATTATCTTTAATATTGTTATACTAACGTAGATAAATATTTTTGCAACATTTCCTTTTAAGAAGTATCGTTGAAGGCTCGGAGTCGAAACGACTCTGCTGGGCGTTCTAGGAGGTATAAGAAAGCTGGGCGTTCTAGGTTAAATAATATTGCAAAGAGTAGGTTTGTAGTTGCTCGATCCGGTATTTTCGCACTGATTTACTTGGCTTTCTCAAGAGTAAAACCTTTTCAATTATATTTGTGACTATCAAGGAATGCGAAAAGCTAACTCTCAAGGAAGACTGAATAATTTCTTCAAATATTATTTTTCAAGAAGTATGAATTGTTCCAATAATATCTCTCTGTAATGCTGAATAAACCTTTATTAAAGTTTGTTTTCAACATCAGTTGCATTGTTATTTTTGTTTGATATTCTGTAAGTACATTAGAAGATACATTTATACATTTTTTAAACAAATAAACACGTTTCATTAACAACTTTCCTTTTTGATGGAAATGATAGACAAATGGATAGGGAAAGAGTTGGGTTTAACATGCGAGATATCTCGCACGGGTACGCTAGTACTATATGATTTGCTGATATCATTACATTTACCTCTATCTATATCTACAATAAACGGGAATTACTCTTTCTTTTTGAGAGTTAAAATTTGATTGTTATGACTCATGATTTTAGGCACGAAACTGTTTAATTTCTAAGTAAATAACGTTTAAAGGCAATATATTTGAATGAGGATTTATTAATAAGGGATATTCACAATAACGCTGAACATTATCTCGCGCGTTTTATGATACAACTAAATTTCACCAATTTATTAATGTATGTTTTTAGCTCAGCTTAATAAAATTATTGTTCGCTTAATTATTATTACATTTCTTCTCAAAATGCAGAAACAAGTAAATCTATTAATATAAATTTGAAGATCCATGAAAAGAAATGTCTAAATATAATTTTAAATAATGTGTCCCAAGATTCGGGGAGGGGACAGTTGCCCCTCCTTGCCCCCCCCCTGAATCCCGACTGTGATATTGCTAATATGTGTTAACTGCTTCAGTAGGGGAGGGAGATTAGACCTTGAGTGAGCTGAGGTAACCCCCCCTCTAGGGTGCGCTACTGGTTATATATGTAAAGCCATTGAATTGTGCATCTCACACTTTTGTGTGATTGACATGAATAAATGGAGTAATAATAAAATATTCAACGGCATGTATTGTCTTATGATGGCATAGTCTTCCTTTGCAAATGCCGTGAGACGTTTTCGGACCCAATGAAATGTTAATTTTTCCTATGCACTAGTGACTTTCAAATAATGAATTGTGGAGATAATGATTGCAAATCAAGGAAGGAAATGTAAAGTGTATTCAGTGGGAATAGTAGAAACAAATTGTAACGAATTAATGCTTAGTACAACATCTTATTGATCTTATGATAAGAAATCCGTCGTCTCTCAAATCCCTACATTACCTTCTAATTTCCAAGCTTTACTTTTGTTGTTTAATGAACTTTTAGAGCTTATATTCCATGCTTTTTCCTTTTATTTTTATTCATGCCTGTCAAAGACCGACTTTTTCTTTGGCCAGTTTCGTATGGTTATTGAACGTTCCACTACCATGTCTCCTATCAAACTTAGAGCAACAAATATACAGACTTTATTTTCATATGAGCTTTAGCAAGTGGCAGCAATTGTTCAACAAAAAAAAAGTATTTTCGTTCTTTACTTCCGATCAATGAATTATTTTTATTATCTATCTCACACATTCATCTACTGAATTATAAAGCTATATGATCAAAGTAAAAATTTACGCAAACAAAAACAGTGTTACTCCTTTCAAAATCCAGACAACGTTCGTTTCTGTTAAATTGTACCAAATATTGAGGGCCGAAACGAGGTAAGGGGGAAAGGGGTTAGTTGGGAGAAAAGCTTATATGATGTTTGTATCTCAGCAATAAATTCAAATGTTACATTGAAAAAATAGAGTACTATTTTACTGTTCAAATTAAAGAGTATTTTAAACTGTTGCGTTTGTTATACTTCAAGGACCCCAGACACATCTACGAACTAAAAGGTACAATTTCATTTGTGCTTATAAGTACCCATAAAATGAGACCTCTTGAACTAAATAACTATGAGAAACACAGCGCTCGGCCGCTCGGACACTCGACCGGCGCCGGTAGCCCGGCTGCTCGGTAGCTTCGCCGCTCAATGCATGTACGGGATATAAAATCGCCGCACATAGTGATCGCAACACTTTCAATTCATTGAAATCGAAAGAAAATACAATTGCAATTAAACGATTAATTTGTTGAAAAGTAACAATTTATCGATTGATTAGAAATAATTTTATAGAGACAAAACAATACATTTTTTGAAAGAATTAAGGCAAACAAAGAGTCTGAAAATAAATTAAAACCTTTATTGCATGATTTTTTATATTCTTTATATTTATAGTGCTTAAGGGAAAATAATTCGTTTTGTACCAATTGTAATGTCATTTAAGTTTCTTACAAACCCGTATATAAAGCATATTTATTAACGCATATTTTTCAATGAATATTTGGTCATAATTTCAAGAGTATATAAGAAAAACGCATATGCTAAGCAAAAACGAGGTGGGTACTATTTTCCTTGCGTCAAAACGTCTTGTCGTCATTGCGCGTACTAATTTATTGTAAAATAGTTGATGTAAGCCGCCAAGGCCTCTGAATTTGTCGACTCAGTCGGCGACCAAACAACAGCGGTCACAGCACATCAGCCTATTTAACTCAATAATTCAAAATAAATCATTTACACACGTTTAACATTATTTTAAATTCGGCAAAAGTATGTATTCACGAAATGCTGCATAGAAAGTTTTATATGTACGAATACAATATTTTTCAATTACTCCATTATTTTTCGTTTCAATACAGGATAAGCGATTAATTGTAATTAAAAAATCGTAAAAGCTGAAATTGTGAATCATTGGCTTCTGTGGAGTAGTATTGAAGCTCCACGAGACCCCTTTCCTTTGGGTGAACTACTGTGAACAGCGTGGTAGGAAGCGATAACGAAGATTGCGCGAAGTGACTGGTTGGCCCCCACGCAGCGCACCATCGCCTTTGCGACGAAATTTCCAAGAAAGGACAGGAAGCAGTTGAAAGAGAAGGGTCGAGATATGTGCACAAAGCTTTCCTCGAAAGATATTGAGAAGCTCGCAAGATTATGAATAAAACTAAAAGTACAATGAGCTCAAAAAAATGCTGGGATGACTGAGGCATCCCGCGCGCCTACTGCCGGGTTAAGAAACTAAGACCTGCGTTTCAGATGCCTGAAAATTACAACAACTACAAAAATATTTGGAAAAAGTCAACAAAAATACAAAAATGGAAGGGAAAGGTACTAATATATTTCATTGCACTTGCATCTAAATTTAGCAGAGCATTTGTATTGACAACATATAAAATGAAGAAAAATTAATGATTTTGTGTTCGTTAGAATAAAATAGGCAATTTCCGAAACATCGGATGCCTAGTCATTACAAAGAACGGAATTTATCTCTAAAACTTTTGAATGCCTTTTCTTTGAATTCTTAGGCAGAATTGCAATAGATTCACTTGAGTTTCTCCAGTGCGTCCGAGGAGTCGATTTTTGAAGCTTTTTATTCTTTTTTTGAAAATTAATATTAAAATTCGTCTATATATTAAATTTTGAAAAAACGAAATTATTGGTCATTTATTTTAAAAACCATTCAATACTCCCTTTTCCTGAAACTTGGCATTAGATATTTACTCCGACGTGTCGGCCGATTGTTACGTGGATCAGTTCGCCTGAACGGGGTCCGCCGGTTGTCGACAACCGGCCAAGTCTCGGTCGGCCGCCGGCTCCCGGGAGTCCGCAACCGGCTGCGAAAGACAGTCGAGCGCGTGGTCTCGAGAGAAGAGAGGCGTGCGAGCGCTGGTCGGTAAAAATTGTGGAGAATGCAGACCTCTAATCGTAACATCAACTCTTAGAGAGATACGGTATCTAATTTTGAGTATTCAAGTATTTAATGATTGAACTAAATAAGGTAGCTCCAGTTGTTTTTTGTACCGCTCAGAACATATGTGTAATACGTCAGGTATTATATTGAACGCAATTGAGGTTAAGGATGTGCAATGCTTACGAATATAGTGAAATATTTCAAGTACCACCCGATAAAGATAATCTTGAAATGTTTAAAATGAAACATATATCAGTTAGTGGATCATCTTGTTGGATTTATTACTCGTAACTCTAAAAAATATGAGAATACAACCCAATTGCTTTGCACTTATGTACTACAACGCCTCAGAACGGGGTGATAGTAAGATGGCATCACGCGCAATTTCTTGGCTTCACTGCTACCCCAGCATGGTCCAGCATAGGCACTGGCAATCTGTATACTGTATATCTGTGGTTCTACACCAGGGACTTGTGCGCGCTTGGAATGCGTGGGGGCCCACTGCACCGGCGCCTGCGCGACCCCTGTCGCAGCGCGGCGCAACCTCCTGGCACGCACCCACCCCTACTCGGCTCCCGCCTCGCCCCCGCCCCCGCCAAGCCCGACCTCGCCTCCGCGCGGCTCCGGACGCCCCTCGGTCAGCGTGACCCCGCCGTCCCCCACCTCACTCCACCCCGCCTCGCTCCCGACGGCTTGTAATCACTTACTGGCGGCGCTCGCTCGTACGAATATTGCGTCCGCTGTCTCCTGCCACTTATCGATGTCGTGTGGAGGGGCCTCGAGTTCAGTACACGGAAATCGCGAGTTGATCGAGAATTCATGGGACCTGCAATTACGAAGGAATCTGCGAGGGAGACCATTTTTTTTATTTCGCTCAATTCCCCTCCGAGAACTACGCTACATGGCGGATCGGGATAGACGAGCTCACTGAAGACTGCGAAGCCAGGTGGGGTATTTTCCGCACGGAAGACGAGCAGATCTGATTGATTTGTTCGAATATTCGAACCTGCTACATTTCTCCGTGTAAAATACATGGCTTCAAGAAAACAATCTTCGCACACAATACGCAAGTTCAGTATAAAAATGCGCTTAAAATGTCGAATGCCGTCAAAAATAAAAGGCTCACAATCGGCAGGTTATGTTTTTTATTAATATTTTCTCATAAAAGTGTTTCAACCCAGTTTTTCAGTTAATCAGTCCATAAGAGGAAATAAAGGGTTCAAAGCAACAAGGAAAGTTTGAATGTATCGCTTGCCAAATTCACACTAATTTCCAAAATCACTCAACAATGCAATGCAACAGTTCTTGTGCAGCAAAAATATTTTGTGCAAATACAGTGACGGATAAATAAACATTTAATTAATGTTATTGAGATGATTTTCAATATAAAAATGTATTAAAGTTTCATTTTCACTTTGTTTCTAAATTCTAAAAAGACAGAAAGTCTCCTTTATTACAAAAGGCCGATAAACAAACGATGGGTAAACTCTATAGAGAATCAGGTCTTTATTGTAACTGACCACAGGGTAACTAATACATTTCACGGCGGTGAGGTTATTCGTGTACCTTACGCACAAGCCAATTCTTTAGCACGCCGGTAGTATATATATTTACACGAGAAAATTAATTGAGACAGTTATATTAACATTCGGATTGATTGCTGCTGCTCTACATACTTCAATTCTCCTTGCGAAAATACGAATAAAGTTATAAAACAATATTACGATAAGAATAAAATTATGTTTGTGAACACTCTTGTCTCTTCAGGATGTAAAGATCTCTGATTTCGAAGCAATTCAAATTATTAAAGGAAATATTCCATTGAAGATATTACCAGCGTGGCAGGTACACAATTTATTTAAAATTTAAATGTCTCGCTCCTACGAATATACACACAAATGCAATAATTTTTAAAAACCATCATGTGAATATGATCTATTTAAGAGATTTCAAAACAATTCTATTGACGTATCTTTTGAAAACTCAAAATAATGCATCACAATTTTGTTTGAATAATATTATTTACTGCATTTAGCACGGATATCCTCTACTTGATCACGCGTAGATATGCTCTACTTGATTGCCTGACGTGAAAATCTTACACTGGATAGACGTGGTAGGAGATACCTCACTAGGTCGATTGGCGCAGAGATCCTGTACTAGATGGACTTGTGCGAATATACTGCACTTGATAAATTTACGAGGATATCTTTAACTTGATCGGGTTGCGCAGAGATTCTGCACTTGCTCGATTTGCGCGGAGAACCTTGCATTTTCTAGACATCCGCGGAGATTCTTCATGTGACAGTCTTGATGATAGATCCTTCGTTCCATACAATTGCACAGAGTTCCTGCACTTGTTTGACTTGCGCGAAGACCTGATTGACTTGCACAGAGGTCGTCCACTTAATCGACTTGATTGATATCGTCTTTGAATCGATTTTATTTGGATCTTCTTCTTGCCTAACTTGCGTTAAATGTCTTCGCTTGATCGATTTACTTCAAATCTACCACTTGATCGACATGCTTCAAATCCTCCACTTTGTCGGCTTGCTTCAAATCCTACCCTTATTCGGCTTCTTTCAGATCTTCCTTTCGTATGCCTTGCTTAGGATTCTTCACTTGATCATTTGTGAGGAGATCCTCAACTTCATCCACTTTCGAGAAAGTCCCTTACATGATCGACTTTCTCTATGATCTTCTATTCTCTCGGCATGTGTTGAGATCCTTCAAATGATCATACTGCGCGATTCCCCACTTGATCGGATTTAAGCGGAGGTCTTTGAAGTTTTAGAGGACTTTACATTAAACCTCTCTGAGAAAAGGTGGGAAATGTCTTTGTATCTATATGTCCGTCCGTCCATCGGTTCGCCGGTATTTTTGTAAACAACGCTAGCGGCGAAAATATAGGCAAGATTTTCATTAAATCAGAATTAATAATTCCTAATTGATCCGTCTGTTGTCGTGGCCCCTTGAATTTGAAACGGATATTTTGATATTCCAAGGTATATTGCATGAAGCCTCATTGACGTCTTCTCAAATATATATCCAAATTTTTCTTCATTATTTTCTTAGAATAAAGCAAAGAACGCTTATAAATATGGAACAACTTATTATTAAATTCTCTGCATTTGCAAATATTGCAAAAAGTTTGTAAATTTGGTGCGTCTTCCTACAGTTTTAAATTTTTCGTCACTAAATCTGTAGTTACAAATATATTTTAAAATAAAATCATGATTGTTTTGAAAATGTGGGTAGTTTTCGTGTAAGTTTGCATGCAATAAAAACCATTTTGTAACCAAGATTTTCTCAAACAGCTTCAATTTTTTTCAATGGCGCAAGTGTGATTTTCGTTGAACTCTCTGAATTGCATCCCAATATTGGAAAAGTTACAAATAATTATTTTTCTAAGTTTGTGCTGTTGTACTACCACTAGTTAGTGTCTTTTGTTCTATACTTCTTACACTTTGATTCCTTTCCATTTTTTGTTCTATCAAACTCTTTCTTCATTTCCTCATTATTCCCGATAATCAACTTCTTAAGTTCTAACATTCCACCATTTTTGCCATTTTCACTTCTCTCTCTGTTCTCCTCTACATTTTTTCCAACTTTTCCTTTCTATTCCCGCTTATTTCACTCTCGCTCATAATTCTTTTCCAATCTCTTCTTTATCCTCTCTCCCTTTTCCTGTCCTTTCTTTTTACTTTCTCGTCAAGAGAATGTAATTATGAGGGAGAAATCAGCTTCATCAGAAAAATCTCGTTTCAGAAATCAACTTCTACAGAAAAACTCGTATTGCTGGGGCTCTGGTAACATAAAAGTGAAGCGAAGATTGGCAAATGAACGTTTTACAAACTAACTAGCTTAACCAACCACTTTATCATGTTCAACGTTTTCAATCCCCTCCATTTATGTAACTTAAGTCACATGCGGAAGTAAGTACCTATTGCGAATAGTCAAATTGGAAGTATATAATAGTTAAGGCAATTCCATTTTCATCTCATATATTCCATTATTTGATAACTGCTATAAATTGTTTGATAAAAATAATTTAAAACATCTTTTTTATCAAAGGCAATTTTTTTTTAATTTTTCGGAAATTGGAAACTTTTTTCGGAGGAGAATAATACCTCAATATTTACATGGATATCTCTTCGAAACAACATTGTAGGTATTTCGGTGTATTTAATTTACAATTGTGAGCCGTTGTCATCAAAATACTACTGCGTATTATAAAAGTTGGTGATTTGTAAAACGGTGATTTCTTTCGAAATCTTTTACGTGTATTCTTCTTTCGTAATCTTATTAGTAATATTCTTTTTTCAAAATATTATGCCTAAATTCAATGAGTTCCTTCCTTCAAGACATTCAGTAGTCAGAATCCACGTTTTGTGGTATCCTTGATATCGAAACAGCAATTAACGGCAAAACGTCTGGTTGTCATTTTTTCTTAACACAATTTATTTCGCATCATGCTCCGTTACACATAACTATATTCTTTAAATAACATATCTATAATTGTATCACAAAGTTCAAATAGATTTAAAAGACTTTACATTAAATAATATATAAACTACTAAGGAAATTTTAAGTAAATAGTGACGTTTTAATGTGCTGAACGAATTGATTAAACTCATATAAATCCAAAGACATAGGAAAGTATTATCTAGATGCACATGTAGCGCTAGTGTAGCATTACAAATTGAAGACTGCTCCCTACGCCATATTGTAGGCAACAAATTCCCTGGCAGGTGCTGACACTTGCGTTGTGTGTCCAAACGTGACAAGAGTTGTGGGTATTTCTAATGTAAATTATTGCTTTGCAGTGCTTTTGTCTTGCTACACAAAGACTGTATTATGCATCAATAAAAATATGTAATGAGAGTATCATGGTTCTGTCACCTAAAGATCAAATGAAGCAGCCTTTGGGTTTTGAGAAGCAAACTTTCACAAACCCAAATGATAAAGCCAAGACATGTTTCATTTAGTAACATTTAAGCATGTTTCAAATAATTGAAACGTATACTTTAATTTACTCCTAGCAAACCTCCACACTGAGTAAGAAAATATAAATATATTTTCTACTTCGATTTTTCTACAATGGCCGAAGACATTATGTCATTGTTACATCTCTTGCCTTACATAACGAATCTTGTTAACAATGGTAAGAACATTTCTGAGACGTCTCGGGGTAAAGGACATTCGCGAATTAATTCAAAACGCAGGAAGTGGAACAATGACTTAATGTCATCATCTCTGTACAATACCCAAAGTATTTTATTCATTTGAAAACTTGTTCGCATTGTTAAAAATTGGAAGATAGATTGAATAGGTTTTGGTATTTTCTCTGTATTCTTGAGAATTAAGCTGTTTGTGAGCCAAATTGTACTTAAATCATTTTCTCTTTAAAGTATCATTTGAATCTGTCCTTCAGAAAAAGAAATTATACATTTGCTACGGAGGGCAACAAAACTATGCACGAGAGATAAAAATATGTTAGTTGAAATTTCTTTGAGAATCAAATGTTTGTTTTGTACAATTGGTCTGTTAACTGGAAAGAATGCTAATTGTTTTAAAAGTTTTGTTACTGGTACGATTTTTATGTGTTTGCACAGAACTGAGTAGCTTCGTAAAAGCATTTTGTGACTACTAGCTGAATGTAATTTAAGTGATACAGACAATTGTAACCTAGGAATTTTCTATTGCCACTCTATTCATTTTTAAGCTGTTCTGTCTGTTTCCTTTATGTACAGGAATATTGGGAATTACAAGTACACCAACATAAAAATAATAATATAACATTTATTTGATATGGGTTGAAAGAGCACCAATTTGAATACAAACAACACGAGCTATTTCCAATTACTTTTTTCTTAAAATACTGTTGAACTTTCTCGTTATTTATTTATCACAGTTGACAGGAACATTTACAATGTGACTTTTGAAGTTTTGAATTCGTAATATCCCGTGAAAATGGAGTTAAGATACACAATATTAAATGACCGCGCCTGCATTTGCCTACAATATGGCGGAGAGCGCAATGTTGAATTTATTACATTAGTGCTCACCTCTCATCATAGGAGTAGTGGACCTTGCGTAAATCTATAAACACTAGTTTCTTAGGTATATTGCTGACCCATATCCTTCTTTCATTTTAATTCTCTGTGCAGGTTTTCTTCACTCTTGTAGTGTTAACAGGCAGTCATAAATGAGGTGACTATACTGTTTGTCCTCGTCAGCAACACATACTTGCTGTAAATTATAAAGAATCAGGTGTAGGTATAATTTAGTTTTGCATTGTCCTGTTAAAATTGAAGTGAATTCTGGTGTTGCTGCTAATACAGGCCCACAAAAAAATGTTTTCAGATCCCAAAACTTGACACATGTTTCTGTGTGTATTTCAACGCGCTGAATCCGAAGTCAGAATTGCGCTATCACCCTCCAATTTTTTAAATTGCAAAAATCCATCTTGGCATTGTATTTTTTGCCAGCAAAAGACGCCATCAACAGACGGAAAAAATTCACACATGTCCACGAAGGTCCAAGGTCGGCTCATGCAAGCGCACTTGACGCAAATCCATCAGGTTTACCCCTCCCCAAAAAAAATCAGGTCGGAAACTTTTCTAACGACCTCGTAATTTTTACTTTAATTCTTTAATTAGTGTGTCTCCTTGATACAAGGCTGCTACCACCTTTTCATTTGCTTTACTTCTGTCTGTATTATATTTGTACTCCGTATGTAAGGCTATTACTTCTTTAACACAGATTTTTTCTGTAGGATGTCTCTAGTATCTTGGTTCCTGTGCCTAATCATTATATCTTTCTCCATGTGTTACTTTGTACAGCTCTATTAATTGATTGAACTCCAGATGTAATACAGATTTAAGAAGCATCGTATGGGATAGTCCTTTAGGCTGTAGAAATCTTTATATTCATCAGTCTCCACATTTTCTGAAGTTTCTTCATGTTCTTTTGAATCTTCAAAGCGTCTGCCCAAACTGGTGTTCCATACGTAAAGATTAGTACAACTGCTCCCTGGTAAATAGTGTGAAGTGCCACCTTAGATCCTTGACCCCATTTTACTTTAGCTGTTCTTAATAGCTTATGGTCAAATGTTGGAGCCTTTTCCTTATAGTATTCCATATATTTTTTAATGTTGAATTTCTGATCAATGTAAATTCCTAACTAATTCAACACATCCACTGGATTTAGAATTTTGTCATTAAGAGATGATATTAATAATCTTGTTAGGTATTTTTCTTTTTTTGGAGAACAGAAGAACTCAAGACTTTTAGTCATTGAATTTTATTTTGTAATCCTTAGCTCAAAATTCAGTTTGTTTCATGTCATGATTTAAAGAAATTTAAGAATAGATCACACTGTTTCCCGTTGCCATGAAGCAGAAAATCGTCTGTAAAATATTTGATTTCAGATTTATGAATGAAATGTAAAGACAGAAGTGTATTGTATAAAATATTCCATATGCCTGGTCTGCAACATGATCCTTGTGAACAACGTTTCTGAATTATTTTTTTCTATTGTGAGAGTGTGGATGTAGGCAGGTTTTCCTGTTATCGTGGTAGTAAAGTTTGTACCGATATGTGGGATAAACCATATTAATGACAGATGTGTTTTTACTATCTTGTCTACTTACGTATATACTGCGTAATATTCTTAGTAAAGAGAAAGTTATATAATTCTGAGGAAAACCGACTTCGAGATTTCGACGTAAATACACGTTTTGGGGGAACCCTGAGACTAGAAATGTTTTTTTTCAAAACATACATCCATGTGTCTTTGACTGTCTGCTTCTGTCCGTCCGTGTTGGAACACTACTAGTGCCTAAACTAATCCTACGATTATTGCCAAATATTTTCCGGTGAATATTTTCTGAAAAGCTAGCTGATAAGAAATAAAGAAACTAACTAATACGATAAAAGCTCTGTCATTCTGAAGCATCACTAATTCTTAAATTAACCTTCCAGCAGGCGCGCAGTCGTAAATTTTACAATAGCAGATTTTTTGTTTTGCTGTCAACTCATTATTGTCAAAGACTTCTGCGTTCTTGGTATTCCTTGCAGATATCTTTAGTGATGCATTCCTGCAGTCACTGTTTAATTTGCACGCTATATTCAGTTTTTGTGAAGCTTTAAGGCCCATTCACAATGCAGACATAAACATAAGCATAGCGTTAACATAAAAGTTAGGACAACGTTTTTAAGTGGACTCATTCACAATGCACTCGCATAAGCATAACGCATAAGACGTTAACTTAAAAGCTTGCAAGCTTCAAGCTTCTGTGCTTATGCTTATGTCAGAAATAAGAAATGAACCAATCACAGTACGTTTAACCCAAAATCGAGTATCGAAATCGAAAGATCCAAATTGCTTGGTTGATTTTCGACGGTTTTCTGCATTGTTTTGTAGCGTACGATCTTTTTGTAGTTGAGTTTCGTTGTTATATTCATAGTAGTACCATTTAGTTTGAATTTTTATTAAAATTAAAATACCTAACCTAACCTAACCTAACCCAACTCATGGCCGCAAGGCCGAGACGCCGCTGGTATAGGCCTTGGCTCGTAAAGAGCTGTTGTGCCACAGTACATATGTTTCACAAAATTTCAATATGTATATAAAATATAGATTCTCACATCCAACCAATATTAACTAGAATGGCCCACAGAAAATAGAAAATCTTTGATTACGCTTATGTTGTACATTGTGAATGCTTCAGTCTACCACTTATGTTTAAGTTTATGTCTGTGCGTTGCGCTTATGTTTACGTCTGCATTGTGAATGGGCCTTTATTCGGGATAAGTGCATAGTGACGTAAACTTTACGCTGCGCACCGGCTGTTGTGCTAAAATATTGTATAATAATTTGGCCTAATCGAAATTTTCTGTAAAATGTCCTGATAAAGAATTCATGTGAACAAAAATCAGAATATTCTTCAAGAGCTGTCTGATCGGAGGAAGATCATGAATTGGATAGTGACACTGACGGTAAATGAATGTTGAAAATATAGACGAGCATCAGAACGATACTGGATTGGAACAAGATCTTTTTGATACAAAATACGAACGTTTATCAACAGTTATGCTTTTTGGTACTAAATATCATTCTTAGATATTATAATGCGACATAAAATTCCATTGTTCTACAATTTCTTTGATTTTTTCGAGAGTCATTGAATTGTCGTAAAATTTACGACACGCGCCTGCTGGTGTGTACATTTTACGCGCGCCCGCTGGAAGGTTAAATCTTTTCTAAAAATCATATCTTTAAATAATGTCATGTATATTTTTTTATCAACTTGTAGTTTTTACAGAATTTCTGCATGAAGTTTATTCAATTTCTTAAAAAAATCTCAAAACAGGTCTTAACTTTTTCCTTTATTTTTATCTCGAATAAAGGACGCTTAAAAATGATGCAATCTCATTTCTATTGAACTTTTTGAAGTTTTGGAAATTGCAAAAGTTAGAAATAGTGCATGAAAGTATGTGTTGTTTGAATAGTACTAGTTTTTCCTAGTACATCCTTCTCTTATTGTCTCATTTATCCCCTTCGAATCTCTCTCTCCTTACTCTTTTCTTTGCCTCCTAGTCACTCTTTCACATTCTCGCCACCGACCGCTGTCCTTGCGACCCTCAAACTATTTCCTTTCTCTTTTATGACCATTCCTTACACCTCTTATCCGATCTCTTCCTTGTTTCTCCCCTTTGGGTTCACCATACATTCTCCATATTCCTTTCTTCTCTTGTGTAATCACCTGTTTCTTCTTTCATATTTCTCGTTACCTTTCCCATTAGATCCAGATTAAAAATACACAAATTTTTAAACCATTATCCCTAATACTATTAGAAACTCGTAGTTTTCTACCCTTTTTGTAAACGTACGTTGTATTATTTATTAAATAGGTCATAAACTCTCTGCTTTTTGTGCCGAACAATTTTCTTCGGAGAGACGTGCGCGTGCAAATGACTAACCAAATCAACACAATTATAACGACTGTTTCTTCGAAAGAAAAAATATATAATGCGCTTTGCTTATAAAATCTTCTCGAGGGAGCTCGTTGTATTTGTCAGTCCGCTTTCGCAGCTTCAAGTGTTCCAGAAAAGCATTTAGGAATTGTTCTCAACTCATTCGCTTGTTTTCTGGAACTAACGCCTCTAGCAATTTGTATATTTTACCTCTGGGTTTATTGTCGTTGCGTTCCTTCAATTCTGTGTTGAAATCATTATTATTATTATTATTATTATTATTATTATTATTATTAAATAAAAATCACACTAAACCTTTAGTTTATCAACAGTCATGTGTGATTTTCGAAAGTTTCTTTATTACTCGTTTGATTCTTTTTTCACATTGTATTCGATGTGCATAAAAAAATTAAGTTTCTCCAGGTTAACAAAAAAACATTATTTGATGGAAAACTTGATTGTATCAGATACATAACATTTAATAGTCTTCCATATAATAAACACCAGAATTGATACACTTGTCATACCATGGTATCAACATTTGTATCCCTAGATCGTAAGTCTACCGCCTGAAATAAATACCAGTGTTTGACATATGTAACGCTACACGGTGATTCTCGTAATGATGACCGTATAGGAATTTCATGAGGCGTAGGAAACGATGTAAATCGCTGGGGACGAGATCCGGGCAACAAGATGGATGCTCATGCGGCGAGATACACACCGCTCGTTTTGCATCTTCTGCAGGAGTTAGGAGGTCTAGACAATATTCCGTAAACGCATATCTGCAACATTTTCAACCAACTTTAGGTAATAAGGTTTGTAGAAATAAGTTTTTTACAAAGACAGATGAACAAAATGATAGTTCGATTTGCCAGTTTACGAAGCTGTAGAGAATGGCAGAGTTCTATTTGTTCTCATTCCCCTGACTGGAAATTGCAAAGCATAAGCAACTTAAGATTTGTCAGTGCTTTACCAGGAACTTCACTGGTAAATAATTGATAAAATTTTGATAGTAATTTAAAATGTTTTAGAATATTACATCGACATACAGCGCTCGTCGTGTTTTACGGCTGATTATTTTTCCTAAAAGTATTTAAAAATTATGCAAAAGTCATGTCGTCTTTTCGATTATATCAACACCATATCAAAACGGGTACATTTACTTCGCGGGAGATTGAAATTTAGGCACTGTGAATTTACTGTTACTTTTTGATTTACCTTTGTAGAAGGGTTAAAAAAGTCTCGGCATCAGAAACGTAACTTCATGTCTTAAGGACACGAAAATCCACGTTTAAAGGCCTAATTCGTATGGCTTCCTTGTCATGACGTTGATAAAGAATGTTGCAATGAAACGTGTATTGCGGGTGGAATGCGCGTCTGCTTCTCCTTCTAACTAGCGATCGGTAACTTATTCATACCCACGGACCTCGTAGACAAACCGCCAATTGCTCGCGAGATGCACTTATCTCCATCTCAGTTTTTATTCGACATCTTTGAAATATTCAATTATAGAGATACAAGCTGACGCCTATTCCGCCTACAGTGACCATTGAAAGAGACACTCAAGTATAGATAGTGTTGCATGACGAATCCTGTTCAACGTTACGAAAGTACAGGTCCTATTCAGGGAAATTCAGGGGTAAAGAAAACTCGAGCAGAAAAAGGTATGATGTAATGGAAAAGGGGGAGAATAGTGGCTACAACCTTAGCAGCAGAGGCTGAAGAGTGCTTACAGACCACTTTGAAATACGCCTATTGCCATAAATTACTCGTTCGCGTATAAAACTGTTTTTATGAAATCTGTGTTTGTTTTAGGTACTCGTGCATGCACGAAAATGGTGCTAATTTTATTCGCGGACCGAGGGTCGCCAACCTCTTCTAATCCATAATCTACAAACTTTTCTTTGTTTTAAAATTAATTGACGTAGAATTGAGGAATAATTATCTTTTCAGTAGTAGCACATTACAGGGTTGAATCAACATTTTTTAAACCTTTATATTTCCTTAGATTAATAAATATTACCTGGAAATTACATTTTTTATATGAAGATATAATTATTGCAAAACACTTTCTATTAATTTATTTCTAACATGCAATACGATGAGAATTTGTTTAGAAATAGAAGGTATGAAACTCGTTTAGACTTCATTAGGGCGAGAATGGTTGGCTTTCTATTGAGATTATTAAATAAGTTTGCTTCAGTTGATCGATTGATTGATATGTTACTGATTCCGGGAGCGTCAACTGCTAAGATCGTTAGTTGAGTAAGTGTAGTGCATGTTTTCATCGCGGGAGGTGGCGGTTATCTCCCGGATGGTGAGATCTGGCGCCGACCTCCGTACACTTGCGGAGGTTTTCTTCCACCAGCGGAGCGAACACTAGCTGGCATGAGCTCTAACTTGTCTCCAGTCAAGTGTGATAGTATAGTGTGTGTGTGTGTGTAAGTAATAGGCAAGGATAGGACAAGGAAAAGAAAGGAATGATCGGGCGCGGTCCTTGGCCCGTTTGTAAGGGTACTGTTCCGTTATATGCCTGGCTTTGATCGGAGAAACTATGCAAATATAACCGCTCAGACCAGCCGGCCGCTAGAATTCTCATCCAGAAGGCGCGGGCGGCAGAATTGGTCCTAGCTGTCTAGCTAGTCAAACATCCTGCCACCGTTGGAATTCGAACCCAAGCTCCTCCCGGTCAGAGGCAGTGGCGTCAGTTTATGTTCTGAGCCACCTTCGCCGGTAGTTCGCTGCGGTATTTCTCCTTTTTGGAAATCACAGACTCGAGCAAAACCATCAATGAAGCTGAAAGACCATTGCTCTGATTTTAATTCCTCCATTGAGAGAGTCGGATTCAAATAATATGCATTGGGTAATATGGAAATATCGTTGAACTTTTGAGCTATTTGACACTGTCCGAGTTTGTTTTTGAATAGTCCTACTATTTAGAATTGTTGAGAAATAAATAGAAATTGAGAAATGAACATATATCTTTA